>MUAA02000145.1:0-657427 GCA_014180765.2 Marchantia paleacea
TATCCGAGCTGTAGGAAAGATTGCTTTGCAACAATACGATGTAAATGCAATCGTAGATCGTCTCCTACAGTTTCTCGAGATGGAGAAGGATTATGTGACAGCCGAAACTCTGGTCAGTATTGTCAAGACGCCTTTCATCTAGTTTGTCGTTGAGCTAACGCAGCCCTGTTGACAGTAGTCAATTGGACTGCGTTACTTCCTTCTGCAAGCAGTGGGATAAAACTTTGTAATAAAACTTGCTTTAATGTTTGACATGTTGGCAATAACAACCTTTTTCTCGATCACTGAAATCATTTTACAGTTTGAAGCGCAATGTACCATAAGGTAACTGTAAGCATCAGTACTTGCCCATCGTACTCTGGAGACTATTGAACCCGCACCCTGACCAGAAATTGACCCAAAATTGCCTGAATTCTAAGTCATTGAGAAAGTGTGTTATTTTACAAGTATACCGGTAATGAGCAGCTCTGTTTAATTCCTGATTTCCTTCCAGATAATTTTTTCGCGCTGATCGTGCACTTGATGGATTCGCGAATGGTTGATTCTGATCGTGACAGGTTCTTGTAAAAGACTTGCTGCGGAAGTATCCCCAATGGAGCCACGATTGTATTGCTGTGGTTGGTAACGTCAGCAGTAAGAGCGTTACAGAGCCGAAAGCCAAAGCAGCCCTAGTGTGGATGCTAGGGGAGTATGCATACGACATGAGTGATGCTCCTTATGTCCTCGAGGGTTTTGTTCAGAGTTGGGCTGAAGAAGATTTTGCGGAGGTACTGCGTTTATCTGTATGCTTGTTCCAAACTAGCTTTAAAGGTTTCTCCCGAATCTGAGAGTTTGTCCTAGTCGACTTCGTAATTCAAGAGGATTCTGATAGTATTTTGTCCACTTTATGCGTGGCAGGTGCGTTTGGAGTTGTTAACTGCTGTTGCCAAGTGTTTCTTCAAAAGGCCCCCAGAGACAGTACAGATTTTGGGGGCAGCTCTTTCCTCTGGTTTCGCAGATGCAAATCAGGTAAAATAGGAGTTTTTTTTCCCAAAATGTAATTTGTCCACAGATTTTTTGGTCCGTCTTTTTTCTATTGTGTATCACTTTTTGGGCTTGTAAATGAGCCAGTGAAGGGTTCTTTGGTTGACACCTCGAACTTTCAACGAATTTTATCTATGAGGAAAAGTTTCCTCTATAAGCCAGACGCTTTTCACACTGAAATAGTTCTGTGTTTTTCTTCTTCCTCGTCCTTTACCACTAGCACGACTCAGGGGTCTATTGTCTTCAGGCAATGAGAGCCAATTTCCAATCAGTGTGTTTTAGTTTGGTTTCGACACGTTGTTGGAGGAATTCGGACTGTAAGTGTTAATGCTAAAATGTTAATCAGAAGGCCGCCGATACCCACTGCTATTTCAATCCTCCTCTTGACTCCGCGCATAGTGTTCTCTTACAGGACGTCCATGACAGGGCATTACTATACTACAGACTGCTGCAGCATAGTGTGGAAGTGGCAGAGCGTGTTATCAATCCGCCTAAACAGGCCGTCTCTGTCTTCGCTGGCGATCAAAGCAGTGAGATCAAAGACCGGATCTTTGATGAGTTTAACAGTTTGGCAGTAGTGTATCGCCAGGTGAGTTTTTGAATAAGGTGTTGGGTATTGTGTCACCTGCTATCATCTGTCATGGAGTATGTTGGGGTGCTGCCGTCTACCTCTGACGTTTAAATGATGATCTGGCTTGTCTTTCTCGAGTGCAGCCGTCGTACATGTTTCTTGACAAGGACCAACGAAGTCCGTTCGCGTTTTCTGAAGATACTGGATCATCTATAATTGGGCCTCAGTCTCCTGGCCGGGAAGATCTTCCAAGTGACATCGACGCAAGGGATAATGACCTACTTCTTAGTGCGCATGAGAAGGAAGATAGTCGGGCTGTAAGCAATGGGTCTCACGGTTACAGTTCTTCAAAACCAGACCTTACAAGAGTTCACAGACTCTCCGTTTGCGCCTCGTTCTCCATCGCCCACGCAACCAGTACGGAATGCTCGTGCTTCCCCCTTGCCTCAGGCTGCTGTGTCAAGCACTGCTGCCTCACCTCTTCTTGCAGTGGACGATTTACTTGGGCTGGGACCGAGTGCTTCCGCTGAGCCTTTCCCTCAACTAAAACTAAATCCCAAGCCTGTACTGGATCCAGCTTCGTTCAAGCGCAAGTGGGGACAGCTGACAGTAGCATTGACTTTGGTATGGGTACACTTGTTTTTCACTCTTGTGAGATTTGCTTAGTTTGATGTTGTTACATCTCAGGTAACTTAGCTTTCGTGTAAGTTATGTAGATACAGAGGACCTGAAAGCGTGTTGATCTTTGGTGGCAACCTTGCAGGAGTACACGTTCCCTGCTCATGCCTTGGTGGGGTTGACTGGGCCACAACCTTTAGTGCGGCACATGCAAACGAACGCGGTGCAATGCATGGCATCAGGAAACGCTCCTCTCAAATTTTTCTTCTTTGCACAGCTAGCTGACGCACCAGCCAACACAGGTTTCTTTCTTGTTGAGTTGGTAGTGACCACATCATCTGGTCTTGCAAGCGCAAAAATCAAAGCTGATGATTCGAGCTTGGCTCCGGCGTTTGCTGATTCTTTGCAATCAGCTCTGAGTAAGTTTGGTTCCTTGTAGCTAAGTGAATATAAACGATTCAAAAGATTGCCCAAAACTTTCGTCAGATTCGCTGTTCTATGATGCCCACTGAAGGCTCTTTTTTTATTCCTCTTTTGAAGCGAAAGGATTGACATCAACAGCGTTGTAAAGTGTTCACCAGACCCCCTGAGGACGTCAGTGGAAGCTGGAATTTGTAGTTCTCGAGGGTTTGAGAAGTGGATGAAGATAATGGCTGCATGCTCACTCGTTTCTTTGAGCGGTGCACGTAAGATGACCAATTTATTAAGTTCGTCAAGTCGTCGAAGAGAAGGAATTGAGTATGAACGTCTTCCATTGCCGTTGCTGAAGTAGTGGGCTATCATAATTGGCTTCATGTCCTGCACCTGCTAGGTATAGCTGACAGTTGGTAAATCCACGACTGTTTACTGGTCCTTGTAACATAAACCCCGAGAATCGAGTGTTTTCATTCCATGGCCAACATGTCCACTCCGTAACTAAGCACAATTTAGCTGATACAGTACATTGAATTGGTGTATATGGTTTTTATGTGGAAATTCACATTTAATGGTTCTCCTTATTGTTTCCTTAATGTCAACCTGGAAGGTTTCTTGCTGAAGTAGCTTACTTTAATATCCTAGTCCAGTTTTCTTCATCAGATTGTAGATGCCATCATCAGATATTTCCGCAGTTTTTGTAAAAATCCTGGCAGTGGTGAAGTAGAAACTCAGTGTAGCGTGCCCTATTTAAAATATTCTCGACACATTTGATGCCCTTCCTCTATTATTCTTATTTATCTCCACTGCGGTTGTGCTTTCCTTCGTTACCCGCACTTTAGATTCGCTTTTTCTTTGCCGCTCTCCATGGTGAAGATCGCATAGATGTGGAAGTTTCTTTCAATTCAGAATAACACAGCTGGAACCTAAATTGTTTATGTGCACTAAGTTTTTCTCCAGCTGTCATGGATTAAGGTGTCCCTTTGAGATTATTGATTGTGGTGTCTTATTTCGCCCGCTTTAACGATGCAAGGGTTTAATATTAGACCCATCTCTATAAGAGATTGTTGCGGAATAAGATACATTCTTATTGCACCACGTTGGGGTGTTGGTGTTTTGCGTTACTTCAGGTCGTTCCTGATATAGCTGGGACGTGCTCTGTTGGTCTATGGATTGAGAGTTCTCAATCAATGAAGGCTTTGTGGTTCTTATCCAGCCCCTAAGAGTTTCTGCATTTTAATATTTCTCCTGATCTCAATTTACACTGCTGGTAGTGTGCACTGAAAATGCTAATCATTCCAAACACATACCTTAAACGGGTGGCATTGTGAAATGTTTCTTACATGCAAATTGACTTACTGATTTAAGATAATAGGTTCAAACCACATCTTGGATAGCTTTGCTCCATCTAATAGGCACATTTTCAACTCCTACTCTATATTCACTGTTAAGCAGATAAGAAGAGCTCCCCCTACACCGTCTCTCATCACACAGACAGGAAAAAAATAGCATTAGAAAACAACGTAAATGTACACTGTAATCGTTGTTGAAGTGCACAAATAGAGGGATCGTTTGCTTTTTTATTGAAGACGTCAATCAGAGCATTATGTCTGTGTTTTCACGACTAGACAAAAACGAATCGCTAGATTCGAAATGGAAAGTTAAGGGGCTAATGACTTGAGTGGACCCCCAATTGTGTCATTGGTCTTATTCCTTTCCCAATGTTCAAATGTGTCTTTAGTTGACCCTTAAATCGTTTCGCATTCGGTCGCCGATCATGTTCTTGGCCACAGAGCGGACTGCGTTTGACGTTGAGAGATAAACCTCGTCCACGGATACGCTGCTCGGAATTTCAGGTTACGCAAAGCCGTAGCATAGGCGAGCGAGCCTCGCCTGTATTATGGCGAGGCACGCTCGCCTTCTTCGCCTTGCGAGACGGTAGGGCAAGGAAAGGAGGCCACTCGTGAGCTTTACCGAGTGGTGCTGGGTGTGGAAGACTTATGATAAGAGCTGAGGGTTCGACTGGCGAGCTCGGAGGTGTGGGAGACGGAGGATTCCAGCTGGTTAGTTACTTGAGTTCATGATAGAGTTTGGGCCTTGCGGCAACGATGAAAGCACAAGCCTTTGACATTGCGGTCCGGGACGAAAGATACAAAGGGATTAAATTTTATTTAATTTTCCTCTTCGTAAGTTGCTGCAAAAGTGTACAATGATTAGCGCTCAAGCCGAACTGTAGAGCCAGACGGCATTCGAGGCAGATAGCAAGCCAGAACCGTTGAGTCCTACGGCATTGCAGTAGGACGACGAGCCTGATGTGAATTTTCAATGTTGCCAGACTTCTAGAACCTCTGAGATCTAGACATGCTTTTGGATCCGAGAATCATCCCTGTACAATGACCGGTGAACTTCTACTTCTAGTCGCAAGTGCGACGGGCTCCACTTAAGACCACTCACGACACATTTGAACATCTGGGTAAGAATAAGACGAGTGACACAATTTGGGATCAACTCAAGTCAATAGCCTGAAAGTTAAAGCTTATTAAAATTCAAGTAACCTTACAAACTTATACACTAATTTTTTCTTACAACAAGCCATTAAAAATTAGTATATATGATCTCATCTTCAACCCAGGTGCATTATATTCGAGATAAGTCTTGAGTATTTCCACTCCTTCTTAATTATAGGAAAAACACTACATTGGTAGACTTTCAGTAGTGAAATATGTTAAAACTCTACCCAATGCCATCAAGAGGGAATGCTGTGAAATGATGTGTAAAATACAGATTTTGGTGACTAAACTGTAATCAATAATAATAATTTATTGCCAAATGAGAAAGAAATCTCCTTATTATTAATACATTCTGAAAAGGAAAAATTAACAAGATTCAAGTTCTAGCACTAAAATATTTTTGATTCAACCAAATTTACATATAGGAGCAAGTAGTAATTTTTTTCCATTAAAATATTTAGATGAATTAGTTCGGACTAAACAGCTCTTCACAGTATCATTACAATTCAAACAGTTTTAAGAAACATCGATGTAAAATGCATTGAAAGTATTACTTAGTAAATTTTAAACACAATAAGGTATTAGAAGTCTCATACATTAATGGAGTAAACTGCATTTAAATCGATTAAGTATATTCATATTAGCTATCTAGCATAAATACATAAGCATAGATGTAAGTATTGAAGTTCAATTTCTTAGAATTACAAGAAGGCTTGGATATATCATTAGAATGATGAAAAATGTGTAAAAAGCTTGTGCCAAATATATATATTTCTATTTTTGAAAAATGCATATATCAGTTAGTAGTTTATTTGTGTTAAATAAAATATTCTATGCCAATAAGGATGATTTTTAAAAGTCAAGAAATAAGTAAATAATAAAAAACTTATCATAAAAATTCCATCTTAAAAAATAAAAAATCGATGATTTAATCAACAGAAATAAAATCCAATAGCTCTTCGTTTATTCTCCATTCATTAACCAAATCAGCCAAATACATATCTATAGGATAAGATTTGACTTATGAGTTTGCAATTTTTGCAAGTGTTCAATTGACATAAATATATTTCAGAAATGTGTAATTATACTCATAACACTTGTTGATGACTTATTTAGTAACAGCAGAATTTTTGGCTTTGGCATGTATGAATACTTTTCTAATTTTCTATGCATCATTGTGTGTGTGTGTATATATATATATGATTCATGATTTTCTGTGTTATATATGTATAAAAATGAAGATTAAATTTTTTAATGTATTTTTTTAGTTATATATTATTTTTTCATTAATGTAAATAATATATATACATTGCATGAATGGGAAATAATGATACACGTTCAGAATATGAAAAACTAAAATGGAATAATAAGAAAACACATTGCATTTGATGGATGTCAGTCGAGACTCTACGGGTGCAACACCTTGGGAGTAGCCTCGCTTAAAGAAGTTTTGTATTTATCCATGACATGTATAAGTGAAATTGACCTAGAAATTGCACTTATCTATAGTTGATAATCTCCATTTATCTCCAACTTTCGTAAATGCAATTATACTAACGATTGCACGTGGATCTATCATTTCAATCTAAGAACCTTATACATTGCATGTGTAATTAAATGCATTTGCATTTAGAAAGTGTATGTACTGACCTCGGAGTAACCAGCGAGTTGCACATAGAAAAATATTTGCGATTTGCAGTTAGCCATGTATTTTCCCGGTGAGTAACACCCATCCTTGCACTTATCCGGTTTAAACAGCATATTGCAATTAGAGAGAATGGACTTGTCACGGAAATGGATGCTCGGTTTAGGACAACAAAGTGTGTCCTATGCTCACAAAAATCTGCACCTGCAATGGTTCTGCATCTCTGTCATTGGCCTAGGTGGCCGACGTGGAAGCCATGCTGGAACGCTTCCCTCCCGGAGCTGCTGTCGACTCCTGCGATAGGTCGAGAAGGACTCTCGTTGCGTTTCGGCAAAGCTGAAGCTGTGGGCCCACGATCCGGGCCCGTGCAGCCGCTGGTCTCTCGAGGCCATGTGCCACTACTGTGCGCAAGAATTCGCCACATCGTACGCGCCTCTGATCCATCTCTGGTAAGTGAGCTCGATCGCAACTCCGACTGCTCCATTCTATAATCGCAAGCCGTGATTGACACAATTTGATTTAGTCGATTTGAATTCGAATCTGTTGCATGCGCGAGGCGATTGGAGAACTCATTGCGTGGAGTTGAGAGCATCAGGCTGGAGAAATGGTTCGGTGCGAGTGCTTAGAAATGGTGGTGTCATCTGCAGAGGTAGCCCAGCTGGGCGCTGTTAGTTTCACCACCCTAGAGACGAATGATCTTAACCAAGATGGTGACGTGAGTGAAATTCTGCTTTGGACTTATGATTCGCATGTGATCAGGTGAATTTGGTGCGTGAGATGCAATATGGCGACTGCCGTCGGGGCCACGGCTGTGGTGAAGCCGCTCAGTTCGCGGTTGGAAGCAGCTGCTGATTCTGGCACATCTGTGGATGGAAGGCAAAGGCTTGTGCTGAATTCGCGAAGGAGTTTTCTCCCTCCTTCCTTCGCCAGGATGCAGGCGACTCGCTCCTTCCACCCTTCCAAGAACCTTGGATTCGGAGCTGCTGAGCTTTTGATGTGGAAGAAGGCCCTCGTCTCTATATCCTTGTTTGTGCCTGCGCTTTCTAATCCTCCGAAGGTGATGAGCTTCCAGATACGTGCCAAGTCAGGTGACACCAAAGTGGCTACGAAGCTGTCGAAAATCAATCTGGATGAGTATATGGTCACTCTGGACAAACCTGTCGGCATTCGATTCGCGCAGACGTTGAGTGGGAAAGTGTACGTCGAGGCTCTTGCTAAAAATGTAAGGATATGAATTTTCTCGCTACATGTCCGTCCGGACCATGTGGATTTTTTAGGACTAACTTTCCTCTAGTTTCCTTGACTTTGAGTCTTCACCATCTGATCAGGGACGATCGTTTACATAATAAGGCAAAGTTCTAGGATGTATAGAGAAAAGACATGGCCAAAGTGCGTTACAGCTTCTACCTAATGTTTTTGCATGTTACTTTAGGGGAATGCGGACAAAACGCGCATTGTCATGATAGGGGATGTTCTGAAAAAGACGAGTGCTGTTTTCGGTGATCAGCTATGGGATGTAAATGACTTTGGACGAACAATGTAAGTTGCCCCTTCAGTTTATCGAGGAATTTTTGCGTGAGAAACCTGGAGAATGCATTTGACTTCATCACTTTACACCAGCTTGAGCATGAAGGCCATTCCAGGGAAGTGTAGTCTCTTTCAGTATACTGTCCTGGTAGTTATGTCTCAGCTCTGCACTCTCCATACGAAGAGTTCTAGAGCGTCATGTTTACAACCAATATATTGTGGCACTTTGACAGGCACGCAATCAAGTCACGGATTGGTTCTGTTAGCCTAGTATTTGAGAGGTCCCCGCCAGTTTGCCGGTCCACATTTGCGAATAGTGAAGCACCCTTTAACGTGGGGCGAGTTGCAATTTCTACGTGGAACAACAGCAGTCTGGTTGAGCCTTATCAACCGTCAGTGAAACCACACGGAGGAAATGTTGGTTTCGCTACATTTTCCTCCAGATATGTTTTGCCGAAAGAACTCCACCGGCTCGCACGATTGAAGGCATCTCAGGACGATGAGGATGAGGATTCTTACACTCACTTTGGGCGTATGTCGAAGGATGCACGGTATGGTGATGAAGAGACGTACGAAGTAATCGGTTCTTTCAGTGATGAAGATTTGTCAGATGGGGAAATAGAGTGGACTCACGGCAGCTACAATGAGGACGAATATTTGAACGCTCTGGAGAGGTCCGAAACTGACTTGACATATAATCCGTCCCGGGGAATCAGTTACTCAAAGGTGAGGTGGTGCATATGATAAAGACTTTTGTCCCTTCCTTCGATTTTGAAGCAAATCCTAGTTTCGATATACATTCCTTACGCACTTGCACTCTACACCCATAGAGTGGAACATTGCTGTTGGTTAGTATCCTTTTAATGGACAGTCTCTATCCATCTTAGTCAGTATCTCATTTATTTGACTTCTGTCGTCTCACTGTTGTATGCAGATTACGGATCATATAATTGTTGGCTCTTGCATTCATACTGATGAAGATCGTCGCCTACTTATGGACAGATTGGTAAGGAGCTCCTTCTACCTGGATATTTTGCTATGTATCAATCTTTCCACATCGTTTTAAGTTCAAAGTGGAGCCAGGAGATGCGGTTATTATACAAACGAAGGTTTCCTCCTTCCACTCCGACATCTTGTTTTTATCTACCAGACATGTGAGTTGCATCTATCTCGTCGTTGCTAACGTGCGAGGTTGTGGTGCAGGGAATCACTGCTGTTTTGAATTTGCAGCGAAGGAGCGAGCAGTCCAATTGGGGCATTGATGGAGATGCTATTGAAAAGGCCGCAAAAGAGGATGGTATCATAATGGTTAACTGCCCAATAAGGTAAAATTGAAAAGGTCTTGATTGTGCGAACAATGCTACTTGTTTAGTGGTCACATGTCACAGGTATGAACTTGGGCTGATTGACCTTTCTGTTCCAGGGATGTCGACTCAGTCGATCTAAGGCGAAAACTTCCTTATGCTGTGGGGATCTTATATCGGCTGCTACGACAAGGTCGCCGAGTATACGTGACATGCACCACCGGCCTGGATCGCGCGCCGGCCTGTGTCATTGCTTATTTGCATTGGATCCAAGACGTAGCTCTACAAGAGGCGGTGGACTACATCAAAAGGCTCCATCCTTGTGGTCCAGACATGTAGTTGACCTCACCTTGCTATAGAGCGGAGAATCTGTTAACTTTTGTTGCGACACTTTGTATAGAAAACAGAAATTGATCTATGCTTCTGATGACTTCATATGCTCATTTCGTTGGACTATCATGTCTGATCGGAATTTTCTATTTCATGTCTCTTGATTTATCAGGCCAGCTCTAGTTTGGGCCACTTGGGATCTTATTGCTATGGCGGAACAAGGAGTTGAACACAAGGGACCTCCAACCCATGCTGTACAGTTCGTTTGGAATCATGGGTGCCGAGAGGTACTACATCATTTGACATTATTGCTCGAACAACGGCTGCTTGTTGACTGTATTCAACTGAAATATGCAGAATATTAGTAACTTGGTCTCCGCAGGCGTAACTATAGACGGCTTCGCAGAACTTTCCAAGAAATTTCTAATCTATGAATCATTTGCAGGGTGAAGAGGTTTTACTGGTGGGCGAGTTTAAAGGCGGGTGGAATGAGCCCATAAAAGCAGTGCATGCGAGTGGCCCGAAGTATACAGTGGACCTCCGTTTACCACAAGGAAAGTAAGTAGTGATGCATATAATTTGGTCACCTTCTGTTAGAGTTGCCGCAAATGTTGAAGCAGGTTTAGTTTCTGAGAGTACGTGATTACTGGATAGGTCGACGTCTCCTAGTTATATCGGGTGGGATTCTATGCTGGGCGTACAGAGAACGTGCGAGGATATATTATGTAGTCGATGTTGTCCATCAAGCTCGTACGCCATTTCTTCCGTTTTTTTCATCTGTTTCCACGTCTTCAGGTACAATTACAAATTCATTGTTGGTGGTCACTGGAGACATTCTAGCAGTCTGCCTACAGAAGGGGACAAATGGGGCAATATCAACAATGTGATAAAGATTGGAGATGTCGCTTCATTCAAATTTGACTTGCCAAAACGCGGCCACATTAAGGTATCTAAATGAAGGTCGAGGAACTGATTTCTCGTGTTAATTCCTGTGGAGAGATGCGTGGTGCCTCAGAGGCAGTTGTGCGCAGAGATTTGCAGACACGTCCTGATGTTATCTTAAAGTGCGCTGGGCGCTCAGCGCTGAGTGATTGAACATGCAGTGTAGGTAACAGAAACTTGATTTTGCTCTTCCACGCCCTCTAACTCAAGTTTGGACTTTTCCTGCAGGATCTTAACACTATCAAAGTCATAGAAAGGCCTCTTACCGAAGATGAGAGGTTCACTTTAGCTTTTGCTGCCCGGCGCATGGCAGCTGGTATCGATCCTTTCACGTTTACACCGAAGAAGAGGTAGTAGAGACAGAACTTGTATTATTTATTGGGGCTTTTAGATTAACCTCAAAGTTTCAATCCTGTTTGCGCCATGCATGAAGTTTTCGGGGCTTTTAGTTGAAGATGTACATAGTCTAGATGTACTCTATATATTTGATAAGTTAACCTCCTCCTACTTTACGTGATCATAACTTGGTTGTAAAATTTCGCACATTTGTATCAGATCAAGATCTTGGACATATTATTTACAATTGTTGAAGGTCGTTATTTTATTCTATTTCCTTAATACATATCTTGATTCTAGTGGATCCTACTAGGTCAAATCCCACCTGAATATTGTTATAACATTCACAGAGAATTATTCTTAACTTTGAGATTGCACAAAGAGAACAACATTTGAAGACTTATCATGATCAGAGGTGCTTGCAATGTGCACTGCCAGTACGCTAGTTCAGATATACTGCGGAAATCAAGTACTTGCTCAACATCATAATCCTTTTGGGACTTCAAAATTCACGTAACTATCTACATACACACCATGTGCCGAATGTATACTGAAGTGATCCTTTTCCTTGTTCGAGAGTGTTCGGAACATTACTGCCTTATACTGGCTTACCATGTCCTTTGATACGTTCTGGGGAAAAAAGACAAAACCCGCACTTTAGATCGATCGGTAAATAGAAACAAGTGATAGCGACGGCTTCCAGCATATGACCAAAACTTACCTCTAATGCTTTTCCCACAATTACTACAAGAGCATTTGGCTCAGGCTTCAAAGTCCGCCAGCGACCTTCTTTGAAAACTTGTAGGCCGAAAACCTCATTTTGCAGGACTATCTCGAATGGACATCGAGCAAAACATGGTTCGCTGCCTAACACGAGCTCGGGATGAGGGCAAGGTGGATGGTAATTCACACTAAGTGCCATTGCGTCAATGTACTTGTCCTCGTCCTCATGGATTTCAGCTCGTCCAGCAGCTGAAGAAGAAGACCCCACGTCATAAACCGTAGCTGCTCTGCGATCTACAGATAAGCTTTGTTGCAGAATGTCCTGAAGTGGAGTGTTGTAGGATTTTGCAAGTATTTTCAGACATTCATCTTTCAGAGCCGCTTCCATATCAGTTACATCCACATCCTGAATTTGTGCACAAGCATCAATCAACTGCATGTGCATCACCATGACTAATTTTGCGTACTTCAGTATGATTTCCCTGCAGCACATCACCGGTCGAGATAAGTTCCAATCAAGAGAAACACACGCAGTCAGTTTTCGTATATTTCGAAATAGCAGAGGTGGGGAAGGATCAGATTTTCTTCTGGAATTCTGGTTTGCTTCTTAGCTGGTGAGCAACATTCATTTTTTGGGTCTACACACCCATATTTAGGAGGTTGCTCAGGCAGATCGTTTTCCTCCAGCGTTTTGTCCAAATGAAGTACGTGTAACATGTTGTCCCCCCAGTTACGGGCATAGATTGATTTCCATCCGCCATAACCGCTTCCATCAGGATTGTGGCTGAACGAGTAACGCATCTTGAGTTCCTTGCGGAGGTTGAAGAATCCCCGGGCCGCGTGAAGTGCACTCTCCAGCACCGATCTCGGGATTCCATGATCCAGGACCTGCGTAATCTCTGCAGGTAGTTATATTTCTAATCGAGAACTCTGAAGTTTCTAGAATCAAGGCAAGGGAATGCACTGCTTCTTCTTCACGTGTCAATCAAACTTCAAGAAAATATATTGCACCTTCATGTTGTCTGCGTTTTGAGCCCTTTTCTGGTACTAATAGCTCCCTGCTCAGAATCTAGCACACTATCATTTCCACCAACCAGATCGGTTGGGTTACAACTCGGATGCACACTGGAGTGAATCATGCAGTTTCATTCGTAAAGCTAAGATTATTTCGAGGAAAAAAAATCTAATATACTTACCTGGAAAACTCCCCACTCCCTACATGCTTCAGAAATGTGGCACTTCAATAGAAATTTGTCTTCCTCTGACGCCATCTCGTCTACCATGAGAGAATTGAGGCTTATGACTGGAATATCCATGTCCGCTTGAAGCGGCCACTGCTGGTCTTGCAATTGTAAACACAGTCGAAAGTTCTCGGGAACCACAAACTCGGAAGGAACATGTCCGCAGTATCTGGCAACGTCCTGACACGATAACTGTACACATTCATCCGGTGCTTGAGAGTATTCAGCTGCATCATGCTCAAACATCTTACTCTCAGCTGGATCATGATCAAAAATCTGCAAGTCGTCTTCAAGAACAGGTTCCACTGCATACTCATCAGAAACCTTTTGGCTTTCACTACTGACGCTCTCCTGATGCGAGTATCTTTCAACTGCAGGCGTAGACGGATGTTTACAAGCCGAAGAATGCTGTTAGTCAGCTGGTCATTCAGATGACTCTGATTTCACAAGGTTCTCACCGATTAGCTTAAGGACTGAATGTTTCCAATATCCCAATATCACGCCTCCCTGCTGAAAAAATACTGAAAAGTAAGCGTTCACAATTCAGAAGGTTGCAGGTCATTTGAAAGAGAAGTACACACCAATTTCTCTAAGATCTTGAATGTGAGTTACCAGTATCTGACGTTCTATATCAGATTGCACTGAACTCTCTGGACGCCGATCTTGAACCTGTTGTGGTACTTCGAATTCCAGAAGCCCTCGTTGAACACTCTGAACCTCCACTCTTGATCCTTCTGCTTGGTCAACCACTGGCTCTTCTTCTTCTTCCCTGCGAGCTTGGGCTTGCACGCCTTGGGGTTCAGAAGCTGACCTCTCTAGGACCTCCGACCCTGCCGGTGCAGATTCTGGGTCTTCATGAAGATCTCCAGTTCCACCTTTTGAGACCTGGATTGCGATTGTTGTTTGGTCTCCACGGGAATCCTGACCTTCGCTTTCATCCCGATACGCTTGCATGGTAACAGGCTAGATGCCGAGTCTGTTGATGCACTGTATATATGTCGGTCGGTCAAGTTGTGACTCCGTCGATGACAACGAGGAATTTGGTCGTTGATCAGTAGCCTTCAGTTGTACAAGCCTGCTGGGCCAACTCGGAGCACGGAAGGTGAAGACTCAAAAGTTGTTCCTCCACCATACACTCGAGCTCGAGATTAGACCCAACCGAAGGGATCCGGAATTCTTTCCTCCTCTTATACTGAAGAGTGCCCGTGACGAAATGCAGCCTCAACGTTATTATGACGATTTGATCGTTAGGAGGGCTTGGATTTCCTGTCATGAGATCATCCCGTTTCATGAAATTACAGCTTGAACGCCCACTGGCAGGAGTACCACTCTCACATGAGATTTAAAATCTGGCCCGTTACTTCGTTGTCTCGAAGGATGTAGAATAATTGCTCGTTGCAACCGTAGAAAGTTGAAGAATCCTGCAGAGAGTGACCGGAAAGACGGGTGGCTGTGGTTCATGGTATTCGAAGTCCCTAGTTTTCTCGTTGTTTTCACATTGAGCAAGTTTACATCATGCCCATGGTTCGGAGTCTCTTGCTGATCTATAATTAGTAATCTCGTGTGAGCTGATTACCGATCAGCTCAAGCAAATGTCACCTTGGATTAGGCCTACCCTGCCAGCGTATACTGCTTATACTGCTTTTATCTGTGGACTTGTTCTGTCACAGAGCAACATCTCTGTTTTAGATTACGTCCATCTTGCTTGAATCGCAACAAAAGCAGAGCAGCTGTAGCTTGAGAGAGATGAATCCACCCTACGGAAATTCGAAATACAACTTCGAACGTTTTTCAACCTAATGTTCATTACTTCGGTCTTATAGAATATAGGCTAATATACTCGAACCTACAATATCACCATTATTAGAGGTGCGTTTGAACCAATTAAACTATAAGCCTTGGATTTGCTATGCTTATCGAAATAGCGAATAAAGTCCACATACGTGGGCTACGTGGAGCACAGAATTTAAAAAAAAAAGGCCCGCTCCGATCATAAAGCGCTCTATCTCTGGGAGAGTGCAACACACCGCTCCCTAAGGTCTTCGCACTAATCGCAACTGGTGCGCGGGTATGGCTTGATGATTTTTCTTGTTTGGTTTTACAAAAGAAAAGGTTTTACAAGCCAGATAAGTATCCTGTGGAGAAGTAAGCAAAAGAAATGTTACATTTTCTGGTCTTTGCGCTCTCCCCGTTCCCCGTTAGTGTAGAGACACAAGTTGTTTGTCCAAGAACAATTTTTAACAAATTCCTTAGGAGCTCTACTGTCTAAAAATATGCAAAGGTCAAATATCCCCTTGTTTTGTTTTTAGCTTTTTCATGCATGTGCGGCTGAAACGTACAAAAATGTTCGAGCCTTGAGGTGCTCGTTTTAGGAAATAAAAATAAAAAAATAAAAATTTGCATCACATTAAAAGACAAATAATATTATGTCATCACTAACGCAAATAAAGCAATAGCTTCAGTTAAAGCAAAACCTAAAATGACATAACCAAATAATTGCTCAGCCAGTGATGGATTTCGCGCAACAGAATTAATTAGAGAATAGCGAATAGCGATAGGGTTATTCCCCTCTCAGAACCACATGTCCAAGTTTCCTTGCATGTGAATCGTTCATGGCAATTTCGTACGAGTGAAACGGCTTAGTACATCGTGAACTTGTACTTTTTTTGTGAATGACCGGTCTGCCTAGCGCTCGGCCCTAACCTAACCTGTAGCGTGAACAGACCGCATGGAATCATAGCATGGGTTTGGGCTAAGTTTCATCGCACGGTGTTGACAAGTGCTTTAGAATCAAGCGAAGGAGGCCCGGAAGGCACTAAGGACCAACTAAACCCTTTGTGCAAACAATCCGAAACTGCATGAAGCAGGAAAAATCACTCACCAACCTAAACGATGAGCAAACAACCAAACGTGAAAACGATGGATCACCCCAATAAACCCCAAAAAGGTTAGCGCCGAGGTGCCAAACCCCGGGAAAAATTGCACATTTTTATTTTTCATTGAGTGAATAAGTATCATATCATTACAAGATAATTTCACATTAACTCCTTCAAATGATAATTTTACATAATCTGACGAATAAGGTAGTATAAACTTTCAATATTCATATTTCATCAACTATAAAATCATTATTCTAGGGTCCAACTATAAGTTTATAGTAAGTTTTTCCCCAGAACTCTGGAGAACTCCTGTAGTATTATGGGCAAACATGGAAGTCACCGAAAGGTGTAGTACTCAAGTCGTCTTCCTGCGTGAACTTGGTTGAAACCATATATTATCCGTTACCTGTGAACTTCCAGAAAATAGTTCTTAAGACACTTTATATGAGACCCATGGGATTGGAGAAGCTAGTTCTTGTCTCTCTGTATACTTCACTGGACTCCTCATCACTCTGCAATTTGCAAGCGCTTCCGAACTTGAAGAATATCATGCTGTAAGAAAGTGTCCTAGCAGCATTTTGAGCAGCAGTCTCCGGTCGCTATCACATGCATTGTAGTTTTGCAGCAATCTCCACAGTCTTTACAACCATTCAGATTTGCCCACCAGCTTACAAGACTCCTTCTCTCCAGTATCGAGCCAGCGTTGATCGGTATCTCTCCTGAAAGGGCAACAGAAATCAACGATCTCTATATTAGACATTAAAATATGTTATAACCTGAACCAACTATGAAGCGCTGATCTCGGTTCATTACATGGAATGAACTTATTTGCATTCAATGCACAAGATCCTCAGGCCATTCCTGAGAACCCTGATTTTGGTGACTGGGGTTCAGCGGTTTCATATCTGCCTAGCCAGTCCACCCACAAGGAAGTTAAAAAACTGTCCATGGAAGAAACAGTTTCACATTGCAATTCTCCGCACTTCAGTGTCCAAGCTGTGTGACAAACTCTTATGAAAGGGACACCTTGGTTAGACCTTGCTTAGATATTTGGTGTTCATAGCATCAATACAAACATGAAGAAGAGCCTTCAACCAAACAAACACATCTCACGAGATAGCTTTCAGCCTGCAAACCTGATTGAGGAGCCCTCGCTGATGCGACTGCTAGAGGATGAACGAGCAACATCAAGAAGATGCTAAAGAAAATGAGTGTTCTGCCTGCTAGCGTTTTGTACATTGTGGCGGCCATGGGATTGATGGGTGGGATTTAGACTTAATCTTAATCACAAGCTTACTGACGTTGACCTAGCTTCAGACCTAGAGGAAACCTTCGTGGAATCTCAACACTCAATTCACAGCCTGTTCCTGGATGCAGCAACCAAGATCTGAGAGCAATGTCAGTGAAGGTGTGATGGGAATTATCATCTTCTGGGTTTCCTTATATATGTGCTGAATCCCAGATGAGCCTCCAGGTACATCTTATCTCAAGTATAACCTACGGTTTCGCGGAGCTACTTTCAGCCTTGTATACAACCAGATGTCAGTCTCTCCATCGTCTTTGCATTTTCATGGGGTTCGCTCGACATCCAGTTCTGTTGCTACATCTCATAGCCTACTCTCGGACGAATCCGGCACAGTTTGGTAAGGAGCACCTTCCACGTGGATCTAAAGACAGAAGTCTGATGAGAAGACGGGGTCAGGAATGCCGAATGTTCACCTTGCGACATATCTGGTCATCCCATATTCTTTATTTCATACCAGCTCGGACTAGGTATCCGGCTTATCGAGGGCCTACGGGGAAAGACGGAGCGGTCGATGAATATTATGCGCCAATCTTCCTCACTGCCCCACATGTGATGACCCTATGGGACTTTGCACACTGGAGGGAAACCAGTCTTGCAAAAGTTTGGTCGTTTCATTTCTCACGCACGATAGTTCTGCTTAATATTCTACAACGGCACCAATTCTATCAAATTGTTTTGATTCTGCTTTGCATTTGCATAGCTATTGAGAGTACAGCAAGAGACAATTTTCTAATGCATTTGCTTCACTCCAATACTAGTTTTTCCCCATGCGTGGCACATTTCTCGTTTATGATTCTTAATCAACTCATGGTAATTGCTTCGCATCACAGTTACACAAGGAAACAAAATCCAAATGATAAACCTTGTTCGTTGTCCCAAGCCTGACTATGTGGACATGGCCAACACATCTCTTGCATCTCGAGTCATGAGTAGGACAATTTGGTAAGGGCTCTCTCGTGATTATTTGTGTACCATATGAAATCTCCAGCATTTCTTCCATTTTCGTCCATGCAAATCTTACAAAACGGGGTGTGGACCATACTTGGCTGATTTCTCTCTACGTTCACTGAAATCCTCCGTTATATGTAGCCAAACTTTACACAAATCTGCAATGGTGGAAACTGTTGGATTCTTTTCATTGCCGCATTTGTAGACTGGCCAAAGATGAAACCTTACCATATCGGGGTCGAGGGAAGTCACAACGAGCTTAATTTGCTATTGGAATGGCTTTGATGTATTTGACACATCTGCTTCGACCTTCCGGGGGAGCGAAGTTATTATTAAATTGAATCATCACTCTCGCAAGACCTGATGCTAGATTCAAATTCGCTCGTTGTGCGATGAATGTTTTGGCTCTGCAGATGAATCGCAAGTTACCACCAAAGTTTAATGCAATCTTGATAAAAATTCAAATGTTTGTTTTTTTCTGAACACTTGAATCGGAATTCAACAACTGTACTGCATCCTGCAGTAATACGTCCGCGCTTCCGTGGTTGGGCGACAGACACTTTGACAGCTACTGCATACACCGACGCCGCACTAGCTGCCAATACGCTCCCGCCAATGGTTCAGTACGCCAATGGACCAACGGCGTGACGACGTTTAGTAATCAAAATCGAATCAATCAAATCAAAATCCGTCAAAGATTGTCCTCTGCGTGAATGCCGAATGTACCGTATAGCTCCGTCCTCTGCGCAGGTGTATTCCCTCCGCATACGATCCCTGCTTAGAACATCCCACTGCATTGCGCTCCATTCGGAACACCTCCAGTTTGGCGGTACCACCGTATCTGGAGTAGGCTCGAAGCTCACCGGACTCAACCACGACGTCAAATTGAAGAAAGTATGGCCAAATTAGGCCTCCTCCAAGATGAACCAGCTCACGTAAACTCCGAAGGACGGGAGGCCCACCGGGCCGGGTCGTCTGTAGTTTGGACGCCACGGCGTCAATCCCGTCCCAGGGACGAACTCGTAGGACTCCGGGGTCCATCTGCAAGAACCTCCAACTTGGAACCCTTCCAAGTCCACGTGGAGATCAAGAGACTCGGGATGATGATCCATTTTGCCTCCAATTCAGTAGTACCTCCATTTTGAAGAGCAGTTTCGCCGGCGGGAACTGGAGCTTCGACAGCGACGCGTTGAAGGGAAGAAACGATGATGTCATTTTCAGCAGATTGGGGTGAGATGATCAGTCCTGTGAAATTGCTGCCTCGGAGGACGATTGGAGTGGAGATGTAGAATTGGTCGACTACTGGGAATCGCGTTTGGGATTTTTCTTCAAATTGAGCGTTCTTGAAGATTCTGGTGGCTGAAAGTCATGGCGATGTCAAGTCGCGACCAGAAGTTGATGTGGTGGGGTGCAGCTTTGCTGCTGTTCGTTCTCCTCATGCTCGTGACGCCAAAAATTCCTCAAGATCAAAGCTATCACAATTTTGCGGATCGTCGCAACTACTTCGGTTGGTTTCGATGTTACTTTTCCCCTTGCTTGAATCATTTGCTCCCGGTACGTTGTGTAGGAGTTCCCCTCAAGTTTCTCGACTCACTGAAGGTCTGGAGAAATTGGTCCAATTCAAGAATGTGAACCGAAGTAGAAGCCGAATGGTCATATCGTTTCCAGATTTTCCACCATTAGGGGTGCTGACAACAGACATCGGTGAACTTACCACTTTGAATGCTAACGTACCGTAGAACTGCAATGGTCGTGGAGGTTTTTTTGAAGTTTGGAGGTTGTATTCGTAGCATCACCCACAAAAGACAATGCAAGATGTTTACAAGCTGTATAGAGGAACGAAGATTGCTGCTCAGTGCTCACGGCACCAGTTCTAGGAGGTGGTCTGCTCAAAAAGATCAGATATTGCATAGAAGATCACTGCTCTTAGCTGAGACTTACGCACTGTGTCTTTCCTTCTATCAGGAATCCCGAATACTCTGAACGTTGTTTCGAACTTTCCTTTCTTAGTCATTGGTGTTATTGGACTGGTTCTCACTCTTCACGGAAATACATTCGCCTTGAGGTAAGCTTTCTTTCATCACAATTGTGCTGTTTCGTGCTCAGATTTGGAGAACAAAATAAAACTGATCTCTTTGTATGCACAGCTTGAAGGGAGAATTATGGGGATGGACGGCTTTCTTTTTCGGAATAGCATCAACGTCCTTCGGTTCTGCTTACTATCACCTCAAGCCCAGCGATGCTCGCCTTGTTTGGGACCGTCTCCCTGTGAGTTTTACACACCTCCTATGAACCCTACTTCGGTTTCTTGTCCAGACTCTTTGCCTGCACACACGTTAGATGTCTTTTGACTAACACGAATCTGAAATTATCATATTCACCTCCTTTTGAGGGAAGTGGATACTATATGAAGACGTACAGACATCAACTGCCAATGGCATTTTAAGTTGAGGTCAAGCTGATCACTAAGTTAGCACTGGGACGTGTAACTACTACGCTTTTGGGCACCAGTATGTGTATGTAGAGCATTAATTAATTTCAAAGAGCAGTGCAAAGTTTCAAAAAAGAGCTGAATGTAGGAGAAAGCATTTGTATTCCAGCCCAGTTTGCTTCTGAGTGCTTTAGTTCGGCTCATGAGGTGCTGTGCATGAATGTAATCAGATTCACGCACACTGCGTAGTGTGCGTGAATCTGATTCCGGGAAAGCGCCAAAAAGTTCTTACAATCAAGAAGTCTAGCAGATGATATTGTGTGTCTAGCAGATATTTGTACAATTATATGAGAAACCAGTTTCTAACAACCTCTTCTTGTTTCAGCATCTACCTCTGCCTTGAACCATTGCATCATCTTAGTTCTATCAACAATGACAGGCCTGTTCTAATCTTGCAGATGACGATTGCATTTTCATCAGTGATGGCAGTTTTTATCATTGAAAGAATAGATGAACTCACTGGAAGAGCATCACTTGCCCCACTTCTTGGGGCTGGAGTCGTAAGTGTTGCTTATTGGTGGTACTTGCTCTTCTCACCAAACTTGAAGACGCAGTCTTTGATTGTTTTCCGAAACAGTATAACCAGTATCTGTGTAGTGTACCTGTCTAATAGATCAGCAACATGGTATGGGGGCATTTGACCTGGACTTATTTCTTTATAGTTATGTGTTTCTCTTGAGGCTTGCAAATTGGAAGATGTTTCTTCTCGGGACATGCATTGTCATATCATGGGCTGTGCGCGTTTGTCTTCCTCCGTACTCATCATTCGTGCTTGAACAATTGTACAGGTTCGCCGATGACCTTCGACTGTACGCCCTGGTGCAGTTTGTCCCCTGTGTAGCAATTCCTGCTATGACTATAGCTTTGCCTCCAAGATACTCGCATTCATCATATTGGCTTTGGGCCGCAGGTACGCTCAGACATTTTTATGTAGGTGTCATGTTTCAAGAGCTGCATCTCCTAGTGCCAATACCGGGATCGCTAAAAAAATCGCAGTGAGATCCAAGTTTCAAATATACTGTACTTTAGGTACTGGATGAATCCAAGTTGCTTTTCTTGGATTATGCAGCAACATGTGTAGACGCAACTAATTAAGAGTGATGATTTGTTCAACGGTTGAAGTTTATTATTTATATTTGTTGCGTCTGCTGTCATCATTCCCATAATCAGAATTATTTCTAAGTCTCTACGAGTGCTAGTCTGATAGTTTGCTGGGATATAGGTTTTTATCTGTTGGCGAAAGTGCTAGAAGCGAATGATATGAAGTTTTACCGATGGACAAAGTTTCTGGCGAGCGGCCACACTCTGAAGCATCTGAGTGCCGCAATGGTCCCGGTTTTTATCATTATCATGC
Organism: Marchantia paleacea; assembly: GCA_014180765.2. Lineage (NCBI taxonomy): Eukaryota > Viridiplantae > Streptophyta > Marchantiopsida > Marchantiales > Marchantiaceae > Marchantia > Marchantia paleacea. The sequence continues at coordinate 22,163 of MUAA02000145.1, forward strand.
TCTACAAACGAAACATGCGCAATGAGAGGTGGTTATCCTATCCCGCGCTCTACCTTGCTTTAGTAGGCAAGTTCATTCCTCTTGATTGGAACCGTAGTTGTTCTAGTACCGTCAAAGACAAGCATTACGGTCGAGGATCTGAAGTGCATCTCGTCGTGCAAGATACATGAAGTTGAGACCAATGTTTCTAGGTCCTTCAAACTCAAAGATATTCCTCGTGATTTTAATTTTGAACACATTAAGGCCCTCTTTGATAGAACTGCCTATTGGCTTTTTGACGGGTACTTTTGGAACTTTTTTTGTAAGATCTCTTGTGAGGAAAGTATCAGAATTACACATGCTTTTGATTAGTCATATAGATGTTGGATGTACTGATGAAGTGAATACCTGCAGGCAAAGCATGCTTGATAGATGGAAAGGACAGTGGAGAGGAACCAATGCTGTAAGAGATGAGAGAGACACTACAGGCTCCAAGTGGAGATACTATTGGTCAGGCTCACAAGAGCAGGCTCAGAGTTTTGTCTCGGAGACCTGAAACAGACCTGTTTATTACACGTACGTCTGGTTTCAAGACCGTAAGGACTTCAAAAATGTCAGACAACAGGGATTAGGGATCTTCTACAGATTAATCACGTGGAAACAGCTAGTATCGAAGGGTCAAGTGTCTAAGGAAGGAAACAGCGATGGGTCAGCCTGAGTAGAGTGCACTTTGTACGATGACATCTGCTTTTGCACATCGCTTTTAGATCATCTTAGTCCTTTAAATTTGATTTAGTACAACCCTATGCGAGCTTTGGCATCTCGGCTAGTTGGCCATGGTGTGGGTTCAATATAGTGAAATCAACAAGCTGTTCGGGGGTTTGGACTTGTTAACTCGATGCTAAAGTAACTCTAGGAAAGGGTAAGGTCGATCTTCCCAAAGAGCATGGAGACCCTCATAGGCAGACATGTAGCACTCTTTCCGGGTGCATGCGGGGTACATCCCATTGTACAAGCACCCAAAATTATTTGGCCTCACTTTCACAACACTTTTTGTATTCTGGAATGTATATTAGTTTTGTGAAAGCTCTTTGCTGCGTGATTACGAGTCACTATATTCTCACGGGTTGACTGTCCTCATCTCGGACATTCATGTGACCGCAAATTCCACTCACTCTCTGGATCGGTTGGCAGCTGTCAGAACCACACTTGTGGTGGGCCATACAGTCTACAATTCTCATGAAATCTCGTGAGAGCCGTCCTTGAAAGAGAAACACTCGTTCATCTCTGCCACAATAGGTAGAGCTATTTCCACGTTCAGTTTCCTTCCATGGCTTCCTTCTATAGAGGGGGTGAATTCAGTATATGCACACATTGTGTTTGCATTTGTGATTGTGGTTTGTCCGTACTGATTTGTTCAAATATGGAACACAGTTTTCCCTCTCGGAAGAAATAGGTATGTCATTGGCTAACGAGTTATGTGTCTGCAGTATCGGATGGTGATGTAGCCACAGGAAATGTTGTCCATCTCACGTAGTCACTCAGGAGTGTCATCAACTCTCTCCATACGGCAGCTCGTTCTCGACCAGATTTGGTAGATATACATGTCATTTCTCTTCTGAAATTTTGACAGTTGTGCCCTCCGACAATTACGTTGTCGGACGCAGGAAATCGGCCCTAGGTAGTACAGACATGAAGATGATGGAAGTGAATTTCGATGTGCAAACGTTACTCCAGCTCAGTCCTCTGCGATTGAATGTATGTGAAGTGCAGAGTTTTGTTTTTTGTGCACTTCTTGGTCTAAGGATCCGAGCCAAGATACTGAAGGTCCCTAGAATAGGCTCTGTTTGCGCGTCCACACCTCTGGCAGTCCGCGGTGAATCAATCGAGTAGGTACACATGCAAAGTCCTGGGCCTCCTGGATTTTGCAATCTCCTGCGGTTCGTAAATCCAGGAGTCTATACCTCTGTTAGGTGGGGGCTATTGGTATCCCCTTCGGTGGGGTCTCTACAACTGCGACCGGTCACCAGTGCGCCTGAATAAAGTAGGATGGACCGTGGTTTCAGCTTTTGTTTCCCTCCACTGGCGTAGTGATTGTGAGATTCCTCCTCGACAAGCGATTGGCTGGGATGGGAACGCCTTTTCCTGGTTTGAACTCCTGTAGCCTGGCCAAACATTGCCTACATGCAACTTTTATGACCAATCTTCATCATTCCGTTTGCCAGTTGTACTTGTTTTAAATCCAGAGCCCGAAGTGTCTGTTGGTGAAAAGATTCATCGGGGCACCACTTTCGTCACGCTCGAAGCAAAATTACATGTGTAGTGTAGTATGTCAACCTCCTCGCCATACTCGGTGGGGTCTAATCACACCTGTGGGACCGTTGCCCTTTAATCTCCTGCCTTCCAGCGCAAGCGCACGAATTGCAAGCAGATTGTACTTGCCGAGCTACCGACATACGCTCAGGGTCTAGGGATCGTGTACACAGGTCCGGTAGCAGCACCTGGGCGATCAATAGACAGGTCACTCCCACAAATTTTTTTTGTATTTGGCTTTTGGTCTCTCTATTGACATTCTGGCTTTCGCTTTGTCCACTAGTTCTCTTGTCAGGACACTTCGTTGGGAGCTCGGCCTAGCCGGATTACCCTGAACGCGCCTGGTTTGCTCCATCCCGCAGCCTACCGGCAGCCATCCCGTCATCCCTTCGGCCCGCAGAGTGGTGATTGTTGTGTCCAATGTCAAATGAGCCCGACTTGTATTGGCAATAACGTGCCACTCGCAGTAGAATCATCAAAGGATTTGGGCTTATCCGATTATCTGCCAATCTCTAAACATGATTATGCAAGTGGCCAGAAAAGTTTCACCGGTGTCAAGCATAAACGCATCAAATACGCCTCGGGAGGATTAGGAATCCAGAAACGTGCTAGCAGCATCCATAGCCATATTGCATAGAAGTCCACAGTATTTTGACCTTGCATTTACTCTTAGTAGCTGCCGCAAGGAACAGTAGTGTATGAATTTCATCTTCTCATTCAATAACAAATCTGCGCAGTATTGCTCATTCGGACAACGCAGAATATCCACCATTCTGCAAAGCTCACTAGTCCTACCATTAATCCTCTTCGACGACCCTACCTTCATATTACTGGATGCACATGTACAATTCTCAGTATGGAGTCTTGATCAGCAATGATTGATGAGAAAAAATGTGTAAACTAATTTTACAAAAGGAAGAATTTTTCTTCTTTCAAATGTTACCAAATTCATCTAAAAGTAACAAAAATTGCTATCTCATCTAGAAAATAACGAGGGCACGTTACAAGCGGAAGCAGGATCTTGCAAACATTTGCAGAAACTTTCTACGTCCATAGGAAGTCCCACGGTTAGTGGGAGATCTGGTGTTATTCCCACCTGCGCGCAAGTAAGTTTGATCAGTAACACCAGGACTGTACCAGTAAATTTATCGAACATGAACATTTCAATGAATTGACTTCTTCAAACTCCTGGAACTAAATACATGTGGCACTCGCAAAAACAATGCTCACTCAAAATACGTTCAGGTCTTGCAGGAAAGTTGAAGAAGTAGGTCAACCTCATTATTGTGGACGTTAGCTTAGCCTCGCTCATAATGAATATATGGTAACTCATAAGTCCGAGAGAAGGGTTCCCATAGAGTATGACATGCTGTGGGCTCTATGGGATATACATCCACGTAAACAAGAAGGATTTTCCTGAAATCTAGCGTTGACATAATTTACCCGTTGGGAACAACCTTTGACCAAAGTGGGTAAGTTACCTTATCAATATTGATGTGTGCTGGGGTCTCGTATCTAGCAACGGTGACTGCCATCCCCGATCCATCTGAAAGTTGAAAAATCGACTGTATACGCCTGTACGTTGCAACATCATGAAGTCAAGATTATATTAAAAAAAATCTTTCTGAAAGGATGGACGTTTTTTCACAAATGCATTCGTCATTTCTGTGTTCACGTGACTGGACAATCACACGCATGTTCCGTTGCTTCTCACGTTTCAACTCTAAGAAGGGCTATGCACTTACCTACCACAAATAAATCAAGCAAAAGTAGCAAAATAAATCTGGAATCTCAGGGCATTCCCAGCCGTGAATAGACCAAGTATATCTTTCACACTTCTTACTTCAGCTGGGAACTGCATACTCTTTGCTTTTTATCTTACCCCTTCCCAAACGTAGGCTCTCCCACAATTAATGCCCTCTTGTTATCCTTCAAGGCACCAGCTAGAATCTCGCTTGCACTTGCAGTGCCCTTGTTGACCTGGAAGAAACCGGGATAGCGCACTTAACTACAAACAAGATAGACATTCATAAATCCTATAATCTAGAAATGTTTACATAAAAAAGGTTATAGAGTGTCACTCAGGTGAGTCCTGAGTTCAAAAGCGCAAGCCTCTCTAGGGTTTCTAGATTGAAAGGGAACTACGTACAAGCACTGTTAGAGGTTCTGTTGTAGCGATTGCATCTTCGCCGTCTGTCTCGTAGATATCTCGAACACCCATGCTGTCAGATATGTAAACAATCACCCCTTTATCGAGCCTGTGAAAGTATGGACATAAGCGATCATTACTAACCAAAAAAGGTGGAAATTACAGAATGGATGTAGAAAGAGATCCTTCAATTGAGAGATCAGGAGTATTCAAAAGGGTAAAATCAAATACAGAATCACTAGACAAAAGCGTCCACTGGTCCGATGTCAAAACCATATACAAAAACGTCCTTCTGCAACTCAGAGGGATGGCACGAAACAAGGCTAGAATGAAGTCATACCACATTTTTGCAATCTCGACTCCTGCCGGAAAGAGTCCACCACTGTGATTCCACGGAGGTGTAAGTGAGATTTTTCTTCGAACACTATTTCATATACAAATAATCTGACATCGTATGCGACCCGAAAAGGCTTTTACTAAACGTATCATGGTCGCAACAATCTGTACCATACCTGTTATTACGGATGTCTAGAACAAATGCTGTTGCTCCACTCTCTCTAAGGTTTTCAATCGCGGTTCGAACAGCTCCTACAGATACAAACCAGAACTACTAAGGAAACGACGAATACAATTTCTAGCAAGAGAAGTAATAAGATGCGATGTGGAACTTTTGCACATGAAGCCCGTAAGATATGCAACTACTTCAATTGCTATAGGAAATCATCGGAAGAAGGCACTGATGCAGTCATAGTCGACTAATAAGTGACCTTCAACAACACGGGTTCGTCGTCACTCAGCATCATCACATATGTCCCCATATTCGGTTTCTACAGGAAGACAAACGTAATGCTGGAGAGATGGATGCGATCTGGACCAAAAGTAGTCTTTATTGCCTAACATGTGCTCATGACTTCAGTGCTCCTTTCATATTGGTAACTATGGTCATAATGATCATTCAATGACGAGTCAACTGGGCACAATGACGCGAGAAAACATGGCAATGACATTCAAAATGGACAACAAAGCTTGATAAGATGATATGAACTGATACTGACGAGATGAATTGGAGTTGAATGTTGAAAGACGAATATATCCTATCCTTGCTGGAACCCCGTCAGATCGAGGAATTTCACACAATTTCCATGTGACTGGATTCAAGGTGATCTTTTCCCTCCTGCAACACCAGCCGTAGCAAGAACTTGAGCGGCAAGAGGTCTAAATGATCGACAGTAAAAGTGAAAGGGAAATGAGCCACCAATACTGCTCAAAAGCAGGGAATATCATCAGAAGGCTATAAAACTCACGATACTGTGACTTTCTTCGGGGCAGAAACCGCTTTGTTGAGCACCGTCAATTCCACTTCAGAGTTTAAGGGACCCCTGTTATCACGAAGAAAAGAAGCTGTATCTTAAAGACTTGATAGACTTCATCGTCTTAACTCCTCCTCCAACCTCTACTTCATCGTCAAAATTTTCGGGATTACTGTTGTGATCAAACAAGTAATGAAAATAGCTTACTGCAAGCGTCGTGCAGCATCATACAACCCCATCCCTTGAGTCGCCACTCCATCTATGGCCAATATAACGTCCCCGGGCAAAATTCCTGCCCGACCTGCAGGGCCTCCAGAAACCGGAGACACCACTACAAGGTCTTCCGAAGTACCCCCTGTGCTGACATCGAAGCCAACTTCTAACCCGACCCCTGTTAGAGCACCACTAGTGCCTGACTGCCTTTCACAAGCACAAACCGGCAAATATTTGGAGCGTAAGTATCACTGATATGAAATCCAGTCGCTGAAACGGGAAGTTTCAATCTCATTCAAAAGATAATGCGAAGCCAAAACGCAGGATTCAAATACTAAGATATTAAAAGGCTACACGCTCCCTGTTCCAGGCGTACCTTCAGGGCTTTGAATTTGTCAGGCTCCAAAAATCGAGTGAACGGATCATCCAGGGTTGCGAGCATCTTCCTTATTGCAGCATCTAGTGGGTTTGTACCAATTATATATGTCAAAGGTAAAATAATAAATAAATAGAGGTTTCAGATGTTTGTTGGACTGAGTTTGTAATAACAAACCAAACTTTTGCGAACGGCTAGAATTCCTCACGACTTCAATCCAGCCCTCTGACACATGAGGAAGATAACCCGGCAAAACTCAGGAATCTTTCATCCACAACCGAGACCTAGGTTATACGTACAAGTTTCTTCACGTGTTTTCATCGGCTCGCGACGGAGGACATCTTCACGATACCGAAACCAACTTTGTCCGTTGAAAGACTTATCGACATAAGCCCTGTCAACTGTCCGCCAAGCCTCCAGAAACAGCAGATTTTCCTCGGTAAGAGCATCTGAACAAAAATCAACTTCAGTTAATTGTGATTCATTCATAGAACGCTCAGTTTCAATTTTTTTCTTAAGCCGACAGCAAGATTATCTCTGCGGCTGGGAACGGAGGATTATGATCTTTCTGCAAAGTAAGAAACCACTGGGACATTTTTTGTGTTATCGACATTCAAATTTTTTGACACAAAGCATTTTCAAACGTTAGATCGGCGTACTCAAGGGCTTAATGAGCCCATTTTCCTAAGCGACACTAAAATTTTTAGACTATTTCATTAAGATGGTGAGAATTGAGTTGTCAAGCAATTAATGTGGGACAGCAAGGTGGTGAATGGAATTTTCTAGCTCGCTGCTAACTCTGGTTTTTCCAAATTATATCAGCTGCTTCATAGAGAGGTGGATGCTGAAAATGTCATAAATTCGTATTCAAAGAATCGTGGGGAAAGGCCAGGTGAAGATGATTACACGTAGGTTGCAGAGCATAAGGTGCCAATGCGCAGGTCGTTGGCCCGCTGACAATAAGAAGGGCAATAAAAGCCGATCCTATAAGAAAAACCAGCCCTCTCCTCTTGGCAATTGGAAGCCATTGAGAGTATAGCTTTTGCTCATCAGCTCTCGTCACTACATTTTCAGCAACACTGGTGCCCCTAAATAACGGTGACCAAAAAAAGTTCGACCTCCCTAAATTCTTCAATTTCTGGCTGACCACCCGCTTCAAAATGAGTCCTTGTCTCTTCAAAAAATTCAACTCACCATCAAAAACAGCCGTAATTCTATCTTGAGGGTTCAAGAAGCATCTAATAGTACAAAGCTCTAATTCTCTTCTCCCCATAACACCACCAAGCTTGCAATTCACCACTCCTAGCTGCTTCCAGGATGCCGAAGCCATCGCCATAGTCATTCCAATCTTCCCTCCTTCGCCACAGAGAGCCGGAGAAATCCCCGAACAAACTCACCACACGAAACAAGATTATGTGATGAATAATTCCCCCATGGAATCCACGACTAGCTCAAATTCATCCACCCACACAATTTCAAAATACTGGCGCACAGTTGAGGCTCCAGCATCCGTGTGCTGCAGCAATCCGAACTTTTCAAGAACAAGAACAAAGCGTGGAGCATAGCGGGCGACGACAGACAACGTCTGTGGTGGTGGACATAAATCCACCGTCGTCACGTCCGAGTTCCCACCCCTCCGTCTGTCTGGACCGTCACAGTGCGGACGCCCGCAGTCACTCTTTTGATTCTCAATCCGCAAACGACAGCTCTACTGTACTCTCAGTCTCTGACGCAGTCACTTCCCTTGCTGGATCCTCTGCTCTCGTTGAGTCAACTCGTAGCCTGGTTTCACATGAACCACAAAAGGGCCGACCCCATACTTCCGAATCAGACCATCTTTGTTCGGCATGTACGTGTTTTCCTGCTTCTGCGGAAAGTCTACAATACAGTACGTACAGATGGGGACACCTGATTCAGCTGAGAACTGATCGTGGTCTGACCGTCTCAAGTCACTGACGATACTCCCCGGGGAACAGCGTAATACTGTGCGTTACACTCCGTGTGTTTTGGACGTACCGTATTCGTGTATCCCTCTCGTACATATTCTGGATACACCTGATCAGCCATACAGCGAGTGTTTACGCTGTCCAGTCTTGGTTCCCGTTTGAAACCAGGTTCTCCTACTTTTTCCTCTGCGTTCTCATCTCATACCGTGGAGCCGATCTACCACCCTCATGTTGTGACCATAAGGCGATGCTGCCCGAAGGCTAAAACCCCAAAGGCTAGAATGAACCCAAGCAATAGAGGGTAATGAAAGACCGAGAAAATATAATAACAAAAGGGATGGGAAAGACAAGTGAAAGACAAGTGAATGATAGAAAACATTCCAAAAAAACCAAAGGAAAGAAGCATAAAGAAAAACTCTTGAAAGTGCAAAGTGGTAAGAGGAATGTAATGTGAATGTTATATTTTGGAGTAAATGCCAGTGTAATGAAAGAACTCTCTCACTTTGACTTTGTTTCTCAGTTCAGGTATACCAGCAAATATTTGGTTGAAAATTTATGACCATTTCATTTGTGTTGCCATTATAGTCGAGTTTCAGAGCATTTTTTTAACATGTGATACTCTTTAATATGGCGGATTGTGCATAAAGGATATTCCCCCATATTAATTCGTTTAAAATAAGATCCGTCGTCCGCATGATCATATCATAGTTGAATGAAGAAAGAGACCCTAGAGTTCTCTAATAGCTCTAAACGTGATGATATATAAACATACGGAGATTATGTTGCCATCAAGAATTGAGACACAATAAAATAACAAAAGAATGGGAAGACCCCATCAAATCTTACAAGGATGGAACCAAAACGGTAACATGAGGCTAGGCCCCAATAGCGTCACACTCTGAAATATGTCTTATAACACCTAAGATATCCAAACTATCTAGGTCAAACGGTCTACAAACAATCGGTGTCGTGTTGTGACGCGGCTACTATGAGAAGATGATGACATGTGTCATCTTCAGAGCTGTTGTCATGACGGCGATACTTTAGGTTAGGGTAACAAATGGCATTATAAGGATGTAAAGAGCTAGGAAGATCTAAACACATCACCTTGTTGACTAAGGAGCTTATTTGATTGAAGTGGAGTCGATGTAGGACGTGGATAGGGGACAACATGATCCTCAAGATGTATCATTATCGAGTCCATTTGTGATCAACATCTTGTGTCTTCATCGTGATCGCTTTTGGGTATATTTAGCTGGTTTCAAGTTGTCATTTTAACTCTTATTAGTGACAACTCATATTGTGTATAGGATGTCTAAGTAGAGTATTTAGGATAGTTGTAAAGCTCTAAGTTTCAATGGAGCTAATTTGGCCACACTAGAGGTCAAAATAGCATTCTCCATTCCCATTGGTCTAGGAGTTTTGATCAATGAGGGCACTAGGGCAACTTTTCGAGGTTTTTAGTGATTTTGGAGACCTTCCATGGAAACATTCGGAAATCTAAGGATAGCATTGGAAAGCTATAGAGAAAGCTATAAACTCGACACTATAGAGAAAATAGCTTATGAGAGTCGGAAAGCCTTGATGCATGGTCGAGCCAAGATCCAAGAGCATGCAACCTTGTTAGAGCAAGAGTATAGACGAGCTCTAATAGTACGAGGAATGACCGAATCCACTGAGACTGAATTTAGAGTCTCCTGAAACTGTTTGGTTATCAATATAGACTATAGACGCTTAGTTCAATCGGTGGCTAAAGAGAAAAAAGTCGGGAGCTCATGTCGTACCTCCAGTGGTTAAACATCTCTCATATGTTACCATCTGATGAAAAAAATCAAGTCAGATTTTGTTGAAGTATTTATGAGTGTGTTGGCTAGTGAGTGATATGTACATGATTTGATGGTGTTGTTAGGTTGGTTTTAGAGTGGCTTGTTTAGTCAAAGTATCAACAACATTATTTTCAAGATTCGAATGGGCGGAGAAAATTGCGAGGGAAGATTTTGTTCAAAACATGATAATAGTTTAATACACAATGTAAGATAAATTTGATCTATTATTACAACAATCCAATAGAAATGCAGATTGGTTGTCAACTAATATAATAGTGCTTGTTATTATGCTGAACCCCATATTTCTTTTATAGAATATTGATTGCTTTGGCAATGACAGGTATTTAAAATCTTTAATCACTTGAAAATGATGACGTCAATTTTATAAAAATGGATGAGGATTTGGTTCTGATTGAAGGCAATATCACCATGATCGTTGTCATAAAATAATGATCCAAACGTATTGATTGTCATAAATTTATACTCAGTGGAAGAAAGTTATAAATCATCTTAAGTTCAATGTTATCATATACATATGTAACATATGTTATAAGGGTCAAGAAGAGTACGTTTATTGTTAATTGCTACCTAATAATTTTTTCTATGTATGAAAGATGTTGTGAAAGCTAAGTGAACATGAAGATTTAATGGTGTGGCTTAAATCAAACAAAGGTTTGAAACAAGACACTTAACATTGAAAGATGGAAAAAAAATAATTTTAACAATAAATTTCTTTTCAATAGGTTTGAATCAATACTTCTAACTTGCAATAATAAATTTGGTTACAAATAGTTGATATTTTTCCAATCATTTACATCAATAGTATTGTGTATGGATGCATATGAAATACTTCTAAACAACCTTGATATAATTTTGACTTCACATGATGTAAAACTCATGGTTCTTAAATATTTTAATAATTATTTTGATAATTTACAAGTAAAAATATATATTTTAAAAAATCAAGATATGTAATATATTTAAATTTATGAATAAATATATTACTAGTATTATTAATATAACGTTATAGTAGGTTTTAAAATAATTTCATATAATGTAATTTTTTAAAAATACAATATTTTTAAAAAATATTTCTATAAAAAATTATTCAATATAATATTTTTTGGTTTATTTTAAATTATAAAATTATAATTCAAAATATAAATTAAATAAAAAATAAATTTTTAATATTCATAAAAAAATTATTTATTATGAATTATAATTTTATTTACATTTTTAATGTTACAAACTTATGTGATAAGCATTATTTATAATTATTTTATTATCAATCTATGTTTTATAAGATTTTATCAAAAAAGTATATGATTAAAAAAATTAATTTTATATCAAAATAATAAAATTATATGTAAGATTTTTATTGAAAATAAAATTTATTAAATTTATAACATACTAATTATTATATAAAAAATAAAAATTATAATCTTTACATAAAAAATTAACAATATTTTTTTTTCTAATATTAATTTAAATGTTGTATATTTTATATTGAAATCATTTAAAATCTAAAATCTATGTCGTGATAGTATACATGATAATATTTATAATAATCATTTATATATATATAATTAAATTTAGCCAATATTAGTATTTTTATTTTGAAGATATGCATCATATATAGGTTTTAAACTTGACAATCTTAAAACTTGCATGAACCTTGTATGATATATATGTTTTGAGTTAAAATCCTATTTTTTAATTCATATTTTACGTCAAAGTGCTCCATAATAAGCTTAATGTCTAATTTTCTCTAATTTATGTGTTGGAGATGATGCTATTGTTGTTTATAACAATCATGATTGATTGAAATTCAACTAAACAAGATTGGTAAAGTTATTTATGACATTAATTATGATAAAATTTCCAAAAATAATAATCTCATGAGATTATTTTGCATGAGAATGCAATGTCTATTTATCAATTATGAAATTTAACAATACTATGCAAAATAAATGTAACTAAAAAAATCATAACCAATACATAGTGTTTATTGACTTCAGTGGTTAATGAAATAATATACAACAAAATGAATTACATTTGAAATGAATTCGATTTAATATCAAATCCTACATTCTTAAATCATCTCTAAGTGACCTTCATAATGATGGTTTAAAATCTCATAGGTAAAAAGATTACCATTCCAAGTAGGACTCAATCTCAATTATTAAATTTTGCTAAGCTTGTCTTGCATGAAAGACATTACATATTTTTAAAATTTTAGACAAGTAATTTTTTTCAAAATCTTTCTTCTTAACTAGATATGAAAATTTCACGATGTTTTTGCAGATTTAAAAAAGCTCAATAGATTTACTACTGAAGGAGGTAATGAAGAGTTCAAATGTGAAAATCATACTTTGCATAAAATTACTTACTTTTTATACAATAACTTAATAACCATCAACACAAATACTTACTCTACACCCTAGCTTTCAAATCATGTTAAACAACAAGATCAGAGAATTGTAATCTAGTTGTAAATCTTGGTGGCATAAATATTATATTTTTGAAAGAATAAATATCACAAAAATAAATTAAAAAAATCAATAAAGTTTTCAACAATCTAATTGTGTCATTATTTGATTTCTGCTCATAATCATGTTATTATATGAGTGTTATTTATTCTTTCATGCTCTTTAAGTTGAACCAATGATTAAATGTGGTTGTGAACTGTCAAGTAACTGTTGTAAAAAAAGTTACAGATTTGCAAACATGGAGATAAATTATATGTTAGTTATCCTTAAATCATTTGTAGAGATAAAAATTGATGAAATAGACAAAGTATAATAACAAAAGGGATGGGAAGACCCCATCAAATACAAGTACATATTGTATTAATTTGAAGCTATATTTAATGTACTATTTTTAAAATTTTAAAATAGTACATTAAATATTTTCTTGAAGATTGCGGGAATGCCCAGCTTCCATATTCCACAAAAACTTGTCAAATATTGACCTCTTCTTACCTGCCCCACCAATAGCGAACTGTGCACGTCGTCTGCAGCAAGACTCTCCCACTTCACTCGGACCTCGAAATTCCCTGAACAACGTCCTAACATGATGAGATCCTCCCTCGCAGAAACGGCAATGAACCCCAACCTCCGAGTAAATGGAGCAAGAACTCCGATGCGGTAAATATAGATCACGGTTTCCAAGGGTTGGATCTTGTTTCAAACAAGTTCACGAAACCGATTCAAGATCAGCTCCTACGTTGTTGACATTGCCTATACATTCGATTCCGGGCAGTTGATGGCACTACAGAAGCCGACAGTTACTTCTCGCCTCTATCGATTCGCGTCTATGTCAAACACAGGAATGTACAGGTCATCATGACAACAACTTTATATTGAGTTTGGAAAGATTCTACGATATAATCAATTTGAAGAGTCATATCTCTTTCTAAGTATTTTCAATCATTTGAAAGCTTTTCAATAAAGGTAATAGAGCTTCAAATTAGAATAATAAATTGGAACAATACATACATGAGATGAAAGATAATTTTATATCATAAATTGTATAACACATAAACCTGATCATGCCATATTGTTATGCTATAACATGCCTCAAAATGTCCACAAGAATACTCTGATCATAACTATAACATAAAAGAGAGATTATAATCGCATCAAATCCACTTTATGCTTCAAAGACTCTAGGTTCATTCACTATACACTATTCACCGTAGCCACAATCTCGAACGTTCAACTTCAAAAATTGTACCCATATGAGCCCTAATTCTGAACTCTATCCTTTTAGCCATAGATCTCCTAATGGCGTTGTCGGCCCTAACAAAAATTCCAGTACGAATGGCGATAATTACATTATCGGCTCAAACTGCTATATCAGCTCTATATGCACGGACCTACCTAACTAGGGATGCCACTACATGAGTCATGATATTTGTTGTGCACATACATATTGTATCACAACATACATTGATATCACATCAAACACCACAATACATAAATTGTCATACATCAACACAAGTGTACCACAATCACCCCCCTAACTCTTGGTTAGATTCCTCTAATATTAGATAGACATCTAGTCCATTAACATGATATGACTTTCGTGGAGATAAGATTAGGACGTAAAATGCTACAATGCCTCATCATTAGTCAACTTTTTGTAATCCATACCATGTAATGATCAAACCAGCTTGCTTGCTAATCACATCAAGGACATCTCCACCATCCACCTGGCACTACATTTTGAGGAGATGTCAAATATGACATATGCCATCCTCTTGAATGAGAATCACAAATCAACATAATGACTGCTCCAACAATTGATCCACATAACATACATCTCAAGCATATTTGCACAAATGACAAGCTTGGATCCATAGTTGCATCAATGTTTGAAAGGTGATATGGCACACAACTATGCACATGATCCTTTCAAATCACATCATCACAACCCTATAATAGCAAAACTCAAGAAGGTAAAATCTCACGTACTTGTAGAATCGTGCAACTAAGAGTAATATCCAATGTGATTGGTGCACTTTGCTGTAAGTAAACATAATCACCAACATGAGATTTGTGAATTGAAGGTCGATATTTATCTCCTCAAAAGGTAGCATAATGCAAAGTATCTCTATGCTGAGCAATAACTAGGTTCTCAAATGCTATGGGCATTACCATAGAAAAGAGTTATGCCCTTTGAGAACACACCCTTATCCCAACGATAAAGTTATCCAAGTCTAAGACTTCAGTTGACTCTCGATGAATAGCTACAGATAAATCCGGATCTCTACCATATAATAAAAATGAATGACGAGATGTTTGCAGGCTAAATCAATAACTTATGGCCAATCATGATAGCTGGATGTCCTAGTATCCCAGATAACCTCTCTCCAAGCCAAACTTTCTTAATCTTCTCTTCACCATCTAAAAAATTCTCTATGCTAGACCATCATCCTCAAGATGATTGCTTGAAATGATACGATGATAGATAAATGCTTGATCATACAAAGCTTGAAACTCGTACAAAAATTTAGTACCATGATTAGTTAACACATCCGTCGATGTAACAAATTGGCTAAGCATCAAAGCTAAGAACGCATTAGATGTTTCCTCACTTGAATTTTCAGGAAATGCCATCAATTCAATCCACTTGGAGAAATACTCCACATAACCAACACATATCAATGATGTTGTATAGTCAATGGTAGAGGTCCTACAAAATCCAAGCTCCAACGATAATCAAATTCCATAATTGGTAGAGGATGAAACTCATGTAGGGGCATTGAATGATGTTCAAACACTATCACAAACCATACATATGACCACAAACTTTTGCATCTAAGTTTGCATACCTCTCCACCAATAATGATTATGAAATATGCTTTTTGTCCATTTCACTCCAAAATGATCTAACTCCTTATGAGCATGTCTGATCAACTATATTGTCTTAGATGGAAGTGGTACAACACAATTGCTACCATCCTCAAAGAAGATGTCTTCCTTCCCATATGAACCATTGAGTTTTTTGAAGAACTCGATCTTGATTCTTGGCACTCAAAATGCCCATCAAAGCATATGTACAATGAAACTTCAACACCACCATGTCATCATGGATGTCTCGGTTTACCACCAAACCTTCCTCAGTCTCAATGTCCAAGGGTAACATATCCACTATCTGATTCACGAGAGATATCATATAGTTCTCAAGCATTAACATACTGAAAAATGTAGATGCATACCAACCCAGCACCATCTTCTCATCATTATCATTATGCCATTGAGTCTCGGTTTTGTCAACTTGACTTGTACATGTGTTTTGACTTAATGTATCCACATCACGATTTATCACTATAGGTGTGTACAACCATGAAATCATCTTTTAAGATAAGATTTCATCGTGCAAGATTTCATACAAGCTTGTCTAATTCCATCAACCATTGAAATGATTGATGATTTGTGATGAGAGTGAATGAGTTTCAAACAAATAAAATGTGAAATATGCCACCACCCAAATAGTTACCAAACATTCTCCTTCATAAAAACTATACTTTGAGTTTGTTGTATTGTTGGAGTGACTTACATAAGCTACAACAAACTCCTTCCCCTCATTATCATGTTGGGTAAACACTGCTTTGTAAGACCTATGGTTGTACATATATGATAAAATGTGAATATAGCTAAAGTGTGACTAAGTTTATCTTAGTCATGACTATGTTAAGTTATATAGGGTTAAATTGGAGAAAAATATAGGGTAGCTCTTGATGTAGTTGATGTGAACAACTATTTTATTATTTAGGATGAATCAAGGAACATATTCTATTACATGCGTATCTTGACTTTCCTTGACTTAGACTAGTTTTTCATTGATTTGGCTTGCTGAAGATCCTTAAATCTAGGGGTGAGATTGACTTGGTACATCAAAGTCAATTGGATGGTAGTTGGACTTCTAAAAGATTTAAGTGACTAATTGAATGTTGCCATGTATGCTCTCTCATTGGAATTTATGATTTCTACCTCGATTAAACTTGGTAATAGAAGATTACGTGATGATTATTTTTAATTAATATGATAAAAATCTAATTAATATAAATAATGAGGTTGAGAAGCAACTTTCAAGTTTGTTTTTATAGAGTTTAGCTTTGTTTAGGGTTAGAGCCTTGTTTAGAGAAAGCCTTGATCATCAATAAAGGATCTATTTCTTTTGAATCATATTGGATTCTTTGTGAAAATTGTCATGAGATTATGGAGTCTTGAATTTGAGAGTTTATGTAAGAAGATGCATTAGACTTATGATCATTGGGTTGAAGCATATTCTTCTAGATTCATGATGAGCATCCAAAAAGTCATAGGATGATTTTGAATCCAGTTTTTTGACTGTGAGAAAGTAACAAAGAGAATTCATTTGAAGAGGTTAGTGGAGGAAGAGCGAGCCGAGATCATGCTACAAAATATTATACAATTTATATATCTTGTAGTTTTATATGATAGCTTGGAAGTCATTTTGTACATTTTGTTTACTTAAGTATTGTTTGAGATGAGTTGAATGGAGTATAGTCCATTTTTTGGATGAAAAATTTATTTTTCAAAGATTTTTTAAGAATATTATTGATTTAAGATTAGGAGGTTGGATATGTTTTTCACTTGAAATCACAATAAGATCACATGTATATCAAAAATTATGATAGTTAGAATGTGCTAGGGTCATGATAGGTTTTGAAAGATAACACTACTGAAAAATTGTACATAGATCATCATTTCATAAAAGAATGAAATTAGGATTTGAAACTTTGGCCAAGTGTTTATCAAAAGCTAAGCTACATCTAGGTTTAAATTTTGTTTAAAGATCATTTTTAGAGAGAAATTAATGAAATTTTAAGTGTAAAGGATATAAAAGTGAAAAAACTGCTTTATATTTCAGAATTGCTTTTTTCTTATTAATGGTCATTTATAATGAGTTCTTGTATGAGTGTTTTGTCAAGTGAGTATGACTTAAAACTCATGAGAAAATGAGAGATCAAGCTCTTTGGAGGATCAGATTGTCTAAGATACCTCAAAGGCTGAAAGTGATTATTTTGACGAATTTGATCACAAGAGAGTTTAGAATGGAGTTTGAAGAGATGACAATGAATATTTCCCAAGAGCAAAACATGAGAGTTGTTTCTTTTGTGGAAAGGAAAACATAAGCTTTTGAGTTTTACTTTGAGGACCAAAGATCAGAGGTTGAGAGAGAGAAGAAACTTGGGAGAGCTAAACCTTCATCTAGTACCCTTGTCTTCCCATGAATCCAAGAGTGGAACATATTGTGACAATTGTGGAGTGACATGACTTCCCATTGAACACAATTATAGTGGTGTGAAAACTTTGATGGAGTCACTTAAATCTTCCAACTACTTCCAACTAGTTGGAAGTAGTTATAGAACTACTTCCAACTAAGTCTTTGGAAGTAGTTCCAAAGAGTTTGGAACTTGAGTCTCAAAGTGACTCAAGTTCCAACTAAAGATGGAGATCATTTTCAGAATGATTGAGAAGATGTCTATGAGAATAAGAATCATTGTGTGTTTAGGAGAAGACAAAGACATGACAATCATGGATCAACCAATTCATCATTTTGCCATTGATGAATTACTCTAGAATGAAACTTGTTTTCATGGTTTTTTATTAAGAAGTGTCATATAAATTTCTAACAATAACAACAACAAAGTTGGAAATAGGGAAACTTCTAGTGTTTTATGGGAGAAAAATGAAGATGTAGAAGCCTTTGTGAGGGACTTGAAGAGAGCATGTATTGAAAACAATGAGAGAAGGAATCCTGAATGGGCTATCCTTTTGCCCAACTTCTTGGAGGATTCCACATCAAAGTGGTACAATGAGTACAAGAAGATACACATGGAGGAAAATACTTGTGAGGTTTGATAGAAAATCTTATTGAAAAGTTTATTCCGGATGAAAGTTTTGAGAAGTTGATGTATGAAATCATCTTTTTGAAGCAAGGGGAGAGCGAGAAGATGAGGTCATATGTGGAGAGAACAAAGAAGCTAGAGTCATATTTTTGTGTAGTGTTAAGAAAGAGTGGAGACAAGGTGGAGCCAACCATGATGGGAATTGTGGCGATATTGACGAAGAATTTCATTCGAGGTTTGAGGCCTCAAATTCAAAGCAAGATGAGATATGAAAAGCCTTCTTCTCATGATGAGGCTATTCGCATTGCTATTTGAATGAAGGAGAGTCTAGAAGATGATGATTCTAGCTTGATGGCTAGAAAAGTAGCACCATATGTTGTGGTAAGAATGCTAGTTCCTACCGTTGTTGCTTAGTTAGTAGTAAATATTCCAAAGGTAGATTTGCAACATGAGTTAAAATCCATCATAGAAAACGCCGGCCGATCTCAATATCAACGTACTACAATTATGGGAGAGGATGAATCAGAATGTAGGGGGAGGTTCTAGAGGGTATGGAAATTATTCTCCAAGAGGAAATCCACAGTTATCCAACATAAGGGTTGTTTACCAGTATCAAGCAAAACATGTTGAGTTCAATATACCTTTCTTGAAGATCCGACTTAATAGAAAATACCACTCATGTTATTCAACATCACAACATTTGGTGACACCCTGGTACGCTCATATGTTGGTCTCACTGATAACTCCATCATTTGAGCGGCAACCGCTTGTCATATTCCACTAGTTGCTATCTTGATCCCAAGATCAACATTACTATTGTTGTTAATGCAATAAGCAACCAATATCCTTTTTGCTTTCGCAAAGTGTGGTTCCAAATCGTAATACATGGGATGATGATACCCCTAACGCCAATCAATCCTTACTTGAGAAAATATAAGAATGAACAATAGTCTTTGTCGCCCCCAACATTACGATGGATGGTACCTCATACGATGTTCATGAATGGATCCTATTTGCTCCATTTTCAAGTACATTAACATTGGTTTGCATCCTCCCCTCTCTAGTAGGCCGTCCAGAAGTCATGGATGAGTTATTAAGTACCTCAAACAATGTGAACGATTGAGGAGGTCTAACTTGTCGGAAAATTTCCCCTCTTTGTGGATCCAACTCCATGGATGCTTTTCTAGACTCAAGAGTCTGTGTTGCACTACAAGTCACAACAACTACACATGGATGTACCACTGCGCACATGTACTATACAACATCTCCATCATATGATGTAGGGTCACCAACTCCATAATCTGACCTTTGCTGTGCTATAGCCATACTTGCTATCTTTTGTTCTCTTACTTCTACTCCAATCTAGATGCCATGTTCACCTCATGACTAGCCTCATGGGCTAACACTTGCTAGGGGTTGGTCCTCTACCACCACCCATACCACCTTGAACTCCTCGTACTCTTCAAGGGATTGTCATGGCAACTTTCATATATTGTAATTCTAGATGGAGATCAAAACATTGATCAATCATGTGACCATGTGCGAGACAATGCTCACATGATTTTTGATCCAGCAGGATCCACCCTTTGACCTTGAAGGTCCTTCTTGGGATGTGATCTACCATATGTCCAACACACCATCCCAACAATTGATTGTTGACTTGGAAAGGATGGCAATGATCTCAATCCAGAACCTTCACCATTAAGTCCGGATGGTCGAGATCGTTCCACATGTCTATTATAACCATTATGGATTTGTGTTGTAGATTGTTAATGTGAAGGAGTTGATGAAGTTGGCGAATCCTTGTTAAACCCAACGGTCACCACTCTATACTTTTGCATGTTGAGCTCAATACGCTCAACAAAAAAAAACACAATGGCCAACATAGATGATGTCTCATGTAGTAAGATGGCATCTTTCACTCTACGTCTCAACTCCTTGTCCAATATCCCATACCAATATTGGACAGCCTACCCCTCAGCCACCCATGAGTAATACTAATTAACCGACATATTTGAATATACGCCTCTTGAAGACTTTTCCCATTCTTTGGTTGGAACTTTTGTAAGCCTCATAGCTTATCAGTCCTCATCCCATGATAGTCTCTCCTCAATCGTGCAAAGAATTCAAGAATAGGGTTAAAGATTGGGACCTCTGAACTCTTCCCAACTCAATTAACTCCAACCATATCATCAGTGTCACGTACAGAGGATGAACTTGCACACCAAACACTGTACCCAAAGTGATAGAGATGTAGTTTGATGATCAATATTGTCTCAAGAACTCAATCTTCTAAGGGTGTTCACTTCGGAACTCATGATAATCATCCATCGGTGGACCTTCCAAATGTTGAAATAATCTTTTTCAAGCCATAAACGGACTTAATAACGTAGAGTTGCACATGCATTGTAAATCACACCATGAGTCAAACTCATGAATGAAGTCATCCAACTCAATGATACCAAATATACCCGAATATCCTATGGGACCCTTGGTGGCTCCATAGATATAGTCAATGTTCTACAACAACGATATGGTGACACAATCCAAATATCACCAAGCTAAGCTCTGTCACTCTATGACATCAAATCAAAATCTTCAATGAACCTCAAAGATCAAGGTTGGTACCACACTCTACTACAGATGCACCCACTGCTAATCCCAACACTATTTCCTTCAAAATCTTTAGATAACTCCACTGTGACATCCTCCATAACCGTATAGCCATAAGTCCCCAACTAGAATTAGAAATTTCAACATAAGTTATTTGAGGCACCACAAGATGCTAACACAGGGGCAACGTTAAACCTGCCATCACCATATACATTCATCCAATCAACAGGTTGGTAAGTCCTGTTTCACTCAAGAGAAACATGAATAGTATGATTGGACTGCAAATCCAACCTCACTATTGGCAGCATGCAAGAGCACTAATACTCCAAACAACAAAGCACAAACATAAACAAATATCATACACAAATAGGAAGCCAAGATGAAAGCATATCAATTACAAGATACATAAATAACAATACTCTATTTCAAAAACATCCATCAAAGGGGTTAAACCAACCCAACCCGGACTAACATAGCCTCATGAGTACATTTAAAAACATTAAAACTCAATTTTGGAATCCTTCTGCTCTCCAGATCTATAATCTGAAGTTGATAATCCGGATATCTAATCCGGATGCATTATCATATATTAGCCTTTTCAATTCCATACATAATGCATTTTTTTTCACAAACGGACATAGTTTGAAACTTCTCTAGGATTTCAAAAATCTTCGACTCCAATTTTGAAGACCTAAATATCAAAATTTTACAATTCTGACATTGCTAGCCTAGTGTATTGCATATATTTTGTTATGTAACATACTTTACATCTTCTATGACCTTACCAAATTTCAAATCATACGGACACTATATGATAATCCTATAACCTGTCGTTCCTATTTTTGACCCAAAAATTTTGAAACATCAAATCTTAGTCTTCAAGTGCTTCTGTCCAAAATCTTTTTTGGGCAATCTTGATTGCAAGCCCCAAGATAACTATGAGCATCGAATCACTTTGTCAATTTTAGCAGCGTTTGTGTCCTTCAAAATTCTTGATTCGGATTTAAGCACTAAAAAAGAAAATATAAAAATTCGAAATTGATCACCCCAACTTTGAATCGACTCTTCTTCTAGATCACCACCACGGTCTTTAGTCTATCAATGTAATGCACACTCTACATCAAAAAAATCAAAGCTACCATCGATCAAAACTTGCCAAAATACCTTTAGTGCTAAAAAAATTCATAATTCTCACCAAAAATTCCAATTTGTGTTTTCTAAGTAATTTCTGCTACTTTTAAAACGTCCACAAGGACACTCCGCTCATAACCATAGCATAAAAGAGAGATTCCAGTCAAGCCAAATTCACTATATGCTTCAAAAACTCTAGGTTCTTGCACTAGTTACAATCCATCAACTTCAAAAATTACACCGCAAGAGGCCTAATTTAAACTCTACCCCTTGAGTCATAGGTCTCCTTATGGAACTGTCAAGACTAACGGCAATTCGTACTTGAATATCCATTACGGCTAAAGGTTCAAGTGCAAATAACACTAATTGCACTATATACTCAAATTGATGTATGTGCTCCTTCATGAGCCCACCTACCTAACTAGGGATGCAACAACATAAGTTGTGACAAATGACTCTAGATAAGCTAGACTAAATGAGACATCATAATGGATTTAAGAGATTAGTTAGACATTATATTCAAATACTTTGCATCAAAATCTTCTTTTAAAATCAATCTATATGCAAGACATGTAATGCCAATACCATCAATGATTTTAAATCATTTTACTATTGAAATCTTCATTCATCTTCATGGTCAAGTGAATGAATTGATTTAATGGGTAGCTCAAACAACTTGACATGGTAAAACAAAAACATATATTTTTATGTTGATGACTTATGATTGTTAATAAATATTCAGTACCTTTGGAAAACCTCTATGTGATATGCCACTAGATCACATATGATTACCTAGGTTAGATTTATCATATTTGTAACACACATCAATGTTAGTGACCATGTCCTTATTATCACTTTCATTTGATTAACTCTCATTTTCTTTTAGGATCCTAGACTTTATGAGTGTGTGTTATCCAATCTTCCACCTCCATGTATTTTTTCCATCTCACCTTTATATAATTGATGATCTCTCGCTATATTCTAGCAAGGAAGCGAATAAGACGATAAAAGGGACATAGTATAATAATAAAAGGGATGAAAAGACCCCATCAAAACGTACAAGGATGGAACCAAACTGTTAACATGGGGCTAGGACCCAATAGTATCACATTGGAAAATATGTCATACAACACCTAAGATATTTAAACTATCAAGGTCAAGCTATCTAAAACAACAGGAGCATCCGAAGAAGCATCACCTAACGTGATTACTCTCATATGGATTGCACTTGCTAGTGCTCTCTGTAGAGCAATGAAATCATGTTGACTAAAATAAGCTATACTGTAAGCTAAAGAGAGTGATACCCCATGCTGCCTAGTATGGTAGGATCTCGTGCATTCCTTCACGAACATGTTGAAGTCGGTGTCCATAGCTCCATATAACTCCAAAGCTAGAGGAACAAAGAGGTGACCTCTCTGCATACCTCGTTACTTGGAGACCTTCGCTGCTACTGCTGTCACATTGACATTTCTTTGCTCTGAGAATGCTTGAGTGCCTAGCTGTAGAAGAACCCTCCTTAACCTTGTGTGAGTTCACAATCTCTTCTTCTTCTTCTTCTCAGCACTCCACATTTGAGTTTATTACAATCGGTCAAACTTTAGCTAAAGAAGATTATGATATCCAATAATTGGACCAATAACTCTCACTTAAACTTCACAGAAAATTTCTAAACAACCTTTTTATTCTTTCAGAAAAATTTGGTATGTTAATTTCTTCTAGATCTCTCAGAACAATTGTCAAGTTACACACTATATCACAAGGTGATATGCAGATCCCTGTGTACTATAACCATCACACATCCCAATCCTTAACTCCAATTGCTATCAAATTTCATGACAAGGTCACTTATCATCAAAATTTCAACTGTGAAAAGTTTTATTGATGAAACTTTTTGATAGCAAAAAATATGATCGCTGTACTAACTTCGTAACAGTCAGTGTAATATTGCAACTCTGACTGTATATACAAATTTCAAGCTATCACTTCGTACTCAAAACTCATCCAATTGAGTCAAAATTTCAATCCAAGCACAAGCTTGAGTTGTAAATATATCTCTGTTAAATCAGATCTCTCAAAACCCTCGTAGGATTCTCAAAAATATCCCAAATACACTCAAAGGTCTAAATTTCCTTCTCTATATTTTTATCACCATATCAGAGTGACAAACCCATCAAATGCATCTATTCTTGAGCCCACATTGTAGCTCTTCCCATCAACTCTCCAATCATGTCCCCAAATCTCCGAATGTCTCCCTAGAAGGTCTCCAAAACTCTTCAAAACCTCGAAGAAGTTGCCCAAGTGCCATCATTGGCCCAAACTCCAAGACCAATAAGAATGAAGAGTGTTATTTTGACCTTTAGTGTGGCCAAATTAGCTCCATTTTAACTTAGAACTTTACAACTATACTAAACACATTACTTAGCCATCCTATATACAATATGAGTTGCCACTAATAAAGAGTCAAAATGACAACTCGAAACTGGCTAAGTATGAACGGAACTACAAACAGAACCGGGGAGTTTATAACTTGAGAATAATACTCCTCACCGAAGTTCATTTCAATCAACTCCCTATGGCTTATTTTCGATAAACAATAGAGATGGATTGGAATCCATGTGTTGAAAGCCACCACTAGTGATAAGTTCAGATCCATAACGTCCAAACTAAATCAAAATGTATACTGTTAAGTCCCAAATCGAGCCGTAGGAAACAACTGGAAGAATAATCGGGTCTGGAGAGTTTATCACTTGTTGCATAAAATTATCTCCAAAGTGATATACTAACCATGCCCGAAAGTGATCACGATGAAGACACCGGATGTTGATCACAAATGGATTGGACATCGGTACATCTGGAGGATCATGTTGTCCTCTATCCATGTCATACGTCGGCTCCACTTCGATCATATAAGCTCCTTAGTCAACAAAGTGATGTGTCTAGATCTCTCCCATACCCTTTCCACCATGACTGCGCTTTATATATGATAAGGTCCAAGATAATATCTCTTGGATCCTTTTCAACATCTTGGCCCTACAAAGTTGATCCAACGGTGGGCTCTTAACAACCTTACAACGTGTCATCGGTTATCCTAACGTAAGGTATCACCGTCATAAAAACAACTATGAAGATGACACATGTCATCATCTTCTCATAGTAGCCACATCACAACACAACACCGCTCCACTTGCCGTCCATCCTGGAGGATGGGTGATCACCCCCTTAGAAACTGTGTCTCGAGTAGGATCGGTAACCACCACATCCACCACAGAGACCTAGTCCTCCCGAACCAAGTTCTGACTTAACCCTAGTCGACTGCAAAGCATACCAACACTCTCTCCATGTGAGGTATCCACCCTCTCGCGCCATAGCTAACACCATATCCCTAATCACATCATGGGTAGCTATCCTTTGTCATCCGTATGAAAAAACGAGTCATATGATCACGTGCTGCATCTAAAGTGATACCACACTCACATGTGAGTAATGAAGATGTAAATGTATAGACCAAGCCAAGACGGAACCTCATAAGAGAAATAAGCAAATAAGATAGCAAAGAGGATGGGAAGATCCCATCAAGTAGAAGAGGGATGAAACCAAGGGGTAGATGGGGCTAGGCCCCAATAGCCTCACAATGGGATATATAAGAATCTAACAAAGGGTCTTCCCATCCCTTTTGTTATTATACTTTCTCGGATTTTACAAAGAATTTCATGCATCCATCGAATCACATTTTCTTCCATACAGTCAATTACTGAAAATGTACGCTGTCCCACATGTTCACCTACGCCCCTAATTGACGAAGGCGGTGGGATGGAATGTGGTGATTTGACCGCAGCCGACTCAGGGTTCACTATAACAGCCTAGTTCACGTATGTAACTGTGTAGCTGTAAAGCAAGTGTATGCATGTGGGTAAGTATAAAGTCGAGCAACATAGGGAGTCAAATGTTCCTCCATTCCAGAACTACTGGCTTCTCCAGCAGTTCACTTAACAAGAACACCGGAACAAAATGAGTCCAACGTAGGTCGACAAGGATAATAGAACGATCGATTGATTACAGCCAGCCTGGTGAAGTCTTCGGCGCAACGCGCGTCATCTAGTATAATACACTGCCACACGGACAAGGGCAGGAGCGGGAGGGCAGGAGGAGGGACGAAGAAACTGGATGGTTACGTGGCACGATGAATCGTGGCGACAGATTGCGAATTTCGGGTCGTGACGCGAGTTCCGAACAGGGATAGACGAACCGAGCCAGCCAGCCAGCAGCTAGCCAGTCAGCTACGGCGATGAAAAGGAAACAACGTTGAGAAATAACGCCGGCTATCGAGAGCCCATTCCGACCTTCGTGAACAGCCAATCAACACAAACCTGTGCGAGACTTAGGCTGACTCAGCTGGGTCTTTCCAGGTCATACCAATCAGAGAGGAATCCACATAGGCAAAGACGCACATGTCTTCGATCAGCTATTGAACAGCTGGAGGGAGCCTCATGAACGAGGACCAAAACCCTTGCATCGAGCGGAAGCAATGTAGACCTGTCGGAAACGCCTCGATCTGCCTCCTTCCGTCAACAAAGTCAGAGATCATTCTCACTTCGGTCAACCACATCCAACCCAGTGAACCCGCCAGACTATACTGTGGTGTACAGTAGTACCTACAAAACTCCGCATAACACGGAATTTTCCAAATTTCCAAAATCGACGGTCAGTCGGTCATAATCACACACGCAAGATCAATCGGAAGACTTTAGTCGTGGATTTAGAATATTTTCATATGCATATTCTATGGAGCTCTGAAGAACTGACGCAACGTCGTAACGCAGGGAAGGTCTTCGCGTTACTGTGCCGTTCGGTACTGTAGTTCTTTACCGTCTTTAATCCGCATTCTTTGCCTTGAACTGTACATTTAACCTCCACGGGAGGTCGGTCACCACGGAGGGCAAACTGCGTCTCCATCCCAAACCAGCCAAAATCACTTACCTGGACCTCCACCTCGGTTGCCGTTGGCCCAATGAAGAACCCACACCTGGAAACGCGCTTCGGAACCTCGCGAGGCCTGGGCTGGGGCCTGGGGCTGGGACATGGTGGGCGGGGTTCGGCAGATCTATGATCGTGAAGGGAGGGCGAGTGGAGTGGAGTGGAGGAAGGGGAAGGGAGAATCGGGAAATTGGAGCTGCGAGTATTTTCTTGACGAGGAGGCGATGCGAGAATATTTGCAGGAGCAAGGACGAGCAGCATAGGTAGCGCTGCGAGGCGCAGCTACGAGCAGAAGCGAGCGAGCAAGGGAGCGGGTGCCTGCATCGCATCAAGTGAGGTGCGCGGCAGGCGGCAAGAGGAGGAGGAGGAGGTGACAGACACGAGAGGTGGAGCAGAGCTTCACGAGACGGAGCAGAAGCAGATGCAGAAGACGACGGAGCAGCCGGGCGTGCAGCTGAGCACTTATTGGTCGTTGATTTAGGTCATTTGCCCTTGCAGGTGCGAGTATTGCACTTCGCTTCGTTCGTCTTTGATTTTCTGTGATCGAGATAGGCGTCGAGGTTGTGGTGTAGATCTGCATCTTACGACGGTAGTTGCGGAGAAGTTTTCTTTCTGTTGAGCGTTTTGTGTCGGGCTCTGGAATGTAGTGTGTCAAAAGGAGAGTGCGGGCTGGCGTGTTGGGAGTTCTTCCTGCAGATGGGTCTGTTGTTGATCGTTTGTTCGAGGGCTGAAGGTTTGCGAGGCTTGTTTGGATTAGGCGAGGCCAGAAAGTCGTGATCGTTTTCTTTGTGATCGCTTGTTTTCTGAGCGGATGGTTTTTTTTTGGTTTTGCTAGGTTTGTACTTGAAGGTAGATAACTGAAAAGAACGTGGTCTCAAGATACGCCGATATTGTTGCGAAGGTTAGATCTGGAGGGAAGCGCTCTTTCAGGGTCGAAAATCTGGAGCCTAGGCGGGGAAGCTCCATGATGTGCAGATCGAGCCGTTTCTCAGCCCAGTAGTGAATCACATTTCCTCTTCGTTTTGACCTGAAACCCTCGATTGGTCTCTTGTTTCTCAAGATGGGTAAGCCTGTGCCGTCAGGCACGCTCAGGCTCTATGCCGTGATTGGCATTGTCTGCTGTCTCGGCCTCTTCGCTCCCCGAATAGTGCATGGATTTTATCTACCCGGAAGCTACATGCACCCGTACGGCGACGGGGACTCGATCTCGGTGAAAGTGAATTCCCTAACATCGATCGACACGGAACTTCCCTTCGGCTACTACACTCTTCCGTTCTGCCAGCCCAAGCAAGGAGTCAAACAGGTTACAGAGAATCTTGGAGAGCTCCTGATGGGAGATAGAATTGAGAACTCGCCGTACATCTTTAAAATGAATGTAAATCAGTCCAGCCTGATGCTGTGTCTGGGACATGCACTTGACGACAATGAAGTGAAGCACTTCAGGCAGAGAATTGATGACTATTATCAGATCAATCTCATCCTGGACAATCTGCCAGTCACCAGATACACTAAGCCCAAAGACTCAGAGCTTGTTCTCCGGTGGACCGGTTTCCCGATTGGGTTCTCGATCGACAAGAAGTACTATATCTACAACCACCTCAAATTCAAGGTCCTCGTTCATGACTACGAAGACGCAGGTATCGGTCAAGTCATGGGTACGGGAGATGGAATTGACACGTTCCCAACAGAGAACGGTGGCAAGAAGTCTGGTTCCCTGATTGTGGGATTCGAGGTGATTCCATGCAGTGTCACACATCCAGATCCAAGGGATGCACAAGTCGAGAAATACGGAACCCTTGCCCCCATCAGTTGTGGTACAGAATCAGACACCCCTTACCAGGAGATCAAGGTCGGTCAAAGCATCGTGTACTCATACGATGTTACCTTCGTGAAAAGCGATATCAGATGGCCCAGTCGCTGGGACGCATTCTTGAAGATGGAAGGTGCCAGAGTTCACTGGTTCTCGATTTTGAACTCCCTTATGGTGATTTCGTTCCTGGCCGGTATTGTGTTCGTTATCTTCTTGAGAACCGTGCGTAGGGATTTGACCAAGTACGAGGAGCTGGACAAGGAGGCCCAGGCTCAGATGACCGAGGAGCTCTCCGGTTGGAAGTTAGTCGTCGGAGATGTTTTTCGCGCTCCAGCACACACTTCTTTGCTTTGTGTAATGGTTGGTGACGGAGTGCAGATTACCGGAATGGCAATCGTCACCATATTGTTTGCTGCTTTCGGGTTCATGTCTCCTGCTTCCCGGGGCATGCTTCTTACCGGAATGGTTCTCCTCTACCTGTTTTTGGGTATTGCTGCCGGTTACGTGGCATCCAGATTATGGCGCACCTTGAAGGGGGATCCCAAAGGATGGAGATCGATTTCATGGAAGGTTGCTTGTTTCTTCCCTGGAATTACCTTCGCAGTTCTTACTGTGCTTAACTCCCTTCTGTGGGCTTACGGCAGCACCGGTGCAATCCCCATCTCACTCTTCTTCATTTTGTTGGCACTTTGGTTCTGCATCTCCGTGCCTTTGACCCTCTTGGGAGGATTCCTCGGAGCAAGAGCGGAGCAGATTCAGTACCCTGTCCGCACCAACCAGATTCCCCGCGAAGTCCCACTTCAGAAGTACCCGTCATGGCTTCTGGTTCTCGGAGCCGGTACTCTGCCTTTCGGAACACTCTTCATCGAGCTTTTCTTCATTATGTCCAGCATCTGGATGGGAAGAGTTTACTACGTGTTCGGGTTTTTGTTCGTCGTATTGGTCTTGCTTGTCATCGTGTGCGCAGAAGTCTCGGTTGTGCTCACCTACATGCACCTTTGTGTTGAGGACTGGCGTTGGTGGTGGAAATCATTTTTCGCTTCCGGCTCGGTTGCAGTATACGTTTTCCTTTACTCCGTCAACTATCTACTTTTTGACCTGCATGTCAACGGCACGGTGTCTGCAGTTCTGTACATTGGATACTCTTTGCTCATGGCGTTGGCGATCATGCTTGCAACAGGAACCATTGGCTTCCTTGCATCATTCTACTTCGTGCATTACCTCTTTTCTTCAGTCAAACTTGATTAAGGTCCACCATTGGAGATATAAAACCTTTTCTTTACTGCAAACGTGAGGACTAAGCTTATGAGGTAGAGAGGGCCACCTCTCTAGGAAAAAAACTTCATTCCAAATGCTCCTCGTAACTCGCAAGGGCATAGGTTTAGGGCTTATCAGGAAATTTTTAAGGAACCTAGGTGACAGCGTCCATGGCAGAGCTGGAAGAGTGTTAGAAACTCTTCTCTGTAACATGAGTTTCGCAGGTTAGTACCAGTATGGTTTGTCATGCTGTCAATTTTTTTCAAGGTCTATGAACACCTTCCACTATAATATTTGCAGATGTGCAGGCTTTTCTCAGTTGGTTGTATCTCTAGTTTTAGGTTGTATTTCTAGTTTTAGGTGGAGATCTCGTTCTGATATATCTACTGCTCAGTTGTCCTCCGGGTGGAATGGTTTGTTAAGTTGGCCAGTGTTTTGATTACTATTATGCAGTCTCCGCAATCCGACCGTTAATCTCCTCGCTGCCTTCCATATTCCACCGTTCTTCTGCCCCTTGGCTTCTTCCCACTTTACGTATTTATTTGTCTCTCATTCACTCACTATTACAGTTCATACATGATAGGTCTCAGGTTATTTTATCATCGCCTTTATGTTTCTTTCATCTAAAATACTTCGTTGGCACCTTCAAGACGGAACACCTAGATTTGAGCGGCTTCGGTCTCTTGCATGTGAAGCCCCAGAGGCCGATCATGTACTATCCTATCTGTAGGCTTTGTCTGTACTACCAGAGCGACTGGAGTTGCTCGTCAGATTTGGATGAGTGCTACGGTTCAATCAGCCATTTGTTCATTTTCATCGGGTACATCAAACTAGAGCAAGAGAACAGCTTTTTCTTCTTCCCTTTTTCCTTCAGCCTCGCTCTAGATAGAGATGGTACTAACTCTTTCTGATCTAATATTGCTGAAATGCCCTTTACCAGGGTTTTGCGGGTGTTATCAGATGAATTTCCCGTACCCTCCAAAGAATGGAAAATGCCGTGTATTTGATGCATTCATAATGAAACTCGAGGGTCGCTAGTCATTGATTGACAGATTCTCCACACCCAACACGCTTCATACAGCACATTCTAATTTGCCGAAGATTAAAGAACTTCCAGATGACTGCATGTCAAGGACGGTCATGCCGTTAAGGCAATTTTCATAATATTCGTACAGTTGTCTCGAATTACTTGCTTCAACTCTTAAAGGCTACGACGAGATGTAAGTGCAGTCGACTGTTATTAGTATGAAGGCTGGGCACCACACTTCCTGTATCCATGCCTTAGTGACATACGACTCGTCTGTGAACGATCTTGGATAGAACTACAGTAGCGGTTTACACTGATTCCAACATCAAATGCATGATCTAGCTTGTGAGCGTCTTGTAAATCTCTAAATACCAAAACTTATTACCTCACCTCACCCTGCCGGGATTCTCTACATCTGGATTTGCACACCGGCCTTCGTCTACGCCTAAAGTCTCGTGTGATTAAAGTCAAATGGCTCGAGAATACCAATGCGCTCTTGGATTAGCTGACCCCATCGCGGAAGCTCAAAAGTCAAAAGGACTTTAGCGCGCCTTGACAATGGAGGCACTGAGACTGAGCTCATACCCGGGGAAAAAATTGAATCTCTCCGTGTTTGCACCGGTTTGTGAAACGGAAATAAAATACAGCTCTGGGCGTGCCGTTGCGCACCATCGATTGCCGGCCTGCAAGGCAATGTTCATCCGATATCCGCTGAAGATAACTGAGAGAGGAGCCGGCGACGGCAGGAGAAGAGTTTACTTGAGGATGGTCTCAGCAAAATCTGATACGTCGAAGGGCACGGTGTCAAATCCTGTGCGTGCACTATCATTCATTGCTGCAGTGTCTGTCGTTGCATATGGATTTTACTACCATCAGATACTTACTTCTGGACTATCAGTCGCAACTGCATACCTGTAAGTTCCTCAATCAACTTGAATCACACACTGGAAAAAGGCAATGCATGATTGAAATTTGTTTACATGACGCCAGCGAAAAGTGTCAAATAATTCACAAGGTAACCGCCATAGAACGCAACATGGATTTGTTATTGTCTACAAAGTCGATTAAGATTCGCCAGGGGTAGGTTCTAAAGCAGCGGGAGCCTGTGGTTTGTCCACCTTAAAGCGGGTCGAGGAAGGATGGTGCCTCGACCCGCTTTAGACAGGATTAGACAGTCCACTCACGGGAACTGTCTAATCCTGTCAAAAAAAGCACAGGCTAGTGTTCTCTCGCTGACAGTCCTTGCCAGCCCAAGTAGGTTTTCTTCTGTAGGTCGGAGACATTCTATGTTCCGACTTACGGGAGCTAAGAAGGGATCATGATTATTAATTAGATGATCGGCTTGGTCTAACAGCTTACTGTTTACAGTTTATTGTTTCATTTTCGGTTTTTCATAGTCCATGGTTTTATATCACGATTCAGACGAAGTGGGCAGTTTTTTTGAAGTTTAGACCGCATGGGGTGTCAGAGAACTTCTCAATTTCCTGATACATTTTACACGAATTGTGCTCAATATTTAGTGTTCCCATTAAAAGTACTGAGTTTGACATATTTGAGTGAAATTTGATAGGTGTGAGTGATACCAACAGAAGCTACAAGTTGTAGATTCCACTTCTCTTATGGAGATTTTTTGTCTACAAAATTACGGTTTCTCTTGTTCTCTTCAATTTCAGCGCTCGACCTTCCAATTTCTCATCTGCTAGATATGCAAGAGATTAGTTGTTCACGCTGATACGATGATATGACATAAAATATTTTGTAATGAAATCACGATCGTACAGTTTGAGTGAATCAGGTGTGTCCTTTGGAGACTTTGATGCGTGCCAGGGTTCAGAGCATGGATAGAAATGTTCAATCATTCACTTGGATTAATAGAAGGAATGAGTGAATATTCGATTTGGCTTCAAAGTCCACAGAGAATGCGAGCACACATGGGACCAATTTCCTCAAAGTATCAGTTGCGTAGAAGGCATTTCCTAGTTGAATGTGTTGTACGTTCTATTGTAGTCCACTTAACATTTATTTGCACCTGTTGTTCAAAATACTTGTACTTGAAAGTTCAAGCTGACATGTTTTCTACCCGGTTGTAGTTCAGTGATCTGACCTTACCGATGAATATGGCGGGAAATCCGCGAAGAGCCGGAGGGCACATGGGATCACTTTAGACATCACCTAAGAGATCATCAGAATGATAAAAGAGTGCCAATGTTGTAATCGACATAACATGCAGCAAATGGAGTCTCTTAGTGTAAATTACAAGGCAATTTGTTCAAGTTTAAGTCGGTTGCTTACATAATCCGATCGTATGCTGCAAATTGCAGACTCCTTCAGCCTACATGGATAACGAGATGCCTACAGAAGCTTATTCCTAAGGTTCTCTTTCTCAAACCCACTGAAGGTACGCATCGCCGTTACACCGTCCTACATTTGATCTCCATCTGTTTCATGGTGCTATTGATCATATCGTTTTTGTCGCAGTGGTATGGTATCTGAGCTGAAGATACTTTCGTGCTCCTCACAACCGAGGGACGAGAAAGATAAATTAGGCAGTCGTATCAGTCGGGGAGAATTTCATAAGTCCGCAGAGAATTAAGTTATAAATTCTGAAACTATTATCTGTTTAGTTATACTGAAATTATTCTCTGTGGACTAAATTTTATTACTGCAGACAATTAGGATCTACTTTCGTTCTCCTCAGAATCAGAGAGTACTAAACTCTACCTATGACCAGACTCTAGCTTTCAGTTCGATTTCGTCTCTACAAAAATGTACTACCGCCTAACTTATCTTCCTCGTCAGTTCTCATATCAGTCGATGAGGCTTTTTTATTTTGTTAATATTGTTGCAATTCTTCTGGTTATTGGAGAACAGATAAGGTCGTTGCCTTGACGATTGATGATGCACCTCACCAAAACATAACGTCCCAGGTTGTGGAACGCTGTCCCATTTTCGCCTCATGATTGTTGGTGCACATAATATTGTTTTTGGGTTCACTAGATGTTAGCGAATTCTGAGAGGATAGTTGGTGTATCATGTACATTTCGCTGTATTCCAAAACTAATGTTGCAATATCGAAGTCAGATTTTGGATGTACTGCTTGAGTTTGACTGCAAGGCCACCTTCTTTGTGATTGGAGAAAATTTGGACAACAATCCTGGGCTAGTTGATCGCATGCATAATGAAGGTATGTACGAAAAGTTCCAGTATGTGACAAGTTAGATCAACTCATATCGAACAGCCACCCTTTTCTTGATCTGCTAGTGATGGAGATGTCAAACTTTTTCCAGCAGCTTTTAACACAATCCTCGTGTATTTGCAATTTTCCTGACATGAGCACAACTATCTGGACAATGCCAGGAGACAAGTCTATTGATTTTCCTACCAGTGTTGTCTCTGACTTGTCGAGAAACGTTGTTGAATTGCATGCATTGGTCACCGTAATGAGATCTGAGATATGAATACAAGGAAGGCACAAGGACGAAGGAGCTAACTGAACCAAAGTGTTACGTTATATCTTAGCGATTCTTTTGAGGAAAGCTGAAGTTTGTTTGTTTTATCCTTTTTCCTTTTCGTTGTTGTATTTTGCCCTCTTACAACAGGCCATGAGGTGGGAAATCATACTATGCGTGATTTTCCCAGTTGGCGACTCTCTCATGTACTATCCTCACTCCGCACATGCTGAATTGGTGCAATTGTATCATACAAAAGTCTGTGTTCCTTGCGTCCTACGTAGTTGTAAAATCTGCAAGATCGCAAGATCAGAGTGAGTATGTAAGTAAGTGTATATAACCTTCGTTTTGTGCCTGGTTGCAGAAAGAGTTTGGTGATGAACTGAGGGAATTGGGCCGTCGAATCGAGCAGTTTTTCACCAAAGATCCCACTACAGGCAAACCTATCAAATGGTTCCGTCCCGTAAGTATCAAGCTGACCTGACCTGACCTGACCTGTTCTGATATTCTCTCAGCTAGGAAAAGAAGAGCAAGGGACCAGTGGTCCCTTGCTCTTCTTTTGGGTTGAGGGAAGGATTAGTGGTCGCCTGGTTGGTGCGCCATTTATTCCACTGGATTCGTCTGTGAAATGCAGGGTCATGGCTTCTTTACCAAGGACATGATAGCCGAAGCCGAGGCTCAAGAGTACAGGGTAGCATTGGGATCGTTATTCCCATACGATACTCTGTTCAAAGGTCAATCATGGCTTCTTTCCAAGTACCTCTTATGGCGGGTAAGGTCCTCATTAAACAAGTAGCTTCATACTTACACTCGCTTTCACTTTCACTTTCAGCAAGGAATTTGAATTTCCCAGCCAAGCTGCAGTCTGCTCGTATGCTTGCTCAAATTTCAAGCAAATGTTTTGATTGTGTTGGATTGCAGATACATCCCGGCGCAGTAATCGTCCTCCACGATCGAGAACCTCAAAAAGATCAAACTGCGAAGGTGAACATCGTTACTAGTTGGAACCTTGGATATTTGATTTCAATTGAATTTTACAATTTTATTCATTTTACAGTTATATCTTGGGTGGGTATGCATATTAAAGAAATATGCCCAAGTTTTCTGTTGTAATAAAATTATATTATATTTCATTAGATTTTGAGATAAATCTGAAATACAAAGTTTTTCACCGTAGTTGAAATGTTTGACACACAGTTAAATATATTAATATTTTAGAATAAAAAAAATGAATGAACAAAAGAATCCATTTTATTAAAAATAAAACTTACATGAAATTATGAAAATAAATTAATTATATAATATAAAATATGATATAATAAAAAATATTATGATCAAAAATTTACTGTTGAAAAATTCTAATCACAATATGATATATTTTTTTGGATAATATAATATTCATAAAAATATATATAAGGTCTGGAATTCATTAGTCAAATTAAACAAATTTTAAAAAATATTGTTAAATTATTGAGAAATTTTTCAAAAAATAAAAATTCTAATAAAAGTCATTGAGTTTGGAAATATAATTAACATGAAAATAAATTTTTAGAACATCATGAAATTGCAATTAAAATTTTATGAAGATCAAAAAGTTTTTAAAGAAATAAACATTACATTAATATAAAAAATATATTTATAGAAATTTAATTATTTTTTTTGTAAATTTTTTATTTATACTATTGATTCTAAATTTATTTAATATAAAAAAATTATTTATTTTATTTTGGTTTAGGACAATATTATCTTCTAATATTAGTAGAGTAACTTATCTACATTATTTTCAAGGGTGTATGATTTTGGCAAAATTTTCTACTCATTAACATCAAGACATTAAACTTAGTCCACTTAAATACTCAGATAGCTTTTCACTTGGGCGAGTCTTGATTTGGATTATACATGTACTTTTACAATATCAATGACGCATGGAACTCCTCGGAAACCAAAACTGGACATGCGTATGGTATAATGTTTGGCGAAATCATCCATGGATAGGGCAAATCCAAAGCAGAAACTTTTGCTAAGAACTGATAAGTACTTAGTGTTAGTAGACATCAACAACCTCGGATGCCAGTTTGTTGTTACGTGGTTGCTACCCTCACAAAAAATGGTTGTATAGGATTGGGGTGGGAGTTCGAAGTCACGTTATTTAATGATCCAAGAGATATTGTAAAACTGAAGCTAAAAAGACATTAAGCTGAGTCCAAAGTTGTGCATTTATTGAAAGACAAACGCCGAGTCCAAAGTTGTGCATTTATTGAAAGACAAACGCTCTTGCCCTCCGTGGATCTCAACCCTACCGCCTACTAGGCGGTAGTGTTAGTCCATTGTTCTAGAGATTGATAGGAGATAAATCGCTTTAGATATGTTTCTTCATACACCTTTGTTGTTTGTAGATTTTTTGATATAGATAATTTCTAATGTGATGTTATTGGAGTGTAGCCCAATGTTACCACTTGGTTGCATCCTTGTAGGACTTGATGGGGTCTTCCCATCCGTTTTGTTATTTTACTGGGTATTGTGTATCTCAACCTGGGTATTCCTACCACCGACTCAACTAGGGCATGGTGTCTAAGACAGGTCAATACATAGAAAGACGATTGGTTACAGCCATACACATGGTTTCCTCACAAGAACGTGACAGAGTAACGCAAGTTTTAACCTGCACAACGGTTCATGCCGACAATTGCACCTCCAGTGGTTTCATCTGCCAATGGTCAATCTCGTTACAGATGTTACGTCATTGTCAGAGTTTCCGATGCAAATCATTTTCCTTTACACGGATGGGTTCCAAACCATCGTAAGCTTCATGGCAATCACCACATTGTAGATAGATCTTGCATGGCCTTCTGACTTTTGTGTATAATGCCGAACTGCGTTTGATTTTAGAAAAGGAGCTTCTTCCACCAGAAAGAAATTGTATGGTTAACGCATTGATTTTGTTGCTCTCGCTGTGGTGTCTCAGGTACTAAGGAAAGTTCTGCCAGAGTTGAAGGACAGAGGCTATGCTGTTGTGACTCTCTCAGATCTCTACCTCCGACCAAGTGTCAGCAAGCGAGCTCTCGTCAACTGCTGCAATATCTAATACACGAGTGTATATGGGCAAGACCGCGTAAAAGTACGCGACGACCAGCAGAAAAGGATTGAAATCAAAAGGTGTGTGCTTGTAAACAAAGCCAAAGTCACACCTTGATCAAAGTCACATCCTTGATACAAAATTTACTGTCTTCTTCCTCATATTCACAACTTGAATTAGTAATTTACAACATCGCCGACTTGCTTACCGCCGTATTATCAACCGAGACAGTGCCACTCTCAATGCCATGATTCTCGATGATCATCATGCGTTTGCTATTTGGAACGATAGCACTGCAGAGATATCCCTGGCACTATGGAACAACTCCTGAAAGAGTCTATCCCTGTGTCTCATCAAGAGAAATTATTGTTGGTGACAACTGGTAAAAAACTGTGGAGACTTGAGTAACCGTGACAGTCGGGCCTCGAAAGGTTAATTATATAGGCCAACACAAGGTTGTTAATAAAATTGATTCTGTAACTTAAGACTACCATCTATGAGGATTAGAATTTTAAGTAGGCGTGAGGTCTGCATCTTACGTCTTGTTTCCACTCTCGAGCGTTGTGTCGAAGCAAGTGTTGCTAAAGTACACTCACTATAAAACTGTAATTCGGAAACGAAATGGGGTATGCTCGAGTCTTTACAGTAAGTCTGTGTTCTGTTCATGGTTCAAAATCGTGTGAAGCCTTCATTAGGTCAGATCTGATCGGAAATTTACTCCGGGTGGGTTAGCGGTTTAATAACAATCTAAAAGTGTGCACTGTATTTGTCAAGGAGCCTTTGCTCTTGTTCGTGCTTTGCACAACTTGGCCAGCAAACCCGCGAGTTGCAACAAGCTTCCAACACCATCAGCTATTCGCATGTGAGCAAAGCCCACCTCCTGTTCAAACATCCACGTATTAGGACGAAGTGAGGTCTCCGTAGGTGCTTGTAATGCAACAAGTCAGAAAACAAACCTTAGCAGTGTCGAGGTACGCTGCATTTGTACACAAACCCAGTACTGACGATTCAGAGAGGACAATTAGGCAAAATTACCCTGATAAATTCCAGCTTCAGGTATTCCGCCATGTCATAATTCTTGACAAGTCGAAACAGCGTTGTAATGATATCGGATGCTGAATATCCCATATCAAATAGATGTTTCATTCCTCGATATGCCTCATCGATGTTGCCTTCCAACGTGTGACGAATCATTGATGAAATCAGTAGTGGATGAGGTTGATCGCAAACCTGAGACAAGAAATTAAAGAAGCTTCTTCAGATGGACGGCAGTTCAGTGGTAGTGATTTCATATTTACTTACTTAGCAAGATCGAGCACAAGTACTCAATACGAGTGACTATACCTGAAACTAAAAGGTGTGCCAATCCACAAAGCCCCATTATGACCTGCAGCTTGCAAATGTGGTTGGAAGTTTTGCATGTGAGGCGAGAAATTGCGATCTACTTGAATCAAGCTCGGAGCAAAACAATGCCATGCAGTCCAGTCCGACAAAAATTGAGTGAACAGATAAAGTGGCAGTCGTGTTTACGATAACAAAACAAAAGACATGCAACGGACATCGAACTAACGAATAGACTGGAAGAGAAATGTTAGCAGGTACCATAATGGTAGCCAAGAAGGTATGTGCAAGTGTAGATCCTGTTGATGCTGAATCAGAATCCAGAGGCTATAATCAATGTAGAAAAGGAGAGTGCATCAACCCCTTAAGTGGCCCCAAGATCTCATCAGACCCCTTTTGAGGAATCACTTGTACAGAAGCAAGATTTCATGCCTTTAAGTTTCAAACGGAGGTTATCGCACTAGGTTTCGATCCAGTTCATGACGACCCGATATCAGGCGATGAAACGCACAAAAGAATGAGACAACCCGAGTGTAGTATACAGCAAAGAGACATCACTCGAAAGGAAGAAGAAAAACGAGTGCAGTAATATTGAAGCGAGAAGCATCATGAAAGCACATGCCAATGAAGCAGGTGCATTCCCGAAACTGTGAAACAGGACGTGGAAGAAGGAAGCAAAACGATGCATCACATGTGCCAGAAATGTAAAAATTAAATAAATATAAGCTTAGCAAGACCAAGTACAAATACTCAGTACGAGCGGAAGGGGCTATGATGAAGGTAAAAAGGCATGCTCAGATAATGAAATGAATGTTATCTGCGCACAGCATGTTATTAGTAGTGAAAGCTTCACAAATTAGACAACGTACCTACATGCAAGCAGCAGCTGAAGCAATCATTTTTTCGCTGAAGTGATTCAACAAATGTTAACAACTCATCGGAAGAATGAAGTGTTAATGGTCAAAAAAAGGTAACCAGAAAGGAAAGTGCTAGCTTAGACTCTATTGATGCTGGATAGAGATCCAGATACTATAATCAGCTGAGGACCTAGTATCATAGCTACTTTGCACTAAGGTTAATGGAAGAAAAGAAAAGAAACAGTATACGTAAAAGATTATTGTTGAATGAATACATAAATATACATATTGATTTATTTAGCAACATGGAGTACATTTACTGAGTATGAGCGGCAAACATTGTGAGTGACAATAGGTGGCCCGATACACTGAAGCCATTTGTAACCTGCAGATATGATAAGTATTGTCTGTGAAGCGATGTCTGTTACCCAATTGAAGCTAGAATCAAGACAATCCAAGGCATTCCAGTCCGACGCAAGTTAAACGAATAGAAACGGCAGCAGTCTTGAGTAGAATGACGAAGCAAAGACTTGCTGCGGACAGCTAGCTAAAACAGAACACACCGGAAGAGAAATGTTGGCAGGTAGCATGAAGGTATCCAGGAAGGTATGTACTCGTAGTGGTTATAATAAAAGCAATCTTCCGTTGATATACTCCCACAGAAGAGGTTCAAACGGCTCGCTGCAATCACGAAGCTAACAGGAAGTAGCATTCAAAGACGATTTGGAAATCGAGGCAGTACCTTAAAGACGTTCTCCTGGTTGACAAACTGAAATCCTGAGACAGTTGCCTGTAAATTATTCAGAGCTTGCCTCATGTCGCCATCTGCAGTAAACACCACTGCTTCCAATCCTTCAGGAATGTATGCTACCTGCGTAAAAAATAACACGTAATATGAAAAACTCCTGGGTAGTAGATTTTTACCTGTATCCAGGTCCTAATTTTAGAGTTCGTATAATCTTCGTGAACTCCATAATGGCTAAGCTCAAGGTCCTCTGGGAGCCATGATAGAAAAGGTAAGATTCACGGAATAAAGACAATCCAAAGAATCTGAAAGACAATTGCAGCGGCAAATCAATACCAACCTTTTCTGCTTCAACAACATCCAGAATCCTTTTAAGTATATCTTGTTCAGAAAGGCGTCCAAACCTAACAATCGCACAACGACTTTGAATTGGTTCGATAATTTTAGAAGAGATATTGCAAGCCAAAGCAAATCGTGTGGAGTTGGAGTAGATCTCCATCGTCCTTCGCAGTGCCTGTTGTGCTCCTGACGTCATACTGTCAAAGAGAACCACAATACAGGCTTAACACTCAATGTTCAGGAAGAGTGGACAAAATACGATGATTATCTAATGCATTCCTGAGGTTAGATTTTCCAGAGGTTGCAATCAGAACTAGGTGAATTTTGGAAAAAAGATAAAGCTAAAAAT
This sequence comes from Marchantia paleacea, assembly GCA_014180765.2. Classification (NCBI taxonomy): domain Eukaryota; kingdom Viridiplantae; phylum Streptophyta; class Marchantiopsida; order Marchantiales; family Marchantiaceae; genus Marchantia; species Marchantia paleacea. Next base: position 63,626 of record MUAA02000145.1, read on the forward strand.
GATGGCAAGATTGTTTGATGAATGGACCACACGCTGAGAAAAGGCACAAGGCAGATGATGAAATCTCAAATTCTTACAACACACACACCAACTGCAATACCTGTCAGCTTCATCCAACAGGATGATCTTATGACGACCTGGAGGAAGAGTAACTTTCTTTTGCGCAAACATTTTGATTTTGTTTCTGACTACATCTATACCCCTGCGTTCATCAGACAATAAATTAATGCGTCGAAAGAGTTTCTGTAATTTCTGCTTCTGATGCCAACAGGTACCTTCTAGCGTCGAAAGATAAAACTTGAAAACGAACCTATCATCAGAAGCATTTAACTCCAATACTGCTTCTTTATAGTTGGGGCCCAAAAGTTCATGTGCCAAGGCCAAGATACTTGTAGTTTTACCAGTTCCAGGTGGACCCTGATGTCTAGTCAAAGATCGCATGAACCGAAAGAAACAAGATGACACCACCACAAACAAAACACTAACCAATATCCGAGTAAAAATTGACCCTAGAACACCAAAGCCCGACACTCATAATAAAGAAAGCTCTGTTATCGGAGCAATAAACTCGGATTAGCTCAATCGACTTGATGAAATTCACTGATGTCTCAGTGACTGTCAGAGAGGATACAGAAAAAATAAGGTTCGGCATGTTGCCATCCCGTGCAATGACCTGTAAACGCGTAACCGCATCCTGATTTCCAACAATATCAGCAATTTTCGATGGTCGATACTTCTCCACCCAAGGTAGATGGTAATCTTTTCCGCCTTGCGAAATCCCTGCAGCTGCCATTCTGCACAGCTAGCTGTCACGACTGTCCCAGTCAATACTATCAAGACTCCTGATCCACAACGGCTCAAAGCCTGTTGCCAAAGCTTTCCTCCACCTTAAATTCGCCGTCCCTCCATAGCTCCGAACCTCCGGCTTCCAACTTTACCGAAACCCCACGACATCCGAACTGTGATTCACAACTTCTCCAACCACTCCACCTCTCTGCTTCTCCCTCATGAATCTCCCTTTTCTGCAGCTCAGCGTCCATTCGAGCGTCTTCGAGAAGTCCAATGATCAAAAGTATTTTGCGCGGGATTTTGCTGCGCGACGCATTTGGCCTTCGCGTTCGCTGCGCAGTAATGTTTGTGTCTTGGTAACGTAGTTAAGCTTTCATATTTCGTGGTTCATGTTCTCAACTACGGTGTGAGGAGTTGTCATCTTTAGTAGAATCCAGGTGTAAACCTAGTGATATAGCAAAACGGATGGGAATACCCATCAAGGAGTACATGGATGAAACCATATAGGTAGGATGGGGCTAACCCCAATAGAATACACGGGACAAAGTATAATAACAAAAGGGATGGGAAGACCCCATCAAAGGTTACAAGGAACCAAACCAGTAACATGAGGCTAGGCTCCAGAAATATGGGAAATACTGGGAAATATGTCATATAGTACCTAATATATCTTAACTATCTAGCTCAAACTTTCTACAATAATGGGGCTAGGCTCCGATAGAATCACAATGGGAAATATGTCATAATGCAACTAACATATCATAACTATCTAGTTCAAACTGTACACATAGTATATGAGCATCCTAAGAAGCATCATGTTCGGTAATTGCTCTCATACAGATTGCGCAAGCCGTGCTCTTTTCCAACGTGACTTAGTATGGTAGACTGTCACGCACTCTCCCAAGAACATGTGGAAGTTAGAGTACATAGCTCCATATAACTCCAAGGCTAGATGAACAAAGAGTTGAACCCTATGCATATCCATATACTCAGAAACCTTGGCTATTGCCACTCAACTTGCCACACATCCAAGAGGATGTATCACCACTTCCAAAACTGTGTCACATGTAGGATCTTTAACCATAATATAAATTTGTAGTTGTAAAATAGAAAGGTTGAAAAGTACATCTCAAGACTTGTTCAAGTCTTGAATATCAATGAATGATCTGGATCTTTGGATTGACATTTGAGTTCTTTGTGAGATCTTTTAGTTGTCTAAAAAATTCAGTTTGAATTATGGATATTGAGAGTTTGTGTAAGAGGGTGTAACATGATTATGGTTTAAAGATTCAAAATATTCTTTTAGATTTATGATAAGATTCTAGAAAATCAACCTAGATAAACTTGAGTGAGAGTCATTCGGAATGTCACAAGTCCCAACGTTATCACATAGTAAAAAATAATATTCTTGGATATCTTTTGCAAAATACATCCATATTTTTGACTTTAGCTATAAGAATTTGAAGTAGGTTACTTTAAAAACTCATCACATTGAGCTAGAGGAGAAAGCTTGTTTCATTTTTCAGAAGCAATGTCAAATAAGTCCATATACAGATATAGCTATAGTTGTGAAGGAGAAGATCTATAAGTTGAAGGAGATCTATGAGGTAAAAAATTCTAAATGAACTTTTCCTATTGTGATCATCAAGAAGAAAAATGATAAGTTACATGCATGTGTAGATTATAAAAAATTGAATGGTATCACAAAGAATCATTATTACCGTTTAAATTTCATGGATGAGATTTTAGACTTGATAACATGTCATGAGTGATATACTTTTGAAGATGGTTATAATGACCATGACTATATTCAAACCACCTTAGAGAATAAACTTAGAACTACCTTTATAACACTATAGAAAACTTTTGTCTTAGAGTGTCATACTCTTTATTTCTGTGATGCTCCAACAAAATTTTGAGGTTCATGGATAGTTGTTTGAAACTTTTTTTTGAAAGTTTTCACATGATTTTATAGATGATGAAATAAAGATCTACCATCACATCAACCTAAATACATGCATAAAATATTATATAAAATTTTGTTTCGTACTGTTCTTGAGCACACTTATACTCCCCATAACTTAAACATTCCAAGGAAACATAGGTTAGGTAACCACAAGTTCGCTAATCTGTGGTTAGCACACAAAATATTTACATTTATATTCTTCACAATTGATTTTTATTGTACATCACGGTTTCAAAAATCGGACATCTTTATGCTCATATACAAATAGCTTTAAAAAAATTCAATTTTTTTATTTAATCCACATCAAATGATAAAAATTAAGCTGAAAATTATTGTATATTAAGCTATAAACAAGGTTAAAGGATTAAAATTGTAAATAATTTTGCTGTAAATAAATTTGAGTTGTTTTATTTAATTTTTTTTATATCATTTATATTTATGTCATTTATTTATATCATGAATGTTGATATGACATGTTATGAAAGATGCAAAATTGATAGAATATATTGTACAAAAATTTTAAATGATGTTTTTTGAATTTATATAAAAAATTCATTAGTTTGTGTCTATTACACTAATATACTGTAATAAGCTATCAAAACTAATTTGATATGTAAATTAATTTCAAAATTTGTTGCAGATACAAATTCAAAAGATCATACATGAAAAATTACACACGCTTATTATCAAAATTATACATCATGCACTGATCTTTCATAACAAATATTTCACACAAGTCATCTCCCTTATCATAACAACATATCATCTAGCAAAATATTATTTTCATTATTTATAAAATTTAAAATATATTTTATATTTTAAATTGATGTTTATTTTGATACTATGAATATAATTATCACTTAACCTTGATGAATAATTGAATATAAAACTTGCACAATCAATACAATTGAAAAATAAAATTGAATTTAAAACATGCACATTTCCACTGATATACTCAATAGTAACAAGTAGTATAAGGACTTAACTATAATTATATCTCACAAAGCCCACGACACTTAGATTATCCTAAATCTTATACACCATATGTGCGTTCATAACTTGCATGTACACACAACTTAATACTAAATAGTATAAATTTAATCTCAACTTCATGGTTAGGTCATATAATCATTAATTTATATTGTAATCTAATATGTATGATGTCTTCAATGCTTAATAAGTTTGAAAAAAATCAAATAACCTCAAGAACTATCACTCATTAATATTTTTATGACAAAACAAAAATAATATTATGCCCTTAAATTTTTAACTTATAAAATTATTTACCATTGTTAAACAAACTATTTTTTAAAGGCTACAATTCACAAAGTAATTATCATAAAAAATACATATCTTTCTCAATATCTTTTGAGTATAAGCCTAAACAACATTATTGAAAATGTCATTATATAAACATAAAATTTCAATTAGAAGAACAACTAAATATCATGAAAGTTCGAGTCACATATGCCAGCTTCTATTCAAACCATCATTATCAAATTTTCTTCCTTTAGAAAATCTATCATTAATACAACAACACATGAAATCAATTTGTCATAATATGATATATAGCAGATTTTAATGTTGAGACAATAAAAAATTAAGAATTTAATCATGAAGAGCTATGTATAATATATATCTCAATTTCCAAAAAATAAAAATAAAAATAAAAATAAAAATCATTTGTTGACCTTATGAGTTCTTGAAAAATAAGATAAAATGAAAAAAAGATTAATAAAATCTATTTCACATAGCTTGCATCTCAAATCAATATCTCTTTGTAAAGTTACATCAAAGTCAAGAGGATATTTTTAATACACATTAGAATTCAGTTAGATCCATGCAAAACACAATTTTGAACTTATGATGAAATAAATTTTTTACCTACATCCACAATAAATAAGCATGATGAACATTATAAATTCCATATCTTATCATGCTCAACATATGACGTCTGTAAATGTATTGGACTATGTATTACTTTTTGTCCAAGCAAGAATTTTTTTAATTTCATCTTTGCATCCATTGCTTGTCACAAATTGTAACAACTCAACAAATTTTTTTTTCCATATTCTATGCAATAGCTCTCACAAATGACCATTAACACACAACTTTTTTTAATCTAACAAAATATTAAAATTTTATTTCAACATTTATTATGTTTTAATATGTTACTCGTGTTTTAGCAAATCACTTATGAATATTTCCCTAACTATCACATCGTGAACTTACCATGTTTATTTTGATACACATCACACACTCTCCTCTTTGAGTTGTTAGACATAAATGATATATGAAATATAAAATATTATAATAATTTAGATTTCAAGTTATTTCATATCCATTTATTGATATCATATGAAACATTATTTATTATATATGTTATAAATATTATATAATATCTTTTAAGAACATCAAAATTTCAGTTATTATTAATATGATTAGACTATATAGTATATGAAAATCATTGATTATTTAGAAATTTATTGAATTTTAAAATATTATGATGTTTTTAAATTTATGAATTTTTTTTTAAAATAAATGATATGACATCAATGTTAACAATAATGCATAATTGATTAATTATAGATCCATTTTTTTTGAAAAATAGAAAATTTTCAGAAAATTAATTTATTTCAGTATTTAATTTTATTTTGATTTATTCCATGCTGAATCCTAATTGAGATATCTATGAGGTACTAAAAAGTATAAATTTTAAAAATGTGATATTCGAGTAAAAAATAAATCTTATTTCAGTATCCAAAGAGTAGAGCATAAAGTTTGGAATGAGTTTTAGCCTGAATAGAGTATACAATGGAGCATATCTTATGTGAACCTCTTGATTGACTTCATTCGCAGAATTTCATCCACATAAAACGGGGTTGATTATGTAACACTTGCTTTTTTGAAAAAATATTTTAACCATTAAAGCAACCGTGATTGAGATCAATGGGTACATTAGGTCCTTGTCCAAAGATTTTAAGATCCTAGGTAAATAAATGAAAACCTTCAATTATAATAGTGATGTCAAGATTCATCAACTAGTTGAAATCGAAATTATAAACATTTAATCTAAATATGTTAGATATTACTCAGCTCATTTTTACCACTGAATAATTTGTTATGGGCACAATACGGAATTTACAACCATGTTTCTAGACGTTAAGCATGTTCTAGCATGTTTCTGACCAGAATCTAACTTGAGCACAGCTGGTGGTATCTTCGTATCCAAGAATGTCAAGTTTATTACTGTAACATTGTTGGTGTGAATGTAGATATACAGTTGTTATTCTTTCTTCCAATCTGGAAGACCTAAATTTGAATACGGTAATCTACTTTTAGTCAAGTGAAACAAGGTTCTCTAAGTAAAGAACCGAGCAACCTTTCTTGCAGCTACATTGCCATGTCTCCTCTGAGGTCTACGTCGGGTGCGTTCTTACATATACGGTAACCCTAGTAGCCCTTATATCTATTATGAACTAACAATCATCCTTTTTGTTATTTTACTTTGTCACAAGTTTATTGGACTAACAATTACCAAGTGTACATATATATTGGATCACTTCCATCTAAGAATAATATAAAAAAATAAAAAAATAAAAAAATATTATCCCCTCTGTTCTTCCTATTCTTCATTGGTGCTAAAAGAGTCCTAAACGCACATAAAATGTAAAATTGGACATGAATAGTTAACCAGCTGGGGTATTATCCAAGTTTGAAAAGCAGTTGTATATCTGAAAACCAACTCTTTGAATCTATTCAAAATAGAAAAAAAGAATCTTTTGCTGTCTGTTCAAGACCCTGTGGATATTGATACAACAGTGGCAAGGTAAATTTGAACATCCCAGAGACGCACTAGGATTTATCTGACTGGAGCATCTGCAAAAGGTTGAGGAATATCAGTTGTTTCATTTTCATCTTTAGCAGAATCATCAGAATGCAGTGTAAACAATTCAGTAATTTATTTTTCATAAACCGAAGTACTTCAATGAACTCTGAATTTTTTTGGGTGAGTTCTGGACTTCCTATTAATCAAGAATATCACCTTTATGGATTCCTCAAGCCATTTGATGTAGTTGACTGTTCTCTCTAGTATTTCATCTGTGTGTAGTCTACGCTTTCCCTGCATACGTAGGATAGTTTGAGGAAGGGTCAATAAACTACTAAGACGTTTGTTTTTAGACTTTGATGCGTTTTTAGTTCCAACTATGTAATTGCATATACATTAGAAAACGAAAGAAAAAAATTACCTGCCAACTCATATTCATTTACTTTACTCGGTTATAATATGTGGTTAAAATGCTGAACCCACCTTTTTTTTGGTAGGATATGGCAGTTTAGCCTCCAGTATTTTCACTCTCTCAGCAATACGAGATCTCCTCACCTGTGGGCATACAACTTAGCGAGTCATGTGCTGTGATTAAACCGATATGTTTACGTCGAAGCACTACCTGACATATGGTCACAGCTGCATTAGAAAAATTGTAATCTGATTGTTTAAGGATAAGTTCAAGAAAGTCTGTAATATCTGTCTAAAACAATTCACTCATTTTCTTACTCTTTCAGCAATACTTCTTGGATGAACAGCGCAGCCACGAGCTGCCCGATAACTGCAAAGTTCAGAAGAAAGCTCTGGAGCTTTGGACTTGGGCATGGTGTTGATATTTTCTTCGCTGGTGCTCGTGCAACTGGAACTCATTGCGTCCTGTACATGTGATGAACAAGTAGTAACAGAACTTAGTGCATACATGGACATTCTTAATTCGGATTCAAACTCTATATCCCTTGGCTCGTCAAATGGAACCGATATGAAAAGCCCTTCGGTTCTGAACTGTTTTTTATTCATCCAAGTTCAGTACCTCAGCGTGGGATCACTACATCCAGTTTGCAGGTAAGAGTGCAATGCGAGTCAACATATAGATGTACCCGGATTCGTTTGAATAGGGTTTTCTGACGCAAGCGTCAAATTTTCAGATGAAGGATGCATTTACCTCTGTCTAGGAACTTCGAAACCAATTTGAGTTCAATGGTGTTGAATACGACTCTACTTCATTTAGCGAAGTCTAACAGCAAACATCATACTCAGAATCATACGTAGATTTCATCTTACTTGGTAAGGACATACCTTTTCATTAAGGAATTCAATGGAGTGTAGCTGTTCCACGCTCATTTCCTTACTGTTTCTCCGAACTGTAGTAACTCTAGCTTTGACATTCTGAAGAGTGCGCAACTTCTGGTGGATGTCATTCTGCGCAGTCGGGTTACTTTCCTGTTCATCTTTGGCCGCTTGAACATGTATACGTGATGGGATCCGAGTTGCTTCGTAGATCTTTTTGGTGGGCTCAACGACTAACCTTTCTACAGGAACATGAACATTTTTTGACCTTAAATAGCTAACTTCAGATGATCCTTGATGATCGATAACAGTTGATGTCTTGTTTGGATTAAAAAGACTAGAGTATCGAGAGTGTTCAAATTCTTCCTCATATATAATAGATCTCTTGAGAGTCTCCTTATTTGGTACTGCTACTGATAGATCTCGACCGATAAATGTTGTGTTTTCAACAAGTATCTCAGATTCCTTTCTTGTACCTGTGTAGTGGGCATTTATGTTGGCATCAACCCTTTTGATTTTCACGCCCAGGTTCGATGGGTACCTGCTCTTAGTAATATTATTCAGGGAAGTCCATGACAAATCATCAGGAGTAGACCTTGCAGGCCATTGAACATGCTTCTCTGAGTGCGATGTCGCAAGTCGGAGCAGACGTGTGTTGTCCATCTCCATGCAAGTATTTTGTTGATTGGTTATTGTTCCACATGAATCATAAAATTTCTCAGAAAGCATGAGATATGGGATATATGAAGTCTCCCTCTTCTCATCTTGGGAGATATAAGTTGTAGATCCCAAAGTCGGAATTTCTGGTATTTTCTCCTCAATGCATCGATGATGACTTGAAAGATTCCTCGTTGCAAGATAATTACATTTCCTGTCAAGAAAGGTGCGTATGATTCATGCACGATATCAGTGTCTAGATACCTGCCAAAAAATGAAATTGGACTCTAATGCTGAAATAATGTGTATAAGGTTCAACTTCAACCTTCTGGAAACAGTCTATCAATTCTTTCAATATTCAGAATGAAAAGACATCACCCTTCACTTTTCCACGACGTAATTAATTTCTACTTGATTCTACCTTATCAAATCTTACACGATCTGTCTACGTGTTTGAAGGGTAGTTTTCAGTAAGGTTGTCACACATCACACATTCTAGTAATCTTACATCGAAAAAGTATCACCAAGCCTTTACTATCGATTGAAATCCTCCATTCAAGTAGTGACAATTATAAAATGTGAATCTAGACCTGATTACTGAATCAATGGAAATCTGGGTTACGGACATGTAGGAGGAAGAAGGGTCTGCATTAGCGGAAAATGCAAATGTTGACGCTTTGGCAGACGCGCCGGAATCTGCAAAATTTAGATCATCCATGACGCTGAAAGTATCCGACTAAGATATTTTGCTATGCAATATCCAGGATCCGGTGTCTTCTGCCGATGTAGACTTTACACACCTCGAGTCCTCACAACAGACGCTGCATATAAGTAAATGTTGGAAAAGTTCATTGTCTTCCGTTCCTCATACACAATGTATAGAATGACCAAATCCAATGGAGACAGCATGTACGAAGGTCTCTGATAAACTGTTTTACGACAAAAATTTCATTCAGAAAGCTCCGAGCTCCACATGTAATAACAGGATAGTGCAGGTCTCTCCTCCCTTATGATTTGACTAAAGTTGAGAGCGCAGTTGACGAAACAATGCAGCTTACGGAACACTAGAAAGAAACCAAAGACTACAACAATGAGTATGATTCAATGAAGAAAGATGAAGTTTCCTCGTCTAACGCTACTTCGATGAAAGTAAAACATGTCTTTGAATTTGAGATGAACAAGGATCGGATTGTGCTTATGAAGTCGAGAGTAGGCTTCACATGGACACTCGAATTGACTGACGAATTTACATCCCGCATACTCTCGACGCTGTCTGACGTTGGGTGACAAAGTTTCCTGACCTCTGCCCTCCGCAAATTCAGGAAGCCAGCTTTGGCTGCCTTTCGTGGCCTGATTTCGACCATAGATTTTAAAAATTAATCTAAGGTAGCACATCAAAATTCTATTATTAGAGATACGTACTAAATTCTTTGTAAACGTTGAGAGTATAATACGGTTACGCATGTCAGAAAGAAACTTACTAATAAACGGTCAAGAAAGATGTTGTCAATTCCACATATTATTGAAATCAAAATGTAATATGTAACACATCCAATCTATCTGGATGTGTTACACTTGCAACACATACTTTTCCAACGCCAATAATTTAGTGCATACGTTGGAAATAAAACTGTCCCAAATACGACTTATTGGTGCTATCGGCTGCCTCACTTGGTCTTTGGGGTTGAACGAGCTGAGTAAGCAATGGGAAGCCCAATCTTTGCCTGGTGGCACCTTTCTTCCAGCTAATGTCCTGCTCATTTTAGAATCGCATCTATAGTTGATTCTGATGTTTCCTTTTGATTCTGTTCTAAATTCAACTTCGAGGATTCGTTGGGAAATTTCCAACGGTCTTCAAGTTTTTTGTCAATACTCCAGCAGAAATTTCACTAAGAGTCCACTTGGGTTAGTACATGATAAGTCAAAACAAGTTCACGTGAAATATGTTGTTGTCACAACTTCTTACTCTCCTATCCTAGTATCAAACTCTGAGGATTTTGCGAGGTGCTTATCTGGTCAAACTCAGTGACTCTAATAAAGAGTAGTCATCACATTCTCAGATACATGAATTTTCTTTTATGAACATGCCAGATCTGCATGCATCCATTGATAACTGTTAGGTTGCATGCATGGTAATTTGGGTTCGTACTAACAATAAAATGGATTATATAAAGGAAAATGCATGAATTTCAAGTTTCAAGTCTCCCATTTCTCTCTTTGAAATATGTAAGTTGAAGAAATATTCGACTTCTAAGTTCTGGGAGTGTGCAAATTGGCAGTCTGTTGGTAGGTATAAGTGAGTTGCATTTGTAATAATATATCAGTAGTACTACAAGGATGTTTTAACTTGATATAGGGATTGCTGAAAAGCTAACTTCAGATGGCACACAGAAGATATCAACGAAGATACGCGGAAATTTTAAAAGAATGAAGTTTGTTGTGATGCTTAATTTGTCTAGGAATATGTTGCAATACCACCGCCATTTATTTGTTACCATTTATCCACGTGTCTCTGCATATGGAGATCTATATTGCTCCAAGACTTCCAAATTTCTCATGGAGTCGCATCATCGATATATTGTGTTTCAAATGAGTTTCTTTGATCCATATGCTAAAGAATTGTTACCCATGCGACATATATTTCAAGAATGTGTAAGAAATGAAGCTGCCACCGATTATATCTCATTACATTATAGTTATTACGTATCTGGCGGAAAATTATTAAGTAAAATATAACAGAATTCTCAATGTACAAGAGACCATCCGAAGCTTGATACATCTTCCTCTTCTTCAGGTAAAATGCTGCCGTCTCTGTTGAACGTGGCTGCAAACTGGATCATTTCTTAAAGCTGGACAACTCAATCAAATCTGTTAACAGTTGCTGAAGTATGACGTCATGAAGGTCCTTTATTAGAGCTATTTCATCTTTTGCGGTTAAAGAGATTGTGCAGCCACACAACATATACTATAACAAAGCTCCCACTGGAGCAAATATCCAGCTCGATTTACTGCATAGGTGCTTCGTCACCAATTTTTGTCAGTTTTTACTAGTACCTGCAGAAATCCATACTCCAATGTAAATAATCAGAAATGTTCTTTCCAGATTCATGCGTATTCTTATAAAGTCTGTTATGTTCCCACTAACTTAGTCTAGTAGATAAACTCTATCTAGTTATATCTAGAAATTAAGAACCTAGTTTAAAGCAAGAAACAGCTTTCAACATTAAAGAGCATGTGGAAACCAGACCAGTAACAATACCAGCTTTTCCAGGATTGTGACCTTGCAGCAACAGGAAATCTCGGATGACATCGCGTAGCTCTTGGTTTTCCTCATGAAGGAGATTCACCTGAAAGGTTGATAAAATTAATTCGGGTTTGATCTAGCTTAATAAGTTGAGGATTACACTTGGCTAGAGAAAAATTGTAGCTTTCAAGAGGATTAGCATGAGAAGTGAGTTCTCCTCGAATTCTGTGAGCAACGAACGAAACCAGATCAAGACAAAAGAGTATGTGATAATTACTTCTCTTTCCGCTGTCAACAAGTTCCTCCGACATCCCGCTAATTGATGCACCAACACCTGAACATGGTGTGAGGCCTTGTCCAATTCTGAACTGGATGCTTTTTTTCTGCTCATACGGAGCCGCATGCAGATCGATTAGAGCATTTCATAGTATTATGCTAAATGAAGTATATCATATTAGTATACGTATAACGCAGGCTGCAGAAACAGAAACATTTGATAATCAACGTGGAGTGAGCAGTTTAGATCTAATTTGATCCATTCGTACTCAATAATGGCCGATTCTTGGTGGCTATCATGATGTTTGTGATCGACGTTCAAATGATGAGAATACTGCTCAACTTTATGAACTGATGCGATTTTGTTGAAGCCATCTTCTCTATTGTAGACGCAACCTTTCCCTTCAGTGATGAATCCTGTATCCAGATCATTTACTACCTGCACAATATAGATTTTCCTCAAGGAATCTCTATACTCCGTTAGTACGAGGGATAATAGACATGAGAAAAGATGAAGACAGTTTGAAGACCAGCTGACTTGGAATCTACAGATGTTACATGAAACTATTCAAAATTGGAGTAAACAAGCGCTGATACGCGCATAGATATAGCTAAAGTTGGCTACATTAAGCTTACCTTGTGAAGCTCTGGCACTGTACCAACAGATTGAGTCGCAGCTTGGATGACAGGAGAAAACTTGGATTTCAGGTTTGGGAACAAGGCATCCTCCTCGTTGGAATCGTCAAAATGGATCAAATCCCGACCACCCTTTATCTGCTCACTGGTGATGGCGATTAGCTTGTCAAACTTCATAAAAATCTCACTTCTCATAACTACTGTCTACCCACACAATTTCATGCTTTATTGTTTGTAAAAATAATGTGACTGTAAACAAGCCAACTAGTAAGCTTTTTTTATGGAAGAACTTATTACCTGGAGTAGCTAAGGGGAAACCTTTCAAATTTCACGTGTATATCTTGTTTCAGTTCCTTGTCCGCCTGATGAGTATCATCGGATTGAAAATTCAGCTTCCGGCATATGTCGTGGGAATCTTGGAGCATCTGTTTCATCCTCTCTTTGGCCTCTGCAATTCGAAGTTCTACATCGATAGAAGCTGCAGCGGACGAGGTTTGGCTTGAGAAGTGTAGGGGACTGTCTCCAGCGGCCAAATCTAAAGTGCCATCTTCCACCAGGTTCCTCACAGACTTCCCTTTTTCTTCCTGATACCCGTCGATACCTTCTAAACTTTGAACAAAACGCTTCAAGTTCTCAATTTCATCCATGAGACTTCGTCAAAGCTTTCGGTACAGTTTAATCTGACACATATATGTAGTCTCCTCCTGTTTATGACTTATCTGCAACATAAGACATCAAACGTTCTTCAAGCAGTTTCATAATGTTTCACGAAGCGCATCCTATAGATCGAATATCTGTTGATTCGATCAATAAACGGAGTTTTCAGAACATTATGGCACAGACAATCACCTGAAAAAGCACTGTGAACCGTCAAAGTCAAACGAGGTCGAACTATTGCGACATCTAAATCTAAACTTAAATCGGAGTCTGGCGTGAAAATCTGTCTTTGCCTTGAGGATCTACAAACATAGATTGAAAGAATCTGCCTGCTTGATTCTTCCGTGCCATAAAGGAGCCAAATATTAATGTGGTTGAGTATGTCAGCCCAGAAGATATGCATAAAACTCTAACTTCAGTTCATGATTCTGTGAGCAAGAGTTAAATCGATCTAGGAGATCCTCCCAAGGTTCGTCAAAACAAGCCATCCAAGCCCTACAGGCGACCCTTAGGAACAAGAAGCTCCATCTCGCCATCTCAAGTGCCCTCTGCTTTCAAATGAGATCTCATTTGAAAACAGGCAAAGATCAGAGGCACAAAAGAATCGTGTTCAGGACCGTCGATCTTGTTTGTTCATCGCGGTTCATTGGGACTTTAGGCGCCTATGATATTCCTTTACAATCCAACTGAACCTAAGATCTTCAGCGTGCTCGATTCCGATTTAAGTGAAGTGGATGCAGTTTTTTCACTACAACATACTTGATTCCAGTCGCAGTCAAGTAAACTGTGTTACTTCTCAGTGGTATATCAATCCGCTTTTTGAGAGAGTGTGATTGACTGGCCAATTACCAGAATAGTCAACTTTCATTTTACTAACTTGGGAATTGTATTCAATGTTGCCACAATGCCATCATATGATGGCATTGCGTTTGCTAGCGTTGCTGTTTTGCATGTTTTTCACTAGAACTCATGTCCTGAATATACTGTAGTACACTGAAAGAGCCTAAGGCTTGAAATTCAGGTGATTACCTGATTTTTTCCTCCACTGCAAGGGTATGTCATGTGTGTTTTCTTTACTAACCCTTACTTGGTATGTAATGTACTGATGTATGTAAAATTTCATGTTAAGATTGAATAAAAAACTTGCCTGGAATGTAGTACAGTTTGACCTGTTTAAATGTTTGAAGTCTGGAGTAAATGATTTTAAACAATTATACAATTAAAAATATATAGAATAATCAATGACATTTTGATTTAAAATGTCATTGATTACAAGTTTACGATAGTTACGAAATTTATACGAATTTGTAAACAGGTGTGTGGTTTCCAGGTCCCCGAGTACTTTGAATCGAAATGATTAGGCTGATGGTGTCTTGTTTGAAAGATTAGTGTCCTGGGTTATAAACAAATAAAGTTAGAGTTCAAACACTTGAACTTAACGTGTTCTAACTCAAGGCAACAAATGATGTACCTTGGTTATGAACTTTAAGTACAGCTGAGATATCATTTCAGTTCTATAAGCATTAAAAGTCGAGTAAATCTAGCCATTCGCTATCAGTCTAGACCGCAGCTAAACATTTACAGAGGGAGAACAAAGGAGTGAAGTAAAGTTTATGAAAACTTTAGAGTTGAAACATTGTCAATTTATTTTTAAAGTGTGTTCCTAGTAACTCCCAAATCGGGAGTAGAACTTTTTCAATATTTATAGTGTTTAAACATTTACCCAGTTAACTTTTAGACAAGGAAGACTGTTGACATACAATGATCAATATTCCTCCACAATTCTTCCACGTATCTATCAAGATGGCTACTGGTAGGTGACTTGAAAGTATTTCAGAAGATTTCATCAAGCTAGATAGCTCATGAATAATACGTTTTACTTTATAATATTTATATGTATAATCAATAGAATGGAAGTTCCCATCTAATACTTGATATATAGCATCCATGTCCACGTCACTGTAACATTTACCGTGAATAAAAACTAGGAAGAAAAAATGTTATATATATATATATTCAATATCACACTTAACAGATCTAACAAAATGCTGTAAAATATTTTACAGCATATAGATATTATATATAGGACTTAAATTCTATATTAATCTAATATATGAAGATAAAATAAAATATTCTCATGTAGATCATTAGTCCAATACATGAAGCTAATCGGAGATATCGACATGGAATTGACAGTGTCATGTAGAAATGTTTAAAAGTCTACTCTGAGCGATCTAATTTGATATTTCTTACATCCAGAAAGGTTTTTTCTTTTATTTGACCTCATGTATCTTGAATTTTTAAGCTACTAATTATGATCCTCAAATTGATCCTATATATATATACATATACAGTGTTTTTGTATTTTTCTGCACTTTGAAAGTTTCTTCTATAGTTGTCCATTTTCACTTTGAACTGATTTCCGTTATTATCATGATCAGGTTAAAAGCTCGATCAAAGGTTTGGTTTATTGAACTGCTGAATTTTGATTGACTTTTTTGTTGTTGACATCCTACGAGAATATGTAGGATGGTCTTGACCAGTCATGGTCTGTCTCGCTTGACCAGTTGGTCAAGCAAGACAGACCATGACCGGTCAAGCTCCTGGTCTTCATAGCTCGGATCTTCTATCACGAAGGAAGTACTCTGTTTCCCTTGGAAGTATCATCAAGCTCACTAGACTTCCTCTAATAAAGCACATGAGGCTTCAACATCTTGATTCTTGTATCTAAAATTACATGAACTTTCTTTCCACACAGGTTCAGAATTAGAAACCCGTCCTCCAGGTCTCCAAGCATTCAACCTTAACCTCGCGTGTCAAAATGCTCTTTCATGAGCTAGAAATTCCGTATGCATACCTTCCTCATATTATTTTGCAGCTTTATAATAAATTTGGTATCATTTTTTAATTTGTATCTTCAACTCAAACCCCTTCGATGGCAATTTAATTGGATGCATCTATGACGACCTTCTTATATTGCAATCATCTATTCATTTCTTTCACAAAGTATTGCCAAAAGAGTTAGAGACCCATAACATCAAATTTTACCGTACATATACTGCACATATAACCTACCTTCAAAACTGCAAATTTAATTAGCGCTATACAAAGAAATTTTCACTAGTAAGTATGAAATGATACTTCTAAGTTAGTCACGAAAAAGTATTATAATCTTTACATTATGAAGTATATAGTAACATTTAGAGTTACCATATATGTGGTTACTATCATAAATAGGGGAAAAAGGGTCGGAACGTTAGATGGGCCACAAGAAATATGCTTGGACAACACAGCCTTCATCAAAATAGAACTCATGTTCATTATCATAACCATGGACGAAAGGTACGTACTGTTTAGTATGCCATTCTTTATAGCAGTTTTCATGAAATATGGAAAGTTTCAGATTTGGGATGAATGGTTGGAGAAAATTGGACAACTACAAAAATAGAATCTTAAATTAAACTTCTAGAAATTAAAGTAATAAATTTTTGAAGAGAAATTTAGGGGCTTACGTTGACAACTTCTAGATGATGAGATGAAACGAGATGAGCTTTCCCGAGAATTGGAACAAAAAATTCAAGAGCAGGGATAGGTGTTTTTGACGATGAAAGTAATTTTTTTCTTTTTTTATGTGGCAGAATGATGCATACAAAAATTTTGATTATGAGTGGGAACGTTGGAAAATAAGCATCTTGAAGATTTAAAAAAACAGAAAATAGGAGTCGAAACACCAGAAAAAAACATCTTGAGTATGAGCAGTTCTGTTGTAAGGTTTGCTGATCAAAGCGATCAAGGTTCGGATCAAATCCATTTTGCTTGATGAAACAAACATAAGCACTGAATGTACAGTCATGTGAGATATGTAGGAACTACAATTTGGTCCTAACTTTTGGTTTTGCAAGGGATCTAAGAAATACATTTTGTGTTAAAAAATAAACTGAAAGTGCTTGCTTCAGATTAGATATGAGTTTTTGGTGCAGCAGGTAGAGCTCTAATTTTAGTCTTATGTTGTTTAGATGTATCATATAATAGCTCTTAGACTAACACATATTTTGTAAGCAACTTTCTCTTTATTCCAATATCATTTCAGTGTCACCCAACTTTAGAAAATGCTTAATGCCAAGTTTAGACCTGGCGTTATGTGAATGTATAAGAGGTTCTGTCTTTGACCATTGTTGATTTCAGCGTTGATCAAAGTTGATCCAAGAGGTAAATATTGTTGTGACTTTCATATTAAAAGAATGATATCAATCAGTGATGTGAATATCGTCAGTATCTGATTCAGATTATACATGATAAGGTCAAGTATTTACATCTCGGGAATAAATCTAATTTTCGAGGTTCTTTAACAGATATCAACAACTTATTCAACCAAAGATCTGATTTAGAGGGGGCGTGTTTGTTTGATTTAATAAGCACTTCAAAATTCTAGTGAATAACTTCATATATGTTATAATTCGCTCATATATAGCTTACAATGATATTTAAAATCCCATTTGTATTTATACACAAATTCCTGCTGCTTAATATATACAATTTTTCAATACATTTTTATTTCTAATTATAAACTGCCAATTGAAGATTGGGATTTCTTTGATAGTTATTACATTTATAAGTGGAATATACTCTTTGGCTTAAATTAAAATGTTAATATGAATATGATAAAATCCTCACAAATGGATCCTTCACAAACCATCATTTTCAATCTCAAATATAAACTGATTGTTTATGTCATCGTATTTATCCAAAAACTTTATTAGATAAACAAATAAACCAAACAATTTTTTTTTTTTCCATAATGCGAAATTTAAACTATACTTGGTATGATATCATTGTATGTATGCAAATAAATGAAGACGAAAAAATAGATTGAAAGGTAAATTTTACAATTTGAGAGTTGATGTTTGTAAAGGGTACAACTATACATTGAATAGGATCCACAATTTTAAGGGTGCAGTTTAATTTTGATATAAGTCACAGATTTCGAGTTATCAAATATCGAGTCAAAAATGTCTGGACAAAAAAAATCTGATCTATCACAAAGCTCAAATAAGTATTTGCTCGCAGGGTTACTTCTTTCGGTTCTTTTCAGCCCTCCTCTTATTTTTAAAGTGAACTGTGTATTCTTTCGGTTTCTTTCATAAAAGATTTGAATCAAAATAACGTATTGCAACGTTCTCGAAGAGTCTAATTAATTTGAATGCAGTGATAAGCTAGCGCATTTGACCTACCCTACAGGTGACCGTTACACATAAATCTGAGGCATGAGAAAGCTGGTACACGGTCAATCAAGATTCAAAGATTGCGAGGATCAAAATCAGATGCTCAAGGTCCAAGGGGCACGAAAACCTTTCCTAAGCATCACAAGATAATTCATGACATTATTAAATCGATCAGGGTCTTAAGGTAGTTGTCAGGAAGTGCATTCTTTCGCTTTCTATTCTTCTTTTGGCGTTCTTCTTTACGTCAACGAGGCAAACCGCGAGCTGGTTCGTTTTCCTTTTTCTCAAACATGCATCCAGACTTACTTCTCTTGTATTCACCTCCGGACCACAACAAATTGCACGAAATTTTTTCATAGCTATGTTCTGGCCTAGCTAAATTATCTAGGTTATGTTGATTCTCTCGTTAGTACCTACATGATATAATTTTATCATATCTTGTGAAAGACTCTGCATTCGAAATACTAAAGGATTTAACTTGATGACTGCGCAGGTAAATCATTGGCAGGATTCTAAGTTGCGAGAGTAGTTGCCAGGTTTTACAAGCTATGGCAAAGTCCGAAGCTACAGTGCACTTGTTTACGAAGGAAGGCTATCCTGTGGTATATGATACCAAGTGGGGAGATATGCACGAAGAGTCAAAGATTGTATTACTTGCAGTGCAGTACGTGACCAAAATTCAAAAGCTCCTTGGATTGCCAGATATTGAGCAAAACTGCTGTTGTTCAGCAATTGCAGACTATAAGTTCTCGTGGATTATAACATTTTACAAGTTTGATACACGATGAATTTCAATAATTATTTGTAGATTGGCTCTGAGATTTTCATGAGAATTATGTCCAAAAGTATAGAGGCCAAGACTGCAAGCTTTTTAAAAGATTTTACATATCTAACAGGGAAAGAATGACACAGTATCGGGAAGAAAGTGAGAAACTAGAACAGAGTGTGGATCTTTACAAATCAAAAGTTTACGAGGAGAACTTCGAGGACAGAGCAACACATCTACGTCATGTAGGTTCCTCCTCTTTTTTTCATCAATGTGTGTTTCCAGGAAAGATAGATATCTGATTTTTCTTTATCTTCAGTTTAAGTATGTGATCTGGAAAAGCTGGAGAGTTTGTTATGATTTTTTGTGTTTTCCCAAGCTAAACCGTTTTGCATGACATTTTATTCCAGAAAAGATAGATATCCGATCCGTCTTTATTGATGATCAATAAGCGATATGCAACAGCGCATGACACTATTATTAATGAATATCCTGCCCCTACCTAACATCATGTCATATTGGTTCCTTCTCTATCTTGAGATTGCCTACAGCTAGCGCAAACGGTAGTTGAGATCTATTATGTTTCTGATAATGCACTGATTATTACAGGAGATAAGGAAAAGTATTTGACATCGTTCTCTTGTTTTGGACAAATTCTTATTACTTACGAGGCCTTGAATCCAGAGAACGGCAGTTCAAGCGCATGTTAAGGCCTGGAATAATATTAATGATTTTAGTATCGCCTGTAGCAGCATTCTAAGTTTGAATGAAAGAATGCACTTAAAGGTCCGACTAAACCTCCTAAGCAGTAGATGATAATGATTTGTCTCTTGAAGCACTAGATGGAATTTGAGTCACATGAAGTCTAGAAGTGGAAATCTCCTCTAACTCTACTTTTCTTTCCTTCGTATCTCAGGATTGACCCAGATGGATATTATCCTTCGCTTTGTCATTAGGATAAATTTCACGCTCCCTTATCGAATTTGTTATGAGCTACGAAAGATCTCCTAGACGCTGTAATTTTTTTTACAACTATAGATATCTTGTACTGGAGTAATCGCTTTATAGGGATGATATGCAGACCGAGACCGATGGATGCATCTGTCAGGATGCACTTCTTAGCTCAGCCTACATTATCAGGATCTCCTTTTCTCATCGGTCTCGGTTTCTGAGCACCGAGACCGAGACCGATGGTCTGCATACAAATACAGATTCTGATAATGTAGACTGAGCTTCTTATAGTAGAACGATCACTGTGTACACAGCCTCTGGAAGAGATCAATTCTTTGACCAAAAAGACAATCCTTGATTTTAGTTCTCGTTTCTGTATTTATTTTTGCTAAAATTGAAGTTCCTAAATTGGGATTATCCAACCTGAGTCTGTTGGATTCCAGATTATACGATTGATCATGGAGTGATCATGAATTGCTAAATTCACATAGTTCTCGCGTTTTCTAACTGTAAGCAAGACGTGTGCAGGAGCTTCGGGAAATCAATGCTGCAGTCCAAAGAAATCAAGCTTCATTAGAAGCACTTCAGACCACGAAGACAATCTTGCGGAATACGGAAATAGCAGTGGTGTGATTCAAAATGCTGGCTATAAGAGCTTCCGAAGCACTAAAATTACGTCAAAATGAGGGTGCATCTCCTCACGTTCCAGAAGTGGAGAATCTTGATTTCTACAGTGGATTGCCCAACAAACCCTCTCAATACTTACAAGAAACCGTCATTCGTTTTGAGAAGCAGCTGGCAGACTATCGTGATCATGTCAAAGAACTGGAGTTCCTTTTGGCTGATCATGAGGGCATTGGCCACAATAACTACAACTTGCAGGATCCGGTTTCATTTCTCGACAGTCTTTATATGACTATTCAGAATGCCCATCAGTTTCTCATGCACGTGGCTGCAAAGGTCGATGACTATATATCCAAAATCTTTTGTTACATACTTTCATCTGTTTAACAATTCCGCTGGAAGAGTAAGCCGCGATGTCAATCACAGTTTCCAGAACGTGTAGATGCATCTTGATTCAAATTTCTTATATCCTTAAAATTTTTATAAGGATTAGCTAGTGCTCCTTTATGCTTGTGAGATAGCCATTGGGGTTTTAAGTTCGGAATATTATATATCGGGCTTGAATTGGAGGTCTTTTTTCTGTAAGCAATTTGTATTAAGTTACGTAGTCCAGTTTAGAATAAATGAATGGATGCTGCCAGCACGTAAGGTTCGTGATGAATATCAACTTGGTGATATCTACAGGTGGAGCTCTTGCATCAGAAAGTCGATCGTATAAGGCAAACATATCTTGAAAATCTTCGCCGTAGAGGGGTTTACAGGAACCCGTTCCTCGAGGCTGATCGAAGAGAAGATGTACAGCGTGAGATGGAGGCACGAAGAGTGCACCCTACATCTGATACTCATGTCACACCTCCAGCCGAACCGTGTGGAAGTACAACGCTGAATCCACTTCTTCCCCATCATCGATTACAGCAAAATCAACCTAATTTTGGTAATGTCCCTATGCTTGTCATTCGGTAGTATGGATAATGTATATAGCGTGCACTTTTGCCACAGATCTCATATATATTCTACCCTCTAGTGACAAGTATATTCACATTACAGCTTAACAAAGTTAACATTCATCTCATAGTATGGAGAATTATAGTCTGACCAAGATTGGTTTTCAAATTATTGCAACGAACTGTTATCTTACTTTCTGTTCGTGTTATCTCAAAAGCATAATCTATATCAGACTGAATACGTCTTCACATCTTTATCTGGCTTAATCTTCTCAGGTTTAGTTGGAGATCAGATGGCTTCTCCAGCAGCAATGTCACAATCGGACGGTATACCTTTAAACCTTCGAGTAAAAATTATCCACTGTGAGTCAGACTCATCTTATCTAAAGAGAGGAAATACATAATTATATTATCAAATGATAACTCTTGTACACGTCATTCCCCATGCATGTAATTCAGCAGAACTCGCTCCTTGACATTGTTTTCAATAATCGAACTATGAATAATCTAATTCTTAAATCAGTATTTTATTTCAGTAAAATGTGAATTTTATCTATCGATAAAAAGAATTTCATATCCTCAATTTCGAAAAATCTTTTATAATATATATCTTCATGATAGGAACATGAACCCGTATTATATGCATCATCTCATTTCGATATATAAAGGAGATTAGAAACTTCTTATAATGCAGTGTCTATTTCCTAGTTTACAGGATCGATTCTCTTCAGCCTTGTGATGCAAGAATGTTGTTGTCTTAGGAGCCTTTCCTATGGTACTTTCGGCTAATTTCGACAAATTTTTTCTAGACTTTAGTGAGATTTTAAAACCGCTTGTTTCTCAAGTGAACGTTGTTTCCTGGTTTGACAGGGAAACGTTAACCTAGTCTGCGTACACAGCCTAAAACACATGTTTCAATTTTCTTTGTAACCCTTTCGATGATAATCCTGGATAATCAGACCATTCCCTACTATTGCTGGTGGTTTATCGAAAACCTTGTGTTGGAGTTTCTAGATCTCAAAACTTAATTTTTCATCACTGCATAAATAGAAGGGCTGAAATTTTAACTATTTTATACGTGTCTATCGCCATATACATCGCTATCGGTTGATATCATGCGATGAATGAAGTAATATCTACAGATAATGAATGTTATGACTCAAACGTTTGAGGAAAATATCTTAGGATTTCTTTTCATAGGATCGATGATCTTCATCTATAACAAGAAAAGAAAATATATGATTGCGGTTTTTTTTAAGGTGCAGGCAATATGTTGGCCTCAGTTGCTCCACATCGAGTGTCCATTTCAGTTCGCCATGATCAGATACAAAATTTTAGCGCAGGAGCTGAGGTAATTCCTTGAACATTAACACTTCGACTTAAATTTCTAGTTATGTTGATACTTCTTATCATTTTTGAAAATTGAATTTCTTTTTCCACGATACTTTAGTGTTTATAATATTCAAATCATTACTCTTGAAAACTTTTGACATCTATGTTTTCATCATTTGTGAATGTTGCAGGATCCTCCTCCAGTATTGAAAAGAACCAAACCTCGAAGTTTTAGGAGAAGAATTTAGTATAATCTTCAAATCTGTCTATTAATATACTGCCACAGGTATTGTTCTCGAGCGTCTATGCATGACTAATTTGTGCATAAATGCAGCAACTACTGAGGAAGCAACGATCATATGTGATCACATGAGTTTGTCCTTTTCTGGTCATTTCCCATGATATCCACACTGCTATTGTTTTCCAAATTTAAATCGTTGAAAACAGTGTGTAAGCACGTGCTCACGTTACTCACTATACTGATTATAGTGCCGGAAACACACCATGTAATCACTGCCAGGCAGTATCTAGAGCAATCCCGTACCTTGAGACTTTGAATCATAACATCACAACTTTAGAAGGACCATGTTTTCTGCTGTTTAAAAGTCCTGGAAATTCGTTTAAGAGTGAAAAGCATATGGTATTACCTCTCATGTCTTTCCTTCGGCTAGAATTCATGTGATTCCTTTGTGGTTGGTGTTTTGTTGAAATTTCTGTAATATTATCTTTCACTTGTGTGAAGTGTATTCTCATCAATAGTATACTTAGATTTCTCCTTGAGTTTCCTGCCAACATATGAAATGAATCGGACAACTATTGTTCTGCGAAGTTCCGTCAACTTGAAGATATAGTTGGAACATCATGCAAAATTTAATTTCGACTATATAAAAAATTCGAGTTGGAGGCTGCATTTTCCCATCAGCAACCTTGAAGTGCCTAAACACCCACAAAGTCTTGTCCTCCACCAACTCTCTCACCAAGGCAAGTATTCCTAGCATGCCTCCAAATAACAGACTTAAATGCTACGCAATTTTTTTCATGGAAAAGAATATCATTCAAAAGATTATTTGTTGAAGTCATTTAGAGAAATGTGGAAATATTAAACCTCTCTTAAAAAAATATAAAGAAATTAGCAACCTGTTTTGAATTATGACATTTAAAACATATGCCAAAAAATGTTTAGAAGGAAAAAAATATGGTCGGGGCAATCAAATCTGAATATTTATGAAATAGCAAGGAATGGTAAAAATATTGATGAAAAAACACTATAAGGAAACATATTGCATAGTCATGGCAAAACTTGAGGTTGTACAAATTTTAAGCAGATGTGCAGACATTGGGCTAATCAAGTCCTAAGGAGAAGTTATCCAACTAAAAGGGAATTTAGGATCAAATCAATGGAGACGACTATATTGTTTGCAATATTTTGTATATAGAGGCTTTGTCTCGCGGGAGTTTGTTTGCATTCTTCAAGTGCATTTAAGGTAAAGAAAGGTATTTCACAATTAAGTAAGTGAAGTAGCTGAAGAAATTTGAGAATTTCTTGTTACAAAACTCATTGTCATTACAAGGTCAAGAGACCCCACTATTTCTGATATATCTAGGAGCATATGATCCCCCAATTTTAACTACTTTAGAAGCAATCATATCTCTTAGAGCAAAAGTAATAATTGCTAGAAGTCATTGCAAATCAAGCCAACTTAGAAATGAATGTGTTGTTGGGATAGATGAGATGACAATGTCTGATTGCTTTAGTCTCATAGAAAGACGTCCTAAAAAAATTGAAGTTGTTATTGTATCAAAAGAGTTGCAAAACATAAAAGACAAAATTAAAGTTGCTGTTGTCTTGGAAAAAAAATAAAAATATATTGGTTTAGATTTTTTGCTTATTTCTGTGTATTTCCATACATATAAGTAAGTGATGTTGCATAGATAATTAGAAGTTTAAAGGAAATATGAGCAATTATTTGTTTAACATTAATCGCATAATTATTTGAAAGAGTTCTTCCCGTTGTAGAGTTACACATAGTCTTGGAAAAAACCTAGTCAAAATTGAGAAAGCCCAAAAGAAAATAAACTGTGCCGGCAGTTCTCCCGCTTCCAATTAATCTCCATAAAAGAATTTAAATGACATCAAACTTGCTGTCAGTAGAAAATGAGGTTACACAGGTTGCAGACTAAGCTAAGGAGCAAGCAAAGATGATATTAAGCTTCCCCATTTTATGATAAGTTAACCAACCAATCCAATCAGCCAATGTAGCCAACCAATCCACAATAAAGTGTTGTTGGTTTTAATCATTTCCCATACATAATAAAGATGTGCATGGTTTGTATTTTTTCTTTAGAATTAAGATTGTTTTCATTTTTATACATATGGTAAATATGGCTTAATTATTTTTGTGTTGAAGAGTATCCGTTAAAAAAATTGCTAGATTTAGATTTGTTTAGTATATAACCAAAAGCTTACTTATGACTTTATGTGGAGATGTTTTTGCATGTAATATATTAGATGTATGAAAACATATGGTTAGACTTAGATCTCAGTTGAATTAATTTTTTTTTTATAATTTTATGAGATGTTTTGAGACTATCATATGATCTATTATACATGAATAGCAAGTCAAAACAATTTACTATCAGGTTTTTGACAGAGCACTAGCGTTTTTTTGAAATATGTATAGTTTAAATTTATTGCATAGATAATAGATTTATATAAGATTCAAATCAAAGTTAGGTAGTTTATTTGTAAAAAATCACTAAAATTTGATAGCATTTTTCTCAATATACTTAGCGTTTGTCTGAAATATGTATAGTTTAAATTTATTGCAGAGATAATGGATTTATATAAGATTCAAATCAAACTTAGGTAGTTTATTTGAAAAAAGTCACTAAAATTTGATAGCATTTTTCTCAATATACTTAGCATATCATGTGTATTATTCAGAGAAGAGCACATGTCTTGACTATAATTCTTTTTCATTTTTTTCAATCCATGGACATGGATTTTAAAAATGTAAATTTAAAATTAGTATACAAACATGTACTGTTATTTATCTTAAATACAAAAAAACAAAGGTATATTATTGAAATTTTTTTCTAATTTTGACAAAATAATTTATTATACTCAACATATTTTGTATTATTGATACAAAAGCACAAGTTTTGACAACAAATCTTTCTCATTCATTGTGTCCAAGAACACAGCATACAAAAGTGAGTGAAATGTTTTTAATCCTCATTTTAACGTATCGTAGATAAGTTTTAATCAGCAAATCATGCGGGAATGAATTTTTTTTAAAAGTATACAATTGATCCATTAATATCGTATGAAAAGACAAAAACATAATACGTTTTATTTACAAGTTGCCAAGTTTAAATAATATTTCATGGCCAAAATTATTTTTTTACAACTTTACAAGTTAAGATATGATAAATTCATATGAAATTAAAATATATAATTTTAAATTGTATATTTTAAATTATATGACGACAGACATATATTAGAAGTTGTCGGTTTTCACTAAATACAACGTAGAGGTTCACAAAATCTACTCTATCAATATCCGTCTGTATGACTTTTGTAGCTGTTTCCAACATCTGAAATCACACCATTGCCGTCATTCCGCCTCACTATCTTATGTTGATTTAGGATATGATCAATTTCTAGAGGTTCCACGTTAACTTTTTAAGTAGTTTCAATTTCATTTTTTTCTGAACCTTCATTAAACGACAAGAAGTCACATTAAGTCGTTCCATGAAAGAGCTGCTATCAAGACTCGACTCTTAACATTCAAACATCTCTTGGGGAAATTCAGATAACTCTTGTCTACATGAACTCCACACGTCTATAGCGAATCTATTGGAATAAACAAAACAACCCTTTAAGAGCAGGCTTTTCTCAATACAATATATGATTCATAATATGAAATATATTTATTATAATCTGCAGATTGAGAATATTCACATCAGTGTGGACAAGAAAGTTCAGATGCATCTATGAAACAAAATGCAAAAATAAGGACTGTGAAGGAACAAGCTTTTAAATTAAAATTTGAATGTTGTAATTGAGACAGAACTACTGACGGCATGTTTATGAAAGTGGACTGCTTTTTGGGATTTTTCACGGAGAGTGGCTACCAACCTCCTCTTGATAGATAATTCATAATGTTTTCCGTAGTTCTAGAAGTCTTGGATATACTAAATACTTTGGACGTGATTAGTTAATGAAAACAATTTCTTCAACTTGACTGCGCCAATTGATGAGAGAAATGCTAAAATATTCGTATGTCCGGAATAAGCAAATGACATTCTCTCAACACGAGTTCAAACTCTAATCTAGAGTCCAGATCTAATGTGTATGAGATTTTAAGAGTATGACAGTCTCAATCAAATTTAATCTCGATTCTTGTAAATGATCCTCCCAGTCCAACGTAGAGGGTAAAATAAGGGGAGATAATCAAAGTCCGATGGTTTACAGAAATGTCTATTCCTTCATCAATCAGATTACACTGTGAACTGAATGCTCATGGTTTAATCAGAGGAACTCGGGAAGAATTTGGATTCTTATTTATTATTCTGATTAACTCATACTCAAAGAAAGACTTGAATTTCACGTACTTATCTTGGCGCGGGGAGAGCGACTCGTGTTGTTATTACCTTTTTCCATCAAGGAGAGCTATTGACGGAGAATCTTAAGTAAACAAGGTCCAGAAGAAATGAAGTCTCTGCAAGAATCTGTAACCAGGATAAGACCTGAAAATAATTTCCAAGGGTATTGAGAGTGTTGAAAGCCCAAATGGACATTTGATTATAAAATTAAGAGACAAATGGACATTTGATTATAAAATTAAGAGACAAATGTCCACTTGATATGTCCTCAGCCCTGATAAAATTAAGAATGTTAGAATTCTTAAAAACGTACATGGTAGTGTGTTTTGTCATCCACTTAGACTCATTCGATATTTCCAAGATCCTGCCTGGTTCAATCAGGAGCTGTCGGGAGTTTAGATGTCCAAAATATTTTCCGAGGAACTTGCGTCGCCTAGGCATAGCTTCACTCATCACCAACATATTCTTCCTAAATAATCTAACATAAAGAGCCCCAAGTTCAACATTGCTTTTACTTATATACATCTCCTATTCCTAATTGCTCTAACCAACCCCTACATAATTCAACCTCTCCTATGACTTCCGCCAGCTTCAGCTTCCGCAGATTCCTACATCCTCCACCTAAAAGCATCTACATTCAACTACAGCTCCTAAATGTATTTTGTGATCTTTTGTTGATGTATCTTCATTACCTCTAGACATTGTCCATTTCATTGCTTGGTATAATTTCTCGTCCTTCTCCTTGGTATCCCCTAGATTCTCCATCACCATGGACAACTGCTCCAACCTCCTTAACTTAAAGTACTTTCACTGTACAAACATAAACTAAGTACACCTACCCGTTAATGTCTTTAATAGGGCCGACATGTTTACACTCAACTAATGGACTTGTTTCCTAGCTGTGCCACACGAAGTCAGTTGTTCTTCAAACTCACTTTTTTTTTTTCTATGAATTTCACCTCTACTCCCTTAATTTGATAAAGCTACAAATATGTGATCATTTTTCCTTCAATTCTTTCTCCATATTTAGTTTTTACTCTCCGCTCTCAGTCAGATGATCTGCGTTTAGTCCCTATGACCACTAGCTACTTGGTGCATAACTCAAATAACCTCCACATACCTATACTCTTTGGGCTCTCATCCATGAATATACTTAAAAGCCATTTTATTACCCTACATAAGCACTAGGATTACCACATTCTCCAGCTTCTATGCAAGTTGGAGCAGTAAGGAGAGTGATTCTCCTCCAACTTCCTTTGTGACCTTCATATGCGGCTGAGAACCTCTTGTAATAGATGGCTCTATCATTACTCTTTCTTTCTTCACTCTTTGCATCTCTAGCCATGAATCCTTTATAATTTTTATAATTTTCATATTAGGACTCCTAATCTTTTTTGCCTGATGGGCCAATGAAATGATACCCTCTGAAGATTTCATCCTCAATTTTTCCCATCACATGATCCAACTTGTCAATAGGCACCTCACGTAGTTTTTTCTCGGAGATAACCTCCACCACCATGGCTGAAGTGCCTCTTTCCTCATTGTACATCCACATTTGACAGTCTTGATTCTTATTAGAGCTCTCTTTTCTACAAATATGTCAATCCATAATTAGATACATGTGTATCAAGAATGAAGAAAGATAAATTACATATTTTTTCTTTGTGTGTACCCTTTATGTAATTGCATGCATAATATGGAGAAAAACTGCTCTTCTATTGACCTTAGTGGATCCCCCTAGGAAGCCCTCATTGATCCTCATCTTATGCATACTTACATATGTGATCCTCTAAGGTAAGAACAATTGATTCAATGCAAAGATAATAATACTCCTAAAATCATCCTTGATGAAGTGAATTTGATATCCATTCGTTTATTTTTGCTCCCAAGGATTGAACCACTTTGCTTTCTCAAAGTCAAACCTAGTGTACACATTGAGGCTTCTCACTCTATGATGTCAATTTTTTATTTGTAGTTTTGGCTTAGTAAATTAGCTCATAACTTTGCAGTCCACAGTTTGATTTTCCCCTTATCCCTACCTTATGGACAATCTTTCCACTTCGCAGCTTCTCACATTACTGATGACAGATGTAATCTCAATCCCATAGCAAAAGTCTTTCTCCTAAAGTTTTCAATCTCAGCACAGCTACTGGTGTCCACTCTGCCAATGCGTAGGATATGAACGCTACTGAGAAAAACTTCTTCACCGGTGGAAGATTGATTGTCCCTCAACCCTTCTTGTCACTTCTAAGCTTTCTTTGACTTGTTTCAATTTCAGCCCCGTAGCTTTTATTTTCATGCATAATGGACTCTCACGTCCTTGTTGGTGTCATCCTTGCTCCCGCAAACCCTACTTTTATTATTACCTTCTCTGCAATTGCTACGCTTCAACAACGTAAGTATTGATTCAGATTAGATCATTCTTCCTCACCACACTCCATAGCCTTCTTGATCTTAATGCTCTATTCCATCTACTTGCGTGAGCTGTCTTCTTTTTTTTCTTACTATCCTATATTTGGATCTTCAAACTAATTTTCTTATTGGTCTTTGAAGTAATTTTTTTTATTACAAATACTAACAAAAAAAATCTAAAACCTACTTAAATCTAACTTAAATCCCAACTATGCCCCTACAAGCATCCATTTTAGATTGTTGTGAAATGGTTAAAGGATGAAAATAACTTTTATAACCTAGAAGTTGTATTATTACATCAAACATTAGATGTGATTAGGCAAAAAAGGTCCACTTTGTTCCTTTTTTAATATTGAGTGAAAAAACTGAAAGGTTAAGCAAGAATCATGTTTGGAGTTTCAGTCATAACGTTGGACCATGCAGATAATCTTGATCCTAATATTGTTAGAAAGAATCTCCAAAACTTCATAGATGATTTACTTCTACTTGAAAACTGGCCAATATCATGTTTGAAAGTTGTGTATATTGATACACTACTCAGGAACTTGTATGAGGATAAAGATAAAGTGTTTCAAATTTTTTTTCAACCAACAACAATACATAAAAAGTCCTAATATTCTGTAAAAAAAATCAAGTGAGAAATTAGTAAGAGACAATCAGTTACAATGAAGAAGATGTTCAATCATATCTAAGATATGAAAATTAACAAAATCTTCGTAGCTAAATCTTGTCAAGTAGATTTTTTTCACAAGGTCATACGATAGATGATCAAGAAGAAAAGAAATCTATGAAATGCATAGAATTTAAATAATATAATAATCTAACTCTTTTCCAAGTTTGATGATAATGGTGCAAAGGATGTTAAAGTATGATTGTATGATTTTTAGGATAAATTTTGTATGCTAAAAAGTATTTTACATAACCTTTAAATTTTGTCAAATCACCTTTATAGTTAAAAGAACCTTTACAATAATGGAAACAAAGTGAAATTTCATAACATAATTTTAAAGTACCATAATTATATAATAATTAGTACATCATTTTTGCACTAGGTCTTCCAAACATCAGGAAAAGGTATGTATTACTTGCCATTAATAATTTATAAATAGATTAGTAAAAATATATCCACATACTTGTTTTCATATTATTAAAGAAGAAAGGAAATTATAAAAATTATTTAGGTTATGATGAAATCTAACGTTAAGCTTGCTTCAAAATAACTTTTTGTAAGTTAGATGCTATGAAGCTTATCAACTTTTGCAAATTATAAAATATATGGTATAAGCACATTTGCAAAATATAATTTTGGAGAGGTGCTTGAGAATAATTGATGAGGATAAAAAAATTCAAATGTTGAAATCAATTTCAAACTAAAAAAAATTGCAAGTTTTTAAATTGTATTCATCAAGGAACAAATATAATTCACATTGTCACTTTGTTACAAATTGGAGTACCAAGTGTAAAAAGAAAAAAGGACATATAAGTTCACTATGGAACATTTTAATATAAAACTCAAAAGCTATGGGAAAGGGTCTCAATTCAAAACTTATAAACCAAAGAAGGGTTAAACAACCCTAAAGTCATAATAGAGCTAAAGATCATAATTAGTCTATATGTCATATTTTCAAGTTAGATGAGACAAATAATAACTAATTATAATTATATACAAAAAATATTCAATACCATTTTTTAAGCACATACTCTATAAATCTTTATAAAAATCTACTCAATATTGTCATGACTTATGGAGCAGCATCTCCAGTTAGGTAAGTGCGCGCATGTAAAGCAAAGATAGCAGTTAGAATCGATTGTGCAGCTAGTGTCATTCGCACTAAAATTGTCTTTAGTGCCAATAGCGCCTTAGGAAACCTAGGGTTCAAGGGGTAGAGTTTGAATTAGGGCTCCTTGGGGTGCAATTTTCGAAGTTGAGACTTTGAGAGTGTGGCTATAGTGGAGAGTAGCTAGTGCGGGAACTTGGAGTCTTTGAAGTATAAAGTTGATTTATCTCGACTGTAATCTCTCTTCTATGCTATGATTATGAACGGAGTGTCCTAGTGGACATTTTGAGAGTAGAAAACATTACTTCAAAAACTCAAATTGGATTCTATGGTGAGAAATTATGAGTTCTTGGAGCATTGAAGGTATTTTGATGAGTTTTGATTGATGGTAACTTGGGT
Organism: Marchantia paleacea; assembly: GCA_014180765.2. Lineage (NCBI taxonomy): Eukaryota > Viridiplantae > Streptophyta > Marchantiopsida > Marchantiales > Marchantiaceae > Marchantia > Marchantia paleacea. The sequence goes on from MUAA02000145.1 coordinate 96,003, forward strand.
CTATTTATTGTCGAGCATGTAAAGCGTTGATGCAGTGAAGGCCGTGGTGGTGATCTAGAAGTAGAATCAATTCGAAGTTGGGATGATCAGTTTTGAATTTTCTATTTTTTGTTTGTGTTTAAATCCGAATTGAAGATTTTAGACGGTGGAAGCATTGCTAAAAATTGACGAAGTGAGTTGATGTTCATTGTTACCTTGGGACTTTGAATCAAGATTAACAGAAAAAGATTTTGGACAGAAGTGCTCTAAGTCCAAAAATTGATGTTTCAAAATTTTTGGATTGAAAATAGGAGCAACAAGCTATTGGATTATCATATAGTGTCTGTTTGATCTAAAAATTGATGGGGTGATAGAAGATATAAAATATTTGCCGTGAAGATAGAGACGTCAAGCATAAGATTAAGAGTGCAAGAATTATGAAATTTTGACATTTAGGATTTTGAAATTATAGTTGAAGATTTTTAGAGTTCTGTAGAAGTTTCAAATAATGTTCGTTTGTAAAAAAAATAAAATTGCGTTAGGTAGCAAATTGAAAAAAACTAGTTTAAGGTAACTCTTTTTCCAATTGGATTATAAATGTCAGATTATCGATTTGGAGAGCAAAAGGGCTCCAAAACTCAGTTTTAGTGTTTTTAAATTCTCTTCTTAGGCTATGTCAGTCCGGGTTGGGTTAGTTTCACCCCTTTGATGGATGTTTTTGAAATGAATTATTGTTATTTATATTTATTGTGATTGACATACCTTCATCTTTGTTTTCTGTTTGTGCACCACGTTTGTTTGTGTTGGTGCTTTGTTGTTTGGAATGTAAGTGCTTATGTGTGCAGCCCATAATGAGGTTGGATTACAAACAAGTTAGACTATCCATGTTTCTCCTGAGTGAGACAAGACTTGTAGACTAGGTGAGTGGTTGTGGTGATGACATATTTCAGGTTGCCCTAGTGTTAGCAACTTGTGGTATCTCGGGTACTTTTTATTGCAGTTTCTGATTCCAATTGGGGACCTATTGTTGTACGGTTATAAAGGTGATACATTATTGTCACAATAGAGTTTCCTAGAGGTTCTAGAAGAGAGATTGCTCTCTGAGATTATTTTGGAGGTTAGCATTGGTTGCACTTGTAGCAGAGTGTGATACCAACCTTGGCCTTTGAGGTTAAGAGAAGACTCTGATCTGGTTTCAGAAAGTGACGGAGCTGAGCTTGGTGATATTTTGAAGTGTGTACCCACACTGTTGTTGTGGGACATGGACGATATCTATGGAGTCATCAAGGGTCCCATAAAATATTTAAGTAAAGTTTGTACTATTGAGTTGAATGACTTCATATAGAAGTTGGACTTATGGTGTGATTTGAAACGGATGCGGAACTCTACGTTGTTTAGTCCGTTTATGGCTTGGAAGGGATTATTCCAGCATTTGGAGGGTCGTTGATGGATGATTATCATGAGTTTTGACATGAACATCATGAGGAGATTGAGTTCTGGAGACAATATTGGTCTCCAAACTACATCTTTATTACATTGGATATAGTGTTTGATGGTGCAAGTTCATCCTCTTTACTTGACACTAATGTTACAGTTGGAGCTAGTCGAGTTGGGAAGAGTTCACAAGTCCCAACCTTTAACCCTATTCTAGAGTTCTTTGCACAATTGTGGAGAGACTACCAAGGGATGAGTACTGACAAGCTAAGAGGCTTGTAGGAGTTTCAACGGAAAATAAAAGAGAGTCTTTGAGAGCCATATACTCGAATACATCTACTGATCAGTGTTGCCATGGGTTGACAGAGGCACAAGCTATCCAATATTGATATGAGATATAAGATAGGTAATTGAGACATAGAGTGAGAGAGATTACCTTACTACAAGATACATCACTTACATTGGCCATTGTGTTTTATCTTGTTGAACGTATTGAGCTCATCATGCAAGAAGAGAGAGTGGTGACTGTTGGGTTTAGCAAGGATTCACCAACTTCGTCAACTCCTTTACGTTACCAGTCTACAACACAAACCCAGAGTGGTTATGCTAGAAATGAGAAATAGTCTCAACCATCCGGACAAAGTGATGAAGGTGCCGCATTGAGACCATTGCCATCCTTTTCAGGTTAGTGATCTCCAGATTTACTCTCACTTAGGTTTACCTCCAATGGATTTTTGGAAGCTCATCATGAATCAAGAAGGACTTGTTCCAACCCGATGATCATAGCCCTAATACACTCTCTTACAAAAATTCTCAAATTCCAATTTCATAATGGCAACTCTCACAAAGAGTCAAATACCTTTCAAACGGAAGAAATCCTTCATTGATAATCAAAGTCTTCATTGAATCAAGACTCCAACCTCAACATGACTTCTCAAAAACCAAGCTTCCCAAAATAAGGTTTCTCCAAAACTAAGATCACAAAACTAACTTCTCCAAAAACTAACTTTTCCAAAATGAACTTGAGAGGTGCTTCTCAACATCTCTATTTATATTACTTAGAATTTTATCCTAGTAACTATAAATAACCACCATGTAACTTTCTTTTATCAAGTTTGATTAAGATAGAGATCACAAATCCCAATAAAAAGTGTACATGACAACATATAATTGGTCCACTTGAATCTTCTAGGAGTCCAACTACCCTCCAATTAACTATGGTGTACCAAGTCAATCTTTCTCCTAGGTTTAAGGATCCTCACTAAGTCAAACCAATGAAAAAACTAGTCCAACTCAAGGAAAGTCAAGAAATCCATGTGATGAAATCTGTTCCTTGATTCCTACTAAACAACAAAATAGTTGTTCTCACCTACCCCACCAGAAGATACTGTTTATTTTCCTCCAACTTAACCATAACTAGCTTAACATAGTCATGACTAAGATAAACTTAGTCAAAATTTAGATATACTCACATTTTATCCTATATGTACAACCTTGGGTCTTACATTTACCCTCGGACCAAGATTTCACTCCGTCCTCAGAGTGAAAGAATCTAATCATCGATGAAACGGCTTCAATTTATCATGATTCATTCGGTCAAAATGTAGTCCTCCCAACTTCTTCAAATTATAAGTAAAGTTTCATCACACTTTGTGAACTATGAAAGGATCAAAGTATTTTGGAAGAAATTTCTCTCTAGCTCTCTTATATCTAATAGAGTCGTAAAGCATTACCCAATCACCTTCTTTGAAAGCCTTCATCTTCTTAGTTCCAGGTCGATTATCGTGATACTTTTTCTGCAATTGTTGAGCCCGCTCCACACGTACCATGGTTACATCTCAAACCTCCTCCAACTCCAACAGTTATTCATGTCTTGATTTGATAGCTTTTGCTCCATTCATCCTCTTTATCTTCCGTTGGATAGTTAAGAAGATTGTCAAATCAAATTGAATTGAAAGTTTTGACTCGACACCATATACCATACGGAAAGATGAGTTACTTGTTGATGTCTTCCAAGTTGTCTAATACTCCCGCAAAATAGCATTTAGCATCTTGTCCCAATTTTTCTTGCTCCTATCCATGTCTACATCCTTGGGCAACATCATGCAAAGTGTATATTTGGTTCGTTCTACCAACCCGTTAGCATTGGATTTGTAGGAAGTAGTCACACATGCCTTGATGGAGAAATGATCTAACATGGCTTGAATAATGCTTCTAACAAACTCATCACCTCTATGTGATACAATTTCTAGAGAGCATCCAAATCTAATTATTATCCTCTCGTAGAGAAATCTATCCATTTCCTTCTCACTAGTAGATTTTAGAGGTCTAGCTTCTACCCACTTGGTTAGATAATCTATATCTATCACAATGAACTTGTTCCCCCAAGGAATATGATTCAAGGGTACTACAAAATATATTCTCCATTTCTCAAAAGGACCTAAAATAGGAACTGATATCAAAGGAGGGGTTTTCATAGACTTTTTAGCAAAAGCTTGACACACATCACAACTCTTGCAAAGTTCCACACAATCTTTGAAAATGTCCTTCCAATGATTGCCCTCATCTAAGATCTAAAATGAAGTTACCTTTCCTGCAAAGTGTCCTCCACATACCGAGCCTTCGTGAAACTCCTTCATGAGTTGAATTGACCCTTCCCTCCCAACAGCTTTTCTAAGTAATCCACCTGCTCCTTGAAAAACTAACACATTCTCTATGATGGTTTAAGGTTCACATTTTTTCACCAATGCATTGCTCTCCCGTGAATGCATGCCTTGGAGAAACTTCCGAGATGAAATACCATATCTCCTTGTATTCCGCCGGTACTTTTGTTATGGTGTCTTGTAAGACCCAGGGTTGTACATATAGGATAAAATATAAGTATATCTAAATTGTGTCTAAGTTTATCTTAGTCATGACTATGTTTAGCTAATTATGGTTAAGTTGGAGGAAAATATAGAGTAACTTACAGTGTGGTAGATGAGAACAACTATTTTGTTGTTTAGTAGGAATCAAGAAACAGATTTCATCACATGGGTATCTTGACTTTGCTTGACTTGGACTAGTTTTCATTGGTTGGACTTGGTGAAGACCCTTAAATCTAGGGACGAGATTAACTTGGTACACTAAAGTCAATTAGAGAGTAGTTGGGCTTCTAGAAGATCTAAGTGGATCAATTGCATGTTGCCATGTATCCTTTTTCATTGAGGTTTGTGATCTCTACCTCGTTTAAACTTGGTAAGAGAAAGTTACGTGGTGATTGCTTGTAGTTACTAGGGTAAGATTATAAGTAGTATAAATAGAGAGGTTGAGAAGCAACTCTCAAGTTAGTTTTGGGAGAAGTTAGTTTTGTGATCTTAGATTTGGAGAGCCCTTGTTTTGGGAAGCTTGGTTTTTTTGGAGAAGTCATGTTCGGATTGGAGCCTTGAATCAATGAAAACTTTGATCATCAAAGTATCCCTTCCTTTTGAATGATATCTTACTCTTTGTGAGAATTTGAGAGTTTGTGTGAGAGTGTGCATTAGGGTCATGGTCCTAGGGTGGGAACAAGTCCTTTTAGATTCATGATGTGTTTCCAAAAAACCATCGGAGGTAAACTTGAGTGAGAGTCAGCATGGAGGTCACAGTCCATCATTAGCAAATCTTTATCTGGAAGTGTATCATCCACTAGTTGATCTCCTTTCTCATCATATGCCCGAGAAATCAAATTAGCATTGGTATTCTTTTAACCGGGTTGATCCTCAAGGATGTAATTAAACTCCGCCTTTAATAACTTCCATCTTGCTATCATATGCTGAGCATTAGACTTGTTGAAAATGTACTTCAAAGCCTTGTGATCTATAATAATAGTAAATTTTCCTTCCAATAGATAGTGTCGAAACTTCTTGAGTGAGAAGATCATAGCCAAAGCCTCTCGTTCTATCACTAAATAATTTCTCTCAACTTGCATCATCTATCTATTAGCATAAGCAATTAGATGATCATGATTATCATCATCTAACTTACTTAAAGTGCATCCTATAGCAATGTTTGATGCATTTGTGTAGAAAATGAAAGGTTTATCCCAATTTGGTTTGGCTAAAATAGGAGCAATTACCAACGCCTTCTAAAAAAGTTTGAAAGTCATCACCGACTCTCCATCCTTGAGGATTCAATTGTTATCCGTCCCCTTTTTCATGTAGATCATCAAGGCATAAGCTTTCTTGAAGAAGGAAAAGATGAACTTTTGATAGTATCCCACCATACCAAGGAACTGGCTCAACTTGATCAACGTTACCGGAAAAGGTAAGTCAAGGATGCATTTCCGGATCTTTTCCGGATCCACCGTTATACCACCCTTGGAGATGATGTTCCCTAACAACAAACCTTCCTCACATCCAAAAATGCATTTTTTTGGATTGAGTGAGACCTTGGCTTTCTCCAAACATTGTAGAATTTTGACCAAATGATCAAAATGATTCTCCTCTTCCCATACGCACATATATCATCTATGAAATCTCGCACAAACTTCCCAATAAAAGATTCAAACACTTTTTTCATGAATCTCTAAAAAGTTGCTTGAGCATGACATAGATCAAAGGTCATTATCCTAAAGGTAAAAGTTCCCCATGGCGTGATAAAAATGGTTTTGAGCTGATCAAACATTCTGACATGGTATTCACAGCAAATCCTTCCTCCACCAGCACATCCAAAATATCATGTCCATTAATGCATACTTCAATCTTTGAAGCTTGAGTACATACCTCAAAGGCAGCAACATCCATCACTCCTACTTTAATATTTATCATGGAAGATTTCCCCTTGGATCGTCGATTCTTGGTTCTTTTGGAGCTTAGGCCTCCCCTCAACTCTTTTTTTATCGTAGGATTAAGAGCAATCAATTGGCCAATAGTTATATTAGTTTTTTGATTCCCCACATTATTCATCACGTCGTATTTGAGTTGGGTAGACAAAATGGAAAAATCATCCATTCCCAACTTCTTCCTCGGTCCTCTCGGTTGACTCACACCACTAGATCGAGTGCTCCAGCTTGATTGATCTTCTTGAAATGGACTCTTATATAAATCTTGCTCTCTTCTTCTCATGTGCAAGAATATCTACTCTTGAACTTATAGAGCTCTCTCCCTTCTCAAACATGCACTAATGAGGAAACACATCAATAGACGCTACACCCTTATCCTTTGATTGACTTGAAGTAGGAGTAGGATTGTTGTGTCTAACTCCATCATTCTATCAAGGATTAGGATCATTCCTTTGAAATGAGTGCAGCCAGCCAGCAGACGAGCTTCAGGAAGCAGCATTGCTCGGTCGGAGGAGGAAGTCAGTAGCAGTAGCACAAGAAACTGTGAAGTGCCTTGCGGTGGATTTCCTTTTGGAGAATAATTTCCATAAAGTTTATATCCTCCCCCTATATTCTGATTCCTCCTCTCCCATAATTGTACTACGTTAATCTTGAGATCAGCGAGTGTTTCCATGATAGATTTTAACTCATAGTGCGACTCTACCACTTGAGGATTTATTTCTAGCGAAGCAACAACAGTAGGAGTTTCCGTTCTTTCCACTACAAGTGGTGATGCTTTTCTAGCCACCAAGCTAGAATCATCATCTTCTAAGCTCTCCTCCATTCAAATAGCAATGTGAATAGACTCAATCTTATAGGAGGGTTTTCATATCTCACCTTGCTTCGAATCTAAGGCCTCAAACCTCCAATGAAATTCTTTGTCAACATTGTCACAATCCCCACCATGGTTGGCTCCACCTCATCTCCACTCTTTCTCAACATCACATAAAAGCGTGATTCCAGCTTCTCCGATCTCTCCACGTATGCTCTCACCTTCTCACTCTCTCCTTGTTTCAAAAAGGTGACTTTACATGTCAACTTCTTGTAACTTTCATCCGGAAGAACAAGATTTTCTATCAAACTCTCCCAAGTGTCTTCTTCCACATGTATCTTCTTGTACTCATTGTACCACTTCAAAGCTGAATCCTCCAAAAAGTCGGGCAAAAGGGCAACCCATTCGGGCTTCCTTCTCTCATTATTTTCAATACATGCTCTTTTGAAATTCCTCACAAAAGCTTCTACATCTTCATTCTCTCTCCCATAAAACACTGGAAGCTTTTCCATTTCCAATTTTTTTTGTTGTTTATTTTTGGAAATTTATATTGGACTCCCTAATACAACATAAACAAAACTAGATCCATTCTAGAATAATTTAGCAATGGCAAAATGAATGGAATTATTTGGTCCAAGATTACCATGGCTCTCTCTTCTCCTAGATAAACAATGAGTCTACCCTCATTGATATCTTCTCAATCATTTTGAAAATGATCTCCATCTTTAGTTGAGTCACATGAAGATTTCAACTTTTTGATACCTGCACTCAATTCATGCTCAAAGCCTTCCACTAGTAATTCCAAGAGAGCTTTCACACCACTACACTTATGTCCTATGGGAAGTCTTGTCACTCCACAATTGTCACAATATATTCCATTCCTGGATTCATGGGAACACGATGTTCCTATATGAAGGTTTAGGTCTTCCAAGTTTTTTTTCTCTCTCAATGTCTAATCTTTGGTACTCAAAGGACAACTCACAATCATATGTCCCTCCTCTCCACTATAGAAGCAACTCTTACGTTTTGCTCTTGGGAAAATTTTCAGTGTCATCTCTTCAAACTCCATTCTAAACACTCTCGTGTTCAAATCTACTGAAACAATCACATCCAGCCCTTGAGTTATCTTAGACAACCAGATCCTCCAAAGAGGTACATCTTCCATTTTCCAATGAGTTTCAAGTCATCCTCACTATGAAAAACACTCATGCAATAACTCTCCCTTAATGACCATAAACAAAGAGAAAGCAAATCTGAAAAATAAAGTGATTTTTCTCTTTTATATCCCCCTATACTTAAGATATCATAACTTTCTCTCTAAAAATGATCTCTCAACAAAATTTAAACCCACATAACTTAACTCCGGATGAACACACATGCAAAATTTCAAATCCTAATTTCATTCTAGCACGAAATGATGAGCTTTTTATACGTTTTCTTGAGAGCTATCTTTCAAAATCCATTACAACCCTAATAAATTCTAAACATCATAACTTTTGATGTAGATGTGATATGACTGTAATTTTAAGAGAAAAATGTATACTACATACTAATCTAAAATCAAAAAAAAATTTGGGAAATTTTTGGAAAAATAAATTTATCTCCTAAATATGCACTAGAGCATTCTCACCTCATCTCAAACAACATTTAAGTAAACAAAATGTACAAAACAACTTCCAAACTATCATATTATACTACCGGATAGACAAATTATACATTATTGTCCATCATGATCTCGGCTTGCTCTTTCCCCACAGTCTTCTCCATGTGAATTCTCATCGTTGTACTTTCACGGGCAAGAAACTGGATTCGAAATATTTTTGCTCCTTCTAGATTGAAGTCCCGGCAACTGAACCAAATATGTGACCTCCGGACTAACTCTCACTCAGGTTTATTTGCGATGACTTTTTGGAAGCTCATCATGAATCTAGAAGGACTTGTTCTAACCAATGATCATAGTCATAATGCGGCCTCTTACAAAAACTCTCAAATTCCAATTCCATGATGGCAACTCTCACAAAGATTCAAATATCATTCAAACGGTGTTGTGTTGTGACACGGCTACTATGAGAAGATGATGACATGTGTCATTTTCAGAGCTATTGTCATGACGGCGATACTTTAGATTAGGATAACCGACAGCGCACTGTAAGGCTGTTAAGAGTCTACCGTTGGATCAACTTTGTAGAGTCAGGATGTTGAAAAGGCTCCAAGAGATATTATCTTGGACCTTATCAGATATAAAGCACAGTGAGGATGGAAAGGGTATGGGAGAGAGTTAGACACATCACTTTTCTGACTAAGGAGCTTATCTGATCGAAGTGGAGCCGACGTAGGACATGGATAGAGGACAACATGATCCTCCACATGTACCGATGCCCAATCCATTTGTGATCAACATCCGGTGTCTTCATCGTGATCACTTTCGGCCGTGGTTAGTGTATCATTTTGGAGATAACTTTCTGCAACAAGTGATAAACTCTCCAGACCCAATTATTCTTCCAATTGTTTCCTACGGCGCAATTTGGGATGTAACATTATACATTTTGATTTAGTTTGGACACTATGGATCTGAACTTACCAATAGTGGTGGCTTTCAACACATGGGTTCCAATCCATCACTATTGCTTACCGAAAATAAGCCATAGGGAGTTGATTGTTAGGAACTTTGGCGAGGAGTATTATTCTCAAGTTATAAACCTCCCGGTTCCGTTTGTAGTTCCGTTCATACTTAGCCGGTTTTCAGTTGTCATTATGACTCTTTATTAGTGGCAACTCGTATTATGTATAGGATGGCTAAGTAGTGTGTTTAGGATAGTTGTAAAGCTCTAAGTTAAAATGGAGCTAATTTGGCTACACTAGAGGTCAAAATAACACTCTTCATTCTCATGGATCTTGGAGTTTGGGCCAATGAGGGCACTTGGGCTACTTCTTCGAGGTTTTGAGGAGTTTTTGGAAACTTTCAAGGGGAACATTTGAAGATCTGAAGATAGGATTGGAGAGCTTACAAGACGAGCTGCGACGTGGGCTCAAGAATGGATGGATTTGAAGGATTTGTAACTTTGAAATGATGATTCAAAGATAAAGTGAAAAATTTAGACCTTTGAGTGTATTTGGGGTGTTTTTGAGAATCTTACAAGGATTTGGGAGATCTAAATTGACTATGATATAGTTTACGACTCGGACTTGCATTTGGATTGAAATTTTGCTCGATTGCATGAGTTTTAAGTACAGAGTGATAGCTTGAAGTTTGTGTATACAGTCAGAGTTGCAGGACTGCACTGACTATCACGAAGTTAGTAAGGAGATCATATCTTTTGATATCAGAAAGTTATGTCAATAAAACTTTGCACAATTCAAGTTCTGATGATAAGTGACATTTTTATGAAATCTGGGAGCAATTGAAGTCAAGGATTGGGATGTGTGATGGGTTTTGTACACAGGGGTCTGCATATCACCTTGTGATACAATGTGCAAATCAACAATTGTTCTGAGAGATCTAGAAAAGAAAAACATCTAAAACTTTTTTCAGACATTGAAAGGATTGTGGAGAAATTTTCACTAAAGTTTAAGCGAGAGTTATAGGTCAAATCATCGGCTATTATAATCTTCTTCCGCTGAAGTTTTAGATCAGATTAGATCAAGACGCATACCTTGGTTAACTTTTTGGTGCATACCGGAGGATGCAAAGGTTTAGAGGGGGTGGATGTCGTGTTGTGACGTGGCTACTATGAGAAGATGATGACATGTGTCATCTTCAGAGCTGTTGTCATGACGGCGATACTTTAGGTTAGGATAACCGACAGCGCATTGTAAGGCTGTTAAGAGTCCACCGTGGGATCAACTTTGTAGGGTCTGGATGTTGAAAAGGCTCCAAGAGATATTATCTTGGACCTTATCATATATAAAGCGCAGTCAGGATGGAAAGGGTATGTGAGAGAGTTAGACACATCACTTTTTTGACTAAGGAGCTTATCTGATCGAAGTGGAGCCGACGTAGGACATGGATAGAGGACAACATGATCCTCCACATGTACCGATGCCCAATCCATTTGTGATCAACATCCGGTGTCTTCATCGTGATCACTTTCGGGCGTGGTTAGTATATCATTTTGGAGATAACTTTCTGCAACAAGTGATAAACTCTCCAGACCCGATTATTCTTCCAATTGTTTCCTACGGCGCAATTTGAGACGTAACAGTATACGTTTTGATTTAGTTTGGGCGCTATGGATCTGAACTTACCAGTAGTGGTGGCTTTCAACACATGGATTCCAATCCATCACTATTGCTTACCAAAAACAAGCCATAGGGAGTTGATTGTTAGGAACTTTGGCGAGGAGTATTATTCTCAAGTTATAAACTCCCCGGTTCCGTTTGTAGTTTCGTTCATACTTAGCCGGTTTCCAGTTGTCATTATGACTCTTTATTAGTGGCAACTCGTATTGTGTATAGGATGACTAAGTAGTGTGTTTAGGATAGTTGTAAAGCTCTAAGTTAAAATGGAGCTAATTTGGCCACACTAGAGGTCAAAATAACACTCTTTATTCTCATTGGTCTTGAAGTTTGGGCCAATGAGGGCACTTGGACAACTTCTTCGAGGTTTTGATGAGTTTTTGGAAATTTTCGAGGGGGATATTTGAAGACCTGAAGACAGGATTGGAGAGGTGACAGGATGAGCTACAACGTGGGCTCAAGAATAGATGGATTTGAAGGATTTGTCACTTTGAAATGGTGATTCAAAGATAGAGTGAGAAATTTAGATCTTTGAGTGTATTTGGGGTGTTTTTGAGAATCTTACAAGGATTTGGGGAGATCTGAGTTGATTGTGATATTTGGATTGAAATTTCTACTCAATTGGATGAGTTTTGAGTACGGAGTGAAAGCTTGAAGTTTGTGTATATAGTCAGAGTTGCAGGACTGCACTGACTATCACGAAGTTAGTACGGAGATCATATCTTTTGATATCAAAAAGTTCTGTCAATAAAACTTTGCACAATTCAAGTCTGATGATGAGTGACCTTTTCATGAAATCAGGGAGCAATTGAATTCAAGGATTGGGATGTGTGATGGGTTTTGTACACAGGGATCTGCATATCGCCTTGTGATAAAGTGTGCAAATCAACAATTTTTCTAAGAGATCTAGAGAAGAAAAACATCTGAAACTTTTCTGAGAGATTGAAAGGGTCGTGGAGAAATTTTTTGTAAAGTTTAAGCGAGAGATATTGGTCGAATCATTGGCTATCATAATCTTTTTCCGTTGAAGTTTTACCGGTTTATAATGAACTCGAATGTGGAGTGTTGAGAAGATGAAGAAGAAATTGTCAATTCACACGAGGTTCTAGAGGATTCTTCTACAGCCATGCGCTCGGGCGTTCTCAGAGCAAAGAAATGTCCATGCGACAACGGAACAAATCCTTCATTGATAATCAAAGTCTTCATTGAATCAACCCCAACATGGCTTCTCAAAAACCAAGCTTTCCAAAACAAGATTTCTCCAAAACTCAGATCACAAAACTAACTTCTCCCAAAACTCACTTCTCCAAAATTAACTTGAAAGGTGCTTCTCAATCTCTATTTAAACTACTTAGAATTTTATCCTATTTTCTACAAGTACTCATCATGTAACTTTCTCTTACTAAGTTTAATCAAGATAGAGATCACAAACTTCAGTGAAAAGTGTACATGACAACATGCAATTGGTCCACTTGGATCTTCTAGAACTCCAATTACCCTCCAATTCACTTTGGTGAATCAAAATTCACTTTGATGAAAGTCAAGATACCCATATGATGGAATCTTTTCCTTGATTGCTACTAAAGAATAAAATAGTTGTTTTCATCTTCCATACCAGGAGATATTCTTTATTTTCCTCCAATCTGACCATAATTAGCTAAACATAGTCATGACTAAGATAAACTTAGTCACAATTTAGATATACTCACATTTTATCCTATATATACAACCCTATGTCTTCTAGGTCAACAATCAATTATTAGGATGGTGTGTTGAATATGTGGTGGATCCCATCACAAGAAGGATTGCCTTCAAGATTGAAGGATGGATCTTGTTGGATCAAAAACGGGTAAGCATTGTCACAAACATGGTCACATGATGGATCGATATTTTGATCTCCATCCAAAATTACGATCAAAGAGTTGTCATGGCAGTCCTTGGAAGAGAACAAGGAGTTCAAGGTGGCACGAGTGGTGACGGTGGTGATGGTAAAGGACCAACCCCTCGTCAAATGTTAGCGCATGATGTTATTCATGATGTGAACATGGCATCTCGATTGGAGCTGTTCGAGCAGAAGATAGCAAGTGTGGCTATAGCCTAGCAAAGATCAAATTCTGGAGTTGTGCTTCTACATCATATGATGGAGATGTTGTAAAATACATGTGCACATCGATACAACCATGTGCAATTATTATGACTTGTAGTGCAATACATACTACTGAGTCTAGAGGAGCGTCTGTGGAGTTGGATCCACAAAGAGGAGAGGCAAACCAACAAGTTAGACTTCCTTAGTCATTCACATTGTCTGAGGTATTGAATACCTCATCCATGGCTCCTAGACAATCTACTTGAGAGATGAGGATGCAAGCCAATGTTGATGTACTTGGAGATGAAGCAAGTAGGACCCAGCCATCAACATCGCCTGAGGAAGCATCCATTGCAGTGTTAGAGTTGGCAAAGACTCTTGTTAATTTTCATGTTTTCTCATCCAAGGAATTATTGGCATTGGAGATATCATCATCCCTTATACTACGATTGGCAGCCACTTATTTTTAAAGCAAAGAGGATGTGTTGGTTGCTTCTAGGAGTGATAGCACTAATAGTGTTGATACTAGGATCGGAATACCTACTATTGGAACTTGGCACATGATGGAGTTACTAGCAAGGCTAGCATGCAAACATACCAGGGTGTCATCAAGTGCGGTGATGTTGAATAACATGAGTGGTATCTTCGGTTTGATCAGACCTTCAAGAAAGGTTTATCAACCTCAACGGGTGTTGTTGGATTCTAGTGCACAACCCCTTATGTTGGGTAAGGATGCACTATTTGGTCTTGATTTGCGAAAGACCAATGTGGAGAGATGTCCATTTCAGAGTCAAACATCTCTTTGTGGTTTTAGTAATACCCCGACACCATACATCATCCGTATGGAGTTGACTGTGCAAGTGCAACCAGATCATGTCATAGATAGCTCTATAACACGAGCACATGCTGTAGTTATACTTGTAGAGTCCTATGATATTTTGATGAGTTTGGCAGTATTATACCCAATGGGATTCAGCATTGATTAGTGGAAGGAGACAGCCTTTTTATCGGCCAGGTTGGCAATCTGGTGAGGGATGAGTGAGTCAATTATGTGTACGATTCACTACCAATTCTTACCCTTTTCCAAGTACAGCTTTGACATATGTTGCAATCTTCAGTACTTGTGTTACTTGGCCTGGTGATTTGTTGGAGGGCAACATGGATGCACATGATAGTCCTTGTCCAGAAGATGTGGCTATTATGACAAGTCTTAGTGGAATAGTATCATCCATGTTAGATGGATCACTATGTACTTCATGTATGCAGCTACGACAGATGACATATCAACTCATACACCAGGCTTGGAGTGAGTCTTTTACTCTGAAGATGGAGGAGATGAGGAAAGATATTCTCACTTCCACTATGTTGTCATCTTTAGATACAACACCTTTTGCTTGGCAATATCTAGAGGAAGGTGTATGTGTGTTGGATCTGTTTGGAGTGATTAGCACATGTTTGACAGTTGTTTTGCAATTTGGCATACAAGTACTGTAAGACCCAGGGTTGTACATATAGGATGAAATGTAAGTATATCTAAATTGTGCATAAGTTAATCTTAATCATGACTATGTTTAGCTAGTTATAGAAAAATATAGAGTAACTTTTGGTGTTGTAGATGAGAATAACTATTTTGTTGTTTAGTAGTAATCAAGATTCCATCACATGGGTATCTTGACTTTCCTTGATTGGGACTAGTTTTCATTGGCTAGACTTGATGAAGACCCTTAAATCTAGGGGCGAGATTGACTTGGTACACTAAAGTCAATTAAAGAGTAGTTGGGCTTCTAGAAGATCCAAGTGGACCAATTGCATGTTGTCATGTATCCTTTTCATTGGGGTTTGTGATCTCTATCTCAATTAAACTTGATAAAAGAAAGTTACATGATTATTACTCTTAGTTACTAGGGTAAGATTCTAAGTAGTATAAATAGAGAGGTTGAGAAGCACCTTTCAAGTTAGTTTTCAAGGAAGTTAGTTTTTGTAGAAGTTAGTTTTCAAGGAAGTTAGTTTTAGGAGAATTTAGTTTTGTGATCTTAGTTTTGGAGACACCTTGTTTTGGGAAGCTTGGTTCTTGGAGAAGTCATGTTCAGGGTGGAGCCTTGATTTAATGAAGACTTTGATCACCAAAGTATCCCTTCCTTTTGAGTGATATCTTACTCTTTGTGAGAATTTGCATCATGGAGTTTGGACTTTGAGAGTTTGTGTTCTTACACAAACTGTGCGCATTAGGGTCATGGTCATAGGGTGGGAACAAGTCCTTCTAGATTCATGATGAGCTTCCATAAAGCCATCGGAGGTAAACCTGAGTAAGAGTGTCAGCCCGGAGGTCACTGTACATTGATACTTGTATGTGGAGCGAGATGAGATTACGAGGCACATTTCATTATGCCATGTGGCATAGTTGGTGTGAAGATATCAAGATCTTCTACCATTGTTGACGGTTCAAGGATATCAATAGGACTTGCCGTTAGATATTTCATTGTTGGGGTCGTAAAACCTTGCTAGTCATGGCATCATACATTTGGTTATTTTTTGATGGTCATTTTAGGGACACACACAGTCTGGTTATGGTCATGGGCTACAAGATTCATGTTCTTGTGTGTTTTGGAAGGTGTTACGTGTGTTTCAATCTCTCTACCCATAAGAAACTTATTCATCTGTATATATTTTGGAGAATGTTCCTTTGTTGGATGATCCATGTGCACGAGTGATGATGAGTGCACATCAGATGTGGTTATGGATTGGACCAGTGGTATTACTGAATGCAGTAGGAGTAGGATTTCGTGCATATTGTCCACGTCTATGGTGGATAAACCTTCTTCCAAGAAAGATTTTATTACAATCTTGGAGCCTTGCATTGGCTGAGCAAAGACACATGCGGTCCACATGTGTGACAGCAAGACCATTGGTAAGCTCTTTGCCTACCGAGATGGTGGAGGCAAAAATTAGGGGCAAAAAATGCCCAAAATCTTATCCTTGGTTTTATGGGTAGAGTCTTCTTCAAGTATGGTTGGAATTTTTTGCATGAAACAAACGATGGTTATCACCACAAACCTTTGTGATACAACACAAGAGGTTACAGCTAGAGCAACTGGACACCCCGAATGCATTGTTCACACTGTGATAGTGGAGCCTCGTATGAGAGAGCATAAAAGGTTTTCTGCTCAAAAGGTTATCGTTTAGCAACCAGATATTATATCTTCTATCTCTAGTGTCAATAAAGAGAAGATTTGGGATATTGAGATTAGTCTCAAAGTGACAAGAGGAGAAAGTCGTAAGATGTGGAGATTTTTGAGGAGTTTCAAAGACTGTTTTGCCTTTAATATGAAATCTAATCCAAACTAGGTGTCAAGATCTTTTTGAGGTAGGATTAGTGAAGATATCATCTAGAGAGTATGCGTATGTTGTGGTGATGCCAATCAAGAAGGATATACATGGCAATTATACAAAGAGACATAAGTAAGATGACTAGTGATCTGTCAATCGACAGACAAAATCTAATCGATATGTTATGCTTACACCTAATAAGATCTTTGATGCGATTGGGCATGCAAAGGTTTTTAATACATTGGATTTACGAGCGATATATCATCAGTTGCATAGTAGAGATGAGGATAAGGCAAAGACAACCTTTTGGGCAATTGATTCAGATGGCAAGTATGTGTTGTATGAGTAGAAGTTCTTACCATTTGGATTGAAGAATGTTCTTATTAAGTTTCAAAGACTCATGGGTAGGATCCTAGCCAAACTTGATTATGCTCGAGGCTACATCAATGATATTCTAGTATATAGTGTTATAGTGGTGGGTCATGAGAGATATTTACATGAGCTATTTGAGCAATTGACGGCTCATGGCCTCAAGTTGCATCCTGGAATGTGTAAGTTCTTTCAGAAATATGTAGAGTACTTGGGTCATATCATATACCTAGAGGATTGAGAGTTCAGCAAACCAAAGTGAAGGCAATCTTGCATATTCCACAACCCTCATATATGAGTAGGGTGCAAATCTTCCTTGGACTTGCAAACTTCTATCGTCAATATATGCGAGGATTTAGCACGGTTGCCAAAGCCTTGATAAATCAAACAAAGCTAGATCAAGAGTGGTGTTGGGGAGATGACCAAGAGAGATCTTTTTTTGAGCTCAAGGAAAGATTGACATTTGCTCATATTTTGAGGAGACCAGTGAGAGGTTGTCCCTTTCAAGTATGCATGCATCTGCCTTTTTGGATATGTTGGCACTTGATAGCTATGTGATATCTCTCTTGGGTTAGAGAGTGGATAAGTTATCCTTGGACGCTTAGACTGAGGATGGTTTGGTGATAAATCAAGACATCTATAACGACATGGTGGTGTTGAAGTATCTTTTTATGTGTGTTTTGGTGGGCATTTTGAGTGCCAAGAAGCAGGATCGAGTGTTACAATGAGCTCAGTGGTTCAGATGGGAAGGTAGACACCTTCTTTGAGTACGGAGAGATGGCAGTGTTTGTGTTGTACCATTCTATCTTAGAGAGCACAGTTGGTCAGACATGTTCATGAGGAGTTAGGTCATTTTGGAGTGAAACATACATATAGCTTACTTCAAAGTCACTATAGGTGGAGAGCAAATTGAGGTGCAATAGTTTATGGCTAGCAGTATGATATGTGATCGTGTTTGAGCATCATTCAATACTCCAACACCAGAGTTACATCCTTTGCAGATTATTGGACTTGGTTATCGTTGGAGCTTGGATTTTGCATGACCTCTATCATTGACTATATGACATCATAGATATGTGTTGGTCATGGTGGAGCAAATCTACAAGTGGATTGAGTTGGTGGCATTGTTTGATAAGTCAAATAAGGGAACAACTTATGTGTTCTTAGCTTCGGTGCTTAACCGATTTGATGCATCAACAGAAGTGTTGATTGATCAAGGTACTGATCAATCAACACTTTCAAGTTTCATACTTTTTGTGATCGAGCGTTGATCAATCATCGTACCACCTCAAGAGATCATTCCAAGGCTGATGGTCTAGCAGAGAGTTGTCCATACAATGAAGAGAGTACTAAGAAAGTTTGGCTTGGAAAAAGATCATCTGGGAGATTGGGACATCTAGCTATCATGGTTGACCATGGATTATCAATTTAGCCGGAAAGCATTTCTAATGTCATTCTCACCGTACTTTTTATTATATGGTAGAGATCTAGACTTACCTACAACTATTTATACAGAGTCAAATGAAATCTTGTACATGGATAACCTTAATGTTTGGGTTAAGGTGTGTTCTCAAAGAGCAGAACTCTTCTCTAGGGTAATACCCATGGCATTTGAGAAATTGGCTATTGCAAAGCATAGAGATATTTTGTGTTATGCTACCATCTAAGGAGGTGAATATCGACCTTCAATTCATAGATTTCATGTTGCACAAATCACATTGGATGTAACGACTGGTCGCATAATTTTACAAGTATATGAGGTTCTACCTTAAGGAGTTTTGGTATTAGACTCATAACAACCCAATCGTTCTGATACCAATTGTTGGTCTGAATTATGAATAGAAAGAGAAACACTCATGCAATCAAGAGACGAGACAGGAAATACATGGTTCACCTCATTGAGGCTACGTCCACTGAACACACAGAGTCACTTTACTAAATAACCCTAATTTGTGTTACAGAGAGCTTCTGCCATCACTCTTATATAATAGTACCAGCCCTTGCCCTAGTCTAACTAAATATAGTCAAACTAACCAAAATTACTCAAGACATGAGTTAACTCCTAACAAAGGTTAAAGTCATTGAACCTTGGCTTCAAGAAATCTAGTAACATGCTCAATATATTGTTGCATTTTTTGAATAATTGGGATATTCATTCATATTTTTGACATTGTTTTCAAGAAAAAATTTATATTTTAAATATATGTAAAACATTTTCAACTAGTATACTAGTGACAATTAGAGGTTTAAGTTGACAATCAAACTCAAACAATCAAGAGCTTGAGACATCTCATGGACCTGGTTTAATAGATATGACTCAAGCTCTATTAAACTTTTAGTTTTTTGGATTGTAAACTTAGACCTCTAATTGTTACCTAGTATGGAGCCATGGAGCTAGTTTAATAGAGCTTTAGTCTATGGAAGCCAGAATAGTAGATTCATAAAACTTAGTATTTTGAGATAGAATAGTAGGGAGAAAAAAAACTGAGTAGATTATTAACCATAAAATTATGCGTGGTCTTCCTACAAAGTTTGAATTTTCAACATACAAATATATTTTACTATCTGAACCGCCCTAATGTACACCATGAGAGTAGACTTTGCAGTTCTACAATACATACACTTCAAGACAAAAAATGAATAAAAGAGAATGTACCTGCACTCTCGACGTATAGAAATCCCATTTTGGCATTCGTAACATCGAACCACCGACGTTGTAAAATTCAAAATCTAAATACTAATCTTTCTCCATCGCGGGTCCTGATGTGCTTCAATTTTCCGTGAGTTAGTGCCTCAATTCGCGGATAAGTGGAATTGGAATCACAGGGGTTTCAGTTACCTTGCTTTTATGTTTTTACCAACATGTAGAAATTTCTCCCACTACCGCATACAGTACATCGGACCGCGAGGATAAGGTCAAATACTGTACAGTCCTTGCCTCTCACGACAATACAGTAGACCTGCAGAGAGGGAGCAAATATTGACGACGTACTGTATTACAAATTCAAGAAGGACGAAGTCCATCGAAAAAAAGTCTGTCAAGAGGGATGGACACGAGCAAGAACAGAGCTCGTTAGAAGAACAGCGGAGAAGAGGACAGGGACAAACATGCCAAAAGGCGCAGAGAGCGAAAGAAGCGAAGCGGGAGGACAGGGACGAGCAGGAAAAGCGCCAGAGGCCCAGAGCGCCAGGCAAATCCATGCAGCAGCTGTGGGCAGAGATTCCAGCGGTTGTTGTTGATGGACGAAGCGGTGTCGTTGTTGTCGACCGGAACATTGTCACTAGCACTGTGGTGGCACTGGCATGCCCTCCTTCCGCTGCTTCATCGATGGATTGAACGATTCTTGACCGTTTGAATTGCTGGGCTCCCTTTTTCAAACCTTGGCAGAGATTACGGAACGGGGCAACTTGAAGCGCGATCGGGATCGCGATTCCCCTTCAGGCTGGTGCGGGGTTGGAGCGAGCGATCGAGCGAGCAATGTGGCAAGCAGTTGATGTGTTTTTCCGTACTTGATCTGCTCGCCAGAAGGATGAGGGTATATGCTCTGCTGAATCGGGTTATCTGAGCAACCGCGCGCGGTCCATGCTGGAAGCCGTCTGGGAGTGACGCGCGGGCACGATGGCTGGGATGAGGGGTCTTGTCCTGTCCACTTTGAATGTAGCCTGAATTACTCGATCGAACTCGAAGCATTCTGTTCTTTGGAAATCCAGCGAACAGGGTCTATTCCATTGTAATGGAGGTTTTCGACTTCTGTGGTACGAAGCGTAGGGATCTTCTTCGTAGCTGATCTCGTCTGTACTCAATAAAATTGGCTCATCATCGGAGGTCTTCAAGGATGACGGCCCAGCATACTTTCAACACTGTCGTGGGTATCCTTGGTATGGCCATTATGTGGACGCTCTACTTTTTTCTTATCTCTACGGTCCATCTAAGCCAAACCGTGCATTCCAATTTACACAAATGTGTAGTAGCTGGTTCCAGGAGCATGCTTCACGGATCTCGTAGAATACTTCAGGACGCGTTCTAAATTGTAGAGACTAAGCCTTCTCCTTCGCAGGGTAAATTTACCAAGGGGTTGCTTGCTAATCTCATAATTTCTACCTACTTCCGGATCACGAGAAGTCGACGATGGTGATAGGTGAAAACATACGCATTATATCGACACTGTCAGTAATCAAGACCTCGATGGGACCATCTCATAAGTGCAATTGTTGTCTTTCCGTGCAGGAAATATATTCGCCATGTTGCTGTTTTTGTCTCCATTGTAAGAATCTACTTTCCATAGTACAGATAAAATATACGTGGAATTTATTCATCAAACATTAAAAGGCATCAACGAGCGGGGAAAAAAATCATAAGACCAACATCCGACCCAGAATGCCGATTCAGAAACTAAATGAAATTGCTTTTGGAGTGGGGGGAGAATTGTAAGCACCTGTAATTGTATACTCATTTGACAACGAGATCAGCGACCTCACATGTCGACCACCTTCCACCTCGTTCTAGGTCAGAATGCAATGACAATAACGAACATGACGAAGTCGAGTCGAAGCACTGTCAAAACAAGGCTACTCAACACTTGGACAGGTCTTCAAAGTTCAGGATCTAGTAGAACCATGAAGATCTTGAAGAGCTGTCAAGTACGGGTCTATGGATGGATGGATGGATAGATGCCCTCTGGCCAGAGTCTAGTTCTGACAAAGCGAGCTGGATGATTAATAATTCTGTACCTGAAATCAGGCCGACATTCTGGAACATCTACAAAACCAAGGAAGTGGGGCAATTCACGCCTGCACCCTACGTTCTCACAGTGCTCAATTGTTCCTTCTGGATTATATACGGTCTCCCCGCGGTGAAAAACGCGACGCTTATCATCAGTATCAATTCTGCTGGCCTCGTGGTAGAGTTCTGCTATGTCAGCATCTACATGTATTACGTCGTAGGAACAGCCAAGGTATGAAACCTGCTCTGGACTCTCACAAACTAATGACTAACAACGTGGAGCTGCACTGACGCTTTATATTCTCTTCTGCCATCTTGATTCTTAAATCACCCTGCATTACACGAGAGCCACACCTCGTGAGTCCCAACACTATCAGACCTCTGCACAAGTGGTTTGAGAGGATGGGGCTTTGCCCATTCCCGAAACAAACAACTCTCTCGTGGGTAGGCTCCCTTGATGCACATTTGAATTACAGGATCTAATCCAGCAGACTCCAATTTGCATGTTGACTCGTATCCGGGGCTGAATAAACGTTTAAAGTTAATTTCAAATTCTCCACAACGCCAATATTTGTGTCATGTCTCCATGGCAAGAGCCGAGCCGACTCTTGTCTTGTGCTCTTCTCATGCCAACTCGCAATAGGTTCCAGATTTGGATCCAGCATAAGTTACAGGCGCTCCCAACTGCTGTGTGCTATCAACTCAGAGTGAGAGTTAGTTAGTTCGGCTGGCTG
This sequence comes from Marchantia paleacea, assembly GCA_014180765.2. Classification (NCBI taxonomy): domain Eukaryota; kingdom Viridiplantae; phylum Streptophyta; class Marchantiopsida; order Marchantiales; family Marchantiaceae; genus Marchantia; species Marchantia paleacea. The sequence continues at coordinate 118,503 of MUAA02000145.1, forward strand.
GCTGCTGAATAGAGATCATAATAAAGATGTACTGTTGTGTTTGCCCCAAACCAGAGAAGAACGTGGGCGTTCATCGTCGCCTGTGCGATACTTTTTGTCATCATCACGTGCGTTGCGCTGATAAAGCTCGAGGAGCCGAACATCAGGTCCAAAATGATTGGGTCTGTGTGCGTGATCATTGGAATTTTCCAGTCTTTTGCTCCATTGACTGTCATGGTACTTGTCCATGACCCCTCCTCTCCCCTTCATAACCTTCGGTTTCAGAGCATACAAACACACACCAACGCATGACATTGTCTGCTGTTGAGATGGTTGCTGTAGCCTTCGTAGCCCCTCACAATTTGCTGCCTGTCGTTTTGTCAAAGACCGTAGTGCACTGGAGGAATACAAGAAAGAATAGAAGTAGATGTCATCTTGGGTGGAGTCTTCAAATGTTCCCCGCCTACTGATTGTGACGAAGCCATTTCGCTTCAGTTGGGATTCAAGTACCTCGTGCAAGAAAGAATAGAAGCAGATGGTACCTCGTGCTAGAGTTATTAAAGTTATCTCCGAGTGGCAGAGTGCATAAATCTACGTCATGAGCGGTAATACTGACACACACACACACACACACACACACACACACACACATTCTGAAACTCGTTTTTTAACTTGATGGGTCGATTTTTAGGCTGAGGTTATCAGAACGAAAAGCGTGAAGTATCTGCCGATACTTCTATCTTCATGGATTTTTTTGAATGGGAGCATATGGACAGCCTACGGTTCTTGGCCGGCGGATGTTTTTATTATAGTAAGTCCTTGCTCTTCATGAAACTTGTACAGACGATCTCGTTGGCCCTTCTCGCACAGTGGTACATCCATTCTGCCATTTGCTCTGAGCTTCGCAAGGATGGAAGAAACCTCAGTTTGTCTCTGATTCAGTACTGTTTAATAATCGGATGCAAGGTCTAATTTCCAGTGACAGACAATAGTTATTAACTATCATCGTGATGAGATAGATCTGCTTACCTACGTTTGATCGGTCATTCTCAGATTCAGTCATTCACTTGTTGCTCCTGCAGATTCCTAACGCAGCTTCAATCGCTTTTGGCATCATGCAAATATCACTCTGGTGTATATACCGCAAGAATACCCCGAAAACAGGTCAGAAACTGACCTGAACTGATCTACCCATCCCAACATAGCAATCCACATTACGCTTCATAACCTCGTCAATCACGCTTACCACAACCGTATGATTTGCCAATCATTGTCCCGTGCTACGTGGTCGGTCTCATGACCAAAATGCAATGCTGTAACGACCTTGGCTGACTAAAATGTGCTCTATTAGAGAGGTGACACAACTAGATGGAGTATAGATGAGGGGATTTATCGAAATTCTTTATGTAAATCCTGGATCAATGATGACGAAAATCTGGGGTCTGAAAGTATGGAAGCTCGTAAGTCTGTAATTAATGTGCGCAAGGTCTGTAACGTAGGCTATATATTGGTACCCTCCACACCTGCAGATTCTATTTCCTTATGCAGAGAGGAGAAAAGGTGTGAACTGCTTTTTGAGTTCCCCTCGTCAGAGATCTGTCTCTGCCACGCAAATTCTTTTCCCTTTCTGTTCTCAACTTTGTACCTGCTCCAAGAGCCTTGCGTTCAAAAGAGTCATGCTCAAAAGCATGACGCTTTTGCTAGCACGTTTGCACAATCAGTGAAGGTCCCTCGAAACACGGGGGATTCAGAAAGGAAGATTGTCATGAGTCTTGTCAATCTACATGATTGACAATAGAAGATCCACTTTTGGCACTCCTACCTCAACATCGCCCCAAAAGCCACTTCCCCTTCCGAGTACCTCTACTATCAAATGGATGGTCTGAGATGAAGTGTTCTCTTTATCAAAAAGACCAATATCCACTATTCGACCTCGAAACCCGAGCCCGCCATCTGCCTGGGCTCACTAGCCATTGATCCATATCCTCCTTTTATGCGCGGATTTGGTAGATAATGGTGAGTAATGGGGCTAAACAAAAACAACCCTTCAAACCATATGGATAGACAAAGTTGCATCATTGCCTGTAGAAATTGTGAGTGAGCGATTCTCGAGAAATCTCCTCTGGAATACGAGGATTGTGATCTCGTGTAGAGAAACTGAGGACAAAATCAAATTGTTCCGAAATTCCAAGTCAACATTGTCTTGGAAGGCTTCAGAGCGTGTACTAGTCAGTCACATCCACTCACCAGTTCTGATTGGTTGCAGCTACACAGCCCTACCAGATCCAAGCATTTTTTCCTTTTAAATATATAAAAACAGGGAGATAAATTAAGTAAAAGAAGCAATCTAAAGGGTGGACGATCATTGAATGAACTTGGCCAAACTTTGCTTGCTGGTTGACTTTCAATGATTTTAGGAATGTGCTTTTAAGGCAAATTACATATAAAAAAATTCCAATTAGTCAAGTGTTTCTCAAAGCTTCTGATCTCCGATATTATATACAGAACTTCTCGCCCATCTGGTACACTGAATTCTCCACATCATCGTCTGCTGAAATTGACAAGCCTAAATGCTTACCTGCTGCTCTAGGGGCATAAAAAAAAAAGCTTCCAAAGCACAGCACAGCACAGCACTCACCGAGTCCAGATTCATCTCTCGCGCACGTCAGGAACGAATGCGACTGCCGGCACTGATATCAAGGAACACGAACAGAAGGTTTAAAAAGATGAATTTCTTTTCTGAATTGAACTTCTGCGTTCTTGCCAGAACCAGCGTCGCGGCCAGAAAATCTCTTCCACTTATCGCACGATAGGTCGTAAACCAGCTCGGGCCCATTCCCATTTTCCTTGGCGAAATAAATGAGGTCGCCTTTTCCCACGCACTCGTAGTAGCCATTCGCCTGCTTAACAAAATCGTCGTAGAGTTCCTTGGGCATGCGAGTCACCTCGTTCCACTTCTTGCCCTTGTCCACCAGCTGCCAAATCCGAATGCAGCTGGGCTGCGTCACCTCTACGGGCGTATGGGCTGCAGAGAATGCAGAAATCTTGTCCCCTATGCGCAAATACTTCCTCCAGTTGTCGCCGTAGCACGCCCCGACGATCAGCAAGTCGCCGTGGTGCTCCACGAGGTGAGGAGGCAGGATGGACGAGGGCAGGTCGATCTCCAGGTCGCTCCAAGCTCGCTTGTGCCAGTCGTAGACGATGATGGTGGGCCTGCGCCACATGATTCTGACCACGCTGTAGAAGAAGCCGTTGCAAAAGACGCCTCCCGTGCCGTAGAACTCCTTGCGGGGGAGCATGCCGCCCGTGGTCCATGTGTTGGTCGAGAATTGGTAGATTCGCGTCATGGAGTCGTAGGTGGATCCTAACACTCCGCTGGCTCGCTCGTCTCGTTTGTAGCCCGCAATCAAAATGCAGTAGGACATGCTGAGTGGATCGGCGAAAATTGTTGAGAAAATGGGGCTCTGAGAGCCCGGGTCGACGGGGTCGAAGAAGGAGAAGGTGGAGCCCGGAGGAGGGCAGATGCAGATGCCCTGGTAAGGCTCCCTGGCGTTCAGGAGCAGGCGGGAATTGGTGAAGGCGGGAGGCGGGTCGAGCGGGGGGAGCTCCCTCCACACTTTGGTCAGTGGATTGCACACGATCAGGGCACCGTCATCGGCACGCAGCAGGAGGAAGCCTCCGCCCGATGCGAGCAGAGACATCTTGTCGTACGAGGCCGAGACGAAATCCAGCGACAGCTTGTGGCATCGTTCCAGCCCGCGGTCGTAGACCTCGAGCTCTCGGCAGTCCTTTCGGACGCGGATGCAGTACGGCTTCGACCACGAGAATCCATTGAAGCGGAACATGTTCAGAGACTGCACGAGACCGTCCCATCTCTTGCACACGCAGCAGAGTCGCACGATGTCGGGCAGAGGCAGTCTCAGAAGAATGTTTTGCAGCGCGTCGTCCGGAACTTCGAAGATCGTCGTCGCTTCCATCGGACCTGCAGCAGCAGTCTGATCACCACCCGACTCCGATTCCGACTCCAGTTCCAGTTCCGGCTGCTGCTCCTGCTCCCGCAGCTCGTCGTCGCCGGGGCCAGGCTTCAAGTATCTACACAACCTGGACAAATTCAGAAAGGCGCAGATCTCGGACCTCGCCTTCTCACCGCTGGCTTGCAGATACGACCACCACATCGGCGAGATCAGCTGTCAGCTGCTTGGGAACGTTGCGAATCGTATGCAAAGCAGTGCAAGAGCTGAAGTCTCCGGGGGAGAGGAAGGAAGGAGCCGGGCAAACGACAAAACGATATTCATCCGCCGAGAGAGAAAGTTTCTGTCAGCTGCTGGGCTGCTGATGCTCTCAGTCTGTGGTGGCGCCACATTTCCTCATATAAGAGCGACCAGCGTTTATCCTTGATCCTACAGGGAAGGAGGGGAAGGAGGTGGTCGAGGCAGGCCCGGGCCAATGTCAGCGCTCCATATACAATCGACGATGGATACAGCAGTCGTCAGCAGCAGGCCAGCCATGCGGAGGCCTTCCACTCGACCTTCGAGTGACACACTCTACTTATGATGAGAGCAAACACATGCCACCAGGTCCCGAATCGAAGTTTCTCACCTGAGCCTCCGTCGGAAGGGCCTTAACCATAACGCATGCTGCTGCTGACTGATGGCGTGAGCGCGGAGCTCGTCTTTCGGAACCGAGCCGTCCAGTCCAGTCCAGTCCAGCCCTTCCCAGCCCGGCCCAGGCCAGCGACTCCAGTCTCGTCTCTTGTTTCTGCTTTGTCTGACTGCGTAGCAGGTCCCAGAGATAGAGTTTAAACTCTGAGCATTGGAAAATCTTACGCTACCTCGGCGGCCCTCGGGGGCCCACCTGGTCAAATCTCAAAGATACCCCTCCAACTGATTGTCCTCCACTGTAACAAGGATGGTGCCATGTTCACATCGCATCTCCATCTCATGAGCTCGCTCGGGTGCAGGTGATTTTCCCGGTTCACAGTGTTCCCATATACTATGCACGATTCTACGCTCTGGTTTCTAGTTTGCCCCTCTCTAGACTCCGGTAGTTTTCCTCTTAGTCACAGGCGAGCACTAGACCAGTCAGGCGGATTTTTAGACGAATTTGTAAATTTCGGGAAAGGGTGTTGTACAGAACATCCTTCTTCCAGCTAATTTTGTATCACTTTCAACTACTAGATTCAGTCCACTCTAATTTCGAATCTGGCCTGACCTTCAATGAGCAATGTCTTCTTTCCTTGCCCCCTCTTCTCTCCTCTTCTATGGCATCCGTGCATTGACTCGGAATGCCTTGAGCACTTTTCTTTCATTCTCGGTGTTTAATTTCCACGTAGGCATTAATGGCGATGCGGGGCACTCATTGAACTGTCTGAAATCTCTCACTCTAGATTGGATCGAATCTTTCATTATGACCCGTGGACGTACCCTGTTTACAGTAAAAATCCTCGGTGCAAACTGAGTTCAATCATTGTACGGCTTTGTGCTCTGTGGACTCTGGACGTCTGGACAGTACCTCCCCTCGTACTGCACAAGCTTTGACTCGTCAATTTGTTAGCTCCAGGACACTGACCGGTCACTGGTCTACTCCCTTGCACCTCTTGCGCTCTTGCTTGTGTTGTGCACCGTACCGTACTGTAGTGTTCTGTCGATCTATTGTACCGTCCTGTCGTTCCCTCGGCTCAAACTGAAACCGAAACCGAACCGAAACTGAAACTGCGACTGAGACCGAATCCTGCAGTAGCGGCTCAGACTCCTTCGCTTGTCTTGTCGATGCACATTTCCTTGTCATGCATTTCCTCTTCTCTTATGTCCTCTCCTTTCCAGCATTCGTATGATCTCATGTTTTGTGTGACTGTCACGTCACGGTCCGACCTGCGGCTTTGAAACGACCTTGAACCGAATTTTGACCCGGAGGGATATTGTGGTGGGATCGAAGGGCCTTGAGAGGTACATTTGGACCCAAAATCGTTGACGGAAGTACTGCAAAGTCTAGCTAGTGTGCCGATGATGGTGATGGTGATGGTGGCGCAAAAGATCCGTAGAGGTTTAGAAGATTTGGACCAGAATCTGTGCTGCACCGCATCCGACTCTCTCCTTGCCAACACATGATCTCATGTTTCGTATGAATGTCACGGTCCGACCTGCGACCTTGGAACGAACTTGAAACGTTTTGAAACGATCTGGAAACGAACTTTGACCCGGAGGCATGTTTTGGTTCGGATGGAAGAGCCTTGAGAGGTATATTTGGGCCCAAAATCGTTAACGGAAGTACTGTAACCTCTGGCAAGCTGTGAGTGCCGGTGATGGTGACAACGTTGAAGGTCCGTCGAGATTTAGAAGATTTGGACTAGAATCTGTACTGCACGGCATCCCGTTCCTGGCTCCCTCCTTCTCGCAGTCACTCTCAGAGTCTCAGGCTGAAGACAGAAGAGAAGACGAAATACGTTGGACATAGTACATTCGCCATCAGCGTCGTCGTCGGTCGCCTCGGACTGAGCTAACTTTTAGGTGCATGTACTGAGGCCCAGAGCTAGCTTATCATTACGAGTGATAGCCGCATGAATCGTGCCCAGATCTAGGATGGCGAAATGAAAGAAGCAGGTTATTAGTGCATGCAGTACAGCAGTAGTACAGTACAGAAGTTTGTTGGAGGCTGGTGAAATGGATGCATCCGATCATTTTCTCGATTGAATGAACTATGGAGACCGGTATGCTTGTACAAATCGCATGCAGGGCAAGTGCGGTGAACCTCAAAACGAACGTTTAGCTCGACAACCCAAGTCCGTCTCTCTCAGCCCTAGAAAGCCTCAAGGTTGCTCTGATGATGATGGGTGTCACAGTCCCTTCCTTCCTGCCTTCCTTCCTTCCTTTTCACGCCGTACATAGAGGGAGGAAAAGGCTGTTTCATCACGTCGCATTGATTACAAACTGGGACAATGACGATGAAAGCTGGCCAGAGAAGCGCAAATCTCTCATCGAGAAGAGGACAAGATGTTGACGACAGACGGACAGTCGGTCCAGGGGACTTCCCGAAGAATCACAGAGGACGATGCTTCCAGCCTTGAAACAGTTCAGTCGAAGAACTTAGACGTTGGAGGGTCCTGATACTTTCTCCTTATACAACTCATTGACCATTCATTCCCGTCCAGGAAATGCTCCCGGAACAGCTAGACCAGCCCTACAATTCCTCCTGCTCGTGTTGACGTACGAGATTTAGCTCCTGTACCCTCAAATGTAGAGCAGGTTGGAAGTACTAAGGAAGAAATTCCGGACGATGTCGCTTACATGTCAGATTCCGAGCCGAATAATCAAACCAATTGCCGCTCCATACTTCATGCGTGGACCCTACTGCAGCATATGACAATTCTGAATCTATCGACGAGTGATAAGAGTCCTTCGCCATCTTTCCTTCAGTGACAGGGGATACTCTAATACAAGACACGGATGAAACACTTTCATCTAAAACTATATTCTTGTCACTGTAAATCCACTAACAAGTTGGGGACGAATGATGGACTCGTGGGTTAGCACAGCCCCATCGACATAGACAACCAGATGGTTGAACATAGCGCAAGTTTGTCTGATACCTCAGAGACCACATGCAATGCATATGCCACGCCTGGTGCACGGTGAAAGAGTGGCCGAGTGCACATGGGACGTTGTAGATCATATTTCGAGCTGAGGAATTCAGGCATGGCCAAACAACGTTGTGCTTCTATTCTGGTGCTTTTGGGAATTTGATCAGGTGAACGAGGAGAGAGGCTGAAGCATTGCCCGCTTTTATGATGTCCAAGGAAGTCTATAATTGCTCTCTTTCATTGCGTCTCGTGGCTGCTGCAACCGAAACGTAGGAGCGCCAATCTCTGCACTCCTCATACATTCTGGGTTACCTTCTGTACTGCAGTCGCTCGAATCAGCGATCAAAGCTTCCAGTGAACCTCGCTCGAATTTGCAGCAGAAGCTTAGGTCAATTTTTGCACCCGTCATAAATTCTGTTTTGAACTTACCTGGTCGCTCGCATCAGCAACAATCGAGCGTCGCCCGCTTCACTAAACTTCACAGCGGTAAGCTAAGAACTGACAATTCTTTCCGCCTCATATCATCATTCCAGAGCAAAGTTGCTTCAGCTCACATGACCCTGCGATTGAACAGCTGAATCTGTCTGAGTGTCTTGTTTCTTTGATTTCCTTTAAGGCTCATCACCATCCGCCTTCCTCTTGTGGGCTGCTTCTAGTTTTGTTCGACTCGGTTAGTTCTTCCTCTTGGCAATGCTCTCCTGAGGCTCTTGTCAAGTCAGCAACACAAGGCTGCGAACAAATGCACGGAGAAAGGACTAAATGGTAACAGAGATATTTCAGAGTCAAGGGGACCACAGATCCATAATCCAGGGGTATAGTAGCTTTACTTGGTTATAACTGAATTCAATTTGTTCCATCTTCATCGGTCCCGAACAACGACAAGAGCTTTACAAGGTTAGAATCAGGTTTGTGACACCTCTGGCCGTAGGTCTACCTGTATGGCACTTGAAACTGGGGATGCATCCATAGCATATATATGAGCAAGGCCTTCCTTCGATGCGGGAGCTCCAGTCTATAGTATACAGCACTCTCAAAGGTCAACTTGTCAACAACTCAAGCGACGAATGAGCCTGTCAACGCTGAACGCAGAGAGTTCTCAGGGCCACTCCGGCTTGTCGGTAGCTTAGCAATCATAATTAGCATGATCACGCACAAAAGCATCCATCAGGTGCCAGAGTGGGATCTCCATCGGAAGCTAACGCCGGCACGCTCGACTGTCTGATATGAGCAAGAACTGTAAAGTGACATGACTAAACCCAACCCTATCCAACGTCCCTGCTGAAGGTCAAGGTCAATGGCAATGTCAAACTCAGGAGGATTCCGCCTTTAAACCTATAACTTCGTTCCAACAACACTCTTCAATCTTCGCAGATCTACTGTGTCAACAACGTTGCACTAGAGGGCTTGACCATGTCTGCACTTGGAAAATATGAATGAAGGGTGGTTTATTACCAAAAGTGCACTTCTTTGCTCATCTGTGAAGTCACCTGAAGTTTTCTCCTCCACTGTCTTTTTATAAGTTATCTTGAAAAAACAGTCAACGGAGTAGCCCCCTTGACAAGACAAACGATTTGATCTCACTCTCCGATGATGCCAGAGAGACTTGAGAGCCAAGCAAAGGAGGACCGTACGAAGCAACAATAGCAGCAGCAGCCCCTGCCAAGCATAAGTGTCCAGCTAGGGAAGACAACTGGCCACTAAATACAAGACGGAAGGCTCGGCATAATCTGGAACAAGCTCATAACGAACTGTATACTGCTGCAGAAGGGAGGAAGGGAGGGAGCTTCTTCTCTTCCCACGATGGAGGAATTCCCATCAGGAAATGAATAGTCTGCGGCCGAGCAGTATTTTAATGTTTCTTCGCCCCTTTCCTCTTCCTCCCCAGCTAACGTTTCTCACGGATGCTGTACATCAGTATCATTGTTGTTTGTCAAAACGCGATCTAAAAGTGCAAAGAGGGATCCGACCCATGATGTCGCGTTGCAGCTGCTCCCGAGAGCGCCCGACTTCAGTCCTACCCTCAAGACATCAGAACTTCAGAAAAGATGGGCTGCCCAGAGTGGTCCACTAACTTCATTCCTGACAGAACTCCATGCCAGCAGCCTGCTGTGCGGTGGTTGTGTAGAGCTCGTGTAATCAGGACCTGCCATCTTCACGTCCAGCATATGATCTACGTTCCAATGTACAGATAAGAATCACTGTACTGTATGGCCTCGTTTGGAATCTTGTTGACTTGCTTCCAAACACGCTTCTTTGAGACCTCAGGGGATTTATTTTTTCTCATCGTCTAAGCAGCTGAGTGATCAAGGAGGAGACGTTGTGGGGCTAGCATTGAAAGAACCTCGTAAGCGCTGGTCCATCTTCACATCGACAGTGATCCCGACCTCCAATAGTACAGTGTGACCAACAGAATCAGATGTGAAAGTCCATCTTTAATCGTGAGAAAGCGCCAAATTGTACTGGAGGCCTGAGAAAGCGACAGGTTCTCGTGGTAAACGCGAATTGCTTCTGTATTGCACTCCCTAGCTCCACATCTTAGGCTGAAACCACACATACGTACGTCTTCCACGAAACCAGATGTATTCCAAATGTTATTATGTTCCTAGTTACTTGACTGACATCATCCTTAGCTCAAATGAAAGAATATATTTCCGTAGTATGAAACACGGAATTTCCAAGGGCATGTAGAGAAACGAAAGCAGTACTTCAGTGACTGTATCTGGTAAGTTGAGCAGAACTTGACAACAAGCAATAGTTGTTGGTATCTTGGTTCCCGAAGGAACGAGCTAGGATACTCATTGCGCTCGTTGGCTATGTGGTGCCTGTAAGTATCTGCAACTTCCGATGTTGGAGGTCTTTTGAGACGGTTAACGGAAGGGAAAATTGATCCAGAACTTGGGATATGACCTTGATGCTAAGATATATACGACACGCTGTCTTAATTTGGGGGCATCATTGACGCTCTAGATTTGTACGATGCTATCAATCATCTGTCTAAGGTGCTAAGCTGATGGAAATCTGAATGGAATCGGGTGGGGAGGGCTCAGGATAGAGGAACAAAAAGGCTGTCGCTGATCCTGCGAATGCTGACAATTAGCATTTATTGTTGAGTTTTACCGGAACTGATGAGAGCTAGTAATGGCTAGCAACAGTCTAGCCGATAATGTAGCAAAACCGAACGACAATTACCCACGAGGGGCGATCTACACAATAAATTTCATTTGTAAGATGGGTACTTTCTGCAATCCAGTAGGGGATCTTTTTGGCTGGTCCCAGGTATCTCCAGATGCTAAGAATCGTCCTAATTTTTAATGTACTGAAATCTGACTTCCCGTTTAAACAACGTACGTCAGAAATATGTACGGATTCCAAAGCAGTTTTACTCTGCAACGACCTTCCGTGAGTGCACTTCGTTCAAGATAGTTCGGTTTGAAAATTTAAGAGCGATAGCAACAACCGCTTGAGATATAACCAAAAACTTCACCAACACTTGTACGAAACCTGGTGCTACCGCTACAGGTTTGAACAACTGGAAAGGTACTGCAGAGTACCGTGGGCATGGAACAAATCTTTTGCTCCCTCCTGATCTGCTTTTGTATCGTCTCGAAACTGTACACTGTATTACAACCCTCCAGACATATAAAATATAGATTTCCTATTCTACTCCGACCTTCGTGCGCTAGGCTAGAAAAGTCTGTACAAGGGAGGGTTAGTATGAACTAGTAACCCAAAGAGAGCCGCATTTTGTAACAGCCAAACTTATCGACTGCACATCATTCTACAATGAGAATTGCTGCTTTTGAAGGACATAATCAAGCTATACATAATGCCCAGCTGGACTGCAGTCTTTTTCCGGAAACAAAAACGTTGATCAGACTTATCCTTTCAAACCTGCTTTGAACTTGCACTCTCGACTTGTACCTATTAATTTAAGCCTCCTCAGATGGTGATTTGGTTGTATGAAACATCAAGAAGCCGATTGAGGTTATGGTCCGACCGACTTGCCTCCTCCGTGCCATTTTTCGGCACAAATAGTGAGCCGTAACTGCTTTTTTCAACCTCCAAGAAACAGAAACCATAACTATCAACTCGTGTACTGAAAACGGAATGAAGGACAATATTCATAAACGATCTCGATGTCAGTTCTTAATGCGTGTCAGAACAACTTTCAAGTTTATATACTACAGAATGACATATGGTGCTACAATGAAGAGTTTCACAGCGAAGTTTTCCATAAACTATATGTTAGAGATAGGGAAAGACGTCCAAAAACATCACCACTTTGTACACCAATGACTGTATCCAATAAGACTTTGGAATACAAAGTGTGTAGCAACAGCTGTCAGCGAGCTTGAGTGACCCTCTGCCCATGACAACGAAATGAACCACTGTCCACTTAAAATCCACAAAGCTTACCTCTTCTTTAATCGAACTTCGAACTTTCGGCTAATTGAACTTAAAGTAACACTATGCAGGGGTATTGTTTGATACAATCTCACACCTTCATCTATTCTACTGACTACACAAGGACAATTACCTAAACAAAGTCTTCATAAGAATGGTCATATGGACATGGAATGCAGTCTGATCTCAGGCAGCCATGCCCAGATGAGGGACCATAGCTAAAACAGTAGACTCCTGAACATGCATTATTTCCTCCTCAGGATTTTGACCTTTCGTATTAACTCGTAACAAATGACCGCTCGTGTCAGTCATTTGGCGTGTTCAGAGCTGAATGTAACGCATCCTCCAGGTATTTCTCTGCAGCTTCATACTCTCTTCGTTTGTCTTCAATAGCTAATTCTGCCAGTGCTTTATCCTGTTCAGAAGAATTACGATATGAGCATACGGGATGCTACTAGTCAAGAAAAGTAAGCACTATAGGCTAGCTTTTAGTACAAGTGGAAAAGAACTGCCCACGGAAGAGTTAACAATAGGACTGCTTGATCGGCTGCTTGACCAAATCGAAGAAGGTAGCGAGGATATATATCATCAGTTGCCTATATCAGCAGCGGCACGGTACTCCGCAGCTTGTGACTCAATGGAAGAAAAAACCGATATATAGCTGGTTCGACTGAAGGTACTTATATGGAAAAAGGTGAAGACGGCAATTCAATACTCTGAGCCACTATCATGTAGCAGATATTTTAAATAAAGAGGGATTAATTCTGGTGATAGTTAGGATCCATACCGGAGGTAGATCTTGGTAAGATCGAAGCGTGTCAAGGATAGGTTTTGTCTTCCGCTCAAGATCTTTTCGCAGCTCCACCATTTGCATCAGAACACCATGACTTATCTCAGGCGTGTAGCCAAGCCGAGCCAGCACAGCCTGAAAAAGTTTGCACACATCACTTGCTTAAGAAAACCCCACCCCCATTAGTCTCTAAACGTTTATAAAAATTTACAAAGCAATGAGTCACGTAGTCAAATATCGTCAGGTCCAAAGCTTATGACTGAGGATGCATGATCTTATCATATATGTCAAATTTGTCGAAATCACGTTCTCTACCAACAAGGAAGCAGAGAATACTGAACACGTCCCGTTCAAAGAAATACATGTCTTCACCTTATAGTTGGCAAGCTGCTGAAGGTATTGTCTTTCTTTTGAAGCCATCATTTTCAGGTTGGTCTGCCATTGCATCATGGGCCCCTCACGAACGGCAGCCTCCTCTTCAAGCTGTGATAGAGTCCTTCAATCTCTCCAAGAAAAGTTAGCCATCTTCCTCGACCCTTGTTTCAATCACAGTCCGACATCTCAGAGAACACCTTCGAGCATAAAGCACAGACGACAAGGAAAAGAACATCAATAAGACAGTATTCTTTCCCGCTGATTTCCGTGAGAACAACTGTTTGAGCTCACCTTTTCAGATAGGTGAGTCTGGCGATAGCTTTGCGAGTGTTATCCAGCAGCATCTTCGACTCTTTCTGAGCTCTGGATCTCTTCTCTTCAACATCGGCCTTCTTCAACGAGAGCTCTGCCATCGCCAATAGAAAGCTGCAAAAGCACAACTTCAACTTCAAATCACCAACCATCCCCTACGCATTAGTGCTCACGAAGATAAGCAGCATTCGCTTCTCCTTCATGATCAAACAGTTTGACAGTAGGTTTCTTAGTTCTTCTTATGACAGGCCAAAAGAACAATAATACTCATGTCATGGGTTCAATAGATCTCGACGGAACACTGAAATAACTGCATGTATGCATCAGCCTTTCATCATACACTTCAATCCTTTCAGGAACTTCTTGTCCAAATACTTGACACAAGGAGAGATATCATGCAGTCGATCCCTGATATGATTTTAAACTGTACTCATTCATGCGTGGCTGTCATAGACTAGACTAGACATGTCTGGCTGAGCCACGCTACTGTGAAGAGAATGACTTTTTGGAGAAGATGGGAGAGAAGTAGGGGGTAAAGTAGAGAGGACTACTTCAGAGTGAAGAAAAAATCCACTGCGAGAGAGATCTTCCTGCTTGTAGTGGAACTTCTTTACATTAATGAGATTGGCTTGGAGTTTGGAGTTTGGAGTTTCCAGGTATCAACCAAGAAACCCTTTACTAACTTATCCTTTGGATGATTATAAAAGCCCCAATAACTATGACTTACAAATGCGGCTGCTATGGGCTTTGGATTAGGACTAGTGCATTCCGTTAATACAATCTTCAAGTCATGAATATAACTCAACGTCGACTGACGTTCGCTGTTGGCAAGTGTACGCAAGATCCTTCACAGGTGTATTAGCTTACACCTTGTCACTAAAAATGTGCAAAACGAAAGTTACCTGCTGGTTTCCATGTTATTAATGTCCAATAATTGGGCCACAGCGGCAAGTGTATGAGCAGATGCAACCCCACTTTGAGAAAGGTTCTCTTGTGATAAACCAGCACACTCTAAGATCTCTCGTACTCGAGCAGCTGTAATTACACCAAAAAACATACTGTCAGATTTCAACTACCATTCTAAGCTCAGAAATATATTGTTAATTAGCTTCATGGGCTTTCAAAGAGGCAGCGCCCTCGATCACACTTTATCTTCTACTTCTTTTCTTGTAAAGCTTTCCCAACTGTGACTCATTCCTGGATAGAAGACAATCTATGAAGAGATTTTAGAAGGAGGCATTCTAATACAGTCAATCTGACATTAGCTGGAAAACATCTTCCATAAAGACTGCTTCTGGAAGATGTGATATGTATTAAACATGAATGTGTTCTTGCTCACATGAAGGAAGAATTATTGTTTTCAATAACGAAGAATGAAACTTCTTGGGACTACAGAAATTGACATGGATCCAACAAAAAACCTAGAGATTCTTGCAATTGAAAACTGCTTGCCAATTGGAGTATCCTTGTTGCTCTCTCTCTCTCTCTCTCTCTCTCTCTCTCTCTCTCTCTCTCTCTCTGTTGTGAGGTTTAGTAAGTGGCGTACCTTCGGCGCGAAACTCCGCAGCCTTTTGCCTTAAATCCGTTGCCACGATAGTGGCAGCTTGCGTGCGTTTTTGTGACAGCGTGCATATATTGTGCAAATGAGCTACGGTGCGAGGAGAATACTCGAAATCTGGCACCTCCCGTCCCACTGCTTCAAACACAGTCTTCAGCCAGGTCTTCACTTCCGCCACATGCGCCGCATAAAAAACGCCTTCATTCGCAGCTCCTGCTCCGCCTCCAATCTCAGGAGTTGCCATCATCATACCTGCCATCTCTCTATCTCTCTCTCTCTCGCGCGCGCGCGCGCGCTCGCGCAAACTATCTAGACCTCAAAATTCTCCGGCCAGCAGATATCTCCGGCCTACACTACATAACCCCGGGGGAAATCCAAAAGTCTCTCGCTCTCGAAATTGTAACCAGGAACTTCAAACCCCATAATTCTTGGACACTCCGGCTCCGCGTGATGATTTTGCCTGATCGTCATCCACCAGCCCGGGTGGAGTAGATCCTCTGCATGCAATGTGCTGACGAAACTCAAAGCTAATGTTGAATCTCTTCGATCGATCGATTGCCTGTCAAGCTACTCAACGAGATAGGCAGAGCACCAATAGCGCGGGAATAGATCTGTAGTCGAGTTTGATTGTACATGTCGGTTGCACACTGTACACATACATACTCTTGCCGACGGAAACACAAACGACAAATTTGCGCATGAGGCTATGAAACGATCTGGATTCCCCATCGTTTGCGTTGGTTTACAACCTAGGCCCCAATAGCATCATAATGGGAAATATATACCAATCACTTAAGATATCCAAAGGTCAAATGGTATATATCTTACATTATTATCCAAAGAATCATCACATAACCTTATTGCTTTCATACTAGAATTGCACCATCTAGTGATCTATGTACTGCAGGTTAGTAGACTAAAATAGGTTATATAATATCCTAAAGAGAGTGATATTTACTCTCCTTTAGTATGGTAGACTACCACTCTCTCATTACCTCATCAAAGTCTTTGTCCATAGTTCGGAAGATAGAGTAACAAAGATGTGACATCTATGCATATCCATATAATTGGAGACAGTGGTTGCTACCACTCCACTCACCGGCCATCACACGATAGACAATCATCCACTCCGAAAACAATGTCATGAGTAGGATATGTAATCACACCGTAGTAATCTAGTACTTCCTAACATGAGTAGACTATAAGACACACAAATGTTCACTTCATGTCAGGTATCCACACTCTCATGCCATAGCAAACCCAAACATAACATAATGGCATCATGGGTAGATAGCTCTACTTTCGAATGGACAACTACTTATATAAACCCCTTAGTTGAAACAGGGGTTCATATGTCATCTAAAAGTGAGTGATGAAAACACGTATGGGTGGACCAAGAGTTTCATGGTAGATGAGTTTTATAGAGCAGTCTTGGAACATTTAAGCAATCTATAGAATTCCGTATTTCAAATTGTCTTCACCTTTAGTTACCCTTCTAAAGCATGGCAAACCACCCAAACTAGTTTTATAAGCAATCCAACAGAAATGATAATACTAACTCCAAACACCATATTTCTTTATTTAAATCAATGGTAAAGTCATTTGAGGTTATTATCATCTTGATGAAAACATCCCATACCTCTCTTTCACCTAGTGACTAATCATGAAAACCCACTAGTGATGACATCTTACTACTTTACTAACATGTTAAACAAATATACGATATATCAACTCTCTTATTTTCATAGATGTTAAGAGAAATTTATAAGAGGATGTATCCTCAAGCTTTACTTTTTAATATGTACTCAAAAAAAATATACAACATCTTGTTTCTATGAACTTAACCATTCTTTCACATATGTAGTTTCTTACTTCCTTTAGATGGACTTTGTGGCAGTCTCACACCAATGACCGCAAGCTTGTCAAAAGACTCGTGAACAACGAGTTCATTATTTTTTTTTGTAGTAGCAGTTTTATGATACCACTCTATAAACTATGATTTGAGGTAGGATGAGTGAATGAACCTAAATTTTGAATGTCTAATACATCTTTTACAATGATACTAAACAATCATTCAAAGTGCTAAAAAATATATCTAAAATAATTATTATGATTTCTATTACTAAAATTGTATCATTTATAAAAAAAATGCAATAGTTTTACAAACAAAGTGTCGAATATCAAAAAATTTCATATTTTCTTTAAAATCTTATTCTTGATATTATAAGAAAATCAAGATTACCATAAAGTCATCATGTACAATATGCTAATACCTTATCTTGTATACATTGATTGCATTAAATGAAATTTTAGTAAAATAGAATACATACATGCATCCATCAACTTATATTTCAATGATGATATTTATTTAGTAACATCATTGGATTATCCTCAAAAGATTAAACATCTTAAATATCAATAATACAAAATGAAGCTCTTCAATATTTACACAACATATCCAATTTTTTTTCAAATTCATACATCTTTTGACTTGAGACATATTATTTTAAATTGCAATATCTATGGATTCAATATTTCAAAATTTTATATCATTTAATATTAAATAATAGTCATTATATTACAAACCAGTCTCATAATTTAACTCACAAAAATTAAACTAAACTAATGGTTTTCTGTAATTTTTTATCAAACATTTAGATCACAATAATATCTTCATTCATTTTTTTAAAATAAAATTTGAACTGTTTAGGGTATTTTTAATATTAAAAATTGTTTTATTGTCAAAGGATTAAAAATACTTTCAAACAATTTTAAATTTTACTATTATGCCATTAAAAAATCTCATATTTGTAATTTTTAAATTGATATTATCACCATACTTCACTACAACATGTTCAATCAACTCATTTACTTTTAGGGCTATCAAAACTTACAAAAAATTTCTAAATGTTTTTTTATATATAAACTTCAATTCAACATAGAGTTGGGTATAAAATAATTTTGATGACAATACATTGAATACATTGCTCCAATTTGTGACTCTAATCTGAACATGATCAAATCATCCACTCATCACTAAATAGGTTATTATAATACATCAATAAATGTATTTATAAAGTTTAATAATGTGATTGACTAAAATTCAAATTTTTGTAATTAAAGATATATTTTACCTTCGGTTTAACACATTTGTTAATTTAAATTTTATAAATTTTTATAAATTTATAATTTTTTTCTCAATTTACATAAACTCTTGTTGACTCCTCCTTTCAGTCATGTCATATCCAGAATTCATCAAAAAAAAATTTCACTTGAAAAAAAAAAACATTTAGTCTTATAATTATTATATATCCTCATGAGCATCTATAAAAGTTTCATGACGTTGAATTATCATCAATCAATTGATTATTATTTTAAATCCAAATAAAATATAATTTTTATATTCTTTAGACTATATCATAAAAATTATATTTTAAAATAAATTTATTTACATTAATTTAATATTTTGAATGCATCACTCATTGCAAACCACAAAAAAATATACTTTTACTCATGACATTTATATTTATTTAAATTTTTCTGCTCTATAAATTTAAAATAAGTTTCACATGATAAAATATCTATAAATATTTATATATGATATATTTTTAGAATATTTAAATAAAATATAAATATAAATTATTAAGATATTTTTAATTTTGAATATGAAATATTTTTTTAAAATCATCTTATAATATGGCTATTGATAAACTTTGTATTAATCATACTTTCAAATTTATTTAAAAAAATTTTAACTAAAATGTATGTTCATAATATTTAAAAAATAAAAAATCTTATTTTAGAAATTTAAATATTAATCCATCTAAATATTTTATAAAAATAAAAATTCAATTTAAAGTGAATCAAAATTTTGATATAAATTAATTTTTTATTGATAAGAAAAAGTTATAAAAAATATGTGATTTATTTTTTCCAATTATTTTCATAAATAAATAAAAAATAAAAAATATATATATTTAAATTTTTGTGTAAAAATATAATTTATATTTAACCTATTTTTTTATAAATTTTTTAAACAAAGTTATAAATTTTTGATTTATAAGTAATAAATCATAATTTTGATCATATTTTAATAAAAAACTATTATATATATGCTTTAAAATTCAGAAAATATGATTTATTATGCAAATTGTAATACATATAAGATTAAAAATCAAAATTTCATATCTTATTTATGTATTTTTATAAATTACATGTTAAATTTTAATGATCATAGTTGAGATATTTTTTTAAACATGGATATGTTTACATTAAATACTTATTATGATATTATGTCAATATTATAATGATTATTTTATTAATGTACATGAATTTGTACAATTTGTACAATTACATGTACAATAATTCTTATGTATATTCATAAAATAATTATATGAAAAAAAATATTTTTTCCTGTTACTCTAAAGAATTTTTTTTTTGAAAATAAAATATTTTGAAATTTTTTTTCATAATCATGAATTAATAAAATTTATTTTTAAAAATATTTGTGTTGAAAAAACTACAGGTTTTTAAAATTTTTTAAAAAATCTGTTCTTTCAAATTTTTTACTAAATTTTTTTGAACGAAATAATTTAATAAAATTTTACTTTAATATATATGTGTATATTTTTTAGATCAAGTAAAATAAAACTTATTTCAATATAGATTATTCTTTTTTCAATCAAAATATATTTTTGAAAGTAAGTTATTTCGGATTTTACTTTGATATTTTGATTTTGATTCTTAAGAAAAAAGAAAATATTTTAGACATTATATATTATTATTATCATCATATATTTTTGATATAAAGAAGTAAATCTTTTTATCTATAATATATCACATATACAAGTTTTATTTCACAAATTATATTTTTTATCTATCATTTTTTATAAAAAAATATTATTTAAAATTTTCCTTTTCAATCAATTTGAATCATATAGAGCACTTTTTATTGGATGTAATATAATTAACTAATTCATTGAATGACAACTAATGTGTAGACAATGATAAATGTTCACTTTGCAATTGATGTAATACTTTCAAATGACAAGGTAAGTATTGTGCACATACATATTGCATCACAACATTCATGTTGTCACATCAAACATCACAATACATAAATTGTCATACACCAACACAAATGTAGCACAATTGACCTATTCTACTCTTAAAACGCCGCAATGAGAATGCTCTCATAACCATTAGATAAAAGAGAGATTACATTTGACCCAAACCCAATTTGAATATAAAAGAATCTAGATTCATACTAGCTTGTTCCATTAAAACAATGCTTTCAAAGTCTCAACTTTAAAAACTGACCTCCAAGGAGCATTAATTAGAATTCTACCCAATGTCATCTAATGACGTTATCAACCCTAATGACACATCTAATGCTTATGGAGTTTATTGCAGTACCGGATATAACTATTATATCATCTCTCCAGCATGCCCTCACCTACCTAATTAAGGATGTCACTACATAAGTCGTGACAACTATCGTGCATATACATATCACATCAAAACATACATTATTGTCACATCAAACATCACAATACATAGATTGTCATACATCAACACAAGATACAAATGTACAACAATCTCCCCTCTACCTGGCGATTAATTTTCTCTAACACCATCTAGTTCATCAACATGATATGCCCTTAGTGGGGCTGAGATCAAGAGGTGGGGTGCTACAATGCCATATCGTTAGTCGTATGTATGCAATCCATACCATGTAACAGTCAAACTAGCTTGTCTGCTAACCGCATCAAGGACATCATCACCACCCAATGGGCATTGAGAGAAGGTGTCAAACATATGCAATTATCTTGAACAAGAATCACATATCGATATAGTAGCCGCTCCATTAGTTCATGCACATAACATACATCTCAAACATGCACGCACAATTTCCAAGCTTGGATCCATAATACCATCAATGTTTGGAAGGTGACATGACGCACAATTACACACATGATCCTTCTAAACGACACCATTATGATCCTCTAAGATCAAAACTCTAGTAGTTAAAACCTAATCTACTCCAGTAAAATTGTGTGACCACTAGTAATATCCAATATGATTGGTGCACTTTGCTACAAATAAACGTAATCATCAACATGAAATTTGTGAATTGAAGATCGATATCCACCTTCTCAAATAAAAGTATATTGCAAATTATCTCTATGTTAAGCAATAACCAGATTCTCAAATGCCATAGACATTAGTTTATGAAAGAGCTCTGATCTCTGAAATCATACCCCTACCCAAACATCAAGGTTATTCAAATCCAAGACTTTAATTTACTCTTGATTTGACTTTTGACAAATAGTTATATATAAGAAATTATGGTGAGAAGGACACTAGATATGCTTGCAAGCTCAATCAATAGCCCATGGCCATCCACAGTAGCTAGATATGCCAATCTTCCAAATGATTTTTCTTCAAGAAAAACTTTCTTAGTCTTCTCTTCACCATCTCAACAACAACTTTTTATTCTAAACCATCAACCTTAAGATAATCTCTTGAGATGATATAATGATCGATCAACACTCAATCACACAAATTCTAAAACTTGTCTAAAAACTCATTACTTGATAAGTCAAAATCTCTTATGGTGCACCAAATCGATTAAGCTTGAAAATGCATAAATTGTTCTCTCATTTGATTTGTGAGGCAATGTCATTAACTCAATCCACTTGGAAAAATGCTCCACCATGACCAACACATATCAATGGTGTTGTATAGTCAATGACAAAGGTCATGCAAAATTCAAGCTCCAACGATAATCAAGTCCCATAATCGATAGGGGATGTAACTATGGTATAGAGGTATTGAATGATCACCATACATAATCATATACCATACATATGACCACATAGTATTGCACCTCATTCTGCATACCTCTCCATCAATAGTGACTTTGAAATAATCTATATGTTCATCTCATTCCAAAATGATGTAACTCCTCATGAGCATGTTTGACCAATTGCGTTCTCTTAGATGAAAGAAGTAGAACAAAAATACAACCATCCCCCATACACAAAGAAGATCTAAATCTCAGAGCTCTTTATAAAATTAGATTATGTTCCTTGGCATTCAAAATGATCACGAAAGTACAAGTATAAAGATACTCCAACATCTTCATGTTATCATGAATGTCTTAGCTTACTGCCAAATGATCCTCTGTCTCAATTTTGGAGGATAACATATCCACTTTCTAACCCAAGAGGTATCTTACATAGTTTTCAAGAGTCAACATACTCAAAAAGTCATATGCATGTCCACTTGACATCATCTTTTTATCAATATCACCATGCCATCAAGCCTCGGTCCCATCAACTTGACTTGTACATGGATTTTGATTTAATTCATCACTTCAGATCTATACACAAACTTGTGTACATACGTGAAATTGTATTTTTGTAAGATAAAATGTCATTGTGCAAGATTTCATGTAACCATTTCTAATTCCATCAACCATTTCAGTGGATGATAGTAGTCATTTGGGCTATCAAACATTCTCATTCTTAAGAACTATACTTTGACTCTGTTTCATTATTGAAACAACTTGCATAGACTATTACAAACTCCTTCCCCTCATCATCATGTTAGGTAAACATTCCTCCCAAACCCAACATACTCCAATCAATATGTATTTGAAAGGAAGAACCTCTCACTAGTCTCCTTAAAATAGCGGCAGATGTCTATCTTAAGCTCAACAAAAACTCTCTCATGTTCATCTCCTTAACAAAACTCTTGATCTAGCTTTGTGAACTTTGTTAATGCTTTGATAATAGTGCTAAATCCTTGCACATATCAACAATAAAAGTTTGCAAGTCTAAGGAATGCTAACACCTTACTCACATCCAAGGGATGCAGAATACACAAGATTATCTCCACCTTGGTTTGATGAACTTCTAACCCTCATGGGTATATGGTTTGACCCAAATACTCGATCTACTCTTGAAAAAACTTACATTTTCTAGTATGCAACTTGAGGTTATGAGTTATGAATCTCTCAAATACATCATGCAAATGTTTCTCATGCTCTACCACTGTAGCACTATAATCCATAATATCATCAATGTAAGCTCAAACACAATCAAGTCTGCCTATAATCATATTCATCACTTTTTGAAGCTTAGTAGATGCATTCTTCAACCTTCATTGATAAACATATCCTTGTCCTGCGAATCAATTGGTCAAAATATCGTCTTGGCCTTATCCTTATCTTGAATCTGCAAATAATGATATACTGCTTTTAAATCCAAAATAATGAATTTTTTTGCATTATCCAACCTTTTCAAAGATCTCCTTAGGTGTAGGCACAACATATTGATCAAATTTTTTTTGTTGATTGATAAATTGATAATCACCACACATGTGATTGTATGTAGAATTGCCATGTATATACTTCTTGACTTACATCACCATAGCAGAGGCATATTTTTCATATGATATCTCCACTAATCCAACCTCAAGAAGGACCTAACACATACTTTGGATCAAATCTCTCTCCATATTATTGGATTGATAAGGATGAGAAAAAACTAGTACATTAGTTATTAAGTCAATCCATATATCTTATCCCTTGAAATAGCCTAAATCTTTATATTCAAGGCAAAATAAGATCTGAAACTCCTCACAAACCTCTACACTCAAGATCTTTCTCCTCTTGTCACTTTGAAACCAATCTTAATGTTCCAAATCTCCTCTCCATCAACATTAGAAGTAGAAAACATAGTATTTGATTGCTAAACAACAACCTCTTGAACATAAAACTTCTTTTTGTAACACTAAAGGCAATGACTTTGTAATGACTTTCAAGATGAGATGACTTATCAAGGTTTCTCCTTGCTTTATATATTATAGGACTATAAGAGTTTGAAATCTAATCTATGACACATGGCTGACATGCGTAGGTAGCATGGTTTTTTATTTTATCCTTATCAATTTTTTAAAAAAATCTAAAACCATTATTCAATGCATGATAGCCACCTTGTGATATATCCATATAAGCCAAACTTTATCTTTTGATTTTTGGATCATGCATATCACTATTTTGTCATTTAGTGATCTAGTGACCAATCTAAGATTTGGCTTAACTGACTATAGCTAACAAAGATTGGTTACAACTTGCCCCCATTTAAGAAGCAATGTCTTCGTTGTGAGATGATTCAAAAGTCTCTACATGTATCTTGGCATTTATAAAATTTTCCAAAGATTTTCAAGTAGATTCATATAATGGGTGATCTTTCCATTTGACTAAATATTCCACTTTTGGATTTCGAAGACCTCTAGTCCATTTCTTGAGTATCATTTCTATCTCATATTACTCTACACCATCAATCATAGCAAGTAAAAGAGGTGATTGATGTGGGTTTTCAAAGGAAGAAGATGGTGGAATATACTTTTGCAATATAAACATATGAAAAATGGGATGTATTTTTATATCTGTCGGAAATTCTAACTTGTTAGCAAATGCTTTAATCCAATGAATGATCGAAAAGTATCCAATAAGTCATGAACTTAACTTTTCAACGATTGTTAATACTAGATTGGTGTTAGACAATCACACTTGATCTCCTTCCTAAAACCTCATATGTGTCTGTGAAAATTTGCATATTATTTTTGTCAATTTTGTGCAAGGGCTTATTTTTGCTTTGCCTGATGGACTCCTTGTTGGACTCGTGCTACAAACTCATTCACAACTTCAACTGGGATTGATGGTTCTTCTATGTAACTTATTCTAGCCAAACTAGATGATGTGAGAGGATGTTATCCATATATAAGGAACAAAAGGTTGACTTTGATGGATGCATTGATTGAGTTATTATAATCAAACTCAATCAAGGGTAAAAGTACATCCCAACATTCTTACTTTTTCAAAGTGAAAGTTCTAAGTATATCCTCAATAATTCTATTTGCTCCTTTGTTTTGTCCATATGTTTGAGAAAGATAAGACTAATATGACGGACATGGCTAATATTTTTTTGAATAGTCCAAATAAGATTTTTCAAGACATGCTAGTAAACTGAATGACTCTATTAGTGATAAGAACTTTAGCTAAACCATGCAAAAATTGCATCCATATAAATGCGAGCTAGTTTTGATGCAATTAATTGTTTTTTGTGGGCTTAATATGAATCATCTTACTTAGTTTATTCACAAAAACTACTATCAAATCATAACAAATCATAACTAATTGACGTTATTGGTAACTCATATATCTCCATCCAGACTTTTTTCATTTTCTATTCCTCTAGCTTTGACTTATGTCAGTTCTTGAGCTTACTCTTGTACTTGAGTTTGACTTTGCTAAAATATATTTCTCAAATCTTTCAACTTCTAAATCATTTCTCTCAAGTGTACTTCATGATTCTTCTTTGTGCAATCTGTTACTATAGAGTTAAGATGAACACTCTTCAATTTCTAAAGATTGGTAACACAAAAGAAATAAGTAATGCTATCACCTCTTGGTAATCCAAAATTTTTGACAACGAAACTTTGAAACATAGCTTTAAAATAATACACATAATAAATTTTACATCATATGTTGAATCTCACCGATGTTGGTCTATTGAGATCTATCTCTCAACTAAAATGTAGATTGTGGGATCCCAAGTAACATAGTACAAGACTACACTTAAAATAATTGGATCTTGAGATCTCATCACTTGGTACATGACGTTGTAACCAAAATGATAAACTAAATATTGAATCAATCTTGTTCTCTCAATATATAATAGTTTGACATGAAAAGGATTAAAAAATGGGAATCTCAGTACTATTCTATCTCCCCAATCCAAAATCTACATCAACAATAACTTCCTTTTTATAATTGCATCTCAACAACCATTATCAGCCTCTAACAAACAATCTCTCTTGAAATTATAGTACCAACCAAGATTACTCTTCCAAAAAGGTGGATCCATACTCATATGAACAATAAGCTTGTTTTGATACCATTGTAACACTTAAGGCAATGATTTTATCATGACTTTAAAGATGAGATGTCTTTTCAAGGCCTCTTCTTGCTTTATATATTGTAGGACTAGAAGAGTCCTAAATCCAATCTATGCCACATGGCAAACATGCATGGGTTGCTTGTTTTGTTATCTTATCACAATTAATTCTTAAAAGATATCTTACATCTCATCCAATCCACCAATGCATGATAGTCACGTCATGTATCAATACAAGCCAAAGTTTACCTTCCGTTTTTTGGAACATGCACATCATTATTTTGTCGTTTAGTGATCTAGTGACCAATCTAAGATTTGGCTTAATTAACTATAGCTAACCAAGATTGGTTACACTTTTGCTTTCTCGCAGTAGACTCCACTAGCTTGGTGTGCATAACTCCAACCGAATTAACTATAACCTTTAGAGCTTTGTCATAAAGCTCAATAGTGGTATCCATTACTTGCTCTATGCAAAAAACTCCAACCATATTAGAAGTACACTCTAGCTATTTCTCTCTTAAGTGCAAATAAGACCAAGGATGAGATCTTAAGCACTACTCGCCCTTGACTTTTGTATCAATTATCTCGTCAACTAAAGAACTCAAAAATGACCTTGCAGTCACACATGTGGAGCACATGTGTCTCTACTCGACCAATCCAAGGCTCACTATTCATGTCAAGCACTTTAGATCCATAACCCAACCCAACATTTGACATCATGATGCCTCCGATAATATAGTTATTATTTTAGATACAAAACAATGCCCTTAACTTACTCTCTCTCATTAACATTGGGTTCCATTGGAACTTCTTAACTCTTCACAACACAAGGAGCTCCAACTATGTCATTTGTGATAAGTAGAAAAGATGAACTCACCCCACCAAACATTGTAAATGAAGTTAGAGTTGTTGTTTGGAGACCAATATTATCTCTAGAACTTAATATCCTCATGACGTTCTGCCAGAATTCGTGAGAATCATCCATTGGCTGATCCTCCAAATGCTGAAATAATATATTACAAGCCATAAATGGATTAAACAATGTAGGGTTGCGCATCTATTGCAAATCAAACTATAAGTCAAACTCTTGAATGAAATCATCAAGCTCAATGGTACCCACTATATCAGAATATCATCTAGTACCCTTGGTGCCCCCATAAATATTGTCAATATTCCACTACAACGATATGGGGACATACTCGAATATATCATCAAAGTAAGCTCCATCACTCTCAATCATCAAATAGGAGACTTCTATGAACCTCAATGGCCAAGGTTGGTACAACACTCCACTATAGATGCACCATTATTAACTTTAGCAGTCGCTCCTTTGGAATCTCCAAAGAACTCCATTGTGATATCAATGTATCACCTTCACACTATATTAGCAACAGGTCTCCAACTGAAACCAGAAACCACAACATAAAATACCAAAGACACCACAAAATGTTAACACAATGGCAACATGAAACTTGCCATTTACACATGCACTCACTTAGTCTACAGGGTTGTAAATCATATCTCAATGAGGAGAAACAAATATAGTCGGATAGATCCGTAAATCCAACCTCATTATCGGTATCACACAATACTACTAACGCTCCAAACAACAAAGCACCAATAAAAAATCCAAGTTGGAGGTATATCAATCACAAGAAATATATATAACATCATTGTCTTATTATTCCAAGATGAGTAATCCACATTCAAGGAAAAAGCAAGTTAGATCTAATATCATTGTAATACTAGAAAAGTGAGGGCAAATCACTCGAATAGCTGAAGAACTCTAAAGTTGAGAGGTAACCTCAATGGTTTTTCTTTCTCCATATAAAGTGCTCAAAAAAATACAATATAGATAAGATATCACAACCACAATCCATCCAACTCCTCGTAGATAGATGATGTGATAAACATCACTATGAGCACACGGATTGTTGATATGGCATCTACTAATAGTCAAGTCAAGACTATCTATCTCCACCTTGCATAACCTCTACTTTCATCTAAAAAATATCCATAAAAGGGATCAAACCAACCCAACCGTACAAATATAGGCTCAGGATGGTGATAAAAAATAATAAAACTCAATTAGGATGCCTTTTGCTCTTCATATGAATAATCTAATAAAATGAGGGATATTTTTTTCAATTCTCTAGATTCCAAAATTTAATTGTGCAAACGGACATTATTTGTAACTTTTGTGAGATTTTAAAAATCTTACACTCTAATTTGGAACCCCTAAACTTCAAATTTTCACAATTATTACCATTAAACATGTGTCTAATTTGTCTATCCATGCACAAACTACTTTACATTTTTTATGACCCCATTCAATTTCATATCAAACAAATGTTGTATTATTATCCTATAGCCTACAACTCCTATTTTCGATTTGACAATTTTAAAACTATAATTTTTGTACTTCTGTGAAATCTTTTCCATCAGTATTTATCTTAAATATCAATGTCACTATAAACATTGCCTCACTTGATCAATTTTTAGCATCGTTTATGGCCTCTGAATTCTCGATTTTAAAATCACTCTCAATTCAAAAAAACACAAATTTACAATCAATCACACAAACTTTGAATTGATTCTACTTCAAGATAATCACCATGATCTTCATTACATCAATGCTTTAGATACTCAACAACAACTAGATCATAAATATCATCAATCAAAACTCGCCAAAATATCTTCTACACTCCAAAAGCTCACAGTTCTCACCATAGAATCAAATTGAAATTTTCGAAGTAATTTTTTCTACTTTAAAAACATCCAAAAACTCCCAGTTCTCATCACATAATCAAATTGCTGTTTTTGAAATAATATTTTTCACTTTCAAAACGTCCACAAGGACACTATGGTCATAATCATATCATACAAAAGAGATTATAGTTGAGACAAATCCACTTTGAGATTCAAAGAATCTTGGTTCATGCACTTGCTTTTTCCACCCTAGCCACACTCTCAAAGTCTCAACTTCAAAAACTGCCCTCCAAGGAAACATAATTTGAACTCTAACACTTGAGCCCTAGATTTTTTAATGGTAGTATTGGCCTTTACATCAAGTGTGAACGGTACTAACTACACTATTGGCTCTAACGGTTGTATATGCTCATGCACACTACTTAACTAGGATTGTCGCTACATAAGTCATGACTTCAGTTATGAATTTATTTTCTTAAAATTTTGATATGTATTCATTTTAAATTGTAAGTGGTACCGCAATGATCACATAGGCCTTGACATACCGCCGATAATATTCTATGTGGTCCAAGAATGCCCGAAGTTTCTAAATGTTGCGTGGTGGCTCGAGCACAATGATAACACGGATCTTGTCTATTTCCATCTCAATGCCACACGCTGAAATTTGGTGCCCGAGCAGGATGCCTTCTGCCATCATGAAGTAGCACTTCTCAGGTGACTCTCCCTACATTTCTGAAAAGTCTACTCCAAGTGTTGTAGGTGCTCTGCCCAAGACCCGAATACACAGAAGTCATATATGAAAATTTCCAAGAACTTCCTCAGATAATCCTGGAAGATATGCGTCAACATTCTCTGGAAGGTAGCTGGTGCATTATACAAACCAAACGGAATTTTGTGATAGGCATAAGTGCCCCAGTCCATAGTGAAGGTGGTTTTATCCTTATCCTCTTCACGTATCGATATCTGGTTATACATCGAGAATCCATCCAAGAAGCTGTAACATTCATGTCCCGCTACATGATCGAAGATTGCATCGGTAAACGGCAGAGGGTGATGATCTTTCTTGGTAGCCGCATTCAACTTCCTAAAATCTTGGCATACTCTTATCTTTCATGAGTTCTTTTTAGGTACAATGACAATTGGAGCAACCCATTCACTGCTCAACATGGGATAAATAATGTCTGCTTGCAGGTAGTTATTAATTTTCTTTTTTAACAACAAAGAGTATTTCGGATTTAACCGGTATTGTCTCTGCCTTAATGGGACTGCTCCCTCTATGAGATCTATTTCTATATTTAAATGTAGTAAAATATAAAATTAAAAATACAAATTATATTGATATTTTTTTAATTGATATGAAATGATAAAAATATAAAATGAAAAAAAACTATCATATTATGATTATAAATCATCAATGTATTTATTCAAATTAATATTTTTTAAACATATAAAAATTGTTAGGAGTTAACTTAGGTCTTGAGTAACTCTGGTTAGTTTGACTATATTTAGTTAGACTAGGGCTAGGGCTGGTACAACTATATAAGAGGGCTGGCAGAAGCTCTCTGCAACACAAATTAGGGTTATTTAGTAAAGTGACTTTGTGTATTCCTTGGACGTAGCCCCAGTGAGGTGAACCACGTATTTTCGATGTCGACTCTTGATTGCATGTGTTTCTCCGTATATTCTTGTTTTGGACATCAATTGGTATCAGAACAATTGGGATGGTCGAAATTGTTGGAGGCTACATGAGAGAGTGAGTGTAGTGAGCAGCCATGGCAATTGCTACTGTGACTTCGATCAATAGTCCAAGCAAAAGCGATTACCATCGCATGCACACGAGGAGAGTGGATTGTCACGGTGATTTTATTCGAGCCTTGAGGTCGTAGGATAATTGTTGTGGTGGATAGGGAGTGGACGAGGACGGAGAGTAGGTGGAGGAATATGATAGCTTGAATTTGTAGCTTGAATAATAGCTTGTGCGAGGGAGATATCGAGTGGCCATTCAGGAAATCAAGAGAGAATAGCGCAGGTTTTGCATACTATTGTATGAGGGGTTGGCAGCCCTCGGAAGACGAATGAGACGCAGCAATTAACCGATCGTGCCAAGGGTTATGATAGACCGTACGGGCACTGTGGCAGATATTTCTTGTCTGGTCGAATCTGTTTGATCGCTTGCGCTCATCGACAGCTAGAGAAAGCGAGTGGCAGAGGCGAGAAGGTGGAGAAAAGGTTTGTCGTAGAGGAGGATCAGCAGTCTTATACCACATGCTGAATAATTCAAGAGCTTTGCACAACGAGTCGATTGACAGTTGCGAGGCAAGCTCTGTCCTAGGTTCATCCTTGGAGTTCCCACTGGACTACGCTCCAGGGTTGAAGGAACTCATTATTGCTTATCCTACTCATGTTTGTGTGTCCAACCTTTCGATTGATTCGAAGAAGGCTGCCTTGGACCTGGTGACTCAACTCTACAAGTCTGGACTGTTGATTGTCATGAAGTGAGCGAACTATGTTTTATGAAGTTTTCTTTGGTTCTCGTCTTGGGAGGACTTCTCTCTCCTTTGTAGCCAGGTGGATTGCACAGACCTTGTGAAAATTGGATGGTATTATCAAGGAAGTCATCCTGTTCTACCGGTACAAGATACCAGTAATCTTTGCAATGGTATCTGCATCATGATGCTCTTTCCTCTTTTAGGCTATTGATGCATTTGATGAAGCTGGTAAGCTTTATGCTTGATTAGAGCAGTTACAATTATTTACGTTTTCTTTTATAAAGAGTTTTCTTCCCGTTAGCCTACCTGGTCAGAGCAGAATCTTTGACAGGTTTTTTCTAGCATAGAAGTGGCAGCAGCTTGTGAGAAAGAGAAATTACCGTTTCCATGTCAAGATAACAGAAGAAAGTTAAGCTGATAATAGATTGTCACACAAAGTCATTCGACGTCAACGTCGAGATGCAATAGCAATTTTGTGGACGAGGTCTACTGGTTGCACACATGAGTCAAAGGAGGATTGCATGCGTGCCTTTGTTGTTTGTGGCAGAAGCAGTAGTAAGCAGAGCAGAGGTATCTCTTGTGGTTTAGGGATTTCGACCCTGGGTAAATTTCCTTTATTCTCATATGAGTGGAAAGAAGTCAAGTTTGGAGGTCCATCTGACAATTGAACGACAAGGGACAAGTTCAGGGGGCTAGATGGAACGAGATGGCAGTCATGAAGACAAGAGTAGCCGGATTTGACATATCAAATATGATGGGCGTGGTGACTATCTTCTGTGGGAGAGGCAAATCAAAGGCAAGTTGAAGGCTTCCGGTTTAGGCAAGTCATTGAGGCCTAAACCCTCTACATTCAATGATGAAGACTGGAAGGACCTTGAGGAGCAAGCATTGAGTATTGTTATACTCGATCTACAACCTTCAGTTTTGAAGCAAGTTGATGAGTATGACAATTGTACTTTATTATTTGAGGCTCTTCAACGACGGTTTCATCGCAAAGAATTATCAAACAGATTGTACACCTCCTTGAAGCTGATGAGCTTCAAGATGAAAGATTCAAAGGTACGAAGATACAAGATCACATTGATGCCTTTGGTGATCTTGTTATTGATCTTCAGAATCTGGGAGAGTAGATAACTGATGAGAGGAAGACCCTTCATCTGTTAAGTTCATTATTTGCTTCATATCAGTCATTGTCACGAGTGTTGCTCCATCGTGATAGACAAACAATCACTTACAATGAGGTTGTAAGTGCTCTATTGACTGATGACCTACAGCAGAAGATGATGATGTCCTCTACTCGATCCTATGCATCTTGTACGGCAATGAATGTGACCCGTGGACGGTCATAATCAAGGAATGAGAAGGATGGGAAGAAGGTTGGATCTAGAGGTAGATCCATGTCTAGGGGTAAATCCTAAGACAAAAAGATGGTGGTCTGTTGGAAATGTGGCAAGAGTGGTCACTTTAAGAAGGACTGTCGTGTGAAGACCAAGGCTAATGATCCTCCTTTGGCCAATGTGACTGAAGATTTTGATGAGGAGGATGACTTGCTCAAAGATGGACTATGAAGCCAGAGGTATGCCTTATGCAACTCACCAAAGGATGTTGATGATGTATGGATTTTGGATAGTGCTTGTTCTTATCACATTTGTTACATTAGAGAGTTTTTTCATAGTTTCTAAGTATCAAACGGTTTAGTTCTTATGGAAATTGATCAACCCTATAGAATTGAAGGTGTTGGATTTTCAGATTCACATGTTTGATGGAGTCAAACGTACATTGACTCACGTCAGGTTTATACCTTAAATGATAAAAAAATCTTATCTCTCTTGGAATATTAGATTCAAAGGCCTTGAGTGGAGTTCTAAACAAGGAGAACTTGAGGTGAGAGTAGGTGATAAGATTATCTTAAGAGGACACAAGCATAGAAATCTGTATGTGCTAGTGTAACACTGAAGGCAATGACTCTAGAATGACTTCCAAGATGAGAGATGTCTTCTCAAGACCTCTCCTTGCTTTATATACTGTAGTACTAGAGAAGTCCAAAATCCAAACTATGCCACATGGCTAACATGCGTAGGTTGCATGTTTTGTTATCTTATCCTAACCAATTCCTAATAGACGTCTAGCACACAATCTGATCCACCAATGCATGGTAGCCACCTCGTCATTTACCTTTTGCTTTTTGGATAGTGCACACCACTATCTTGTCTTTTTGTGATCTAGTGACCACTCTACGCTTTGGCTAAACTAATTATGGCTAACCAAGATTGGTTACAAACCTCCTCCCATTTAAGTCGCAATGTCCTCATTGCAAGAAGACTCAAAAGTCTCTACAAGTATCTTGGCATTTGTAAGATTTACCAATGGTTCCCAAGTAGCTTCATAAAGTGGATAACCTTTCCATTGGACTAGATATTGCACTTTTGGGTTCCGCTGACCTCTTGTCCGTTTCTTGAGGATTCTCTCAACCTCATATTCCTCTACACCATCAATCATGGCTGGTAAAGGAGGAGGTTGATGTGGGTTGCCAAAGGAAAGAGATCGTGGTGTATACTTCCTCAAGAGAGACACATGAAAAACGGGATGTATTTTCATGTGTGTTGGCAACTCTAACTTGTAGGCAACTTCTCCAATCCGTTGGACAATCAAGAAAGGTCCAATAAACCGTGGACTTAACTTTTGAACCCCTATTAATGATAAATTGGTAGTAGACAACCACACCTGATCGCCTTTTTGAAACTCCACATGTCGTCGATGAGCATTAGCATATTGTTTTTGTCGATTTTGGGTAATGGCTAATTTTTGCTTTGCCTGATGCACTCCTCGTTGGATTCGTGCCACAAACTCGTCACCGCTTCAACTTGGGTTGATGGTTCATGCATGTGACCTACAATCACCAAGCTAGATGGTGTGATGGGATGTTCTCCATACATCAAGAAGAAAGGGCTGACCTTTGTGGATGCAATGATTGAATTATTATAAACAAACTCAATCAAGGGTAAAAGTGCATCCCAACCTTCTTGCTCCTCCAAAGTGAAAGCTCTAAGCATGTCCTCAATAGTTCTATTTGCTCTTTCAGTTTGCCCATCTGTTTGAGGATGATAAGCTGTGGACATGACTAGTTTTGTTTTGAATAGCCTAAATAGGGTTTTCCAAAACATGCTAGTAAATTGAGTGCCCCTATCGGTGATGAGAACTGTAGCTAAACCATGTTGAGCAAAAACTGCATCCATATAAATTCGAGCAAGTTCAAGTGTAGTAACTGTCTTTGTTGTGGGCCTAATGTGGATCATCTTGCTCAATTTATCCACAAAAATGACTATCGAATCATAATCCATAGACGTCATTGGTAACTCACATACAATATCCATACTGACATGCTCCCATCTTCTAGTCAGTGTTGGTAGAGGTTGTAGTAGACCTGCTAGTTTCTGATTGCTAGCCTTATTTTGTTGACAAGCCACACAACTTCGAACAAAGCTGGTGATGTACTCTCTTAGTTTTGGCCAAAAGTATACCCGTTGGACGCCTTCAATGGTATTCTCCACTCCTTCATGGCCAGCAATAGCTGAATCATGTGCCTCCTCTAACATTGTTGTACAGAGAGCAACATTTGAGGGTATCCAAATCTTTCCCTTATAGAACGCCAATCCCCGTTCTAAATGTGCTCGACCTTGCTGAAGGGCTTGTGCAATTTCTTCATCCTCCTTGGTAGCTCGATTTAGGTTCTCCCACCATTCAAAGTGAATCTTCACCTCCGTGATATGATTAATACACGGCATTCATGTCAATGCATCGGCCAGATGCTTCTTCCCCTCCTCATATACGATCTTCATGTTGAAACGTTGTCACCATTCAGCCCAACGAATCTGCGCTTTGAGAGGTCCTTTTGAGTTTCTAAATAAACCAAAGGCTTGTGATCTATCTCAACCACAAATTCCTTATCTCTGAGATAGTGCTTCCAGTGTTTAGTAGCCAACACAATGGCTAACTCCTCCCTCTCTGTGGTATGATAATTTTGCTCCACCGGCAAAAGTTTCCGTGAAAAGAAAGCAATTGGGTGCCATCCATCTTTCCATCAGGTGTGGCAGATGGAGGAGTGTAACACTCCTCCATCTGCCACACCTGATGCATATGTAGCAAGTTTTGTTGGTCTACCGGATTCATACCATTTAAGGATTGGTGCATGTGAGAACGCATCCTTCAAAGCATGAAATGCAATCTCTTGAGCTATACCCCATTGCCATTTCTGCCCTTGACCTAAGAGATTTGTTAAAGCTTGAGCAATATGAGCAAAAGTTTCCACAAACCTTCTATAGAAGCCGGTTAAACCCAAGAAACTGCGTAGTTGAGTCTGATTCTCTGGAGCACTCCAATTTTGAATGGCCTCCATTTTATCACTCATGACTTGGATGCCATCCGCACTAACTCTATGGCCTAAGTAATCTACTTTCGCTTTTTGCCAAACTCACATTTTGACATCTTAGCATACGACTTATTTTCTCTCAACACTTGGAGTACTTCTCATGAGATGTTTTCGATGATCTTGTAAGGAATTGCTATAGATCAAAATATCATCTAAGAACACAATAATTGATCTATCTAGATAGGTTTTAAAAATATCATTCATGAGACCCATAAATGTGGCAGAGGCATTGGTTAAACCAAATGGCATAACTAGATACTTAAAATGTCCATATCTAGTTCTAAAAGCTATCTTTTGTATGTCTTCATCCGCCACTCTAATCTGATTGTATCCGCTTCTAAGATCCAGTTTGGTGAAATATTGTGCACCATGAAGTTGATCAAACAAGTCATCCATTCGTGGTAATGGATACTTGTTTTTCACCGTTTGTTGATTTAGAGCATGATAGTCCATGCACATCCGCATGGAGCCGTACTTCTTCTTCACAAACTACACTGGAGCTCCATATGGTGACACACTAGGTTGGATAAACCCCTTCTCCAACAACTCTTCCAATTGTACCTTGCATTCCTCAAGCTCGTTTGGTGCAAGTCGATAGGGACTTTTACAAGGAGGAGAACTTCCAGGTAAGATCTCTATCTTGTGATCCACTCTCCTTCTTGGTGGTAAACTTGGAGGCAAATCATCTGGAAAAACAACTTGAAACTCGTTCAAGATACAAGTTAACTCCTTGTGTATAAAAGATTGCTCTTTTGGAGCGCTTACATCTCTTATTAGGCCCAAAAAACATTCATCTTTGTGACTGATAGCAGTTCTTCCTATCACGTATAGAGGTAAGTTCTTTTGTTCTGATCTAAGTCTATCTCCAAAGATCCTCCAACTAATAGTTTTTA
Organism: Marchantia paleacea; assembly: GCA_014180765.2. NCBI lineage: Eukaryota > Viridiplantae > Streptophyta > Marchantiopsida > Marchantiales > Marchantiaceae > Marchantia > Marchantia paleacea. Next base: position 154,984 of record MUAA02000145.1, read on the forward strand.
TTATCTTCCTTCACCAATCTACCTCAGGATTATATTTTTCCATCCAAGGCATACCCAAAATAGCATCATAGCGAGCTAATCGAATTACTCTCCACTCCAACGATTCCTTGTATTGCCCAATCTTCAACTCCACTTTCCTAGAAATGCTCTCAATGCTCTCTGTTTGCCCGTTTGGAAACTCTACCTTTTCACTCTCATCTTTCTCTAAAGCTAATCTCAACTTTATAGCAATAGATCGAGATAGGAAATTTTCTGTAGCTCTAGGATCAATCAATACTCTCACTTTTACTCCTTCTATCTCGCCATCCGTCACAATCAAACATGTTTCCTTCTTTCTCGAACCATTTATCTCATGTTTGTGCTTCCTTCCCTCGCCTTTTGTCCTTTTCATCGAACCAGTAAGGCCACGAGGCAAGGTTACTAATGCTCGTCGTTACGTGGGTTTCCATCGGTCACTTCGTCTCCATCTTCAAGATTGTTGAGAGCTCATCGATAGGAAGATCTAGCTCCTTTTGCTAGAACTCGGGTACGAAAATTCATGACAATGTGACCAAATCTTCCACAATTATAGCATTGCCTCATTTCTCGTCTTCCCTCCACTCCGTCTCCTCCTCTTGAATTTGATTCTCGATGAGGATTTGAGTTGCGATGATCTTCTCCTTGTGCGTTCACTCCCCTTGGAATGAAATCTTCTCTCCTCCTTATGTTGCCCAATTCCATAGGCATTAGTCCATAGTATTGATTCGTGGGAATTGATACCTCTCCACCATTGTGGTAGACGTTGGACATTCGTTGTGCACAAGCAATAGCTTCGTTCAAGTTGCTTGGATTATCCCGAATCACCTTCTGTTGAATCTTTTTCTTCAACCCTCTCTTGAATAAATCAAGGGTTTCAGCTCCACTCATATCTCGTATCTGAATTCAAAGATCTCAAAATTCCTCAATAAACTCCTCCACACTTCCCTTCTGTTCAAGTTTTCACAACCTCATCCGTGCCGTGATGATGGGATCAACTGCTTGAAAATTCTGAAGAAGACATCGTTTCATTGCACTCCAAGTAACTTGTTGGTCTGACTCATTGAGCTCCATCATCCAACCTTGAAATCAAGTAGATGCTTTCTCCAACAACAAAGTACGAACAAAAAGACCTGCAATATGATCGTTGATATTGAACAAAGCAAGATGGTACTCCATTCTCTCAATCCAACCTTCCAAAACTCCCATGGTTCGACTACCTCAGTAAGATTCATTCTTACAAGCTTTTGTCATCTTCAGAATCATGGATGTCTGAAGATCTAGCTTTCTTGCTCGTTGTGCCGCTTGGGCTTCAAGAGCACGGGCTCTCATTGTTTCTTCACTCTCCACCATGGATGGTGACGTCTCTATCTCCATTTGAGTTTCTCTCATTCTCTCATTTTCCATTCCTCTCATTTTGACTGCTGTCAATTCTTGAGTTAACTCTTGTACTTGAGTCTGGTTTTGCCCAAATGCATTTCTCAAATCTCTCAACTCCTGAATCATTTCTCTCAAAGTGTCCTCCATGATTCGTCTCTGTCCACTCTCTCTCAGTATAGGATTAATATGAACACTCTCCAATTTCTCAAGATTGGCAACACAAAAGTAATAGGTGATGTTATCACCTTGTGGTAATACCCCTCTCCAAAGTTTCTAATAACTAGGCTCCAAAACATAGCTTTAGGATGATACACACAATAGATTTCATACCGTGTGTTGAATCTCACCGGTGGTGGTCTATTGAGATCCATCTCTAAACTAAAATGTATATTGTGAGATCCCAAGTAACATAGTAGGTGACTATAGGTAAGATAACCGAATCTTGAGATCTCATCACTTGGTCCATGAAGTTGGCACCAAAATGATAAACCAAATAATGAGTCAACCTTGCTCTCTCAATGTATAACAGTTTGACATGAAAAGGATTAAGAAATGGGAATCTCGGTACTATTCTATCTCCCCCATCCATAATCTGCACCCACAATTACCCCCTTCCACTACTTGCAGCTCAATGGCCACTACCAGCCTCTAACAAACACTCTCTCCTCAAATAATTATACCAACCCAGACTATTCTTCCAAAAGGGGTGATCCATACTCATATGAACAATAAGCCTGCTCTCATACCATTGTAATATTGAAGTCAATGACTCTAGAATGACTTCCAAGATGAGAGATGTCTTCTCAAGACCTCTCCTTGCTTTATATACTGTAGGACTAGAGAAGTCTGAAATCCAAACTATGTCACATGGCTAATATACGTAGGTTGCATGTTTTGTTATCTTATCCTAACCAATTCCTAACAGACGTCTAGCACACAATCTGATCCACCAATGCATGATAGCCACCTCGTCATTTAACTTTTGCTTTTTGGATAGTGCACACCACTATCTTGTCTTTTTGTGATCTAGTGACCACTCTACGCTTTGGCTAAACTAATTATGGCTAACCAAGATTGGTTACAGCTAGAGGGCAATAACATTTATGGTGAATTCAATATTATCAGATCTCGGCCTGAGATGGCTCATGTTTGGCATTCTAGAATGGGACACATGGGTCACAGGTACTTGACCTTCCTTCGAGATAGGGGCTTATTACATGGTTTAGGTAAAGTTGACATGAAATTTTGTCAGCATTGTGTTATGGGCAAGCAACATAGAAAAGCTTTTGGTGTTGCAACTCATAGTTCCAAAGAGTTACTTGAGTATGTACATAGTGACGTGTGGGGACCCTCTCCTAAAGCCTCACATTCTGAGAAGTGGTACTATGTATCGTTTATTGATGATTACTCAAGATTTGTGTGGGTCTATTTTTTCACACAAAAGTCTGAAGTCTTTGCAACTTTCAAAAGTTGGAGAGCCCAAGTTGAGACTCAGACCGGTCATAAGGTGAGATATCTACGTTCGGATATGGTGGGGAGTATACTTCTGAGGAGTTTAGAAGTTACTGCAAAGAGGAGGGGATCACTTGTCATCTCACCACGGTTTATACTCGGCAACAAAATGCTGTTTTTGAGAGGCTCAACTGAACAGTATTGGAGAAGGTGCATAGTATGTTGAGCCAATCTAGTTTACCATATGAATTCTGGACTGAAGCTGTAAATACCACAGTGTATTTGATAAATCTGTCTCCTTCAAGTGCAATCGATTTCTTGACACCGATTGAATTGAGGCACAAACGGAGCGCTGATTATAATCGTTTGAGAATTTTTGGTTGTACGGCTTATCCTCTCATACTTAAGGAGAATAGGACCAAGTTGGATCCTACATCCAAGAAGTGTCGTTTTCTTGGACATGGTTATAGGCTATGGGATCCTGTAGCTTGTAAAGTGATTGTCAGTAGGGATGTTTCTTTCGATGAGCCCAGATCATTGAAAGAGGGGGATATATCTCGGGCCCCGTGATCGACAAGGGCAAATCTCCACTCACTGATGTTGTTGAGGGGGAGATTGATCATTATGGGTTTAATGATGCGCTACAAGGAGAAGCTCTAGAACATATGGAGCAAATTCTTGAACAACAGGAATTGGAGGAGCAAGTTGTCGTTGTTGAGCCTCAAGACACAACACGAAACGATGGAGATCAACCAGGACCATCTACTAGGAGATCATCAAATCGGATTAGTAGAGCTCCCAAAAGGTATGGAACATGGACTGATTCATCTATTCTTGAGGATCATGATATTGAATCTAAGAATGATGATGACAATGCATTGATCTTGGAAGAAGGAGAACCTTGTTCATATAGAGAAGCTCAAGCCTCTATCAATAAGCTTGAGTGGGACAATGCTATGGAGCGTGAGATGCAATCGCTTATTGAGAACAAGACTTGGGAACTGATGGAGCTTCCAAAGAGTCAACCTCTGTACAAGCTGAAGGATAATCCAACAGATGAAGAGAAGAGGATCTTCAAAGCAAGGTTGGTGGCTAAGGGCTTCACACAAGAGAAAGGTGTGGACTACAACAAAGTCTTCTCACCTGTAGCAAAGTATGCTACAATTCGTATGGTATGTGCACTTGCTGCAATATTTGATCTAGTTATGGATCAGATGGATATTGTCACGGCTTTTCTATATGGATCTTTAGAGAAAGAAATCTACATAAGACAACCTACTGGCCATGAGAAGAAAGATCAAGAGAAGTTAGTTTGTAGATTGCTCAAATCTCTATATGGATTGAAGCAAGCTCATAGGCAATGGAATGCAAGGTTTGATGAGTTCATGGAAGGAAAAAGATTTTTCATGGAGTGTATTTGATCCATGTGTTTACATGAAGAAGATGAATAATGAGATCTTTAGTCTCATTATTCTAGTAATCTATGTGGATGACATGCTCATTTTGGCAAAGGAACAATCCGACGTTGATAGATGCAAGAGGCAACTGAAATCTGCATTTAAGATGAAGGATTTGGGTAAGTCCAAGAGGATATTAGGTATGGATGTTCACATGGATTTGAAGAACAGTAAGCTTTGGTTAAGTCAGGGTAAGTTCATTTAGCATGTGCTTGACAGGTTTAACATGGCAGACTCTAAAGGAGTGTGGACCCCTTTGGCGGCACATTTTAAGCTCTCAGCACCTCAATGTCCAATTACTGCAACTGAGAGAGGAAAGATGTCATCAATTTCCTATGGCAAGGCAGTGGGCAGCCTCATGTATTTGATGGTGTGCACTAGACCTGATATTGCTCTAGCTATGGGCAAGGTGAGAAGGTACATGTCAAATCCAGTAAAGGTGCATTGAGAAGCTGTGAAGTGGATTCTCAGCTACCTCAAGAGTAATAAGGATTTTGATCTTTTGTTTGATGGTTTATTGGACAATGCCAAATCCTTGTTGGGTTACGTTGATGCTAACTATGGACAAGATCTGGACAAGAGGAAGTCTACAACTGGGTATGTGTTTACACTTGGAGGTGGATGCGTTGGTTGGAGATCTATCTTGCACAAGTGCATAGCTCAGTCAACTACGGAAGCCGAATATGTAGCAGCAGCGGTGTCGTATTGTGACGTGGCTACTATGAGAAGATGATGACATGTGTCATCTTCAGAGCTGTTATCATGATGACGATACTTTAGGTTACAATAACGGACGGCGCATTGTAAGGCTCTTAAGAATCCACCCTTGGATCGACGTTGTAGGGCCAGGATGTAAGAAAGGCTCCAAGAGATATTATCTTGGACCTTATCAGATATAAAGCGCAGTCAAGGTGGAAAGGGTATGGGAGAGATCTAGACAGATCACTTTGCTGACTAAGGAACTTATCTGATCGAAGTGGAGCCGACGTAGGACATGGATAGAGGACAACATGATCCTCCAGATGTACCGATGCCCAATCCATTTATGATCAACATCCGGTGTCTTCATCGTGATCATTTTCGGACGTGGTTAGTATATCACTTTGGAGATAACTTTACGCAACAAGTGATAAATTCTCCAGATCCGATTATTCTTCCAGTTGTTTCCTACAGCGCGATTTGGGACTTAACAGTATACGTTTTGATTTAGTTTGGGCGCTATGGATATGAACTTACCAGTAGTGGTGGCTTTCAACACATGGGTTCCAATCCATCAGTATTGTTTATCAAAAACAAGCCATATGGAGTTGATTGTTAGGAATTTTGGTGAGTATTATTCTCAAGTTATAAACTCCACGGTTCACTTTGTAGTTCCGTTCATACTTAGCCGGTTTTGTCATTTTGACTCTTTATTAATGGCAACTCATATTGTGTATATGATGGTTAAGTAGTGTGTTTAGGATAGTTGTAAAGCTCTAAGTTAATATGGAGCTAATTTGGCCACACTAGAGGTCAAAATAACACTCTTCATTCTCATTGGTCTTGGAGTTAGGGTCAATGAGGGCACTTGGGCAACTTCTTCGAGGTTTTGAGGAGTTTTGGAAACTTTCAAGGGAGACATTCGAAGATTTGGGGACAAGGTTGGAGAGCTGACAGGAAGAGCTACGACATGGACTCAAGAATGGATGCATTTGAGGAGTTTGTCACTCTGATATTGTGATTCAAAGATACAAAGGGAAATTTAGACCTTTGAGTGTATTTGGGATGTTTCTAAAAATTCTACAAAGGTTTTGAAAGATCTGATTCAATTGAGACATAGTTTATGACTCAGGCTTGTACTTGGATTGAAATTGCGACTCAATTGGATGAGTTTTGAGTACGGAATGATAGCTTGAAGTTTGTATATACATTCAGAGTTGCAGGATTTCACTGACTATCACGAAGTTAGTACAATGATCATATCTTTTGCTATCAAAAAGTTTCATCAATAAAAATTTCCACAGTTGAAGTTTGGATGATAAATGACTTTTTCATGAAATTTGAAAGCAATTGGAGTAAAGGATTGGGATGTGTGATGGGTTTAGTACACATGGGTCTGCATATCACCTTGCGATATAGTGTGTAACTCGACAATTATTCTTAGAGATTAACAAAATAGAAACATATGAAACTTTTATGAGAGAATAAACAGTTGTAGAGAAATTTTATGTGAAGTTAAGGTGAGAGTTATTAGTCCAATCATTGGATATCATAATCTTTTTCCGCTGAAGTTTTACGGGTTGTAATGAACTCGAATGTGGAGTGCTGAGGAGAAGAAGAAGAGATTGTCAACTCACACGAGGTTCAATAGGTTCTTCTACAGCCAAACGCTCAGGCGTTCTCAGAGCGAAGAAATGTCCATGCGACAGCGGAAGCAGAAAAGGAGGCTATTTGGTTGTATAGACTTATCATTGAGATGGGATTGAAAGAGGATATTGTAAATCTCCATTGTGATAGACAAAGTGCCTTACATCTTGCAACAAATCAAGTGATGGATAGCAGGGTGAAGCACATCGACATCAGATATCACTTTATCAGAAATGCAATTTCTGATAGGAAGGTTGAGCTAGTCAAGATTGACGGTAAACTCAATCTAGCTGATGCTTTGACCAAAGTTATTCCTTTAGAGAGTTTCACGAGGCATTATGCTACTATGCAGGTTTTGCACAAGGAGTACTAGTAGAGTTACTCTAGCAATTGTTTGATTCTTGTATATACTTTACTTCTTCCTTGTTAGGCTACGGCTTAGTTCTAGTTAATCCTTGTTTACAAGAGGGCCTATGCTTCAGGTTTCCTTCTAGGACTTCCCGCGGAGTATGTATATGGATAACAAGAGCTAGAGACCCTAAGACATGAGTCAAGGGGGAGATTGTTAGGAGTTAACTCAGGTCTTGAGTAATTCTGGTTAGTTTGACTATATTTAGTTAGACTAGGGCTAGGGCTGGTACTACTATATAAGAGGGCTGGCAGAAGCTGTCTGCAACACAAATTAGGGTTACTTAGTAAAGTGACTCTGTGTGTTCCGTGGAAGTAGCCTCAGTGAGGTGAACCACGTATTTCCTGTGTCGACTCTTGATTACATGTGTTTCTCCGTGTATTCCTGTTTCGGACAACAAAAATTTCTGATTGAAATTTTTATCAAAAATTGAAATATGAGCAATGAAAACTCAAGCAATGAGCTTTATTTTACTATCATTCATATATATATATATATATATATTGTAATCAGTACATAATCTATCGAATTTAGCAGAAATATGCAATTGCACGGAAATATAATAATAATTCTATTTAATCCTCTTAGAATCATGAATGTGTTGAAAGTAATGTTGAATTCTAGATACTACAGATTATTTTCTCTGATAATCCATTCGTGATTTCAGCTTCAAAGTAAATCACAAATTATTTTTTTCTATATATCATAATCTTACATAATGTTTCGTCGTTTAAAAAAGGATATTTTTTTAAGATAATTAACTTTCCTATAATAGCAATAAAGAAGACATATGTGAGCTTGCTTGTGCTCATTGATAGCCCTATACTTTACAATGTTGAACAACAAAGTCAAAGCACATTTGAATATGGTTCATGTTACCTAATTACTGCAGTCGAATTTTAAAATCTTTTCCTCCTTTCTCGCCTTCTAAAATTCCGAACCAAATCAATATGAAGTTCTTGTACTTACATGGAATCCACTGATTTGTAGCAATTGCGTTGAGGAAAATATTCTCAAATGTAGAAATGTTGATCTGCATGATTTCCTCAGGTTTTTGTCAATGCATGAAAGGCATGTCGTTGAACTTTCATGCTAAGTCATGCTCCTAAAATTGTCCTAACAGGCTCATGGTTCCTACTGTTATCCCTCTTTGTTTTAGAGAAGGGAGAAGCCGGAGATCTTCACTAACTTCTGACTGTTTAAGTGAGGAAGTAAATAAACTGAAATAAAATGAAATAATGTTTGTCCCCAGCGTATTACATTTAGACTTTGCCGGGGCCAGATACTATTGTTGGGTTAGGTTGAAGGAGTTTGCGCAAAGGTAAAAGAGAAAGCGAGAACACTTGCAAATCATTTCACAAATGAGATGTTCGCCATCGAGGAATCTGTCTAAAAGCCGTAGGCCGGGGTTGCTAGATCAAAACCAGACAAAGTAGAATAACAAAAGGGTTGCTAGATGCATGTATTCATTCCGTAAAAGAGTAGAATGTACATCAGGAATTTTAAAAAAGGGGTAAATACATGTAAGAAAATAGCTAAAGGCCAGGGGTTGGTCAGCCTTGTACTCAACGATTGCTGAACATGAAGTACATCAAGACCCATGACTCGCAATCGTGCTGTGGTGGGTGTGTCTCCGCCAAGCACCAACCACAACCAGCTCGGATGGATCGGACCCATGGTAGGATCAAGCTCTGGGTGGTTTTAAAGACGGCAACACTGAAAGCAGCCAATGGCATGGAGGAGCTGGTGAGCTCTACTTTTGGTAGAGGACTATCTCTTGACCTCCTTTCGGACTCCAGCGAAGATGGAGATAAGTAGGAATCTGCTGAACTCAGAGTCGTGGTCTGGAAGGCTGGAATACTGGAACTTGAGGCTGATGCGAGATGAGCTTACAAGTTTGATGAGAATGCAACATCAACCGGGGGGGCCCCAAATATAAAATTCGGCACTTCAGAAAATACACGTAGATCCTCGGCCCTGCCTTTATGTGGGGAAGGTCTCTAATAATATCCGAGAGAGGGATCGGATACGAGGTGTACAATATAAGGAAGATTGTACTCATCAGGATCCGGACAGTGCCTTCTGTCATGTGTTATGACCACCCAAACGTTGCCATTTACGAGGATGGCAATGGGAGCAAGAGCACGGAGTACCGGTCTTTCAATTCGCGTGATTGCCAAGCAGACCATACATGAGTGCGAGGCTTGGCCACGGAAGGTTCTCTTGCACTGCGCACAGGTACTCCCGAGCTCATAAACATTCACGGCTTGCTGCACTTCGCTTGCACCAGTTTGAGACGAGCTAGCACTCCTTGTAAGGCCTGAGTAGGCTCGGCCATGTCTTCCAGGCAGATGGAAGGTTGCGTTTAGAAATACTGTACTCGGCTGAGAAAAGTCCGGGAAGTGAAATCGAGAGCATGTGCATGAACATAGGCGGGGTACGCTCTTATTGACCTCGTAGGTCAATAAGAGCGCATGCTGTCATTATATTTTGGGCTCGGTATAGTTTTCATGGAGACGGATGTTGTGGGCATACCGTTTGTGCAGTCTTTCGCAAAAGTGACGATGAGCATTGCTCTTGAATGCAAAAGGGACTGCTGCACCACTGATTGGATCATCGGTGCATTGGACCTTCCTTCGGTGGGGGCGTCAGCAGTATAGGGCCTTATGTTCGGGAGCGCGTACGTGGAGGCAGTAAGGGGCCATTGTAAGTTATGTCGGAAATCATTCCAAGCTCAGTCAGTCGTCGACGTCCAGCAGAGAGCAGCTTTTCCTTAGCTTCCGACAACGTCGCACACGACACTCTGACTTCACAAGTTTGACATTGACATTATTAACGCTTACAAACATCCAAACATACGGACCGCCACTACTGTGATCATTTGAAATAGACTATTCTGGTGCATGCGTCACATGGTATCGGTTTCTTAGATTAACATAAGATTACATTGATGGCCATTGTCAACGTCACTGTATATATTCATTTCACACCACCTCCATATTTTCCCGTGGCGAACCCATCGTGTACACGGACTGAGTTTATTCAGAAAATTCTGCTTTAAGGATGCACAGGAAGTGAGAGAAAAAGGGAGTTTTCACGCAGCCTCCGGGCTATCTGTCACACCGTACTTCAAGGTGTACATGTCTGCCGCATGCTACATTTTGATGCACGTTATACGACGCGATCATCGATATGGACTCAAGTGACTGCACAGGAGATTTGAAGTCTACCTGATGTTGATTCCAGGCTGGGCCATAGCACCGTTTCCATAGAAAAGCTGGTGCCGCTGGAACATCAAGGTACAGTGAAACTTTCTTCGGTAATGATCAGGATATACACAAGATCAAAATCCGTACAGACTACGACTAGGAAAACAGATCCATCGGATTCATCTGTGACGGCAACTCCAGCGAAGGCAAATATTACACGCTGCGAGCATGAAGCGAGTCGTACGTATTGAGCTGGTGGCGGCAGATAATTACGTCCACTGCAGACCAGATTTAAGAGATCTCCTGGAGTGCAGGATGCTTCTGGGAGAATTCATATCTATTTCGAGGTTGGAACAAATATGTTCAACAAATATCGCACAGTTAATGCTCTTACTTATGGCCATTTCCCACCCGGGACATGGACAGTATATACACAATACAGCGGAAATTCACGGCAGAGCACACGATCATTTAAGAAGCGTGAATGAGATTTATTCCGTACCAGGAAAGATGACTTCAATTGCCTCTGCGTTGATGTAGATGACACCCGTCATTTCCTCAGGCGCACTTGCACCATCTGTAAGCTTCGAGGGACAGGATATTTTCGAGCAGCAGTCGGTGTAAAAAACGTCGTGATGCAAACGTCAGTAGGAAGCATGACTACACATATTTCTCTACGACTACAACACGCCCTCCTACGAGATTTGGTACAGGACCTTTTGCCATTCATAAAGTTTACAGCCAAAACATCTTCTCGAGATTAGCAGCGCATACATTTTCGGAGCGCAAGATGAAAGTAGTTCATTCGATCGAGAGCTCGACTCCTCAACCGCCGTCTAGACTGCCAAATCCGAAGCTATTAAGAGACCTCCGAACCCCTTCTCTCGTTGGGCACAAAACAAGGTGTGAACAAAGTGAACATTGCTCGAGAAGGTTTCAACTGCATGATCAGATATAAAGGCGTGGAATGCACTGGTGACAAGATTGAAGGCTGCACCGTGACTGACAGGCGTTTGCTACCATGCAAACGTAAAATGCAGACTTTTATATCATATATTAAATCTGCATAGACTCCCCAGCCTACGACATATGCTATTCATAAACTGGGCTTGTGATAATTTCTTTGTTCGAAATATGTACAAAAATGTACCAAGTTACTCAAACTTTTCCTACCTCCACTATGAGCTTTCACGGGTCTTTTAAAAACCGATATTGATAATGTTGAACGACCATTTACAGTAGTCTAGAGTAAGGACATAAAGTAAAACTCTTTCTAATATTAACTTCATGTCTCTGAACATTGAGCGCTAGCCGCTTGTGCAGCTCGAAGTCGATCTAGAAAGGTTATGCTTCTGGCATTTCCTTGATGGTACTTTGAAGTCCGAAATTCGTATGCGTCATTCTTACATATCCATTTCTTGTATTTATCCCGATCGACGGCAGCTGGAAATCCCGTAACCGGATTTCTCTCACCATATGCAGATCCTACTTGGATTTCTGCTCCGTATCTATGGCAGAAGGAGAGGGCTCTACCGATGGACTTGTCCAGACCCTGGGCAAAAACAAACATTAATTTTAGTGAATTCAAAATTGATGCTACATAAAGCCGACTTGCTCACTACTCTACGTAATGTCTCAGGCATTTGAAAGTCTAGTCACTGATGGCTGGCTGCAATCAACATTTACTCGAGACGGGTTTGCTCCTACTATCGGTAGTTCTCAGCCAAGCGAGGCAAGATGAGTCTAGGCTGCATCTTGCGTCTCCCGGGGTGATGAATGCTTACACTCGAACGAGAATGCCTTGGACGAAATAAACACCAACAGTTGGGATCAACTTTGATCGGCAAGTAAGTGATCGGGGGTCACATGTTGGCATGCTCGTTGTACTAAGTCTTCTCCCAACTGAGATAACTCACGGTAAGAGCAACGCTCGATATCAGGAGAATTGAAGACAAATTTCCTCGTTATAAATATTCACTGGCTCAAGAGTGCAATTCCACAAGAAGGGTGTGAGAGATTATTTCCAGTCTTCCTCAAAATTCGCCCCGATTCACACGATCGGAACCCTGGCAGTTCGAAATTCAATGCTGTGGCATCAAGGACATCCATAAGCGAGTTATACCTGAGAATCTCGTAGCTTGGCACCGGGTACTCGGCACTGGATTCGCAAGGAAGACGTTGATTTCGAAGTTTTGTCAGCCATCACAGCGTCTGAATTGCAAGGGCAACATCCGGGGGAATGACATTGCAGGACGTCCTCCGGTTCAGCGGTCGTCGTCGAGCAGGACGTGAAACTAGAGCTAAAGCTGCCCGAGCCCCTTCGTCTTCTCTTGCTGGGACCAAGAGCCAATTCATCGTAATCCACGTCATAAATGTCGCTCTCGCCCATGTCCACGTCTTTGCTGCTCATCTTTACAAGGGAATCCAGATCTCTGATCCTACTGATCCTCTGAGATTCAAAAGCTTATCTCGTTGGGAGGCACAATCTTATCCTACTAGTGCAGCAACCCCACATGGAATCAAGGTCGTCACGGTGTAGTGTGCTGGTGATCACTTTTATTCCTCGACTTGGCGAAGGCTGGGGTATTCAGACCCCCTCACTGTAACACGGCAAGCCCAATCTCGCCCGTCTGACTAAATATCCTGTGATGGTGGGCTAATTGGGCAGCAAGCGGCGGATTGTTCAGTAATTAGATTCACAGGTTATGATAGCTACTAGTAAATTGAAACAGAGCTTTGGTCGCGGGTACCACTCTTGCTACGTGGGCTCACACAGTCTTCACACATCAGAACATTATGGTGTACCTCCTGGATTTCCCAGAAATGGATCAGCATTCCCAGGGGTAAAAGACTGGACGTTGTCGCATCAAGACTCCTCCCAGGGCAAGTGTTCACGTCTACACTGTCCAATCGCGATGGTGCAGTCGGGTTGGATCGGTTCACCATGAAACGCGAATTGCGTCGAGCGAGCACTGCACTTCACAGAAATTGCGCTGCTACGGACAGCACATCCAGCCAGCCAAATCAGTTCGGATTGTCCAGAAATCCACAACTCCAATTCAAATTAGGTAGTTGAGCGGTCAGAGACGAGGTTGGGTTAATGTTAAATCCAGAAGAACAAGAACGGTAGTAAGCGGGGGTGAGACTCCATCCGTACTCGGAAGCAAAAGCATAGTCAGTGCGGCGGAAGTGATAGGACCGACATCCTGCCATTAGATCGTATCAACCTGATAGCCAAGGTTGATACGAGCAGGCAGTGCGCCGACACTGCGTTCGCTTACGAAATAATGGCACTTCGCCGTTCAGCTCTAGAAGTCCCCAGCTTGAGAGGAATCGTAAGTGGGAATCTCCACCCGACGTGCGACTCTGCTAGAGACCTCGACGAAGGCCAGATCAGAAATCGAGGAGTCCGGCTGAGCACGGACGAAAATGGGCCCAAACATTCCACAACCAGCTCAGATCGGATTAGAGAAAAGTTCGCGACCACATTCAACAGCGGCATGGACAAGATTCGCGGAATCTAGGGCCAATATGACAAGCGCAATGGAGGTTACTTTCGGGATTTACCAGTCTAAGCAGGAGCCAGGAGCGAGGCCAGGCACACTGGCAGACCGTGGAGGCAGTCTCCACGGCGCCGTCTGACGAGCCCGATCATCCGACGCTGAGTGTGTAGGTCGTTTGTATGGGCTAGCCTGGAGGTGAAGATTTCAGAACACGAATGGAAAACCCACGCACTCTCGGAGAGCCATCTACATCGTCATCAACATCATCATCATCATCGTGGAGCAAATGGTTGGCCGGGCGGATAAAAGTGCACGGCTCGGCAACCATATGATCCGACATTGAGCAGACGTGTTGTGGTGGAGTGTCGTGGCAGCGAGCAGATTCCCGTCTCAGAACGGCAGTGAGACGCAAGGCAAGCACCACAGCAGGCGCGAACGAATCCGCATCGGCACAGAGGTGGACTTCCCAAAGGGTGGGAAGCAAATCCAAGCCACCACCTCACGGTGAGACGCCGCTGCTCGACATCGCGTTCCGCTCTAGTACCGGCGAAGGCAGTGCATCATCGCAGTGCCACAATTTGATCAATGCACCTGGGAGGTTCCACACAGTGTCCGCTATGAGCAAAACTAGTGATTCAGAGAAATGAAGCGCTGGTGCGCACGCCAATTCTTCTGAATTGTTCATCTGTCAAGAAACTTCGAGGGAATCCTACATGGACCCACTATCTAATGCGAGAAGTGGGATTGAGATCCAAGCTCATTCGCAATGCTGTGCTGGAGACAGATTCCATGATGAATGTTCTCGGATCTCCATCCCACTTTTCACACGAGATAGTGCAATCCCGGAAACGGAGGATATGGCCAAAAGACACATCTCCAGAATTCAGCTGCAGGTCTTGCGGGGCGAACGTATCTACTGGACATGGATCTATAACAGGGTACGGTGGAATGTAAAACCAAATGTGCAAGTAGAGGTCGGCCACCCACCTCCGAGATCCAAGGTCTTACGGGGCTACTGTGCCAGATGCGAATGGCAAGCAGGTCAGGGTCGGGTCAGGTCCGACTCTAGAGGAAATTGGAACCTTTACATATGCGAGGTAAAAATATCGGAACTCGGGTCCCGGTGTTTCACCCGCTAGGAAAAGCCAGGAGTGGGGCGTAGGATTGGCAGCTCCGAATACCCTCCTGCGACGCGACTGCGAATTTCAGTGTAGACAAGAGAACAAACCCCGCCCCAACTACTTCGTAACGCGTCGTCGAGGCCTTGGCAGGCACCGAGTCTGTCTGTTTAGACGTCTGCTTGCCTGCCTGCCGGCCAGCCCGTGGCTCGGTTCGACCGGCTCCGAAATCTCAGACGACATGGGAGAGAGTGAGCGAGGGAATGAGTGAAAGACCGAGCGCGCGAGGGAGCGAGAGGGAGAGGGCGAGTGGCGAGAGGTGCTGGACCGGACGGATGCTACAGCCTACGACGCAGCGGAAGGGAAGGGAGGGGAGGGGAGGGAGCTCCCCCGTCGAGAGAAAACCGCTCGAGTCGCACGCACTGCTGCACTGTTGGATACAACAGGCGGGGAGGCAGGCTCGCTACCATATAGATAGTTGGGGATCGATCCTGCGCCCGGATCCGAGGGTGGGAGCGCTGAGAGGCAGACAGGGAAGACTTCCTGTCTCTCTGCGTCTCTAAGTAAGTGGCATGTCACCGAAACATTACACACACACTTTCTTGCATGTCATCCGTACCCGAAAGAGACCAAGCCAGCGGTCCCCACCAGATTCGAGCCTTAATCCTGATGTTCGATCTTCTCGGCCCCGCCATTAGCGTGCGCTTGATCTGCAAGCTGTGGGGGCCCGCCTTCGATGGCTAGGCCTGGCCGCCTCTTAATCCTGTTACGAGCTGTATTGTCATTTAGCGAAATTGTCGATAGAATGCAGTTCGAAGTTATTTTAGAAACTGTACTACAGTATTTGGGTTTGACTTGCCACTTGCACGCGGCAGCGTGGACATTCAATGCTAGGCTGACAACGGCTCGCTGGCAAGGCGAAAAGGCCATAACTATTCGCGATTCATATTTCCGGCTCGGCTCCTTTCTGTCCCCATCCCCCACCAACTTTAGCTCACCGGGGCTCACGAATCATCGACGTGTTACCTTCTCTAACCGTCCGCTAACCCATCCGACGGCCGCTCTGCCTTCACCACTGAGAGATCTACCACGAACTCCTCTGCGCTCTCGGTGATGTCAACACGACTCCGCTGTCCGGGGACTCGTGAAAAATTCGCCCCCACTCCCTCTTACCATCCCCGTCCCGCTCCCGTTGCTTCGCTTCTTTCCCCTTCCTCTCCCGACTCCTGCTTGACCCACACCCTCCCTCACGCTTGTCCTCGCTTCCTTTGCCTTTGCCGTTCCCTTGCCTTACCTTCCTCGTCCCAGGCAAGGTTCGCCAAGGCCAGCCTCATCCCATCCCATCCCATCCCATCCCTTGGCACATCGTGCTGCAGGCGACTGCGGGGTCAAAGGGGGCCGAGCGAGGACTCGATCGATGCACAGCGGGAGCAGGGAGCAGGCAGGGCCAAGCCCATCCACAGGAAACGAGCTCGCTTTTTTTTGTTGGACGTAGGACAAACGACTCCATTCGAGCGGAGCTAACAGCTTGTGCAGGTCCTGATATTTTGCGTGTCGTGTTGCGGATTGTATTCAACTGCATTCGACAAAAGCTAAGCTGGAACATCAGTCCGTCTAATTTTAGACCTCGGCATTTGATGAAGGAATTGCACCGCGCATCCCTGCGCTTCACGTTTCGTTCGAGCGCCTCGCCCTTCCTTCTCCTTTAGATCGTCAGATTCTCTATCGGACGCCCCTCCGACGCCTCTCCCCTCCCCTCAATTCCTGCATCTGATGGTAAAATCCTTAACACGTTTTTCCCCCATCTCCCACCTCCTCCGCACCCTTCGATTCCCCATCCGATGGTCGCAGTCGCCCACACGTTAACGGCATTATTGGCTTGAAAGATTTTCTGTGAGATATGTGCTGTCAGATTTGTGATCTGACGGTATGCGTACACACCCTGCCCTGCCCTGCCCTCACCTCCCGAACAAACAAATTTGCAGAGGTAAATCTAAATCTATCCTCTATTCTCATGCGGGAAGCGAAGGGAAGCCCCTGCCTTCCCGCATGCTTCTCTGATCTCCCTTCTTCTCCCGGGCCCCGGCCTGTCAATCTGGATTCTAGTGCTTGTAGTGACTTCACAGCGAGCACTGAGCACTCAGCGGCTGCTTCGTGGTTGACTCGTTCAACCACGACGCTGTGATTACGTCCATCTCTAGATAAGCTGGCTTGGCTTGATCGCTTCGAAGTTTTCATTAACGATAAACTTCTGCTGTGAACAACGGTTTGCCACTCAACTGCAAACACAACCAGAACTTGGAGCCATTACTGATGTAAGTTTGGATTTCGGCCGTAACACAATCCCATGGACTGCACTGCTTTCTCTTTCTGTACTTTACCCAGCAAAAGTGAGAATTGCAACGAGCTATCGCTCCATGGGTGGGACCCCCTGTAGAACTTTTTGCCAAAAAATTAACTGTTGTGAATTAGTTTCTTTGCCAGGTTGTCCTCCCTTTGCATTGGCTCGCTTCATGCCACGAGTCAAATCGAGGCTTGAACTCGGGGGCGTTCGTGATCATAGCGAGATGAATTTGGCAGGAAAAGAAACCAAATTTGTACCATGAAACTTTACACCGAAAAGCTACGTGAGGAAGGCAGCTATGTTGTACTGGCGAGTAGTACAAGTTCATGAAAACAAGAAGTATAATGTCACTCATTTCTAATCGAACAATGTCAATTTACGAGTAGCTTGTCTGATCATCAAAGTGCCTCCTTTCCAGCTCACTAAGGGCGACATTGCGCTTAGTGAGCTGAAGGCAATTAGCTAAGGGCTTGGTGCTGCGAGTTGAATCTGTCATGGGCAATTTACACGTCCATTACCGGTAATTTTTTCATAAGTCTGATGAAATAATCCGTTTACTTCAAACTTCAGAAAACAATCAAAAAGATAAAAAACTAAGTTAACGCATCATAACGACAGCTTTGAAATATATTGTTAACATAAAACCTCATAAACTTGACAAATCAAGATGTTCATAGAAAAAGAAACAATCCTAAAGGGGAAAAATCTGCAAATGCTTTGGAAGATATAGTAAGCTTTTTAAAACTATGAAAAGATTCAATATTTATTTTGAAGTAATTAAAAATAGATCTAAATTTACAAAAAAAACATGACAAAAAAAAGAATGACGTTTAATGTGACGTTTTACATACTGATAAATATATCAAAATGATCCCAAAAGATAACTGCAGGGATATGCGTTCAGCATTTGGTTACTTCTTGAGAAAATAACTGAACTACAGGGAAAATAAAGTAAGGAATCAATCAAGAAATAAAAATATAAAAATTGTATACAAAATAAATATACAGATATGAATTTCTTTTATGCAAATGAAATCATGTTCAACATGAAAAGTAAGAGATAGTAACTCTTTCAAGTTGATATATGATTTGATTAATGTTATAAGACTATTTACAAAATAAAAAAAAGCATGTAAGTTGAATAAAAAGTAATTTAGTTTAATTTTAGAAATAGTTTTAAGTTCTAGTATATGTAAATCAACATGAAACTTACAAAAAAAAACTTTAACGTTTCAGAATAAATTTTCTATTTTTTCTTCATTTATACATAATGAACGGTATAACAAATTATCAGTACATAATCATAATATGAAGTATAATTTCGAAAACATGGAAAAGTATCTAATTGAAAGTAAAGAAAAAAAATTATTGAAAAAACTAATTATTTGTATTCAATTTTTGAATATTTTGCTCTAGATCCCAAATTGTAAGTTTAAGAAAATAATTTGACAGCATGTTATAAATCAGAGATAAAACATATATAATAAATTATGAATAATTTTAATTATACAATATGTCTTTAATTTATAAGAAATTGAAGTATTTAGAATTTAAATTTTTTTTTTTCATATGAACAACTAAATCTAATTTCAAAATAAAAAAAATTTGACAATAATATATGTGATAAATATGTGATTAACTGCATTTTCTAAATTTCACTTCAAACAAAATCTAAATTGTAGAAGAAATTAAAATTTTAACAATCTTAAGAATAATAAAAATAAAAATATATATTCATTAATTTTTTAATTTATTTAAAAATTCACATATTCATAATTGTAATTTTCTCTTCACAAGATGATAAATAGAAATCTATTTGATGATTGAAATTATATATTGTAAAATATATATACATGTTATTTTAATATTTATCCATAAAATACTTGAAAAAATATAATTCAAATAATTTTAATTTCAAATTTTTTTTTGTATTATATATTTTTCATCATTTCATATATTTAAGCTTTACAAAAAATCAAGTTTTATAATTAAATTTTTTATTATTTTTTAATATTATTTTAACTTTTATTTAAAAAAATTAAAATTTTAGTTTTTTATTTGATACAAATTTTGAAATATATTTTAATTATTTACCTGTTGAGATATTTTTTTGAATGAAGTATGAAATTGTTGTCTATATTTTTCATAAATTATGTTCATATTTTCAGTATTTATAATATGGTAAAAATTTTGAATTAAATAAATGAATATGTCTTATGTAGATCAACTAAAAATATTATTGGACTACTTAAAGTGTTATGAAGATTGAAAAATAATTTTGATGTTTTTAATTTGTAATGATGATTGAAAAAATCTCATATGTGTTAATAACACAAAACAAAGTAGTTGACTCACTATGGAACTGAACAATCTTTTGAATAAAATGAAAACTATCTTGAATTGAAAAGTATTCAAGTCAAAAATAAGGTTATGGAGAGAGGTCATCTCTTTATTCCTCTAGATTTAGAGTTATGTGTAGCTATGGACACTAACTTTGACATGTACATCAGAGAATGCACAAGCCTATCATACTATGCGACATGGGGTATCACTCTCTTTAGTTTATTGTATTTTTTTTTTTAGGCAACGTGTACCCATTACTCTACAAAGAGCACTATCTGCTGCAATCCATAGGAGAGCCTCTTTGGGATGCTCTTGTAGTATGTAGACTGTTTGACCTAGATAGTTTGAATATCTTAGATGTGATATGACATATTTCCCATTGTGATGTTATTGGGGCCTAGCCCCATCTTCGTCCTTTGGTTTCATCTATGAACATTTTGATGGGACCTTACCATCCTTTTTGTTATATATTTCTAACTTACTCTTGAATTAAAAATAAATGAATTGATTTTGGTTTCGAATACTAGATGGTGGAGAGGACAAAAATCTTATACCCACCTCATTGTAATATCCAATCAACATATCAAATGAGGATACATCATTCTTTAGCTAATTCCACTTCTAAAAAATATGATGCATGATCAAGCATGAGGATTACGAGAGTGATGGGGAGAGCGGAGAGTATGTTAAGAGGCCACAAATAGTTCTTCACACATTGCGAGGAAATATTTTGTCAAAAGTTGAGAGTGAATAGACAATTTTCTTTGTTTTTCAATTTTGGGTGTATTTATCCCTAAATTGAACAATATGGAGAATTGTGTAGAAAAGTATTAGTTAATTTATCTTTTTAGTCCCCCGAGAATGATGTGTGATACACCATGTTTGATGTGTCATAGTCTCTTTACCTCATAAAACATAAGACCATGTGACAAAGATGCACAAAGATTATGACTGGAACACTTGGGATGCACACGTGAGACAAGCGATCACATTGTGTTTGTCATTTTTGGGATCACAAAAATCACATTGATCCCTTTGTTGATTGTTTCGAGTATACCGATTGGGAAGTGATATGGATCCCAATCATATTTTATTATGAGACTTTTTGAGACTAGATTTTCATGTCCAAGCTTATTCCATAAGCTCCCTCATGCGCTTCATGACAAGGCTAGACGGGCTTTTTGCTTACCGCTTTTTGCCCATTCTCTATGCACAACCCCACACATATCTTGAGGGGATTTGTCATGGATAGTATATGATCATCTAAGATATTACTTTCAAGCATATGATCCTTCTAGTGATTCCATGGAGTTGTTTTATGTGACTGCATTAGTTGCAAGAGTGGAGATTCTATTGTAAGTTAGTCAAATGTTAAGTGCTAGTTGACTTCTTGGGATGGAAAAAGATACAAGGGACATTAGATTGATTGCAAGTGAAGAGGTCTTAAAGTGTTTGTTAGTCGTACCGTGGTCCTATAGCATCTTTCTCACTTTTAGCAACATCTTTGTCCACACTAGTTTGGAATCGCCACAACATGAGATTGTGATGCAGTATCGTTGGGCATTAGAGCACTCCTAGATATACATTTGGATTGGATTGTCTTGTAGATCAATGTTGAGAATACTTTTAATAGTGTCTCACGTGCATCAATCTTTGTCAAACCTCAATCCTTTCCTACGATACTTCTACAGTTCATATTTTTCTCTCTTGTATCAATATGATTTTTCACAAGAGGGAATCATTATTCTATAATCAAACTCTTGTACTTAATAAGGAGATCATTTGGGAGGACTTTTATTAGCAATGGCTCATTATACAACTATACTATCTTTTTTTTTGGCAGTGATAAGTTGTGTGTTCCTCTCCTTAATACACACATTGTGGACCATATAAACCACATTAGGCAGACCTTTGATTACTTGACTAACGAGCTTCATCTTCTAGGCTTGATAGTCAAGATGTCAAAATATAGGGTTTGGTCTCCTATGGGCATTTCTCCTCATCTCCAACTTCTATACGGATGTATGACATCAATAGACGTACATCTTATGCATTCTAGGAGTGCAAATAGGGAACAAGGACTCTTTTCATGCTTCCTAAACATGATATTTGTCGAGGATGTACTGCATGTAGATGATCTTCCTGTACTAGGGGACTCGCAAGTGACATTGGATATACTCTCCTGAAGTATAGTTCGTCGATCCATCTATCTACTTTGCATGGTTGCTCCTTCACATGTATTCATATCATGCTTGATAGCCTTTGATACAAGGATCATGGGTGTCTTTGGTGACATCATCGGATCATGGACCTTTGAGTGTGTAATAGGAGATTTGGCATGGAGACAGACATCTTTGCTAATTTTTTATTGATGAGTACGGTTATTATTTATGAAGGATACAACACCTACAGTGTTTTTTGTAAGTTAGGCACTCTAGTCACCTTTATTTTCTTTTTGATTTGTGATTGCAGATAGACCCATCCTTGAGATATATGTGAGGAATGTGGATGGGGGTCGTTTCTTTTACAAATACTATTACGAAAAATGACATATACTTTGTCCCATAGATACGACATGAGTTTTTTTCTTTTTGCTCTTGCTCATCGGGTTTTGCATAGAAGTCATCTCCTTGTTCCTTTGCTTTGGAGATATATGGAACTATAAATGGTGACTTCGACACATTTATGAGAGAGTATACGAGAGCCTACCATACTAGGCGACAACAGGTACATTCTCTTTAGTTTATTTTATAGCCTATTTAAGCCATAGTGTATTCATTGCTCTAAATAGAGTTCTAACTAGCGCAATCCATAGGAGAGCAATCACGTTAGGTTATGCTTCTTTGGATACTCATGTATTGTGTAAACTGTTTGATGTAGATAATTCTCATATTTTAGGTGCAGTTTGACATATTTCCCATTGTGATACTATTGGGGCCTAGCCCCATCTTACTCCTTTGGTTTCTTACTATCCTTTTTGCTATATTACTTGGTTCCCTTTGATGAGGAGAGTGCATGAAGTTTCTTCCTCTTTTGAAATGTGATCCCTAATGCAATGAGGGAAAGAGTATAGCAAAGTTAAGCCGATTGTGATTTTTTGTACACTAAGAATTACAATGGATAGAGTGAAGAAGTTGTTGCAGCAATGACAAACCATTATGATGATTTTCATGAGAGAATTGAAATTAATTTGAGAGGCATGTCTCAATGGAGAATGAATCTACCTTCGAAACGCACCACTTGTGTATGATTGGAACATCCTACTTGTCATACATCATTTGTTATTTGGGGCTTCTCGACGAAGTTCTCCGTATCCAAATTAGGGAAACCTGGCTTACAGCAACAAAATATTCTTACTTCCGACGTGTCTGTTATATTCAATTCGTATGTGTATCAACAATCATACGAAATTTATATAACTTGACTAATGCCTATGACCCTACTAGATGTGAGTCACATCGTTTTTATCACTTTGCTAGGGTATCGTACTTTCTGTAAGCTTTCGAAATTCTACTTTTGCCTTTTAAACCACTAGCAAATCCAATTTTCTCTTGGTCCATGGATGCCACGAGGGTACTTTCGTACCGTACTAATTTCCATGGTTTACAATGGAAATGCGTGATTGATATGCTCAACTTTAAAAGAAAGGACCAGATCCATCATAGGTGCACAATCGTCAGTCGACTAGTTGTACTCTGCTCATTTGAAAGAAAATTCACAAAAAGATAACCTAAAAGTAAATGTTATAGGCATGCATAGTTCATGTCGTAAAATATCCACATGACCTCAGTACGGTTCAGTATGCTATAAATTGACAGCATTTTCGAATGGCGAAGAACTGTACTGTCATGACGAAATCATAATCTACGAAATCTATTGGGAAACTAGATTCACATTTGTCAATTTTGTATGTTTTTTCCCTTGATGAATGTTATTCCAAACTTCCTGTTCATGGTTCAGACATATTTTTGTTGACTGAGTTGAATGGATATTGGATCTGCCTTGAGAGCCAAGCTACGATAGCAGGAGCTTAAAAGGTGATAGTCTTGACTCGGCAGACCCGACCGAACATGACTTATGTGGCATATTTGAATCCAAATGTGAGACTGTTGGTTCCATATCTTGCCGAAAGCAAAGGTCTGGTATTTTTTGCGTCACCCGCACCAACCATGGAATCTTGTCAATAGTAGATGTACGCAGTCCAAACCAAGCTTTTCACTCAATCCAAAATTGGCTTACTTTGATGATCGTCCAGGCTTCTTGAGAGGATTTATGGAGTCACTGGAGTGTGAGGGCAGTGTAGTGTTCGAGACTAATTCCAACGTAAAGGGTGGATTATATGGTGAACATCTTGTTGCAATTGAATCTGCTGTAACTAAAAATCTACAGTACGAAGAGTCAAGGACTCCTCCTCCCAAGGATGTTGTTCATTTTGAGCACAGTTTGACGAAGTCAGGAGAATTGAAATGAACTTACTTTGTCCACGTTGCCTTGTCATAAGAGATAATACTTCTCGAGATTGTGATGTGCGGGGTGTGTTCAAGTGTTGTTGGTACCCTACTAGCCTTGGTTCACACTCACATGAGCACATGTGCTCACATTTTCCGAGATTTCAGCCTTTGACTAATTCCTAATTTCCTAACGGACACATGTGGCTCTACGGAGGTCATCTGGAAGCAAGATGGAGTGAGAACTGAATCATTTTCATTAGCAGTCCACAACTTCACACCTTGTCCTTGGCCCCCGTTGCACACTTCTGCCGATCAACAATAATCCGAGGAGATTCCGGAGTTTATGTACAGTGGACCTAAACAACCACATACTGATGAGATTCTAATGCATTTCTGCAGTAGAGACATTACTGGTTGACATACGTTTGCAGATCTTCTTCGTAATTTTGTTAGCCGGTGCCGACCGATGCAGATCAACGATCAATGATGGTATTCCAGTACAGTACAATAGTTGTCTGCAGTAGACTTCAAGACCCTTATGCTGATGTAACTCCAATGCTTTTCCACAGGTACGCATGAATGACTGACTCCATGTGCTGTAGTAGCATGCATGGAGCATCTTCTCATGCCTTCCTTTTAATAATCATATTTCGAGTAGTTTTGGAGTTTGATCAACCGTCCTTTTATTGAAATGGAAAACAAACGAAAGATACTGTACTGTTGCAGTTTGGAGAATCTCCTCAAAGTTCTCATGCATGCACAATGAGAAATTGTTCGGGCTCCGGAGCTGGACTAGCTGTCCTTTTCATTCATGTGAAGAATATACCAACAAAGAATATACAACATGAAAAGTGACAGAAGCAAGGAGGAATTTTGAACTTTTGTCAACGTACCTGGTTTCATCTCGGATGCATAAGCTAATCAGCTCACTTGAACAGCTTCTAGTTCACCACGAAAACCTAATGCCTGAGTACATTTGTGACATTTGTCTTGGGGTCTAGGACGAGGTGAACAAAAGTCAAAGTTTGTTCACCTCGTCCTAGACCCCAAGACTTGGATCATACTTTACGATCATCATTTTTTAAGGCAAGTAAAGCTGCACCTCCCTGTAGGCCTCGCAAAGCTCGTTAACTTCCCTGCTTAGTTTTTCATATTCATGTTGGATAAAGCGAAAAAAAATTAATATTATTATCCTGCGACTTTCTTTAGCACTTAAGGTATCTCGGTCAATTTCTGCTACTTCGTCAAACTTTACCACGTACGTGCATTCTTGCTGTTGCATAGAGCGGATTAGTATGTACCTTTTTTACGTTGTCCATGCAAAGAAGTCATACATGTCATTCTGATGCTACATACAAACAACCGACACGAGCTTTTAGCTCGGTTTCTTTGAAGTCCTACATCACCAAATAAAATGCCCTGCATGTTTCGTCTTTGTAGACTTTATTATTAAAGGAAGACGAAGCATTATAAAACAAAATTACACTGCCGTTGTCAAGAATCCACAAATTGTTACCATTGTACAGCTTAAAAAATGACTCTGTAACTTCAATCGAAAGTAGGAAATATATCACAACCTGAACTCATAATTCTGTGATTGGTGCATTTGTAAGTTTGATACAGATCATACAAAGGGTAACAGCAAACAAAAAACGCTAGTCCAAAATGTTTCTCTCAAGACTATACAGATATTTTGTTATACTAATGATGGAATACACATTTACCAAATAAGAAAAAAAATAGTCCATAGATTACAAATATTAAATTTAATTTTATATATAATGAATCTGTTCTTATATTGGGATTCATTAAAGAAAAATAAAACTTAATTTATAAAAAAATTAATGTGCCTTTAAAAAATGGACATATTAAGTTTATTTTTTTTAATATATTTTTCTTCCATGTGCATATTTATTAAAGAATCGTATTAAATTTTTTGGGAATCATTTTATTGTTCACTTATTCATAAATATGAATTTATAAGATGGTTAATTTTACTTTTCAATTATGATCACATACCCATATCTTAAACTGATGTGCAAGTTAAACATGTAAAATTTTTTTCAAATCTATCATTTAAAATTTATATGTAATATAATTTTTTTTAAATTATACCAGCGAATTTATTTAGAAAATTTTATTATTTTTTCATTAATGTGTCTGTCCTTATTGATATTTTAAGAATCTATCAAAATATTAGAATAAAAAATAGAATATATAAAATTAGAAACCTCGTTGTGCTTACAACATTTCAAAATGAATCAAAATTATCCATATTGTGAAAATTAAATTTCCCATCCGTAACTTAAATTTTCATAACTGTAGTTAATTTTTACCTTCTCCAAAAATGAGATTCCATAGAATGATATCAACAAGTAAATCAATAATACGCATCATGTCAGATGATGCTTTATAATTTCACAAAATGCGGACGAATTTTATGACAAATATTAACGGTAGCATAAACAGTAACCAAGCGTCATACATCACGTTTATCTATATATTTATCGATTCAAAAGTTCATGTGGTAGCAAAGCTACAAGGGTAGGAAAAAAAATTCGAACAACTGACTAGGAGAAACACAAAATTTACTCTTAAACTCTTAGGTCTGAGTTACAATAAATTACAGCAAGTCAGAATGTTAGATTATCTCCAGCAAAAGTTTCTTATCGAATTTACTGAGATATGAAAATCATTTGTAGATTTGTTGTTTCATCTAATTATTTTTCTTTTGAAAAGAAGATAGCTACTTCAATCCGGAGGTGAAAAGACTTTTCGATGAGAATGGGACGGTATTCACATCAAAAGGGGGACCTAAATTGCACTCCATGAGAATGTGGGTAAGGATCCGTTGAAAAACCTTTCCTGATACCTTATCCAGGCAAGGCAAAATCTAGTGGGTCTAAAGCCTGCATCTTGAAAATAATAACAACTTGAACGATTATCTTGTGCACAATTGTCAACTTTCCACTTTTAATCTGTCAAGTGGAGTGAAACTACCGTAGTTCGAAGACATGGTGATGTGTTCGACATAGTTTCAACTCCCCATGAACTTGGTAAACTGGAAATCTTTCCAACTTGCGTGAGTTCCCATAAGACTGGATGTTAAAGTATGGAACGACCATAGTAGTGAACCTATCGAGGCTAGAAATTTCGTTGAAGGAAGATCTTTGACCGTAAATCTACCTCCTCGAGAGTCGCAACAGGTTGACAATCTTGAAGGACTAATTTATTCTACCCTCTAGGATGATTGAGTTTGCAATTTAAGCTCCAAATTTCCCTTTTCCTCTTGTCAGGTTCGCGAGGAACTTCAGAACTCGACAACCACTAGAAAATTCTGCAGCGTGTCTTTAGTGTATCGGTGATATGAATTATACAGTATACGGTACGACGATAAACCTCTACTGCTGCTGATCCAATCATCACATCGTAGCTCCTCAATATTTCTTCTTTTGCGTGACATGCCATTGAGAGCTTGACGCACGTCGAATCAACTATGTTGGACCGGAGAATCAACATTGCAGAAACCCTAACAAATTTTGTGAACCACGTAACGTATAAAGATATGAGGACCGATCTTGACGCTTTAAGTCCAAGCGGCAAGAATGTCTCTCATCTCTCCATCCCCGTGAGATGCAACGGAGACGTGCGTGTCAGAGATACATGTTAAACGACTGCGGTGTGGCACAAAAGCTACATGAAGGAAAACGGGATTCTGTTATCTGGGATGAATATGAGAAATACAACTTAAGGGTGATTTGAAAAAGAGAAAAGAGGCACTTGTGTATGCAACACATATGATTACATTACTGCTCCTATCCAGGAGATTCACATGGTGCAAGGACCAAAATGTGGGAGAATAAGTAAAAGTCAGACTGCTTGACCTTCTCTCCTTTGCATCCGGTGCGGATCCTCCTACTGCTTCTGCGTTTGCCTTGGCATGGGACCCTGGGAGTGATTCCAGTCTTTCCAAGCCATATGCACTTGGAGAGTGAATCTAGGGTAGCATTGATAAAAGTCCAGTAGAACATAGACTTCTGAAAATGTGGACTAATCATTTCAGCTCTTTACTGATCAACATGTTCTGATTATCTGCTGAAGAGGTAGAAAATTTTGTATTTGAATTTATTACAATATTCCAGTAGCATCACTTATATCTGTTTCGCTTAAAGTAAGATATAATCATCTACTCGTAATTTCTTGTCACAATAAGAGCCAATCATGGTTTCTTTGTATTCTTTAGGTGCACGGGTGCGATAAGGTGAAGGTTTGAGTACCCATGATGAAACAAGGAGAGCTAGAGGTCATGCCTAACTGGATGTCGACCTCAGAGTGTTCTCATGACAGGAGTAATCATCCGCAAAACTTGAATGAATCTTCAAAGCTGACGAACAAGAGATGATTTGATGCTTTTCTGATAACTCCACTTTCTTATATGTCACTTCCCTTGCCCTTTCTTGGAATTTGGACACTGGAGTTCCGTGGTCGGAGATATCACTTATTTAACCTAGAGCGAATTGAGAGCATTAGCTTATGATGAGGCTAAGTCCCACCTGAAAGGCTTTCGTAGCTCCGTAGTGCAAGAATACATAGTTCAGTGCTGTGGAAGCAACGGGTGGAATGTAGTGGTACATTATATTGCGTAATATTGCGTAGTGGCATACTACGTAATAAATCTGGGAATTTTAGACCTTCTTTATAAGTTACGGGCTCAACATTTGCTAGGATGTAAATCAGCCAGCCATCTGTTCATTCTGTTGGCGAGTCAATTATGACGGGCCTAGGCTCATACTGCGTAGTGTCGTTTTAACTGGCCAACGCATTATCATAGTGTTCATGTGAGGCTGGATCTGCTCTTTGCTCTTTGGCAATATTTTATTATTTTCTTGTGCGTCCTACTTTCTCGCCTTCTGTTCCATTCTTTTGGACACGTGGGAACAGGGAAAATTTAACGAAAATTATTCCTTTCCGTTGGTGCTACAACTGTCAAGAACAAAGCCCGGATATCAGACTGAAGACCAAAGAATGATTCCGTCCAAAGCAAGTGAGCGTATCATAGATGACAGTAACAGAAACATAGACATCACGTGAGACCTCCAGGGACCTGATTTATGAAGCTATCTATCCTTTTGTTGTTGTGAACTCAGAACAAGTTTTCATGTATATTATTGGAAAAAACTAAAAAGTCGGCCCTCGTCTTAAATACTTTTTACACACAATTAAAAATCTCCTCATCCAGCATCAGGAATTTCATTTCAGATATCCATCGAGTCAAGTGATCCTATAAGATTTCAGGGAGCTGCTAGCTCCTACGCATCGATCGTGCCCTATGACCTATCGATTATCTGTCCGGACCTAGCCACATGTGATAAGACTTTTGTGTTACAAACCATACAAAAGTTCTCCGCATTCTTACAAATATTAACGAATCTTAGAGACCATGGAAAGGGAACTTAAAACAAAAAGAATCCAGTTGAAATTAAGCTTCAGAAAACATTGGTTATAATTAGTAAAGTTTCATCTTCAATTGGAAGATTATCCGACAGAAGAGGAATAAATTGAAAATAATTTTCTTTCTATCTCTCAACTCTTTACAAAGGACCGGAACCTGTAGAATATTGTATGACTAGTAATGCCATCTATAATCAATAAGGCCATCTATAGTCATATTCTGTTTAGCATCTAGAAAACGGCTTTTTATTAAAAAAGTGTCAAATTCCTAAAAATTTTAAGATAAATTCGTCGTTGCGACAGTTCAAATTTTTTTTAAAAAGTTATGGTACGGTTCTTACTCTTGTAGAAAAAGTTACCCTTTAATTTTAGTGTGCATGAAAAATTCTCGTTATCTTAGGCCAAAAAATCTGGTTAGAAATACTAATAAATTGTCTTTATCTATAAGTTTTAAAGCATAAAATTCTTGGTTTCTCAAATCTTAGAAAATTTAGTTGATTATCATTGATTTATTTTCCAGTCAATCTCGTGGTTTGTGTGTAGTACATAGTATATTAACCATAAGAATGATGGTAGATTATCTGAAGGCGAAATAACAATCTCCTTCTTACTTCATATTCGGGCCAGATTATGTTTTTGACCTTTGTCGATCTTTGTTTTGTTCTGTTTTTGGTGATTTTGGCCATGGATTTGATATTTCTTTATTTCATATGTTGACGTTTCTTTGTACTATAACAAGACGGACCTGAAGTGATGTTGGATTGAACACTCAATGTATTGGAGTGACAGGAAGACATGGACAATTTTTATGCGTATCGTACTCTATCGATCAATGTAGATGGGCAACACGATATATTGATTTGAGTTTACAACTTGACCTAGAGGTGTAAGACTCGACATGAGTGGTGTATGACTCTCCTTGCTCCGAAATTTTTCTATCTTGTACAGAAATCTCACGAAACTTCAAGGCAGACTTATACAAACCGTCATTTGCATCGAACACGAGCTATATAGAATATCTCGTGTCCGATATATTCCCGCAACATAAACATTTAGGCATAGGAAGAAGCGAATTCATATGTTATGTAAAGCCATATGCAAAGATTCTTATTCAATAATGGTAAAAACATATTACTTGTCGGTTAAACTGCGCTGGGACATGCGCAAGTCTTATGACCTCCTTGGTTTCGCTTCCCTCTATTTCAACCCAACAAAAGAACTACTGTGGGCAAATATTGGAATATGCTGGACGTCTTAGAACATGATGATTGCCATTCACTTGATGCAATTTTGGTGCCGCTTAGACGATAAATACTCTTAACATTTAACAAATCCAATGGAGAGACCCAGTAAAATAAACAAGCATTTAACAAATCACAACAAGTTCGAAACGGGACAAAGTATAACAACAAGTGTCATGTCCATTTTAGTCCATTCAGGTTCCAAATAATTTGTGCCGAAGAGCATTTGTAGTCTTCAATAAAATTCATATTGAGAAATTAATGAATATCTGACGGTCAAGTAATGCGATATACTCGCTCTTGCGGATACTGCTTTGGACGTTACACTAAACATTCTTTCAAACGTTAGCATAAACAGTAACAAGATTCTTTCAAATACCGAACAAAAGTCAAGTCATAATTGCTACCGAATCACCAATTATCAATCTATCATTGTTCTCTGGGGCCCGACGTTCAAACCTCTAGAAGGACCCTGGTCGATGGTATCCATCATTTTGCTTCCAAAATGAAAACTTAAGTCCAAGAAGCTAAGCTCTTGGAATTACACATTCATATATTGTACCATGGATAGGAATACAAATTAATGATATTTAAGTCAATATGACCTAAGCATATACTTTACTTTTTGGACAACCCGAGAATGTATTCAATAATGTAAGAACAAGTTTACTATTAATTAAATCGCTCCTTCAAGTCAGTTGGATGTTTCAAATCATGTACTATTTCTGCTCAATTCATTTTCTGTATCCTTATATCATACTCGAGTTCTTCATTAAATTGAATTTACATATTTGAAAACATGGGAATGATTGAGTTTTTTCATGCATTTTTATTAGCATGTATATTGTAAAGAGCAAAAGACTTATTTGCAGTACATCAAGCCAATTCTCAGACATTTCTGCACAATGACAAAAAGATATATATTACCACGAAAGCATAGTAACTCTAATGTTTAATTTCAAAATTAACAGTACCTGTGGAGTCTTCAACAAAACATCCATCTTTGTTGAAACGCACTTGGAAACTTTGTTCTACCATTTGTCCTACTGATAACAGATTTCAAGTCAGAGTAAAAACATGTAAAACGTTTCCGATTCCAGAAAGATTAGATCGTGGAATATCAAGCAGAATTTTACCCTTATGCTTGATCTCGTGCTTCGTATCATCTCCAGTCACCATGAACCGAGGAGTCTCCACATTGTCGGCGCGACGCAAACCATTCTTGATGCGGCGTCATGTGGCTGGTAGCTCCGGAATCGATCACCCAATCTGTATCAGATGCGAAAGCAACATAACTCTGGTGTGTCACAATGAGTAGCTGTTCTTCAATAGCTACATGGCCCTGTTGGCCCGAAGCACGCAGATCGTTCTGACGCTTGTAACAATTTTTGGCATAGTGGCCATTCTTGTGACAGTAGTTACAGGTGTTGACCTGCCTTCTGCGGCCGGTGGCCTTTTTGGCTGGTTGGGCGCCTTGTTACGCACCACCGACCTCTACCACCACCATATTCGGCTCCTCTGCCACGACCTCTACCTCGACCTCCAGAACCTGCAAAAAATACACATTCTTGCGGGATGGACGAAGCACTAGTACTGCCCAAAATTCGCACTTCTTCTCCCAACATCATTGGGACCAGTTCGTCAAACTTTGGAAGAGGTTCTCTGGTCGAAATTGACGTAATGAACTGCTTGTACTCGGCAGGCAGTCCTTGCAATGTCGCACCGATAATCACGCTCGGATCAAGTTGAACATTGACAGATGCTAACTGATTTGCCAGTTGCTTGATGTGATTGACGTAGTCACTGGCACACATCGAGCCTTTCTTGACCGTATTGATTTCTTTGTAGCAGCTGCGACTTCCGAGCTTACGTTCCCGAATGGAACATGCAGACAATGCGTCCCAAGCTTCCTTGGGTGTGTCACAGTCTTGAATGTGACCGATCATCGAGCATGAAATCATTCACGCAATGTAGTGGATGGCTTGATACGATCGCTTTCTCCAGTCACGCAATGTCTGCTCACTACGAAGATCACCAGCAACCACGATTGGTGTTTTTTCCTCCCCGGTCACAAGCTCCCATAGCCCCTGGCCTTGAAGGAAGGTCTTCATTCGAAATTTCCATGTTTGGAAATTGTTCTTGTCGAGTTTCTCTCCAGTGATCATGCTCATGGATTCTGCCATGGTTGTGGTCACGAGTGGAAATCACGACCCCAATACGGCGATACCTGCACAGACACAAAATGAACACAAAGAACACCTCCGTGACTATGGTGGAAAAATAGCTCCTATGCACCTCGATCAAAAAACATGAAAAACTCCAGAAAGTGGCAAAATGCGCCTGTCTTGACCTGCAGATGAAGAATGAAATGTGTCCGTGATTTTGCGTCTGCACAGTACTTAAGCGAAAACGACGAAGAAAGCTCGTATTGAGCTGAAATTTTTCATGGTAGGAGCACTGACAGAGGTGAGCAAAGCCTTGCTCAAGTAGAAACCCTCAAATCTCTAAAAAATTTCGTTTAGGCCTCCAAACAGCTCCTCAAAGATTTTGGAAAAGGCGATAATTATCAATTACAACTCCAAATAGCATGAAAACTTCATGGCTATCAAATTTGACCATTCTGCGCAAGACAACTTCCTTTAGGAAGTTGGGCAATCAAAAATAGGTCAAAAACGATCATTTTGTATTCCGAAAATACGATTGAAGATTCTGAGAAAACACGAAACGGTTCCCCAACAATCTAATCGCTTCAGTGGGAAAGCCTCCAATTTTGAGGCACACTCCTCACTGATCTCCAGCACTCCTCTATGTCTAATCTACAAAAGTAATGCTCCCACCATGCTCTGATACCATGTTGAGAAACCGACTCTTCAGGAATCACTCCAAGAAGAGGAGAGCACACCAAAGGGACAAGAGAGAGTGTCCAGGAATGAGATGAGGAAGGATTTGTATATATAGGGTGAGTACATGGAAACCCTAATCTTGGGTTAGCCCTAAACAGATCTGTACCATCGGTATGTAACAACCCTAGATCTACAGCCTGTAGTCATCAAGCACGGATCAACCTATATCAACTAGATGAGCTTGGGATATTAACAAAAAATAGATATCTTAAGTTTGAATATATGTTAAGCCATGTTTTGAAATATATTAAAAAAAATAACTATATATCTCAAAAAAGGATAACATAGTTGTTGATGTATTAAAATTCAGGAAAAATCTATTCGACCAAATCTCATCATTTTTACACACATTTATGATCCTTCATAGCTTTGATATCTTTGTATACAAATGGTTGCATGAGAATGTTCAAAGAAACCAAAAGGGTTAATGTAGAACCCATAATTTCAAACTTAAAACTTTTCAACTTAAAACTTCTCAATAATTGATCTAAACATCATTCATATTTTTAACACTCTAGCAACCACATAAGCATATACATTTCAAACTCATATAACATGATTCATTCTAGATTGAGACTAAGCCATTAAGAAAATACTCATGAGTAGTTCTTAACTCATTTTTATACATTTACACAAAAAGTTTTCTCCAATGGTTATAATTCTCCCTTAAGCATACATGCATGTTATCCTTACTTCATGTGCTATTCAAGATTATCAACTTTACCTCCCCACAATCATTCAAGTTATCAACTAGCTTTCTCAAAGAAGCACAAGATTTCTCTCTTTTGATAACTTTCTTATGTTATTTCTCTTTCAATTTCAAAAATTGAGATTTAAATTCAAGGTTAAAAATGTAGATTATTCTCTCAACATCATAAACTTAGAAGCTTGATTCATTATTGTGAGATCTACATTAAGCTCATGTAGTGGTCCATGTTGATATGTGCTCCTACAATCAATTAGGAATATTTAAATTTGAACTCAAGCCATTTGAATTCAACCTCAAAGTTTAGTGAGAAAAGTCAAAGACATTCTTACTTATACGGATTTACTAATTTCACTAGCTACCATGTTGTCTTGAACATGCTTCACGTCTTGTACTTGATTTTTGTTCATATTGAGTAAGAAAAAAAAATTAAGGTGTCATTTCACCACAACCATCTTTCTCACATAATAGTCAACTTTGTAACTTGGTGCTACATAAACATCAAGTATCACATTGAAAGTCCACATTAACTTCATGTTTATTCTTATTTCCCTTTTCATGTCCCATATTAGCTCCTAGAATTTGTAGCAAGTTTGGAGAGTATCTCAATTTTTTAGCTAATAAGGTCTTATTAAGCAAATCCCTTTGATGCAGATGATGAAATAGTGAAACATGACAAATTTATCATCTATTCCTTTTGATTTTTGATTCTAGTCTAATACTTAGTGGCTTAGTTAACATATTGGTTGCATGGTTTAAAATATTTATCTTTTTGAACTATAACTTACCATTCTCAAAAACTTTTCGGATAAAGTGATATTATATTTCAATGTGTTTTATTTTGGATTGGAAAACTTGATTTTGGGTAAAATGTATAACACTCTAGCTATCACAAAATAAACTAATTTTATTTGTTTCTATATCCACCTGAATTATAAGCCTTCTAAGCCAAAGTCCCTCCTTTGCTACTTAAGATATTGCCATGTACTTTGCCTTGATATATGAAAAACATACTATAGTCTACAAAATAGATTTCCAACTGATTGGTACATATGCCATCCATCATAAACACAAAATCTATAGTGGATTGTTGATTATTCAAATTTTCTGCATATTTTGCATTGACGTATCCCATCACACTTTCTGCATCTCAACTTTGAAAATAATGGCAGACTCTAAATTATCTTTCAACTAACAAAGTATTTATTTCATTACTTACTAACTTGGATTTAACTTGAACCTACTGATCATATTCATTGTGTGTGAGGTATCAAGTTGAGTACTCATCATGGTGTACATAAGACTCCCTACATCAATTTTGTAAGCCACCTTGCTCATGTCTTTCTTCTTCTCTTTTGAACTTGACAAGGCTTAGAAGAAAGTCAAAATTATGGTAGAAGAGATGTGATATATGGGTTTGCACTCCCTATGTTGAACCTTCAATGGATCCCTTTTATGTATTTCCTTTGAGATAATCACAACTTCCTCCTTGTTTGATATCATTGAATTTCCATTCCGATTATAATATTTGTAGCTCAAAGTTGCTTCATCTTGAACTCTTCTACAAGTAAAGACTTTAGTCTCACTATGTCTTCCTTGATGCAAGCAACTATCAACATATCATTAGCAATTGTCAACATATCATCAATGTAAATGAGAAGTGTATTGGACTTATCATACATCTTTGGAAGTAGACACAATATCATACTTGAATCTTGTGTATCGTTGTTATCAAATAAACGTGTCGGAATGTTTATTTCATTGTTTTGGTATTTTTTTTAGTCCATAAAGAGATTTTTAAAGTTTGAAAATCTTTTTAATCTTTAAAAAACCTTCAAGCAATTTTATGTAATTCTCCTTGTCTTAATCTCCATGAAGCAATGTGTCGTGCACATACATATCGTATCACAAAATACATCGATGTCACATCAAACATCACAATACATAGATTGTCATACATCAACAAAAATGTATCACAATCAATCTTTTCTATTCTCCAAATGTCCACAAGAACACTCTGCTCATAACTATAGCATAACAGAGAGATTATAGTTGAGTCAAACCCACTTTGAATTTCAAAAACTCAAGGTTCATGCACTAGCGTCTATTCACGATAGCCACACTGTCAAAGTATCAACTTCAAATATTACACTTCAAGGAGCCTTAATTTAAACTCTATCCCTTGAGCCCTAAGACTTCTAATGGCAATGCATATTTTAACGACATGTCTAGTGAAACGATGCTTACTGCACATTTGGCTCTTATTGCTATAGTTGCTCCTCCATGCGCTCATTTACCTAACTAGGTATGTTGCTATATAAGTCATGACAGCTGTCATGCACATCATATCAGAACATAAATTTCATTGTTGTCACATCAAACATCACAATACATAGATCATCATACACTAGCTCAAGTGTACCACAATAGTCTTCTAACTGACGGTTAGATCTTTATAACATCATGTAGCCATCTAGTACATTAACATGATATGTTCTTTGTGGGGCTTGATACTTCTCTTTGGCACTCAAAATGCCCACCAAAGCACTTGTACAAAGATATTCCAACAATACCATGTCATCATGGATGTGTCGGCTTACCACCTAATCAAGGATAATATATCCACTTTATGATCCTAGAGAGATATCACATTGCACTTAATTGTTAAGATTCCCCAAAAATCAGATGCATGCCAACCTGACACCATGTCCTCATTAGTATCATAGTGCCATAAAGTATTGGTTTAATCAACTTGACTTGTACATGAATTTTGACTTAACTTATCCGCATCACGATTTATTATTCCATGTATGGGTATCATGATGAAATCATACTTTTCTAGGATAAAAGTCCATCGTGCAAGCTTACATGTAAGCTTCTTTGATTCCATCAACCACTTCAATGGTTGATGATTGGTGATGATAGTAAAGGAGTTTCCAAAAAAATAACGAATGAAATGTGCCACAACCCAAACAACTCCCAAACATTCTTCATATGAACTATACTTTGACTGTGCTACATTCTTGGAGCAACTTGCATAAGCTACAAACTCCTTTCTCATCATCATGGTGACTAAGCACTACTCCCAAACCCAACATACTCCAATCAATATGTATTTGAAAAGGACGACCTCTCACTGATCTCCTTAAAATAGGGGCAAAATATCAACCTTTCCTTGGGCTCAACAAAAGCTCTCTTTTATTTATATCCCCAACACTACTCTTGATCTACCTTTGTCAAGACTTTAGTAATAGTGATAAATCCTCGCACATATAGACAATAAAAGTTTGCAAATCTAAGATGATACCTTTTTTGAGAAATTTCATTATTTTAGCAACTGATTTATAAGTTTGTAAACATGAAGTATAATCACATGATTTTAAATTTTTTACAATGTCTTGTGTATTTTTCCTTTATTTTTGAGAAAAAATAATTTTTTATATTTAATTCTAAATTTTAAATAAAATAAATTTAAAAAAATAAATTATAATATGAAAGTTGTTATTCATAAATTTTGTACAATCATTTTGGTAGTGTATCATATTCACTAATGACAAAAAAATAATTTTGTTATATATAAATCATGAATATGCAGTCCATTATTTAGTTTAAATCATTGTTTAACTTGTTAAATTATTATATTTTACAGACCTATTTTGAAGAATTATAAATTTTTTTGAAAGTCAATTTTTTTTAAAAATCGTTAATTTTGGATTTTTTTTTTATGTATACTCATATATTTTATTTAAAATAGATCATAAATGTATGAATCAGGTGAAGTGTTGAATTCATAATTTGGAGAAAAAATTCATAATATAATAATACAGGAATGAAAAGAATGAAAACACTTCTCAAAGTGTAAAAATTATTTTTCGCATGAAATGTATTTCTCACATGAATAATATGGAGATTGATAAGTTAAAATTCTGCATCTACAGTTGAATATGTTCATTATATTTTTCAAAATTGTCTACAATGTCACATATATATCTTTATTTTTTTGGATAAAAATTATTTTTTAATTTTTAATTTTAAAAATTGAAAGAGTTAATTTTAAAAATTAAAATATGATTTATAAGTCATTATACCTAAATTATGCACAATCATGTGGGTGTTGCACTAAGTTCACTTGTCACAAACAAAACGATGATATCATATACAAATAAATAACATTCTGTTTGACTTTTCTTCTGAATTATTAATAAAAAAATTTAATTACGATTTTAATACTTTTATTTTATTTATTTAAAATAAAAATAATTATTTTTTTCAAAAAAATATTTGCAAGTCCTTGAAAAAATCTATTTCGTTTCTTGAATCAATTATGTTTATGCATTTTGGACATACTAGAGATTTAACATTGTAGCATTGATCATCTTGTGTGAATGGTATAGAAACTCAAGTGATGAGATGTATTTTTTGACCTCGGCAAAGTAAATGTTCTGAACTGTCCCACAAACCTAGAGTAGAGTAGAGCCAAGTGATGTTAAATTTGTTCCAATGACTCATTGTATTTTTCAAAATTTTGTTTAAATGTTTATAAACAATATTTTTTAACATTTGATTCATTCGATGATTCTTAAAGCATTTGATAGAACCAAATTCATAATGATATGAA
The DNA here is from genome assembly GCA_014180765.2 of Marchantia paleacea. Classification (NCBI taxonomy): domain Eukaryota; kingdom Viridiplantae; phylum Streptophyta; class Marchantiopsida; order Marchantiales; family Marchantiaceae; genus Marchantia; species Marchantia paleacea. Next base: position 193,930 of record MUAA02000145.1, read on the forward strand.
TAAAGATAATGATCCTCAACTAGCTCCTTAAATATGATCTTGAACAAAATAATCTATCAAATCCATTTAATTCAGTAATTTAAATTTTATAATGATGTTTTGGTGGTGTAAATTCATATCAATTTCAAAATTATATTATTTTCAAATTAACATATATTACCTACACTTATCTGAAGGTTTGGACAAAAAATATCTTTTTTCAAATGTACAATTAATCAATGAGCACTTTCACAAAAGATACATGGTGTATGAGTTAGCCAGGACCTTGCGAGAATCTTGTTAGCCATCTATTGCCCCCAATTCACAATGTTAATGCTCTAGGTAATGAACATATTATTCTACCTTAACTTTGCCACCACACACTCTAACCAAAATATTTATGCTTGTAAGATTGTTGCAAGTCCATTATTATATTTTTAAAACTTTTGTCTATATGTTTATTGAAAATATTTTTTAACATTACAACTACTTATTGTCTCTTTAAGTGTTTAAAAATATATCTAAAAATTGATGAGCATCTAGATTTCAAATAAAAATTTCAAAAATATAAAAAGAATAAAAATTTATAAAATATATATTTTCATAAATTATTTAAATATTTTTCATTTAATAAAAGCGTAAAATTCTTTATGATAACGTTTATTACCACATACAATGTGATACGTTTAGAGAATCAAAGATTGGATAGTAGGGTTATCAACAAAAATATTTTGACCATTTTTTTTTAAAAAAATCAGGCATGTAATATTTTTTTGATGGTTTTTTTATGCAACTATTGGATGAATAATAACTAAAAAGTTATATATGTGTTAATTTTTTCAACAACTTCAAAGTAGTGATATATGTATCACGGACTAAAGAGCAACTAGAAAACGTCAACATGCTGATTTTCTCTCAATGATCAAGGGAGAGTAGTGATAAAGGTTGTAATTCTTTCAAGACAAGTGAAGAAAAGTGATACGTGTATCACTTCTCTCCCAAGCTTGTGAGTTAGAATACATGTATCACTTCTTTGAAGTGTGTTTCGAGTTGACAACGTTAAATAAATAACATTTATTTGAGAGGTTCATTTCAAGCATCAACTTACTCATTTTTCTTATATGACGATTCTAATCAGACAAAGCAAGATTGCTTGACAAATAATTCATGCACTTTGTTGTTGCTTGCAACCATTTCATTTCAATCATAATTTCTAGAATAAATGAAAGTAGGCTTAAATTTCACAATCCATATTCCTCATCATTAGATAACATATACTCTCAATCTTATTCAACCTTTGTCAAAAATTTGATATCTTTTACAAGTTCATGTTCAAGATTATTGATTACCACATGATCTTTAACCTCTATAAGATGTCTTGGACGTATGTTAGTATTATGCAAACTTTTACTAATCAAAATGGTTGTTTGTTAAAATCCTCATAGGATGAAATTTCCATGAAATTGTTGATTAGGAGATCTTAAAATCTCCACATACATCCACGATAGACTAAGCACACCTTTTATCAAGATACAAAGGGCATTACACTCAAAAATCTTATGTTTTGCAATTATATTTCCAACTCATCAATATTTTATTGAGCACATGTTGCTTTTGTTGATGCATCTATTTATTCTACACTTCTTTCAAGCTAGCAAAACTCCACCTCTTCGTCCTTTTCTTATTCATGAAGTTTTTGTAAGTGTTCTTGAAATTTAAAGAACTTCCCCCACTACAAAACATATTTGACTTCAAATTATGTTCTTCATATTAACTCTTGCTCCTATTAACCAAGGATGTCCTATTTTTATAGTATACTCTTGACAAATCATTAATACTTGAAAAATTTAATTTTTTTACTTTGTTTTGAATCATTTGATGTTAATGAGATAAAATGATCTGGAGCAAGAGAGGCTATTCGATTGCCTCCCACGCAGAAGATGACAGTAGGAGTTATTCGACCTTTGGTGCCAAAGCCGGACTGAACGATGGACGAGTTGATGAGATTGAAGAACTTGGGTGGTGCGTTCTTAGCATGGCAATGGGATAACGTATGTCAAGAGCTGTTTGAGGAAGTGAAAGCCAAGAAAGTGAAATCCTATTGGATTGAGAGGACATCCGGACACTTGAGATGCAATTTTATGGGCAGAAGCCCTGGGTCGAGATAACGCAAAAGACAAGGACGATATTGACTGGGAGGAATCGGCATTACATTTGGGATTTGACTTCGATGAGTCTAAGTGGTTCGATCCTTGTGGAAGGAAGGAAACTAATGGTTTCAAGATTGATTTGATTAAGGACGATTTCCGGCAGAAGATAATGTATACATTGAATCAGTTGTTCTCATCGCAGAGAATTACTTACGCTAGTATGCACAAGGTGAGGATAATGGAAGGATTCGTCGGAGGGTTGATCAAGGTCAATTGGGGAGAGATATTTGCTCGGAATGTGCAGGCTATGGGACAGAAGTTGAGAGTAGGAGAGAAGGGAGTAGTGTACATTTCCTCATTTATGGTACACATGTACTCAAGGATGGGGTGGCTAACCTCAAGGGAAAAAGTGAAATATCAGTTGGATGTAGAGGATATCTTATGAGAGTTGAATATGAGTGAGCCAATAATGGATGGACAAGGAACCTATGACCACGTGAAGGAGGCAGTTTGTAGTCACCAATTATAGGAGAAAGAGACGAGATGTCTTCGGAAGAGTTGGACAAAATGATGTGGGAAATTGAGGAAACTGTATTCGAATGGGAAGATTCCATTGGAACTTCGGCTAAGAGAGTATGAAGTCCGAGTGTGGAGGAAGTTCGAGTGCCGGTGAGTAAAAAGCGGAAGTTGAAGGAGGTTGCTAGGCCGAGAAGCCCAGTACAGAAAGTATCGGGGCCTAAGGTGAAGACATCCAAAGTAGATGGTGGAGAACCGCTCTGCTCGGTATTGCAGTTAATCTAGAAACTAGAAAATATCGTTGTACCTATTCTCATGGAGTTGAACGAGATGGAAACAGATTACATCCAAGGATGGGATCCTTAGAAAGACGGTTATATGGACCTGATATAGGTAATGAACCGCACCGCAATAATGAAGGACCAGACGTAGACAATTAAGTAATTGACAGAGTCGATGGGACGTCTGACGAAAGAGAAGACAAAAGCGCAAAAGGAAGTGGCGGCAGCGAAGCAAGCTTATGGTGAAATATGCAAGATCCGGGGAGCAGAATTGAAGGAGGTGAAGTGGCAATTGCATGAAGTTGATGTAGAGAGACTAGCTAGATTAGAAGTTATGGCCAGTAAATGTACGAAGTATCTGTTTGCCCAATGTGAGGAAGTTGAAGCTAATTGATTGGAGAAATTGACGGTGGTGATGAACACTCCTTGCAATTCGAAGGAGAAGCAAAAGGAGATGTATAAAGCCATAGGTCATGATTGTTAGGAAGCGAGGCGAGTTTATCGGAGGGAGATCGGAGAGGACATCAGAAAGTTACAAATCAGCGTTGATGCTTTCGTTTGGAGGGAAGAGACATCATCAAAGGGTGCAACAAATCTCCAAAAATGTAGTCGGACGTGATCCGTGTAGGTAGTGATTCGGATAGTATGCTAGGATTGTGTATAAATAGAACTAGAGTAGTTAGTGAAGACATCTTCAATTTACAAGAGAAAGACAGGAACTGTTCCTGTGTAGCGAGGGTAGAATGAAAAGTTTCAAAGCTGAGCAGAGATTGTGGTGGCCTACCCGATTAGAGATCGGATAACTATGAAGATATCTAGGAATTTGTCCCACGAGTTTGACCATCGAAGATTTTGCCAGAAGAACTTCTACGAGCTTACGCTTGGTGAATGTTTGTCTCTTGTAATTGGGATCGCCCAATTTCAGAAAAGGAATTTTTTTTGGGATTTCTTAGAGCATTAATTTTCTGATGGGTTTTACAACATGAACTTATGACACTCTTCGGACAGTGATCATCCTGAATTGATTAAAGAAGATTAAACTCACATATTCTCCACTTGATATTTGTTTACCATCCCATTCCCTTGGGAACGAATCAATAAACACTGCAATAACACGTTTCTAATGTAACGTGTATGTTAATATTACACATTGTCACAAAAACTTTAAAAATGTTTAAGTGTTTTGTTGTTAAAAAATCCTCTTAATCTTGCTATTAGTTGCAGATTTTCCTCTTTGCTTCACCAATTCATATAAAATTGAATTATAGATGGTAAAAATTTCCATGCATAACCAGTTGGATCTTACCATTCAAACATTATTTTTATTCAAACTTTTAAAATAATTGAAATCATACTATGAGTGATCATTGTAAAGTTTCAAATATTGTCTTTCCTCATATTTCCTATAGCAATGCTTGAAACAACCACTATATCACAAGACATGTGATATAGTGTGCAAACTCAGATGTACAAAAACTATCATAAATCTTATTCCTTTACTTACAATGATTTTAAATTTGAGATTCATATATCCAAAAATCTTAGCTACAATGTAAGAAATGCTCATAGTAAAATTTATAACTTGTCTCCTATATGTGAAAGTCAGTGTAATATTACAACTTCAACTATGCACACAAATTTTAAATTACCATACAATACTTATATCTCATTCAATAAAATTAAAAACTTAATCTATATATAAACTTACATTAAAAAATACATGTTTATTCACTTTGATTGTTCAAAATATTTATCATAGTCTAGAAATAATTAAAAGTACACTTTAGTGTTTTTAATTTCATTTTTAAAAATTCAAATCACAATAAAAAATCAAATATCTATTGAATTGTCTACATTAGGATTTTTTTTTTGGCTCTTGATGTGAACTTTTCAATTCTACCTTGAAATCCATGAATGATGTCCAATAAAACTTTGAAAATTTTTTAAAATCTCAAATAAGTTACATAAATGATTTTTATTTTCATGAACTTTGTAGACCTTTAGAATGAAGAATTATTTTTTATACATAAAGTTTCTAAATTAATTTTATTTCAACAAAAAAATTTATAATACAATCTTATTTATACTATTATTATTTTTGCTGCAATGGATTTACTTCCTAGGATATGGGTGGTGAATGATCACGACAAGACATATATGAGTAAAGAGGATATTACTCTACGGCTATCTACTATCATGTTTGGTTCCAAGATTACTGCAAGGATCACAAGGAGGAGAAGGCAAGGATCATGGATATATTCTACAAATATATCTATGTCTTTGTCTTTAGCTACAAGAAATTGAAGAAAGTAAGCTTAGAAACTCATCGTATTGAGATAGAGGTAAAAGCTCTTCCAATATGTAAGAAGCAACTTATGATAAGTCCACCTATGGATATGGTAGTGAAAGAGGAGATTGACAAGCTAAAGGAGGTAGGTTTCATTTATGAGGTAGAAAATTCTGAATGGGTTTCTCCTATTATGATCGTCAAGAAGAAGAATTGTAAGGTACATTTATGCATAGATTACAAGAAGTTGATTGATGTCACAAAGAAGGATTATTATCCTCTAACTTTCATTTATGAAATTTAAGAATATGTGGTAGGTCATGAGTTATATAATTTTGGAGATGGTTATATTGGTTATTACAAATTCAAATTGGCCCTTAAGATCAGCTCAAAAATACTTTTACCGCTGTCGTGTTGTGACACGGCTACTATGAGAAGATGATGACATGTATCATCTTCAAAGCTGTTGAGATGACGGTGATATTTTGATGATATTTTAGGTCAAGATGGCCGGCGTCTCATTGGAAGGCTGTTAAGAGGTCACGGTTGGATTGTCATCCTAGGGCCAGGATGTAGATAAGGATCCAAGGGATATCATCTTGGACCTTATCGGATATAAAGCATGGTTGGATTCGAAAGGAAAGGGGGAGGTCTAGAACGTTGCTGACTAAGGAGCTTAACCGATTGAAGTGGAGCCAACGTGGGACATGGATAGAGGGCGGTATGATCCTCCATATATACCAATGCCCAATCTGTTTGTGATAAGCATCCGGTGTCTACATCGTGATCACTTTAGGGCGTGGTTAGTGTATCACTTTGGAGATAGCTTTATGGAAGTTGTGATAAACTCCCCAGATACTTTCATTCTGCCAATTGTTTCCTACGGCGCGACTTGGGACTTAACAGTCTACGTTTTGATTTGATATTAGTATTATGGACCTCAACTTATCGTTAGTGGCGCCTTTCAACACATGGGTCCCTGTCCATCACTACTGCCTACCAAAGGCAAGTCATAGGGAGTTGATTGTTAGGAATTTTGGCAAGGAGTATTATACTCAAGTTATAATCTCCCCGGTCCCTTTTGTTGTTCCGTTTATACTTAGCCGGTTTCGAGTTGTTATTTTGACTTTGTATTAGTGACAACTTATATAACCTTTATAATGGCTAAGTAGTGTGTTTGGCTAGTTGTAAAGCTCTCTGTTAGTTGTGGCTAATTTGGCCCACTAGTGATCAAAATGGCACTCTTCATTCTCATTGGCTGGAAAATTTAGACCAATGAGAGCACTTGGACGAGTTCTTCGGGGTTTTGAGATGTTTTGAAAGGCTTCGAAGAGAGTTTTTCAGGATTGAAGGATATGGTTGGAGAGCTGACAAGAAGAGCTAGGATTTTGGCTCAAGAAGGAAGGCGATTGAGTAAGATGACACTCCGGTATGGTGATTTGAAGTGGGAGAGTGAAATTTGGACCGATTGGAGAGTTTGAGTGAATTCTGAGCATTCTATGAAGGCTTTGACAGATTGGATTCAATAAACACAGAGTTTACAACTTAAATTTGCGATTTGATTGAAATTTTAGCTCGATCTGTTGAGTTTTGAGTGCAAAGCAGTAGTTTGAAATTTGTGTACACAGTCTGAATTGCAGGATTACACAAACTGTTACAGATTTAGTTCGATAATCAAAACTCATGCTATTGACAAGATTGGTCAATAGAACTTAACCAAGTTGAAGCTTAGATGATAAGTCATTTTTTTGTGAAATTTGAGTGCAATTGGATCAAAGGATTAGAGTTTATAGTGGTTTTAGTACGCAAGGGTCTGCATATCACCTTGTGATACAGGGTATAGTCCGACATTTGTAACGAGAAATTTAGAAGCAAAAAGCATGTGAAACTTTCCTGAGAGTTATAAATGGTTGCAAAGTACTTTTCTGCAAAGTTTGGTTAAGAGTTAACTGTTAAATCATTGGTTACAATGATCCTCTTCCGCTTGAGTTTACCGGGTGCAACGAGTTGGGCATGGAGAGATGAGGAGATGAAAGAGAGGGTGATTGTCAGTTCACACGAGGACGAGGAGAGTGTTTCTACAGCCAAACGCTCAGACGTTCTTAGAGTAAAGCTCTGTCCATGCGACACCGCACCATGGGGAACTTTTGCCTTGAGAGTTATGCCCCTAGTCTACGTAATGCTCCAACACTTTCAGAGGTTCATGAGTAAGGTGTTTGAATCTTTTAGAGGGAAGATTCTATTCAATTTCAAAGATGATTTTTGTGTGTACAGAAAGGAGGGTCATTTTGATCATTCGATCAAAATTTTACAACGATTGGATTGAACAAACGCCTCGCTCAATCCTGAAGAAAGTATTTTTAGATATGAGGAAGGTTTTATTTAGGGCACTTATCTCCAAGTATGGTATAGCAATGGACCACATCCTTGACTTGATTTTTTTGGTGACGAGGATCAAGTTGAGATAGTTCCTTGGTATGGTGAGATACTATCAAAGGTTCATCTTTTCCTTCACTAATAAAACTTACATCTTGATGATTTACATGAAGAAGGGACGGATAACGATTTAATCTTCAAGGATGAAGAGACGGTGATGGCTTTCGAACTTCTCAAGAAGGTGTTGGTAACGGCTCCTATTTTAGCCAAACCAAATTGGAAAAAACCTTTCATTTGTTATCCGGATGCATCAAACATTGCTATAGGATGCACTTTTAGTCATTTAGATGATGATAATCATGATCACCTTGTTGCTTATGCTAGTAAATAAATGATGCAAGCAAAAAAAAAACTATTTATTGAAAGAAAGAGAGCTTTTGGCTATGATTTTTTGACTCAAGAAGTTTCAACATTATCTTTAGGGAGGGAAATTTACAATTGGTACAATCACAAGGCTTGGAAGTACATTTTCAACAAGCCAAATGTTGAGGGTAGGAAAGCAAGATGAAAGTTATTACTGGCGGAGTTTGATTACATCATTGAGGATCGAATCGATAAGAAGTATGCTAATACTGATTTGATGTCTTGGGTATACAATGAGGAAGGAGATCAATCGATGGATGATATATTTCCAGATTAGGATTTGTTGATGATGGATATCATAATGGAGTTATCCCAGGAATACAAGGAGATATGGGATTTCATCTCGGGAGGAGAGTTTTCCAAAGGCATGGAGAAGAATGCATTAGTGAAGAGGTTTCAACCTTATACCATCATAGAGAAAGTGTTGTTTCATCGAGGAGCAAATGGATTACTTAGAAGAGTTGTTGGGAGGGAGGAATCAATTCAACTCATGAAGGATTTTTGTGGATTTGTGGCAAGAAGCTCAACTTTAGCAATGAAAAACTTAAACAACATTGGTTTCAGAAACAATTGTAGTTTAATAAAGATTTGGCAAATGATAAACATATTTTTGAAAAAAAAAGTTATCCATGATTTTGGACTAAACAAGAAAGTGTGAAGTTCTTGAACAACGTTCCTAAAAACATTATGCTAGTTATAGTAATTAGCAGTCTAAATCCTAAGAGGACAAATGATGTCAACGACATATAAAGTAAAGTACTCGACAATTTCAGAAAAGTCATTGTTAAAAAAGTTTAAAACATTTATAACAAAATTAGTAAATATGAAATAATTGAAATCGGAAGGTAGCAATTCCAAGTAAAACCTAGAGGATTTTATAATATTCATCAAGAAAAGACTTGTCTTCATAACCTCCTTGCAACAAAAGATGAGAGGTTCTAAGGAAACTTTGTAGATATTAGCCCCTTTGCAATAAATGATAAATTTTTGAATTTAGAGAGGAAAGCAGTCAAAATGAATCCAAGATGAAGTTGAAAAATAAAGAGTATTGATATTGCAAAATGAATAGAAGTTGAGAGATGGAAAAAATGTATTGAAAAAAAAGTTCAGATATATGAACACAAAAAATGACTTGAGAAGGATGGGAGGGAGTGAGATGGTGATGGGCACAATACATGGATGGGTTCATGTTGAGCAAGGATGAGAATAAGGAGAGTTTGGATTGAATTTTATTTTATGCACGATATGAGGATGTCTGTCTCAACATTGTCGCATGGACATTGCTTTACTCTGAAAACGCATTAGTGCCTAGCTGTAGAAGAACTCTCCTCGCCCTCGTGCGAATTGGCACTCCCCCTGTCACCTCCTCATCACTCCATGTTCAAACTCATTGCACCCGACAAACACACTACTTAGGCATCATATAGATAATATGAGTTGTTACTAATCCAAAGTCAAAATAACAACTCGAAACCGGCTAATTATGAACAGAACAACAAAAGGGACCGGGGAGTTTATAACTTGAGAATTATTCTCCTTGCCAAAATTCCTAACAATCAAGTCCATATGACTTGCCTTTGGTAGACAATAGTGATGGATAGGAATCCATGTGTTGAAAGCCATCACTACTGGCAAGTTCAGGTCCATAACACATATATCAAATCAAAATGTATACAATTAAGTCCCAAGTCGCGCCATAGGAAACAATTGGCAAAATGAAAGACTCCGGGGAGTTTATCACCACTTGCATAAAGTTATCTCCAAAGTGCTATATTAACCACGTCCTAAAGTGGTCGAGATGTAGAGACCAGATTTTTATCACAAACGGACTGGGCTTCGGTACATTTGGAGGATCATGTCATCCTCTATCCATGTTCCATGTTGGCTCCACTTTGATCGGATAAGCTTCTTAGTCAGCAACGTTCTAGACCTTATCTCTTCCCTTGCTACTCCGACCACGCTTTATATCTGATAAGGTCCAAGATAATATCTCTTGGATCCTTATCTACATCATGGCCCTAGGATGTCTATCCAACCGTGGGCATTTAATAGCCTTACAATGAGCCGTCGGTCATCCTGACGTAAAATATCACTGTCATCTCAATAGCTCTGAAGATGACACATGTCATCATCTTTTCATAGTAGCCGTGTCACAACACGACAACAAAATTACATCCCACATTGATAATACCTTGTTGCAAAATCTTGTACTTCATGGAAATATAAATTAATTTGTGAAGTACTTTAATTTTGTCACACAATCATTTAAAAAATTTGGATGATAAATTTGACACTCACATTATCAAGAGTGATTATCAACAACTTGGGTGAGAGTATGCACATCAGTGCGAGAATAATTGTCCATAAAAAAAAAGTAGTCTAACATAGCTAGTTTGATCACAATCATTTGCTTAAGCAAGCTTTTTCTTGTAAAACAATAGAGTTTAAAATACACGAAAAAACTCATCATTTATAATTTTGACAAAAAACAGACCAAATGAAAAATATATGGAACAAATTTTGAGACTTAGAGTTTAAATTTGTTCCTCATGAAGGTCATTGGAACTTGCATGTATGATGAGGTCTTTCCATCCTTTTTGCTATTTTACTATGCATCTCTTCACTTTTGATTGGTCCAAATATGATGCGAATGTATGAGTTTATGGAGTGAAGAAGAATGGAGGAGAAGCTTATCCATATGCTAGGCAGATCATGCATGTATTAAGAGTTGCATAAATAATGTTCAACATGAAAAGTGTGAGTTGCAGGACTTTATCCAAAAAGGAAGATTTCAACATGTGTTATGTTAACTCTACGTTAAGGTGAAGGGATACATAAAGTCTAGATTTAAAATTCCTCTTTATTTTAATTTAAGCCTATAATATTGTGAAGTAAAATATTTTGAGAGGGAGTCGTTGCTTACAAACTATCCTAATTCTCTGAAATCTTTTTGTTTACTTCAAGTTGTCCTCGAGTTTTTCCGCTAAGTCCGTCACTCATTTCCCCCTCATGTTCTTTTAGTATTATGAAATGGGGAGTCACGTCGCTAAAATTTTAGAATCTATGATGATTTTAGAAGTTTATTAGTTCTTTGATGAGAGACTCTTATAATTTTTTCATCAAAGATAAATTGTTGAAAATGAAAGCTAAGTACTAACATTGATTCCCCATTGGTCTTGAGATCTTCATATACAAAAAAAATGAACCTCACAATGATATGGATAATAGGTTTCTATTAATTGTTCTAACTTAATTCCTTCAAGAATGCTCTTTCTTATCAAAACGAGCCTAGCTCCCGAGATTTCCTAAAGAAAAAAGATTGAAGTAAATTTTGGTAGATTTTGATGATGATGGTGAGAGATGCGTAAGGAAGGGGGGGAGGAGGAGGGATGGATGGATCGCTAGAGTAATGGGAAGAGCAAAGAGTAGGTTATAAGGTCAAGATTAATTTTCAAAAATTGTGGGACTATACTTTGCTGAAAGTTGAGAGTTAATAAACAAATTTTTTTTTTTCAATTTTGATTCTATTGATACCTAAAGTGAATACTTTGGAGAATTGTATAGAAAAATATTAGTGATTTTGTTATTTTTAGAATTTCAAGTGATGATTCTCAAATCATTAAGATGGGTCGGGATTTTTTCATTCTTATCTCTTCAATTTCATGCCTTAGTTCTTTTAGGACTTAGTTGGAAAATTACGGAGATCAGAATAGAAAGTTATGAGTGTATTTAGATTTTAGGGTTTTGATGGTTAACATTTATTTATGTGAGGTGGGATGTAAAGGGTTGTGATTATGAAGATGGGAGGAGATACATGATGGAGTATATTGTGTCCTTATTATTCTCTTTGTGCTAGCTATAACTTCACTTCCCCTCATGGGGTCGCATAGAATGATGTGTGATACACCATATACAATGTGTCATCGTCTCTTTAACTCGCAAGGGATAAAGAGTCATGTGGAAATAATGCACAAAGATTATGATTGTACCACTTGGGATACACATGTGAAACAAGCAAGCATATTGACATTTGTCACTTTGGGGATCACACATACTACGTCAATCGCTTTGTTGGTTGTTTAGGGTATATGGATCTGTTCATGGGAGTGGTTAGCATCCTAGTTAAAATCTATTAAGAGGCTTTTTTAGAATAGATTCTCATGCCGATGGTTATTCCATAGGCTTCCTCATGCACTCCATTATAAGCCTAGATGGATTTTTTGCTTATCGCTTGATCGGTTGGCACGCAATCCCATGCATGAGTTAACATGATTTTTGTTTATCTTACTTCCATGATGGTTTTAACGTTATACTTATGGGGTTGGGGGGAGTGATGGACATAAGAAGGTGACAGTTAGATTTTGGAGATTTCGAATAGGGGATTGGGCTATTTTGCATGAGGAGTCCATACCAGCCACATAGGTTAGGAGTTAGGTTTAAACTCATGATGCTTCATATTTGGTTGAATTGTGACGGTCTAGTATCCTGAAGCAACATGGAGAATTTAGCAGAGTCACATCAACTCTTCATCCTTTGTCCATGATTTAACCTATTGAGTGGACTATTCCTTAAGCCTTTTACATCCATCCATGGATAAGTGAGTACCATTAGAGGTCGTGGAGTATCTGCTAGAGGAGCCATTATGTCATGATAAATCACTTTTTGCCCATATTCTATGCACAGCCCCACGACTATCATTATAGGCTTGTCATGGATGATATATGAATATCTTAGAGATTGCTTCATATATATGATCCCTCTAGTGGTTTCATAGAGTTGTTTGAAGTGGCGAAATCTGTTGCGAGAGGGGAAATGCCATTGTTAGTTAATTAGATGCTAATTGATTTCTCGCGATGGAGAAGTACATGGGATGCATTAGACCGATTGCTATTGTGGATGTCTTATTCCGTCTTGTTAGTTGTACCATGGTCATGTAGAATCGTTTTCACTTCCAACATCATCTTTGTCCACATCAGTTTGGAGTCGCCACACCATAAGGTTGTGAGACGGTATCGTTGGACATTAATGGACTCCTTGATATCTATCCGGATTAGGTTGTCTTGCAAATGGATGTTGAGAACGCTTTGAATAATGTTTCACATGCATCCATTTTTAGAGAGCTTAGAGAAGCAAGTAAAACTTTATTGAGACTCATTCCTTTCGTACGATCTTTCTATGGTTCACATTCTTCTCACTTCTATCATCATGGATTTTCACAAGAGGGAGTTATAAATCTACAATCTGCCGCTAATGCTCAATAGGGAGATCCTTTGAGAGGACCTTTATTTATCATGACTCATCATAAAGCTCTGTCTATTACGTTGACCGTGCCATGTTGTGTGTTTCCCTTTTTAACGGATAATACATACATTGTGGGTCATGTAGACCCTATTAGGGAGGACTCTGATTTCTTGACTACCAAGTTTCATCTTGTGGGCTTGAAAGTTTAGGTATTTAAGTGTAGGGCATGGTCTCTTATGGGCATTCTTCCTGATCTCTTGCTTCCAAAGGGCTATATGACATTGATAGATGGCTTATGCATTCTAGGAATGTAAGTAGGGTCAGAGGACTTTGTCTCACACTATCTTCACATGACACTTGTTGAGGATGTACTACATGTAGGTGACCTTCCTCTACTAGGGGACTACTAGGTGTAGTTTACATTCTTGCTTCAAAAAGAATGCAAGCTTGTGGATCTTGGCTCACCATGCATTAGGGCTTTCTGACTTGCACTAGCTATATTTTTTACATCGATGAGGATCCGCCTTGGCTTGGTCCACCCATATGCATCTTTATTACTCACATGTGAGTGTGATACTACCTTAGATTCAGCACGGGTCCATATGACTCACTATCCACTATGAGGGTAGAGGATAGCTACCCATGATGCCATGTGGTGTTTGCTATGGCACGAGAAGGTGGATACCTCACATGGAGGGATCCTTGTAGTCAACTCGGGTTAGGGCATACCTTTACTTGGTTGGAGAGGACCAGATTACTATTGCAAACTTTGTGGTTACACATGCTACACTTGATAGTGTTCTGAAGGGGGTGATTACCCATCCTCTAGATGGGCAGCAAGTGGAGCGGCAGCAGCCAAGGTCTCCAAGTGTAGAGGTATGCAGAGAGTTCATCTCTCTGTTCTTTTAGGTTTGGAGTTATATGGAGCTATAGAAATGAACTTTGACATGCTTGTGAGAGAGTGAGTGAGAGCCTACCATACTATGAGGTAGGAATATCACTCTCTTTACTTTATTTTATAGCTTTTTTGGACATCATGTATACATTGCTTTACAAAGTGAAGGAGATGGTGAAATCCATAGGAGAGCAATCACATTAGGCGATACTTATTCAAATACTCGTGTAGTATGAAGCTAGTTTGACCTAGATAGTTCATATATCTTAGGTGTGTAGTAGGACATATTTTCCATTGTGATTCTATTGCGGCCTAGAACCATTTATTCCTTTGGTTTAATCCATGTATGGGGTCTTCCCTGCTATATATTTCTTAATTCCCTTTTTGTGAAATTAGGGTAGATCCTGAATCTCAGGGGTAGGAAGATTTGAAACCTCCGCTGTCGTTCGAGAATCGGATACTGTTCCAGCCCCAAGATCCTGTGACGGTGATCATATTCATGTCAGTCATGAGGAGCTAAAGTGCGAAAAGGTCCATCGGTGTGCATTGTAAAGATTGTAAGGACTCAGGAGCCATGGAGAACGAAAAGCTACATACAGCACACCATTTCCCTACTGTACCAGCCAACCACGTGGATCTGAACTGGGGGGCCAAGCTCCCAAATGATGGGCGAGTCGCCTCTGTAAAGAACTCGAAGCTCAGGAGAAGGAGAACAAAACGGCAAAAGGACCCGACCAGGGGCAATGAAGTTTCACCATCTGACCAAAAGCTCAGCCTGATTACTACCCAGACCAGGCGGCCAACCCTGTGGAGTGGAGTGGGGTGGGGGTGCGGTAGGCGTACAAATCACCGCCTGAGTCCTGATTGAAAGTGAGTCACAGTTGTTGTACTTTGACTTGGTAACCACGTTAGACCATCAGCGTCCATAAATTTCATATCTCGAGTATGCATCGGGGGCTTTAACCTCAAGAGTGACATCTGATCATCTTATCGGTACGATGAACTTCACGGTGGGAGTTTCGAAACAAGAAATATTAATCTGTCTCAGCTGGGCTGACATTGCAAGTTTGACTTTATTTGCTATCATCTCGGATGGTTGAACACAAGAGAAGCGAAATGGTTAAGAAAGCAACAGCAGCTGTAGTAAAAGAAAGCAACTGTCGTACATTACTGTACTACTCGAGAGAGCTGACATGTAGAAACTCTTGGTGAGCAGAAGCCTGGCTTTGCTAGAAATGGTAGATTTTTTCAATCAGAAGGCGTGCCTGTTTTAACCCGTCACAATTTTGTTTCCTTATTGTAATCGGTGACCATGGAATACAGAAAAGTTTACTATACGGTGGGAATCTATGCACTTCAGCGATCTGGAAGCTCATGCAAAAGACATGAAACCCAGCTGAGAAAAATGATTGAAACTTTAGAAGAATAAAAAGTTTCAACCCGAAGAGACCAATAGTGGAAACACTTTCATATATGGCTGATATCTGTGTTCAAAATCTGGAGTCAAGACCAGAGCTTCTGAAGTTCAGAGATCTGGATTGAAAGTCTGCTTTAAAGATGTTCCTCATGACTTGGTGGAATCCACGGTGAACAACTTGCTCTTTTGCTTGTAGAGGGGAACAACCCGAATCTGGAAAGTATCTTTGGAGAAGGCTTCAAGGATTTCTTCTCTTTTTTTCATTAAAATACTGTCTACTTTGAATACCCTACATCATTACTGATGTACATCCCTTTAGAAACTGATTTTATTTTTTCGGTCTCTGCAGTAATCTATGAAAATCCCATTCAGTTCATGTTGGATCTTTTATCTGCAAATACTACTGTCTGTCCGGTCACATTGATTATTCCTCCATGTGGATGGCGTACAGGTCCTTGAGCAACTCCAGGTAAAAGGCTGTATACATTTCACCTTGCTTACTAATGCCTCATGCAAATTTTACAACACGCCTCCACTGAAGTTTAGGTGTGAAATGTTGCTCCGAATGCCTCCCATGAGTCCCACTGAGGCTGTATCTACCACAATCATGTGCCTCTGCAAGGGTACCAGGACATGTAAGGTAAAAGATGGATGAATCCACTTAACATTCTGGAAGAGTCGGTTTCAGTTTCGACCATAAAAGTAATGTACTTTAGCAAATGATAGTTTACAGAGTTACATTTCCAGATGTACTCGGAAGTCTTCAAAACTTCAGTCTTTCTTAGTATGCCAAACAAATTTTAAGGAATTAAACTTTGAAGTTTCGAATAACAGTTATCATGATTCCAAAATCCTATCAAACGTGCACTAATCATTTAAAAGATTTTAATTACTTGTTCCCCTTTGGATTTTAAAGATTCATTATAGGGAGACACAAGTCAAACGATCATAACTGAAACCAGTTCTTCCACCAGTACTATCGGCACACCTTGAAGATAAGTTGTAATCAATGTAAACAATTATTTGGTGATTCACGTGCTCAAGTTTCAGGTATTCCTACATGCTTTGCACTCAGAGATTTTTTCCAAATCACATAGAAAAGAGATCTTTGCAGTCCAAGATTAAAACTATACTTGAAAATATAAATTATAATTTTGGTGCGTCCTTACATCCAGGAAACATCTGAATTCAATAGGGATAAAGACTGGATACCCATTGAGATAGTAGTACATGAGCGAGACAGATGCTCACATAATCAGATTTTAAGTGGTTAACTCCTGAAATTGGGAATCAAGTTTATGAAACCAAGGTTAGTTTTTATTGAATTTGCTACAACTGTCCTTGTAACACTTGGTGTAGTTAAGGATTCGTAACTCATGTAGCGTTTTCTCGGCATTAACAATCGACTTGTGCATAGGTATTGATGATCCATGAAGAGCATTCGGTAAGAAGGTGCATGCATGTTTCAAAGACTTGAGAAGTATTTTCCTCCAAGGCTCCAACTTTCATGTATAGTACAGTATCCCAGATGTACACAGAGTCCAAGAGTATTATCCAGTAGCAATGCGAGAGTAGTTCTTGATCAATCAGAACATTGGCATGTTGGAAGTTGGTGATCAAGTACATGTCCAATGAACTGCGTAGTCTCCTAGAGTAATGACGGGAGTTTAGAATTTAGCAGTGAATGAAAACGATGGGAAGTAGGTGATGAAGTACAATCTATATTAATTTGATGTCTCGGTTGAAGTTGATTTTGTTCAATCACGCAGTAGTTGTTTCAAAGCAAGTGAAAATCGTTGAGATTTCGTTGCATAATGGTTAGCCCCCACTGGCCTGGATATCTACTGCAAGTAAGAACTGTTTCCTTGGGATTTTTCCATCTCCATTTCTCCATAAAGAATGGAATAGATGGTAAAAGCCTCTGAACTGAAGAAGAAGAGAAAGACGTGAAAAGACATTACTATCATCAATATTGCGGTTGAGTAAAATATTCAGTCTTTTGTGAAAATCTAAACAGAAAAGCGCATCGAGCTTGGTTGGAAGCCCACTGTCAATTAAAGTGCACTACAGCTATGCACTACGCTTCGGAGTTGTGTGGTAGTTCATAGCGCTACAACAAACTACAGTATAACACCAAGCTCATTTGAAGCTGACTTCGTACATGTGACGTTTGACTTACATACAGGAAAGACCAAGTAAAATATCAAAAGGGATGGGAAGACCCCATCAAATCGTACAAGGAAGGAACCAAACCGGTAACATGGGGCTAGGCCCCAATAGTATCACACTCGGAAATATGTCCTACAACACCTAGGATATCTGAACTATCCAAGTCAAAAGGTCTACAAACAACAACAGAGCATCTGAAGAAGCATCACCTAACGTGATTGCTCTCCTATGGATTGCACCAGCTAGTGCTCTCTGTAGAGCAATGGAAACACGTTGCCTAAAATAGGCTATACAGTAAGCTAAAGATAGTGATACCCCATGTCGCCTAGTATGGTAGGCTCTCGCGCACTCCCTCACAAATATGTCGAAGTCGGTGTCTATAGCTCCATATAACTCCAAAGCTAGAGGAACAAAGAGGTGACCTCTCGCATACCTCTATACTTGAGACCTTTATCGCCGCTCTCTTTTTCGCCGCCCATCCCGGAGGATGGGTGATCACCCCTCTAAAACGTGGTCTCTAGTAGGATCGGTTACCACCACATCAGCCACATTGACCTGGTCCTCCCGAACCAAGTACAGGTCTGCCCTAACCCTAGTCGACTGCAAGGCATACCAACGCTCTCTCCATGTGAGGTATCCACCCTCCGCGCCATAGCAAACACCACATCCCTAATGGCATCATGGGTAGCTATCCTCCGCCTCCGAATGGACAACGAGTCATATCAACACCTCTTTGCATCTAAAGTGATACCACACTCACATGTGAGTAATGAAGATGTAGATGGATGGACCAAGCCAAGACGGAACCTCATCGCTGTGGAGAAAGTAGTAGTGCGAGTCGGAAAGCCCCGATGCATGGTCGAGCCAAGATCCATGAGCCTCGCACCCTTGCCCGAGCAAGAGCGTAGACGCGAGCTCTAGTAGTACGAGGGATGGCCGGATCCACTAAGAGTGAATGTAGAGCCTCAAAACTGCTTCGGTCCATCAAGATAGACTGTAGACCCCTAGTCCAATCGGTAGCCAAAGAGGAAAAAGATGGGAACTCATGTCGCACCTCCCGTGATAAAAGCGTCTCGTATGTCGTAATAATACCTGTAAGGGAAATGATCCCGTATCGACGTCCCTCGTATATATCTCCAAAATAGGTCTATCTGCGATCACAAATCGAGAAGATAACAAAGGTGCAACAAGTGCCCAACTCGCCAAGAACGCCGCAGGTGCCGTCTCCTCCATCGATAATAAGCTTACCCCTCCACACGAGATTGGCAAAGATGTCTGTCTCCTTGCCAAATCTCCATTCACACACTCGAATGTCCCTGGTCCGATGATGTCACCAAAGACGCCCATGATCCTCCTATCAAAGGCTATCAAACGTGATATGAATGTAGGTGAAGGAGGAACAGTGCAAAGAAGATAGGTGGGTCGACGAGCAATACTAGATGATAGTATACCAAACACCACCTGCAGATCCCCTAGTAGAGGAAGGTCGTCTACATGCAAAACATCCTCGGCCAATGCAACGTCAAGGTAGCGTGAAACAAAATCCTCAGACCCTACTGGCACTCCTAGAATACGTAAGCCATCTGTCGATATCATACATCCCTCTGAAAGCTGAAGATGAGGCGGAATGCCCAAAGGAGACCAAGCCCTACACTTTGACACCTTGACTCTCAAGCCTACAAGATGAAGCTCGGCAGTCAAGTAATCAAAGGCCTACCTAATGCTGTCTACATGGCCCACAATGTGTGTATCATCCGCCAAGGTGGGGAACACACAACCGGGCACGGCCAAAGCAGTAGACACAAGAGCTCTATAATGAGCCATGGCAAATAAGGGTCCCCCAAAGGATCTCCCCTGTCGAAAGTGCCCGGCATCAGAGAATGCTGACTCCTCCCTCGGAAAAGCCATGCTGATAAAATAAAGAAGAATGAGAACCGTAGAAAGATCGTACAAAAGGAATGAGGCTTGATAGGGGTCCACGGCCTCTCTAAGCTCTCTAAAATGGATGCACACGAGACAATTTGTTAAAAGCGTTCTCAACGTCTACCTGCAAGACAACCCAATCCGGATGGATATCTAGAAGTGCTCTAATACCCAACGATACTGCCTCACAGCCTCCTGGTGTGGCAACTCCAAACTGATGTGGACAAAGATGCTCCTGGAAGTGTGAGCGATGCTGCAAGACAACGGTACGGCTGACTAATCGCAATAAGACCTCTCCAATAGCAATCGGTCGAATGCCCCATGTGTCCTTTTCCATCGCAAGAAGCCGATATACTTGATAATCTGCTTGACGTACATGGAAAGACAGGAAGTGGAGTGGGATACGTGCCTCCATAACAACAGCAGCATGTGCACCTCAAATTAAGCATTGTGTTCCAGTGTGCCAATGTTGATGTTAGGGTAGTATAGGAAGATGGAAGTTATTGGCATAATTTAATTACATAATTGAAGATCAACCTAGTGAAAAGGATGTTAATGCTGATTTGATATATCCTGACATACATACTATGAGAAAGTAAATCAACCAAGAGCTGCTGGAACTTGGTGATGTATTCCCTCAGTTAGGGATGTGGGCGTCCTCAAGAGTGGGGGGTGGGGGGGGTTGGTAGATGACGCTTATCTTAAAAGAACTCGCAACTAAAGTCTGGCGCTGTATTGCATCGGATCAGGGTCTTGGGAGATGTAGAATACAACTCATCTTCTACACAGTTATCCCCCCACAACTGTATCGTCATCACTACAATCAGAAATTGAAAAAAGGTATAGATGAAAAAAACGAGTAAGATATTTTATTGTCGAAGGGTGAAACCCAGCACCTGGATGCTAATCATGAGACTCCATCAGTCTCCACGGCCTTGCATTTTTCCCTAGTCGATCGTTGCAAGCTCCTGATTAGTTGGTCTAATCTGAGCATGATAAAGACGAACAAAGATAGGTGATTAAAAATCACGTTTGTTCACTAAAATCCCTACATAAAATCATTTTATGGAGAAAATCATAATCTTGGAACGCTCTCTACAGCAAAATTGTAAGTTGCCCATGTACCAGTTACAATCGGAGAGTCAGTTTGAATTTCACTGTGAACCCGTATTCCCACCGGCACCTCGTATGTTACACATATTTCAGGACTAGAAATGATTGATTCATCTTATTTGGAGATGAGCCCTAAGTACAAGTTTGATCCTCGGCGCAACAGAGGCATATTCCTGAAGCAAGCATGAATTATTCCCAGGAGGAATACGAACTGCTCACTGCAAAGGATGCGAACCAGCCTTCTACCGTATCTTTAAGGCCTACTCGCTGATAAGAACGATTTCCAGCGTGATCCTTCGAAGTTCATGATGGCAGAGGACTTGCAATTACCACGAAGTGTACTTGCATATTTAATCTGTCCACATGGGACCATGCCATGTTGCTACACGTGTATGTTTTCTTGACAGCCTTGCGACCTTATACTCTACCGTCTCTCGATTGCACGAAACTTTTTTACCCACTTGTAGGACGAGAGTGTGATACCTTTACACACGAGATGTAACATTCCGTCGAAGGGATGGAAGAAGTGACACCATGACGTAGAGGTGGAAGTTATTGTGCATCGAGGGTGAACATCCATACAGTACACCATCGCCTCTCTGTACTTTCATCTCTTTGCTAATCCGAGCTGAGGGTTTGTGTGCATATACTGTATTCTCTTTCGCATACCAAGGCCGCATTCAATCAGACATTCACGTTTTAATGGAACATTTACTGAACGAAACCTTCACCTCCAACCGGAGAAAGCGCAAGTGCCCATCAGGCTCCATGTACGCAGCATGCAGGCAGTCATTTATGTTTACATCTGATCGAACTACAGTATTGAGTGGTAATTATGAGTAAACAATACACTTGGTCTCAGGGATAAGCTGGTCTTTATAGAGGACAGCGACAGTCATGGTCGTTATTTTCTGCGACGTGGCCAACAGTTGAAGCTAGGCGGATGGATCCGATCGTCCCATGCGTGATGGCAATTGGGCTACGTCTCTGCTATCTATTGTAGGAAGAAGTTGGTCTATACAAGAGCGGGCCAGATGGTAGTGCAGAGATTCAGCTCGCCATGAACTGATATTTACTTAATTGGGCCAGTGGCATCTTTGCTCATAGCAGAAGTGCTCATCTGCGAGAAACCTGCAGAGTAGTGATACAAAGTGTGCAATAAAAGAGATTCGATAGGGGGTTTCAGAACACGCTCACAAACTTGAGGGTAAGGGGAGAATATTTTACGGGATTCATAAAAGGTACATGATAATTTCAATTACAACTTACCAATCTCTTCCTATTTCACATATTTATACTTTTTTCTAACTTTAGAATACCCTAAAAGATTTATACTTTTTCTCCAAAGTTGATTTATCTGTAAATTATTTTATGAATTCAAATAAATATTTCATAAGAATTTGAGGGGATGGAAATTATTCTATTTCCGTGGATTTTCTATATCTATATTTACCCCGTCAAAGTTATGTTTGTTTAACGAAAATCAGTAGACATAAATAAACATGGATTCTTAGATTATTAGCTCTTTAAAACACACCAAACATAAACTGACTCAGAAGGATAAAATTCTTTGCATGGCAAAACTTACTCTACTTTAATGTGTTTTCTTTCCCTTCATTCAGTATTGGTGGTCATATCGATGCTTCGAGTCTTTTAGTCCAGACATGTGCCTACATCTTTGAATGGATTATTATGTTTCAATTACATTTTCATTGAATCTATATCCAAGAGAAAATTGATGTCAAGAATTTTCAATAAGACTTAAGAATTGCACAGAAGAACAAATTAGTATCTCCTAGCACGTTAAAAGTTCATAAACAACGAGCAGAAAATAGTTCTTTTGGCAATACCACTATGTCTTCCATGCTGTGAACATGTACTCCTCTTTTTGAAACTCGATTATGTACTCACAATATATTATATCCACCGCATATCATAGCATTGAGCGCGATGAATTCAGGTTCATAGCAATTAACCTGAACATGTTGAAATGCAGAGGTTTGCCCCGGAATGCCACTTGAAACTGAATCTCTATATCTACCCGGAAGTGTGTAATCTATCGGTTGATAGCAAAGGTAGTTATCCGATACCTCATTTCGCATCTCTTTTTAACTCAACATGACGAATTTTGATGTAGACATATTCTTACGATTTGTCTTAAGGTTTACATGTGAAAGTGGTTGTTGGGTTGGACCATCTTGTGCACATCATACAATAAATACTTGTTTACTTCACATGGTTCCTCATTTAACTACAATCATACCAAAGTTTGTCAAATGTAATAGATTTTGATAGTAGAATCATGAACATTTTAGGTGACATCATGGGACTTCTATTGTGTGATAGTAGATTTGGCAAGGAGAGAAATATTTTTATGGATTTTGTGTAGAGTGGTAGACTTATTATTGATATAGTAAACTACACCTTTAGCATTTTTGGGTAGTATGGCACTCTATGCACCTTGGCTATTTTCCTGGTTTGTGATCACGGATATGCCTATCCTTGAGATCTATGTGAGGATGTGGATGGGAGAGTGTCATTTTTTGAGAGAAGAGAGATATTTTGTCCCTAGAGACACGACAAGAGCTCCCATCCTTGTCATTTTTGCCCACCGATTGGACTAGAGGCATACAATCTATCTTCATAGATCAAAAATTTTATAAGGCTTTTCATTTTCTATTAGTGGATTCGACCATTCTTCGTACCACTAGGACTCGTCTAGCTCTTGCTCATGGATTGTGACTCGATCATGCATCATGGCTTTCCGACTCATATCATCTATCTTCTCTACAATTATGAGGTTCCGCCTTGGCTTGGTCCACCAATCTGACTCTTCATTAGTCATATGTGAGTGTGGTACTACCTTAGATGTAACAAGGTCCATATGACTCGTTGTTTATTCAGAGGATGGATGATAACTACCCATGATGCCATTAGGGATGTGATGTTTACAATGTTACGAAAGTGTGGATACTCAAGTTAGGGCATATCTATAGTGTGTTCAGGAGTACCATGTTATTGTTGTGTATGTTGTGGTTATAGATCTCCAAATCTTTACCTGTTGAGATATCCAAAGAGTTCACATCTTTGTTACTCTAGCGTTGGAATTATATGGAGCTATGGATACTTCAACACGTTAGCGAGAGAGGGCCTTATATATTAGGCGACATGGGTATTTATTTTTTATTATATTATGTAACCTATTTTAGGTAGTGCAATCTAGAGAAGAGCAATCACATTAGGTGATTGCTCTCACCTAAGAAGCATCTCCTAATGTGATTCTTCTTA
The DNA here is from genome assembly GCA_014180765.2 of Marchantia paleacea. Classification (NCBI taxonomy): domain Eukaryota; kingdom Viridiplantae; phylum Streptophyta; class Marchantiopsida; order Marchantiales; family Marchantiaceae; genus Marchantia; species Marchantia paleacea. The sequence goes on from MUAA02000145.1 coordinate 217,988, forward strand.
GATGCTCCAGTAGTATGTGAACCATTTGATTCATATATATTAAGTATAGTAGTAGGACATATTTCCCTTTGTGATGCTTTTGGGGCATACCCTCATGGTTTCATCCCTGTTCTACTTGATGGGTTTTCCCATCCTTTTTGCTATATTAAAAGTTACTCTCTTGTATACAATAAATCATTTTGGAGGGAAGACATCTTTGCAGGGATACATGCAGAAATTATTACACAAAACCTAAAGACTGCATGTAAAGACTACCAGATTTCGTTTGAGAACCATGACTTATTGATACAAATGTAAGTAAAATCTAATGCCAAGTACAGGTCGTCAACGATGTCCAGCCGCTAATCCCTTCAAGAGCATAACCATGTATAGGCCCAATGGAAATGTTATGTGGATGTTAATGTGTGATACTATTGGGGCCTAGCCCCATGTTACCGGTTTGGTTCCATCCTTGTACGATTTGATGGGATCTTCCCATCCCTTTTGTTATTATATTTTCTTTGATGATGGAAATGTTATATACAACATGTATGGAAATGTTGTGTGGAGGGAGCATTGCTATGTTATATATTTTATGTCTCAAGAGTATCATAAATGCTTATGCATACACCATGATCACTTACCAATCATAGGAGACAATAGTTATCTAAATTATTATAGATCATGCTGGAAGAGGAGGCAAAATCTAATGATTTTGCCTCAAGTTATATTACAGAACCACCACAAATTATCAGTGGAAAGTCTTGAAACCCACTACCATACAATATGTTTCAATTAAAAACATTGATGAGTTTTATATTTTTAAAATTTCTCCTCTTTTCAGTAACATCCACTAGCACAAGAAGTTGAGATTTTAATGCTAAAGATATTTCAAACGTAATAGTATTATTTCCTTTTACAACGGTCATCATGTGTATTTTACTTTGACTTTCCGGAGTGCTTACATCCTTAGGGAACAAAACTGATATTTTCTGCTAAACTTGAAGAATTTCAAAGAAAAGTATCAATATCGTAATTAAAAAGTTCTTGTTGGTAAGTTTTATAATTTTGCATCTCTAAACTATTGAAACAAGTTTTACAAATTGAAGAAATGTTCCTACACCTATGTATAATGTTGAAATATTTCAAACGATGATTTTGGCTATAGCTGTTTTATCCTGGTTTACTTGCATGGATTGAAAGGATAGAAAGGGAAGAAGAAGGCAATGCATGCGAAGACTGTTGGCACTCTAGCTTGGACAGGTAAGGTGGAGGAGGGAGGGAGGGAGGGAGGGAGGGAGGGAAGGGAAGGGAAGAGAAGGGAAGGGACTTTAATCGGAGAGTGGTGGAGCCCTCCGCTTAATGGAGCAGCTTTCAAACTCGTTAGGAATCTGGCGAGACAAGACATAAAGCACCTCCTGATAAGGAACAAACAACACATGAGTCATGAGTGGGTAAGGAGTAGATGGATGTCTTGTCTTTGTGCCCTGTATTCAAGGCAATTTCCTTGAATCATTGCAACTGCTTCACCTCGAAAGCAGTTAAAGTCACCTGTCCTATGAATCGGTGTTAATGCATATGACAGTTGCATATGCCTCTTCCATGATCCATCGCGAGCTCGAGAGCACGAGGCTTCTTCGCGTCCAATCGTTTCTGCAGTCTAGTATTTTTATTCTGCAGTTACTTCTAAATCCATGTTCTTTCGTGAAGTGGTCAACTCCAAACATACACACAGTTTCCTCTGCAAGGTGACGCACTCCACCTCCTCCTCTTTGGACCTTTAGAAGTAATATTCGCGTAGACACACGTATAGTTTCCCCTACTCTGTGTCTCTGCCTGTCTTCACAGTGAAGTTGAACATTCTTCATCTTCTTCCTCAGTTTGTCGTTGCTCGCACCCAACAGGAATGACAGCTTTTTCCACTCAATGCTGCAGCTCCTTAGATCTCCGCAGATTTACTTTAACAAAATCCTCCACACCTGCGCGGCGAGCATGGAGCCGAAAATTGCACTTACTATCCTGTTTTCACGCTTTCCTAGATCATCGGTCCAGGCTACTACTACTCTGAACCAGCTCTAGTGTAGTATATAGCTTTTAGCTGACTACAGGTATACATTTCATGGCTGGGTGGCCACTATACGTACCTTCACTTTTCTCTAAAGCTTACATGCAATACAAGCGCCTCCTTTAGGCCCAGGCGGCAGTGGAACTACTGCTCCTGAATGCGAAGTGGAGAAGACTGTTCTGGTGCCACAGACTCGCTGCTAACATGTCGCGCGTATGACAGCTCCTTTCGCGCACATGATCGTTATTTGTAAGAAAACGGGTACCAAGTAGTAAAACGGAGATATCCCTTGAGGTTTGGAGGTGAAACTAATTCTCTCTGCCTTGAACATCCGTGAACGAAAGTTTTATCTTCTCTGGACGATTACGAGGATCTGTGCTAGTTTGAAGAAGCGCTGTCTCATAATTGAATATCAAAACGAGCTTATGTGAACATTCTATCCTTTCCGGACGGTGTGCCGGAAATGTGTACGACTGCTCTTATACGATCTCGCTAGAATGGAATGCTTGTTGCTTCTGATAACACTTCTCATCCCGAGACATATTCTTCAGCGAAGTTGGCCACAACCAGTTGAGTCCACCTTACATCAAAAAATAAATCATAAAGTAGTAGAGAAGAGTGGCCTTGATATCAGAAGACCTCTAACGGCACAGAACACGAATCGAGTTCTGACTCTTCCCACGTTTGAACGTTTCTCATTTTCCTCTGCATCTGCTCCTCACAACAATATCCCCTGTTGCGACCGCAACAGGTAAGTCATAACTATTAGTAAATGACATACTTCCCGCCTCCTCCGGGTCTCCTGTACAGGCCCTGCAAGAGATGTACATCTAACTACCCCTCCCCTGAGTGCCCTCCCGAGTCCATTCTCTTCTGTTCTTCATTTCTTTCCAACAGTGAGCCAGGAGCCTTCAATTCCAAATTGTCATCGACGATTAGTGGTGAGATGGCATCTGGTGGAATTTAGGGTCGGGTGACCTGCATATCACGAGGGAAATAAGAATATACGAGACAGGGAATAAAGAACCATTGATTAGAGACACACGGGAGAAGTTAATATCTCCCTACAGGTCCTGCTGATCTGTGCATTTATAATGTCATCCATCGCCACATGTGGAGGTTCCTTCCAACTTTGAGACTCTTGTCATGATGACGATCTAGTGATGAAAATCGGTGAGCTCATCCACGGTGATACAAGTACTCACTCATAATTTGGAAATTCGACCAATATCATATACTGTACTGTACTCATTTACACAAATCGAACGTCATGCGGTAATCTCCTTACGCTTATCATGCCTTTCCTCACATTTAATCATATAAAATTGTCCTTCTCATACTGTACAGATACCACAGAAAGGACCAATTTCATCTTGATTACACAAACAGGTCCTTGACTTGCGGATGACGTGCACTGATTGCACACATTCTTTGCAAAGTTCCACCTACCACTGCAGAGGAATGTAGAAGCAGCTACAGGGAGAGAAATCTGATACAGAATACCATGTCGAAGAAAGCTTTACTTGTGCTCGTGACCACGAAATTGGGGTATTGTTGGGGCTGTAAATGAGCATTTATAAAATCGAAATGAGTGACGAGGGAACTCAGTGAAGGTGCCAAGCCAAGGACTCAAGGCAGCGATATTGCTTTCCCTAGTAAAGCATGGTCAAGGTAATGTTGGATGCTATGGCATATTCAACACGTCGATTCTTCTGGATGCCGATTTGGTAAATATTGCCTTCGTAATGTGACCTCGTGTTGCCGCAATCTGTACTTGCAGGTCTTTCATTGGTGCCATCGTACTTCACAGAATAGGAATTCATGTACAAGTCTTTACTTACATCACAGGACTAATAGTCGAGGGAGGCGAACCCTAACCCTAGTACCGTATGGAATGTACATTGTACAAGCAGTACCAACCTCAACATTGAAAACCTGATGCTCGTACTTGTAGAGCTTTCGAGGACAACCTTGTGTTCTCACACTCGAACGGCTGGTGGGAACATGCACTCTCCTCAGGAGTTTCTTTCATGCGCTTTGAACGTTTTCCACATGATAAAAATCGCAGTCCGCTGTCCTGACCCAGGCCGGTTCGTTGTCAAGCTGACTGAGGAGCGGGAGTTCATCACCTTAAAGGAACACCACAGCGGCAGCGTAAGCAGGTGATCCGACAGCTTTTTCTTGTGAGTAATTGTGTTCTTATTTGCTTCCACAGTGTAGGAAAACAAGGGACTCTTTTCCTTTTCAGCCTCTCATTTTTTATTATTCTCTGTTTCTGCTAGTGGGTCCCTGGGAATGTTAGCTTACAGTGAAACTCCACGAAGAAAACACGAGCCAGCTCGAATCCTGTAATGAAGAAATAGAATTGTACAATAGCACCGTAGGCTACCTCGTTATAAACTGTCTCAAGGTTCACATTCTTCTCCGTACACATAGGCAGATCACACTTGTACCGGGTGTTCCGTGTCTCTAGTAATACGAGTAGCCCGGCAGCTCCTCCTTTCCTGCCCTCCTCCTCGTCTAGATTCGAACTTCAAAGTCAAAGTTTTTACTTGGGTGCACGAACTAGCAAGCTGAGTCGTGGATTTAGATCTCAATATGCTGTACCTCGTTTCGAATTATAATACCGGTTCAAGTTCCAGCTTTAATGTCCGCATCTGTACCTCTGGAATGTAGCGTAGGAATTTTCAGAGAGCATGCTCGAGAAGTCAGAGCTGTCGTCAGTGTTCTACATTCGAACTATAAACAAGCCCCCTGAGCACGAGTGTCCGGTGACAGTTATTCTATGTTTCCTCGTTGGACTATATTAAGCAACTAAGACCGTGGATATTTGATATGTTACAAACTAATGATGGTCTTTTAAAACTCCTCTTGAACTTGATTCATCCCCATTTTTGTTTACACTTCCTGCTGAGTGAGTTGACAACTGCAAAAGAGCGGTTGGCTCTTACCAGGCCGAAAGTCAACCATGTATTCGTAGATTTGGATCGTCGACAGTGGTGGATATTGTTAACTATTAGGAAGCAAGCGGGTTTTAGGATTTCTTGTTAGATCCTGTCGAGCTGCCTAACTGGAACACCCTCAAGTCACTCGCCATGCAGAGGCGGCTGGTTTCTCTCTTCCGTTGACCTCACATACGTGCTCCTCAAGCACCAAACGCTTCAACCCGCAGTGATTCTCTTCAGGAAGGGGAATTATGCCATTCGCATGCACAGATGATTTAAGTCAGGTTCCTGATTGTGGTCTGACTAAACCTCGAATCTAACTGATGTCAGACAAAGCTCATGATCAGGTGATTCTTACCACTCAACGAACAATCATACCGTTTTAACTTCAACCCTGTGATTCCGCTGTTTGCTGTCCTATGCTGGAAGTGTCCTCTTTACGTCTCCTTAATGCAAGAAGTACATGGTTTAAATTTGTTTTGCATGTGTCTGACCTCATGTGAAGTTAATGAAAAATGAGTTGCTGCCCTGACTGATTGAACTGAGATTCAGAAATCCATAGGCTTTCTGAGTTTCAGTCATTAGCGATAGTTTGCTTCTCTTAGGTTTGAGCTCCTTGCGGTCTTTTAAGTCAAGATCTAAATGTTGTGTTCAACCAAGAAAGCTCACTCCTCTCTACATCATTATGCAGGCTAAGTGGCAAGAAGTCGAGTTCTTATCGGGCTTACGTACTCCAATCCTCCACTTTGTCTGAAGCCTCTTGTGCGCATAATTATCAGGTTCACAGCTTCTGATCGAGCTGTGGCCATTCGGTGCTTGGGTTGTATTGTCCAATTACATATGACGCAATGTAGTATCAATGATTCACAAGCGGCTTTGCTCTATCACACCAACCACACTTACAAAGCTCCACGTCGCGTTCCGGAAAAATCTTTTGGATTTGAATTTGATATCTTCTGTATACAAATCCTTTCAGTGATGAAACTGATTTCGACAGGTATATAGTGTGCTGAACTGTTTGAATCCTTGAGGTGATTTGATGCCTACAATCTACCTGATGTGCGAAGACTTGATAGGGCTTGAGTTGATCTGCTGCAAGTCAGAAGCTTGGAGCACTAACACCTACGCTACATCCTACAACCCCTGATTTCCTGAACCTTACATTCAAGTTTCGAAGATCATTCTTGTACTCACAAATTTCCGATTTTTCTACCGCTCAGGTTTGTTGATGTTAGTGCTAGTTAGGTACTCGAGCTCTATACTTGCTAACCCCCGGAATATCAATGCTGAGATTTACGTGGGGATATTGATCCAGGGAATGAGGATCCTACTTTTTGTCCTGCAATTGTCAAGTTCATTCGCCAGTAGTATATACCTCCGGCTTGAGAGAATGGAGCCCTCCTATTCCCTGTCTGTACAACTTACTATAGAGATGTGTCTTGAGTCTGAAAAATGAACACAACCTCAGAAAAGCTTGGTTCCACTCCTGAAGAGAGAATCACATTATCAGAATCATAAATCGTCTCTCAAGTATGTACACGTAGTATCAGTTGTACTTTGACCTACGTAATCTCGTCGTATTTCCTTAATTTCCCTTGTGTGTTGTCATCCATATCGGTGCTCTGGATGTAAGAGAAAGGTGGTGGCTGATTAATACATCTGATTTCTCCACACACAGGGTTTTCAATTCGCATTTGTGGGGAATGCTGACTTGTCGTACTGACTGCTGTAGGAGGTAGATGCATGGAAGAAGAGCAGCTGCAGAAATCATCGAAGGGATTAGACTAATGAAATTTGCACTCACATGCCAGAATTCATCTATATCTTCTACGTTCTTTCTGTAGAGGCCGAGGGTCGGATACCTCGGATTTGAATATAAGGATTCTATTCATTGTTTGGAAGTTACCAAGATTCCCTACTCTGCGATAAGTGCCGAGTAGTGAATTTTAGTTTCGTAATTCTACGCGAAAGTTTTTCGACTTGACTTTGGGGACCAGTTGGAGCCGAACCAGGGATCTTATGACTTCTTATTTATTAATCCGGGTCTACAAAATTTAGGAACTCGAAGCTGTACCTTCTGACCCTGAAATCTTGAAGGCCGCCGTAAGAGCAAGGCTTCAATGTCCTGGGGACCAACGACATCTACCTTGAGAAATGTATGAACCAAGTCTGCACGAATGAATGTCACATCAAGTTATATGCGTTAACGAGTCTGAGAATGTTTCGTGTTTGCATACGTTGAAATATCCGAAGCTGTGTTCGAGTTCTGTAAGTTTGGCCATAAGATTGGCACATGTCAGAGAAGATGGGAAAGCCTGCCGACAGAGAGCTTGTTTCCAGGCAAGCGCACTCGTGATGCTCCAATTGTGTCAGTCTCTTCGTGCCAGGCAGGCGGAAGCATATCAAAAAGACATTTTAATTTGTTCGCGATTCAAGACCTCGGTTAGAAATCATTCTGATACCCAGTAATTGTCATGACAGCATTCTGGATGGAAACGAGTCTGTGAAGCCTGGATTTACAACTGGTAATCATCGCTTCCATTTTGGAGAAAGCAGAGAAGACAGCAGTGTGGAGATAAATAGGCCCAGCTGCAAGCACCGCCATTGCGCTTTGGGCAGTTTCGCGTTCATTAAATCCTCGATCGAGGCAGTGCTCTCCCCTTCAGCTGGCTACCTTGCCAAAAGGTACAAATGAACGAACTTCATGGCTGCGGGAGCTGAGCACGATCTCTCGCGGCTATGAGTGTCATCCCCACCATCTCTTCGATGGTAGCCACTTTCGCAGGAGATGAAGGATGCCCTTCATCTCCTGCGATTCAGCAACTCATTGCCCAAGGAAACCAACTATGCGATGACTTTCGGTTAGATGTAGTTGCAATTGCTGGGGACACTCCGGATCCCTCTTCGATCGTTCATCGTTCCTCGTTCCGTAACCTTGCGATTCTTGCTTGGGTCAGCCGAGAACTCATGGAGGACGAGAGGAAGCAATTCGAAGACGCGAAGCCAGTTCTGGAGCTGGAGATATTCCAGATCATAGTGGTTGAGGGAAGGAAGGGAGGGAGTGAACGAGCACTCGGTGGACATTTTTCATCGCCTTGCGCTCGATCGATCCGAGCTGATCGGAGATTCGGAGACCGCTTGCTCGCTCGGGCTCCGGATGGGCAAGAGAATGGCGGGGAGGCTGCAAAGGCAGTGGCCTTCACCGTACCTGGATTCTCCTCATGGATGGCCCATGGCGCCCGTTGCCGCCATGGGCCCCTTGATCTTCACCGTCGTACTCTGGTCTTGTCCGAGCGCTCGACCGTCGAATATTTGACGGTCTTCATGCATGGAACGCATCACACTCCCAAGGGAGAAGTAAATGTGTGCCCCTCGCTAGAAAGATGGTGGGCTGGAATTTGGTCCTCACTAGAGGGAGAGATCAACATTTCACCGGGTCCCGGGGAAATTCCGGCAGTTGAAGAGATTCCTGAACAGGCGAAAGTGATGTTAGTAGGTTTTCGAGACACGTCTCATGTTACCGGTGAAATTGCACATTTCCTCCCAGAGACATCTGAACAGAGTCTCTCATCGCTGGAAGCCTATGCAACTCTGCATAGAGTTTCTTCTCAGCTGTGGATTATATATCGATCATACAAGCATGGATTGTAATTTGAAGGATTTGGGGTTAGCCAGAACCCGCCTCGCACCCGAGTGCTATTCTGCGCAGTACAACTCACTACAATGACGTTTGAAAGCCGCCCGGTTCAAATCGTCCCCCAGTTCTGTACCCCAGGGCCAATACCTTCACCAGCATTGTGGAGATAATTGTCTGAGAGAGAGACAGAGACAGAGAAAGTAAGTACGTAAGAGGGGATCCTGATGAGACGCCTGAAACGCACAGGGCCAGGGAAGCCCGGCAGTCAAAATCAGGAAAAGAAAGTGATATTACTTCTCCTGATGCGACAAAGTCTTCCGTATCACACGTCTTATGAATCTTATGACGTCTTTGAGTAATGACGTAATGTGTTCGGGACTACCGTAGTTGTAAATTGATGAATAGGACAGAACAATACTAATCCCTAGAACCTTGTGCTTTAGAGTCAAGGCTATAAGCTAACTACAATGTAAATCCGCTGTCTCAATACTTAGAATATAGAAGGAACGTGAAAGAGTAGGCTATGCAGAAATCACCGATGAATACATGTCCAGCCGTTAGCATATTATATCTCGACGTCCAGATAATATGGTAACTCTACATACCTGAGTACTTCCAATACGTTTAGTGCTCAACCACTAATGAGCTTAGCCACTTTCCAGCCATGAGCGAGTTATATCTCTGTAAGACAAGCTACTAACACAAACCTGAAAACTTCCTGACTTTAGGTGCGTCAATCGCAACTCTGTTAAGGATAACCACATGTGTAAACACTGAAATCTAGAGAAGAGTCTCTGCTCGGATGGAGATTGATTTCTTATGATGCCACGCCCAGCTGCAGCTCGGTGAAGAGAGAACCATTGATGGTCTCCTGGAACAAGACTGTGAGTGTTGTTCATGACGTTTTCTCTCCAAGGTTTGAATGCCAGTACATAGTGAGCCGTGATTCTCCAGACCACTTGGATTTTCGTTGCCTTTCGTATGGTAACCGTGGTTCTTCAGCATTGCCGAAGCTGCTCATTGTTTAGCATTTCAAGTTGGGGATGAGTTTGGGAACAACGGTGATTTCTTGTGACAGGCAATTTGCATCGATCCTCTACAGATGTCCGACCCATTTGAAATCTCGGCACATTCATGCATATTAGAAGTACATACGCATCTCGTGACTAGAGCTGATTGATTTATAGGAGCATATCATCCACATTACATGGAGCTGCTCATTAAAACTGCATATGCACAGACAGCATGTAAATTAAGCTTTTACCTTGAAGCGTTCTTTGCGCAACCTTCCTGAGTTCCTTGTTACATTTAACACAAGTTACTTACTAGTGGTAAGGCTCCTGGGCATCATCACAATTTAGAAATGATGGTGGCCTGCGATGTCTTCATGGGATATATATCGAGGCTATGAAGTATTTTACGGTGAAAAAGATGAAACAACCCCATCGTGGCTAGCAAGAATTGAGGTAAGAAAGAATAGCTCAATGAACAGGGCATAAACACAGAACATCCCTTGCAAGCGAAAATTTATGTTGTGACATGTTTTCTCAGACATGTTGGCTTCATGACTAGTGTGTCTACGGATTGAAAACCTTGTGTACTGCCGTATGTTCTCTTCAGAACAATATTGACCCTTGCTCCAGACTCTCTGTCGCTCTATCGTTAGTGTGTGCTGCATGTGCGTAACGATGGACCAACCTTTCACCCACCAAATGATTGGTGATCAGTTGCTGCTACTGAGGTTGCATGCAAGTAGTTTTGGTTTCAAACCATTTTCATGGTCGGGCTTGGACGTTGTTGGTCAAGTCGAGATCCTTTAAACCACTTTGAACAGAGTGCAACAAGTTACAAGTTTGCTCATCAAGACTAGTCAGGAAGACTATCGCATACTTATACCAGGAAATATACATAAACAAAAATCTAGACAGTACACGATTGTCTAGCATAATGAAGTCACATGCCTTGGATCTGTATACTGACCTCAGCCTTCTTGCAACGAGTACTGTCGACTGCAGCTGAGCTCTTGATCGCAGGGGATCTCACGTAAATATTGTGCGAAGATAAGTGGATGGGAGTGACGAGGCATGATAGTCAGTCGAGAAATAGTACTTTCTGCCCAAGTGTTTGTTTGTCCTCGAAGCTCATTTACATCAATCTTTACACCCTGAAAATTAGGATAAAGTGCTGCTCATATGCATGCCTTTGATCAAGCAAGCATTATGATAACTTTTGCTAATGATTGATTGGGCTTTCCGACAGTAACCACAAGTCGGAAATTGAACTGAGAACGACGATGGAACACTTGTTCTCTATGCGCACCATTTGGTGAGAACACCTCATCACGCTCACCAAAGTTTCAGTCATTAAATACTCTAGCTCGTCGCAATCATTCCAAAACGTTCATAGGCGGTTTCGAAGATAGACATACTTTTGACCTGCCTAGAATCTTTCATTGAAATTTACTGAACTCCGAGGTTCATGAAGTGGTCTTAGGACTAGCAGATCATGAGTTCCCAAGGCAGCAAGAAGCAAGCATGAAGTTTACCGTGCAACATAAGAAAGCATTGTGCACAAAGTCATTTTGATTCCTTCTAAATTACAACAATATCCTTCCTACAATCAATGTCTGAATATGAAGAATCTTCCATCAATAAGCTGAAAGTTTTCTCTATATAATGCTCGAATATGCGCACATCCAGTACAAGGCCATTTGCATCCACATAAGCAGAATTACAGTTGTGCCAGTTGTAACCACTTGTTCGGGTAAATCTTCTGAACGTGTTTAGAATTCGACAAACAAGAGTTCGGCCTTTGCACGCCTTGATCAATTATGGAGTTAGCTCGCTGTAATGGTTCCTGCAGACATGTAGTCGATTCCAACTGTTGAGGGCTACTATATTACGAGCTTGGCATGTTTGTTGTATCAATGGTTTCATTACATACCTCATGATAGTGTACGTCGAGGCGGATGAGGAATAAGCTTCAAGGACTTCATAATGCGTGGTGAGTGATCTTGAGATGTGAAGATCTAGGGAGAACGTAATGATGGTTTGGATTCCATGCGAAGCTAATGCTTTCTGCGTAACCACGACCTACGAAACTATGTAATCTGTGTGGAACTAAGATTCTCATAATGCACCAGTGAGTCTCATTTCGAGGCTTCTTCTAGCCATTTTGATGCAGCAGCTGAAAATTTTCAGAAATCTGTCCTTGTCGCTCATCTTAAAGGGCCGGCCCACTTCGAATTACCATTGGAGAGAGGCTAGGCATATCGAAAAACAAGTGTCTTCCAACTGAGCTTTAGGATTGCAGAGTCCTGTTGCACGTGGACATCCTCGGCCAAAATTATCTCCAATACCTGTTATGCTGTTAGGAAAAACTGGACTAGAGAATTCTCTGAAGTGCGCTCCGTTCTGCCTCTAGGGGCAGACTGTTCTGAATCACAGCAGTTCTGTCTGACTGTAATTCTGCTTAATTCACCGGTCATGAACACTGACTTGCTACTGGTCACACAAAACAGTATCAACCTACGTCTTCAGAGAACATTGGTTCTTTGTTCTCAGATGTTTTCAAAATATGTGGGTCTCAGCTAAAGTCTTCCATATTTATGCTATATGCAAGTTTCGATGAACCTGATCAGATGAACTGGTGAAAAGGATTGTGTGGAGCCAGCTGGAGATCCGAATTCAAAGCCGATGTCCATTCTACTGCAGAGATGTAACGACCACGTGTATCACAGAAAAATGTAAACTCCAGATTCAGGATGCTGTCTTATGTTCCTTTTTAGCGCCTTTCAACGGGGTTCCTATGTACCAGGACTATTGAGAGTCTCGTACACTTGTTTGAATGCGCTGATCAGTAGTAAAATTGGTGGCGAAATCTTTTGGTTTAAATTTGGATGACTCGTTTCTAGGAAGCTGTTCGTTCCGAGATATCAGTCAAGTTTAACCGAGGTAATACATTTGTCATCATAGGATTTCATAAGCTTCAACAAATAATCTCTCCGTTGAATCTGGAATCCTGAGTCGAAACCACATCGAGCAGACGTGATTCATGGAAGCAACTGGTTTTTTTTTCCATCGAGCCGTGTCCGAGGTATCCGGACTGTTAATTTCTGTACTGCAAATCACAATTTCAATTTTCATGTTATAATTAGACCACTCCTGTATCTGCTAGGACTAGAGGACTCTCCAAATCAGACTCACTATGAGGTTATGCGTGACATGTACCTGTACTGATAAGGAGTCAAGTTCTACCTCGGGTGGACCATTGGCGTTGTTCCCTACTCTATATATATGCCGGGTTGCATTATATTCCCACCAACTTAAGAATATCCACTATTAATACATGGTATTAGAGCAGGCTCTGTCGCTCTCGATTCTCACTAACCCTCTATGGTGAGAGCTCAACCTGATTAGTGTAGGATTCGGCAAGGCCTCTATGGTAGAGTAGATTACAGTCAAAGATGCCAAGGGGAGATCCCGTGATAGTACCTAAGAGTGTCGAGGAGCTAACGTGATACCGGAGTCACGACAGTTCAAATTCCTTTCACTTTCGGTACATTCGCTTTTCATTGTACTACTGCAGAGTATGCCGGGAGATTCAGCAATGGGGACTAAAGAGAATGATAAGGAGAAGCTTTAGGGCATCTCCAACTATGGCATGTGAAAGTGAAAGCTGCCAAGCATCATGGAGCGCAAACGTCTATGGCATTTTGTCAAATCCGACGCTCCTGGAAACAGCAGGAACTAGAGGTGATACAACAAATATAGCACGTTGATGTTACCACAATTTTAGAATAAAATCATTTTTTATTAGTAAACTCTCACTGTTGATCTTGTTAGGTTTTTCTTGTGAAATTAAGATGTTTAGTGATATAGTACGATTCAACAAGTTAGATGACAAGGGAAAAATTGGATAAATACAACAGTTACTATCCTTGTTTAGAAAATATTTTGAGGGGTATGATTAAAGATTTTGAATTGATTTATAATTAGTTTCAAGAATGCATGATAAATTTAGATTAAACTATATATTAAATTGTCATGTTAAAATCAAGCAACTCTGATATTTTTTACCAAAAACTAGAGATGAAGCTAGTTAATCAGTTCAGTATTACATGCATAAAGTATATTATTTATAATATTTTGATGATTATTTTGTATAATTTAGCATATTCAAAATATTAAAATTTCAAAAAATCTATGGATCAAAATAGCTAGGCTGTTTGATAAATCTATATCAAACAGTTTTTAGTTTAGAAAGATACAATTATTATACTAATTGAAGTCTATTGAGCAAGTATTACATAATATTAATGATTCTATTTTAGATTAAAATAATCATCATAGGAGCAAATACCAAATATGATATGCTTATCATGGTTATAGAAGATCGATATAATGTCTTAAAGCCTTGATTGGTGTAAGTCTTGAGTTTCTTAGGTATCAAAAATTATGCTTTTTACTAGTGATTGATGAATAGAAAATAGATTTTGTGTTAAAATATCTTCTAAAAATCATCAATAGCACACCTTTGTCGTAGAAAAAGGTAGAGATTGATGATTTTCAAAAAGGAGTGATCATGTAGGCCATTTCAACAATCAGATTCAACACTAGTTTGATCAAAACTATTACTTAAATGATAGAAGAAGTTAGGGTATAGTTACAAATGGTAAAAGCAATAAGAGTGGTGACAAAGTATTAACACCATGATACAAAATTGACTCTTATATATACTGGAACATCAAAGATCATTAGGTTTAAGCAAGAGTGTAAGAAAGATCAAAATGATTCTTTATGAAGTTAACTATGTAGCTACTAATAAAGACATTAAGAATATTTTGTGATGATGCATGTCCTTAAAAATTTATATCATGGTTTCAACTTTGATTAGTACAGTGATTCAGTAGTTTGTAATTATATTAAAACAAACAATAGATTTTTCAATTATGTTAGCAATGAAAACTTCAGCAAATGATGCTCACAAATAACATTCAATATCTCATTTCATATATTATAGATCCATCAGCCAACACTATATAAGAAGATGTCAAATTACTTAGATAGATCATATTTATTCATGTTAATATCTTTCATGTATAAAGTTATAGTTATTAAGTATAAATTCTATTAATTTTTTTGATGCCACATGTGCATGTTGGAACTTTTAGCCTTTTGAGCATCTTCAGGGTTTCTTTGCACTTCTGAGATTTTTGTATTTTGAGTTGGATTTTTTTTTTCTTAAATTTTGAATTTTATATCATAGTATTCAAAATGAATTTACATAACATCATGAATATAATTTGAGTTCTCTCTCTTTTGTACGTTGATGATCCCGAGAAATATAATAACAAAAGGGATGGGAAGACCCCATCAAATTTTACAAGGATGGAACCAAACCGGTAACCGGAAATATCTCTTTTGTACATTGATGATCTGATTTGTAACATAATATCAAAGCAAGGAGTGTGAAAATTTTTAATTATAGTTTTAAAGACAAGTAACATACACGGAGAATACATTGTGAAAAAATCTCAATAAGCAAAAAAAAATTAATAAATAATCTAGATTTATTGAAATCTTAAGGTTGCAAGATTGAATTGTACTTTTAAGGGCCCAACTATATTTTTGAGTATTTTTGTGTAAATTTGTGCATTTGTGAAAAAAAAAATTTACCTTGCAATCATTTAATACATGCACATGCCAAATTTAAAACATTATAATCACAATAATCCAAATTCTTTGTTCGTATTTTTTATATGTGTAATATCTCCATGCAAACACATGATTTTGCTAGAATGTATTTTTTTTCCAATTCATAATTATTACATGATATAATTTTAAAAAATATATGATAATATTTCATCCATTTTGATTCTTCTAATGCAACCACAGGTATAACAAGCAATAGATGTGATGCAAAAGGACTAACACCATTATGGCATCAAAAGTTATTGAATAAAGGAATGTAATACTGTCATACACTTACATCTTTTGAGTCTTAAATACAACAGAACTTCACTCATTGTAGTTCACGATTAAGCTTTAAAATGCAAGATTGGACACTTAAAGATAATTTAAAGTCTGGATCTAAATCTCATTTGGTTATGGATGATGAGATTAAATATTTTTTATTATGATAAATACCAATTAATTATTAATATTTTCTTAGATTTTAAATGATGCTAATCATGTATATATTGTATAAAATAAATTATACAAATGGGGTATAAGTTATAATTTTTTTTTATGAAAATGAATATTATATATTCAAATCCGTAAATCAAAATAAAAATTTTTAAAATTTATGACATCATTTAAATTATAATATTAATATTATTTAAAATTTTGAAATTTTTTTTAATTATAATTTAATTTTCAATAAACTTTAAAATTTATTGTATATAACATTGAAGAGTACCATGATTTTGCAAAAATTCTAATGAAAAATTTAAGTCAACAACCAATTAATGATAGTTTACCAAACAATGAAGGTGATACATTGAGCATAAAATCTCTCAAGCTTTGATTTCTTAAAAAAATATTTTTTTCATTTAAAATTCAATATGTATCATAAGAATGATTAATAAATCAAACATTGCAAAAAGTATCAACTCTGTTAAATATGCTCCACATAACATGCAAAGATAATCAAAGAATAATTCCAATGATAAATCTTACTTTATTATGAAGATTTTATTGCAGATTTTTTGAAGTTTCATACCATCAAGTATTTATAGAAATGAATCTATGACAAGTGTTACTAGAATGAGGCCAAATATTTCATATGTTCCATCAATCAATGCAGCATATCTTAGATAAAGAAGATGATATTTTTTTCATTTCTTTATGTTATTATGAAAAAATATATAAAATATTTATATATATATATTTTATATTTAAAATTTAAATAATTTACATATATCCATTATAAATATCAAATATTTTAAAAATATATTTAAAATTATTGTAAATCATTGTGACTTAAAAAATACTTGATATTATATAAAAATAATATTATAATCCTTATTTTTTGACTTTATAAAAATTGATGATTGTGATAATATTTTTTAATTTTTTATCAATAAAAACTAATATTATGCTCTATTTTTATTCATAAATATATTTTTATCTCTAAAAAATAAATAAAAATTAAAAATATCAATAATAATATTAATGGAACGTTTGAAATTTGATCCAAGCTAAATTTCGGATGCATGAGATTTTTTATGAGGAAACGTAATGTTTGAATGTTTGAGATGTTTATTTTTATGATCTATGTATATATAATAATTTTTTAGAAATAAAAAAGGTGTAATTTTGATACGATTTGATGGGATCTTCCCATCCCTTTTGTTATTATACTTTCTCGGAAATTTTCATAACTCAAATTTTAATACATCAATTTACATCATTAAATCAAGCTATAATTCTGATGTGTCAAAGGTTCCACAAGATATTATTTCAAGGGTTCAGAACTGAATATTTTGTAGCTAATCATTCTCAATAAATCTATTATTTGAAATCATCATGTATTGATTGGGCATCTTAATTATCAAAATACAAGATTAGGACATCATCTCTTTCATGTGAGTCTATGCGCTTGAATGTTATTTTTTTTTGTTGTTGTAGAGATTTTGATAAAACAACTTTCAAACAAAAAGATATGCATGAACTTATAAAAAAAAAATTTAATTTTGAATTTGAAAATTATTCAATTTTTTGAAACTATTATTTCAATTTGTGTCTGAATTTTGTTATAAACTCCAGAATGCTAGATGTATGAAAATATTTCACGTATGTTACATTAAAAAAGTTTTATTATTTTTCATTTTCATTTTCATTTTAGTTTTTTTATTAGGAATAATGACATGTCTTCCATAACCATGTTGAAAAGAAGGATAAAAAGTTACTTCAAACTCCTGATTTTCTTTCACAAAAATTACACATTCTCCATGTGTTTTTATATGTTGTGCATGAAGCACTGGAAGTGCATGATGTCACACATGCTTGCAATTATGACGTATTTTTGATAAATTCGGGATCTAGATTTCATAATCCAAAAATCCAAAACAAGTTTTTACTCCCATCTGAATTTTAGAAATTTGAGATTACACACATATATTTGTAAAATTTCGAAAAAATAAAACAGATTGCTTAGTATATTTTCAACCACTTTGTAGGGATTACATCACACCTAAAACGTGACGGTTGGATCCTTTCTATAATCTAATTTTTGTCAATGGCTGTTACAATGTTTTTGCCAAAGTATTACAATTGACCAAGAGGAGGAGACATTGACAAAGAGAGAGGAGAGTGTAGCGGAGTAGGAAGGAGATGAGACCTAGACAGCAGGATGAGAAAGAGCAGGGCGAGTGGTGGCTAGGGGCCATTGCACGAAGACAGAGGAGGAGAAGACAATGAAGCGGCGAAGGAAGCAGCTGAGACCAACACCAAAACCGACGAAGACCGAGGAGAACATCAAGGTGGGTGCAGAAGTACAAGCCAGCTATTGAGGTTCTCGCTATTGTGGAGCCCTTCTCATCTCCGTAGCCCTCCAATTTCAGCCAGAAATTACCATTGTGGTTTTGAATGGTTAGTCCAGTCGGATAAAACGAAGGTAAGAGTAATGATATCATGGTTTCGGATACTGGCGTATGGTTTACTCACTCCTTTCAATGCATGTGATTATCAAGATCAAGTTCAGATCTTCCCATACCGATCTTATGTTACCTTAAATAGATCAGATGTGATTGTGAAGGCGATGTTGACTGGTTATGAAATCCTAACTGGGATACTTTCACACTGTGATTCCTATGGGGCCAGCAGTCGTTCTAAGGTGTAGATCACTCCATTCTGCAAGGAAGGAGCTTCGTGCATCGAAAAGAGACTCAACCCACGTTCCAGTAGATTGCCTTCTGGTCCACCCTCCATTGTATCTAGGTTTCTCTCGGAGCAGTCGAAAGCTCTAAAACTGTCCGCATACAGCAACCAATCTTGTCATTACAGGTTTGTCAATGGCGATCAAAGAAGCTCGAACAAAGTGACGACTACACTTCTCAAGATTCTTGAGGTTTAATGCAAGGCAATGGACAACATCTTGTTTTTAGGTCCCATGACTTTCAAGGCCTACGGCAGTATAAATTGTCGTGAACGCTAAACTTTTACCTCTGATTCTTGTTGTCACCAGTCAGGGTTGAGAAGATTACTGACTGCTTTTCTAACATAATAGGAATTATGTCTGTATCTTCTATCTTGCTAGTTTAACACATGGGGGCCGGTAACATTGGGGCCTAGCCCCATGTTACCGGTTTGGTTCCATCCTTGTACGATTTGATGGGGTCTTCCCATCCCTTTTGTTATTATACTTTCTCGGCTCTCACGAGTTTAACACATGCATGCATCTTCTCATCGACGCAAGAGCATGGAAATGGTCAAGAATTGGGTGCGAGTAGGCAGTATCATCATCATAAAGATTGACAATGTTCTTGTGTCCAAGTATCAATCCATATCATTGACCGTGATGGTCCACCGTTAGTCATCAGTGTTGAGACTTTGATTTTGAGACCTTGATGTGGAAGCCGGTGGAGAGGTCAAGCCATTACTACGTGAAAACATGTACTTAAATTTTTCTATTTTCTTACTTCTTACTTTTATTTACCTATCGTGTTTCCCAAAACGCTTTTAGTAATATGCTTCAGTGTTGTATACATACTCCTGATCTTGCCTTGTTTGTCCCTCGAATCCATCACAAACCCTCTATGCAGATATAATAGACTCAATATAAAGAAAGTGCTTTGGTGGGGATCCCTAAAGCCTTGACCCAAAGCTGCAGAATTCTAGGCATGTGCAGTGTGATTTATACAAGTCGACCCCAAGTGCGACTCAAGTTAGAAGTTAGACAAGTGGACAAAGAAATCTTTTCTTGATGAGAGTCTTACCCAGCTATGCAAAGCAAGGCAGGCCGGAAATCAAAGACTCATTCCATCCCACATTTTGCCAAGTAGACCGCTCCAAACGTCGATAATCCATCGGACTTGATCGACGGAAAAGATGGCAATGATAACCGGACTTCAGCTCGTTAGACGGATTAGTTAGGTTTGCCGAGAACTCGCAGAGGGCAGACCACCTCAGGGTCTACAACTGACTTGCCCTAGTAAAGAGAGTGACATGTGGAATGTTTTAGGTCGTGATGGTCAGCATCATTGAACCGACAAAAAGGACGTCTGTTGTTTTGTACAGTAAGTGATCATCCACGAAAAAGATTATCGGTCCATGTGGCGTATAGACTCCACGGTCTGATTCTACTAAGCAAAGCTAGGGAGGATTCCACTTTAGGGACGGTCATTCGAAGGCTGAGAATCCACTACCAACAATGGTCATTAGAAGACCAGATGGTAAGTCCGGTCATACGTATGCAAAATTGTGAGCTGTACTGGGAATGTGACTCTCAGTGTCTGTCGACAGCAGTTTCGTATCAGGTTCAAATACGTACCTGACTTGGTTATGGTTAGACTCGGTCTACGGACGTGATGAGTTTCTTATGTGAACGGTTAAAGTTACCAAAGTTCAGATGATCTTAACTAAAGGGCGAAGAGTTTGAGAATTTGACCTTCTATTTCAATGTTATTTTTAACCTGGCAACAATAGATATAAATTTGGTCCTTTTGATTTTTCCTGTTTCAAAATGTCATATATACTAGGAACTATAAGAACAGAAATATTTTTCATGAAAATAAATGATAAATGTCATGAAACAAATATGATTTTCAAATTCCATGGAATTCACCAATTATTTTAAATTGATATTTTATTAAAATTTAAAACTCCAATCTACTTTATCTCCATGATTAATAATATTATTTTTTGTAATTCTAAATAATTATTCAATATTTTTTCTATTTTAATATTTCATTAATTTAACAGTAAAATGAATCAAAAATATTTAAGATAAATTTTATCAATGAAAAATTGATATATTCATGATGAACTTTTTTAATTTTGAAAACTTGAATTTCAAATAAAAAAATCACTTATAAATATAAATATAGAGATTTAGATATGAATCGAGATGTCATAAAAAAAACAACTTACAATAAAAATTCAGACTCAATATAGGACAATGTAAAAATTTAAAAATAATTAATTATTGTGTTATTAAATTGAAATAATATATAATGTAAACACATAATATTAAAAAATCATTTATAATTATGAAATATACAATTTTCTAGTTTCACAATATTAATTCATATCAAGTTATATAATTGCATTTTAAGATTTTTTGATGTATGAATAAATTACAAAAAAGTGAGTTATTTTTATTAAACTCAGATTTATGAAATTAAGCAAAGACTTGTAATTTTATATAATGATATACCTTTCATTTTATTTAACTCCAGGTTCCGCACTAGCTACTCTCCACCATAGCCACACTTTCAAAGGCTCAACTTCAAAAATAGCACCCCAAGGAGCCTTAATTCGAACTCTATGCTTTGAGCCCTAGGTCTCCTTACATTACTGTCGACCCTAATGGCAGTTCTATTGCAAATGGCGCTAACTGCACAATCGGCTCTAATTGTTGTATCTGCTTCTACATTTGCGCATCTACCTAACTAAGGCTGCCGCTACATAAGTTGTGATAGATGTCGTGCACATGCATATTGTATCACAACATACATCGCTGTCACATCAAACATCACATTACATAGATCGTCATACATCAACACAAGTGTATCACAATCGCCCCCTAACTGGTGGTAAGATCCCTCTAACACCATGTAGCCATCTAGTCCATAACATGATAAGCCCTTTGTGGACAGGGATCAAGAGGCGGGTGTCGCATGCACATTGATTTGCTTTGAGAACGCATAAGCGTCTGGTTGTAGAAGAACCCTTTTGATCCTCGTGTGAGTTAACACTCTCAATCTCCTCCTTAGCACTTTACATTCGAGTTCTGAAATTTTGAGTCAATTGGATGAATTTTGAGTACGGAGTGATAGCTTGAAGTTTGTGCACACAATCAGAGTGGCAGGATTGCACTAACTATCACGAAGTTAGGACAGTGATCATAACTTTGCTATCAGAATGTTTCATCAATCAAACTTTCCAAAGTTAAAGCTTGGATAATAAATAATCGTGTCATGAAATTTGAGAGCAATTGGAGTGAATGTTAAAAATAGATTTGAAGATGCAAAAATCACGAAGAGATGTCTCTTTTAATGAAAGAGACCTAATCTGAATATCTATCCCAAAAGACGGAATAAGAACTATAAAAATATACAAAATTAAGACCCAAAGCTTTCGTACCTATCAAGGGACTGAAGAACTTGATGAAAATGCTTATATTATTGACCTGCCCGACGATTTTCAGATCATCAATTCATTTAATTTTGTAGATTTAACATTGTATACCCCACCAATGATCACCGATAGTGAGGTACAAACTAAGATTTCTCAGCCTACTTTAAGTGTATTTTCAGATGTGCAGTCACAAGGTGAAGGAGGTGACACCCAAGCTATTCTGGAAGATGCGATGGAGCATAGGACTAGAAGTGGATCATACACACAGTTTGTAGTTAAACGACCCGGGAACTTCTATAGTAGTTCATCAATCTGAGTATTAGTTACAGCAATAGTATCCAGATCTTTACGGAAATAGGTATTTGTATGTTTGACAGAATATTTTAAGTCTATAGTATCCCAAGTTAAGCTTGTGTTGCTCTCCATCCCCGTCGAGAGATGAAACAAAACTGATGGGCAAGTTGAGAGCAAGCATTACCTACAAGATCTGTTTTAACTCATCAACATTACACATAGGATTCCTCCATACTCATAACAGTTAGTATCATATAAATATGGTTTTATATGATACTAATACCTCCGTTTAGCCTTTCATTTGTTGGGCGCTCCCTGCAGTTAGTCTGCAGACTTTGTGTTCTGAGTTCCAAGTGACTTCAGTCTTGGGTCATTTTAGAGTTGAGTTTGTGTCGTGACCTGGTCTAGATTGACATTAGATTGTTATGTAGCCTCAGTCAATTGTATCTTCTCACTACCTCCATCAATAAGTCAAATACAGCAAGGACCTCTCATTGAGGGCAATTGCTGATTTTGCATCTTGGATGAAGTTTTGTGGACGAGTGAGGTTTACATCAAAGATGCATGAATGCATTCTCAAGGTGGAATGAGCTTGCTACCAATATCACCTGGGATCCATTTGGATCTCATGTTAGATGTACGGCGCCCAGTCAACGGCACACAAATCATGGCAGTACAGTATTTTAATGAAATAAAATTAGAATCAGGCATTGAGATCTTTCCATTGCATTTGACACTTTATACACATTATACTTTCTCGGTGCTCGGTTGCATTTGACACCTGATTGAGTGATTCAGCTTGACATACTGCGATACACTTTCTCTACCATGGTTACTCGTACAGAAATTGAACACATAGTAAAAGAATAATTGTGACGTTTATCGACATCCACTCTGATACTACTAAGCATGGAATATACTTCCTGCAAGTCTCTGTACTGGATATATCATGTCGTTAACCGTGCCATAAGAACTGATTTCCCCCGAGACTCAAGTCGGTTGGATGGGTCAACATCGTGATCTGGGCAATTCAGATGGAGAAAGTACATGGATACGCATTGTATTTGCAAGCTCCTTTATGTAGTCGCTTTATCCGACGTTCATGCGATTCTTCTTAAATATCAGCCTAAGGGCGTGAATACATTCTGTCCACAAGCTTGATGTATGCGATTCGTGTCACGAAGCCGTCGCCAAGTCAAGAGAATTTCTCCGCGCGCTAGCACCTCTTGCACTTCCAGCTGGCTGTGCTATCACTATTTAGCAGACTTCGCGTGAATGTAGATTCATAGAGCTTAATCATTCACGTTTTATCCACGATTCATGAGCACCCATGCGCTCTGTCCGCATATCGAAGTATTCGTCTGTCAGGTACCAATCGATCTCATCGGTCGAAGTGATAAGAAGCAATGCAGTGAGTGCCAACTCTCAAGCTCGATGAGACTTTTTCTGAGGCTTACAGCTGTATGCTCAAGTGATGGACACGTACTATTAGCTTAGGAGACTAATTGGATATTAGCAGTCCTTGGTACAGAAACAATTGTGCAGCTGATACCAGCTAGTGGTTAGAGTTTGCATTTGCGCATGGATCTGTTTCGATGTCAGTCCCGCGTCTTCGGATCACCTTATGTCGGGTCTTGTCAGAACGTACCTGGCCGGAACGGATGAAAACCCCGACCTGAAGGAAGTCAATGATGTCATGACAGAAGCATGTGCACACGTATGCAGGTCGTCGTTCAATTTGAGGTCAAAAGAAGCCATCTACCATTTTTCCTGTCATAACGTCTCGGGGCTCAATAAGTATGGGCCACTTATACCTTCAAGTACTTCTTCAGAGAATGCTTTTGACAGAGACAATGAGCTCCATTCCGGGTGTATCTCTTTCTCTCTTCCTTCAGACTGGAGGTTGGCTCATCATATCCTTGCAATCATGTAGGTCAAAAAGGTGCATGTATTTCGAAGTCTTCCAGGACTGGATCAGTCAACCAATCGTAGACAGAAGCTGTTTGTTGCTGATCACTTTTTGACGATGAGAATCCAATGGGATCTCAACTCTGTGCATATGATGAACCTCGACAAGGACTTCCCCTCACGAGAGCTAGCTCCCTTTCTGTCTTCCTCTCACCTAGATTCAGATTCAGGATTTGAGGTCCAACGTGCAGCATGTCATCGCCAGTTCACCTGTGAATTCACCTGGACGATCGATCTTATCAGCATCACTGTTTGAGGATAGACTTTGTGCCAGAAATAATTTACCGGTTATACCTTGGCTTAAGATTCTTCATCGACTGGGGAAATATGGTGATGGTGGGAACAGGAGTCGAGATTTTTGCGGGAGGTTTCTTGCTTTCTGGACAACATGCGCAACGTTCAAGACTCTCGGACAATGGTCTCCGGTTTATGTCACCCGGTTGGGAGACAGTTGATAATTTAGTAGATAACTTTACGGATTTCAATACTCCATATAAACCTCCCTCGATTCCGACCAGCTGACCATTACTTCGTTGACATTTCAAACGATCTATGAATGAATAATTACAGATGAGAAGTGTCAGTAACAACGCGAGCAAGCCAAGAATATAATTTTCCTAGCTAGGGTTTGGGTTGGATCCGTTTCTGATACCTATAAATCTGCGTGTGCGTCACTCCTACCGGAAGAAAGCAGACGAAGATGAAATGATGATATGATAGATGAAATTGTGTTGATGTTGGAGGCCACCTCAGTTGACTGGACTGTAAAGATTAAATTTCGAAAGATGACAGTACACTGGTGTATTGAAAAAACTCTGATCTATCGAAATCTGCATAATTGTCGAACTTGTGATGAAACAATCTTGTGATATTAATAAATATCTCCTTCGAAGCAAATATTGACAGACGAAAAGCTTGAACTTGTACGTTTCGCGCTGATCAAAAGTCAATATCAGTCTATGTTAATTGAACTTCTGAACTCTATGAATAGATGTGCCATCTTTCTAATGCTGGCATAATTGCATGGAAACTGATTGACAATGCCGGATGGCAAACATGATTCGGCTACAGATTTCATCCTAAAAAAATCGAACATACTACAAAACGGATCTTTGTACACAAAGAGTAAAGATACGATCTAAAAGACACGTAATCGATCCAGAAAAATTTAAGACCGTCTAATACGCACACCAATTTAACTTCAGCCATCAGCGCTACAGCCGCTGAAGTTCACCCATCTCCCTTTTCAACTTTCAGATTTTGTTGAAGTCAGTGTCCATTTCTTAGCTGCAAATTCTTGGACTGATCTTTGTTTGTTCTGATTATTCTCGGAAGCGAGTCAAATGTCATTGAAAGATATGCTGTATGAGCATACTGTCAAGGGATATATAGATATATGAATGAATATACACCAGATTTCTGTAAGGAAGGTGGTACAACTCTATACATCCACGATTTTACATACAAAACTTAAAATCCAGTGATCTTGCGTCATATCCAAAGTGGGTGAGGTTTGACGCTGCATGTTGACGTTGACCTATTTTTTAATTTAACATGCAAAGTCCGAACCTGCTTGTCAGGGAGTAAAAAACCCAAACATGTAGACCATATAGTGAGAGCATATTGTGCAAACAAATCGCGCTCCAGGTTGTTCTGCGTTACGATCTCGCATCAAACATTTAAAAAAAAACGAGTTCTGGTATGAAAACGATGAAACATCGGTTGCGAGCTTATCTGGGTTCGAATTTTCTGATGGTATATAGAGGTATTGCCTAACTCCAAATTTGGTCCTGAATTCTCATATGAATAGTAACAAAGTTAGAAACAGAAGGTATCCATGAACACTGACCTCAATGGTGTTTCTATTATGTTATATTGTTGCAAGTATATGGAAAGACGGTACACGGAATCTGGAGTTGAGTCTCTTCCAGTGGAGACAAGTTATGTCTATTCATGACTTTTTTGAGCAACTAAGTTCAGGCCGAGTGATCGTAGGGAGGCAAGCTAAGCCTAGAGAGATCACTATTACGTTATCTATTATTTACAGTCGTATTTTCTATACGTATTTTCATTTCTGGAGAACTCGTTATCTTCAACAAGGAGATGGATTTTTGCTTGAAATGTCTCTATCGTCTTACAGAACTCGCAAGGCACGTCCAGTGGCGTGATTTGTGAATGATATTTATCCGATGTTCGCTTAAAGAATAAAGGAAATCACGTCATATTTATAGTAACGTCACTGCTCATGGTGATTAAAGATCTTATACAGGCTCACAATTATCAGCAAGCCGGGGCTGCAGTCGACAGCACAAACCATACACCATTCCACTTTTGTTTGTATTTCGGCACGTGATTTTCAGCACGATTAAGTGATCCGAAGCGAACTATGCGTAGATAACTAGTAGTCTTTTATGGATATCCCAGACACTTCGTATTTATGTCACCCGACTATCAGATGATCGTTTCACAACCAGATTTCATGATAAAAGATGCTCTTGAGGAATAATAATAATATAGCTTATCCACCTGAAGACAAATGACGTTCTCATGAGATAATCATGGTCCATATTACCTGAAAACACAGGATCGTCACCGTTACACACTGCATAATTGGTTTTATGCATGTGCTTTCAACCAAGATAGTTGAATTTTGTATGCTCGAGTTCTAACCAACCAACATTACATGTCACAGCACCAGGGCCCGTTTAAGTTGACTCGTATCTTCTTGACTCTAGATCTGTGATCATCGCTCGGCCTAGTCTTCATTCCGTAGGCAGCTGTGGGTTTGATTGGATCAGTGTCCAAGTGAGTTCGGCAGTATATGTTCCACTTACGTGACACTGACAAAATCAGGTAGTCAATCCAAAGAAGAGCAACTGCACGTGTCAATCAGCTTAATAGTGCTTCAGGAACTCGAGCCAACTGCATCACAAAGTGCAAATCGAGGTTGCGCGTTATTAGACAGGTCTCACGTCGTCTAATATTCGTTCTACGCTCTGAAAGTATGAGTGCAGCTAAGAAGGATTATTGAATTAGATCCGATACTCGTATATACCGTTTTAAATTAAGACTTCATTCCTCCAGTTCAGTTGACTTGCACCAACGGACATTTGTTTACAGAGACAAGGAAATGGCAGCTATTTCTTCGGGACAGACTCGTGCATCAAGAGGGGATGGGATATCTGTCATTGCGAGTACAGAAGGTTGGGGTAAAGAAACAGGTAGTTAAAATGGGGCAACAGAATCTGGCTCTCAAGCTTGGCGTTGTGGTCTGATTTATCGAGCCTTTTCTTCGGCAGGGCAATCATAGAAGGTTGTGTGCTGAGCTTCAGCTTTGTGATCATGCAGCTTTGAGATTCACTCGCTCAGGTTCATCGTTTTGTGACATCATATAGTAGTCATGGAAACGCGTATTGCGCTGTTTCCTAGAGATAAGAATGAAAATGCGACAATTTCTAACACATCGAGTGCTTTCACAAGCAAATGTTGTCAAGATTCCTAACGGTGCGGTGCAGTGCAGTGCAGCTCTTGAATATCACCTTGAGAAAATGCAGCTTCGCCACTCATGTACTGAGCTCCGTAGACTGTGCCGCTGTGATCACGAGTGGTCCAGCTTTCACCGTTCATGAAACTGAGCGACGTGCTCCACGCAACCATCCTAACGTTGTCAAATGAAATAAGCTCCCACTCTAGTGATTCATATGCATCCGTCTCGATCGAGGATATTTCATCCTAGAAAAAAGTGTCGATAGAAAGAGAAAATATGCATTCATGCGCGTAGTTCGACATCGATGTTAAAGGCATAAGAATTCTATTGACGTTGAAAAGTGATTTCTACAGTTTCTTAACACTACCTAAATTTTTAAACACTATCAGAAACTTGCTTCTGTGTGGCTTGAACATCCACGAATCTGCGAACATGTTCACTTTTCACCCGTGAGACCACTTTCATCGACTCTTCGTTCAAGATCTGAGAACATTTTTCAGTTAGAAAGGGATAGAAGTTCACAAGGTGATGCGAGAAGAACAAACTAGAACGTTCATTGAATTCAGGACCAAAATTCTTGTATGCAAGTTTCTCGAGCCACACATGCCAGATATTCTTTGACGACCTAGTACCGTGGATTCTGCTTCTCCACCACTTTTGGGCTTTCAGTTCAGGAAACCTGTATTTTATCCAATTTTATACTGTTTCGTCAATCTCTGTACCTCCTGCCACTGGTTCAATGTATAAGGCACTGTTGCAGTTTCAGATAACAAAATCATTGTCGTGTATATCAAACATGTACTAATGTGCCGAGTCTCAGGAATAAAGATTATGATTCAAATATGTACATGAAACTTGCATCGGCGATCCGTCAGGCTGGCTTGCTAGATTTGCGACCTAAATTCACGTGTAAATATTTTTATAGCCATGGATCATACGGTTTGTTGCTGAAGATTGGTGGTTGTCACAATGCACGGCCATTGACTTGTTGATTATGAGAGATCTAATTGGTATGCCCACTGCATGTGGACGTTAGTCAGAGTGGACATGTAAACGAATATGAGCCTCTCAAGTTGTAACGCCTTGAAGCGACGACAGAGATACGTGGACCTCGGTCGTTCTTCCACGCGACTTTTCTATCTAGTGCGAAAGAGCAGAGCGGAATCGGAAACACATTTTGACATTTCGTAAGGTAAATGCGTGGCATCGTGGACTTTCATCGACTTTTAGAAGGAGTTTTTACAAGTCGGTAGGAATATCGCCTGCTTGTGCGCGAAATGAATGTGCTTGATACCGAGACCGGTGCAATGTAGGCCCGAAAAGGTTTCAAGGTTGACTTCAAATCGCTAGATCTCGTAATGACAAGTCACAATTCATGTATCGATTCTTTAGTTTGCATCTTCCGAATCAAGTCGATGTGGCAGAACGTGTTGGAGGGGATTGTGTGGCTAGGAAATGCGCTTCTCTCTAAGGCCCTTGGTTTCGGACACGGAATGGACAGCCTCCAACTCCGAAACTGTTCATTGTCGCAATATGTAGCAAAATATATTTGTTTTCTATTAACTGGAGCTCAGATCCCTTTGGATCTGAGCTCAACGATCTCACAATGGCCACAGAATAAAGCTAAGTTTCGAAATCTGGATGGAACCATTGAACGTTGGAATCACCACTCGAATGAGAGAAAGAGATTGTATATTAATCTGCGAGAAATCCGTGTGCGGTGTTTGGTTTCGGAACAATGTCAATTTTGTAATCGAGAAACGTGATTCTTGATTTCCAAAACTTGAGGAATGAATCTCGTTGAATGAACTACAGCATGTGAACCAGGTTCACCTTCTGGCAAGTTGAACATGCATGTGGCCGTTATGAGGCAACTCCATACTTTCGTTAGCCAATAGTTTAAGTTTAACATTAAAGCTTGCAATCCTCCATTCAAAAGCTTCTCTCTATGAGCAAATTAGTCCTCATCGTAGTAAGCGAAACCTTTTATTCATCTTGCAAGTGCTACCACATTGCAAAACACGTTCTGGGGATTACATTAGTTGCTACCTACAGCAGATCCTGCATGCAGATGCAGTGGTGGTGAGGTTGAGTCGAGACCGTGGACTTATCACTCTGTTGTCAGTTTTATGAACATGTCTTCAAAAATATTGTTGCGTGTGATGCACATGCCACTCCTCACTATTCTAAAAGACAGTGAATGCACTGAATATAGGAGCTCAGATTTTGTCCTGCCCACAAAGCTGCCAAAACATGGGAATTTAGAGCACAGTCTCCCAGATTACTGTTTCGCTTCAGCACGGTGCAAATCTCTCTTCTGCCTACAGGTGATGATGCACTTGGACTACCTTCTCGTACACAACCATTCCACTTTGAACATGTCTGGGGGCCCTGTGCATGGAGTAAGTGGATCAATTCCATGAAGAGCCAGATTGATTCGTCTCCTGCCAAATTCCATCATGAATTATATGCATAATTAAAGGGTCACGAACTATGTGAATAAACGCTTCCTCCAGCCAGATAAACCTCAGTTTGACTTTATATTGGGCACCAGTATACTGCATCAGCTTTTCGGCTTATTTACAGGCTTGTCATCGTGATGGGTGCCAGCCTAGAACTGGAGTATCACTTAGTCATCGTTGTACCTGTCTAGTTACGACCGTATAAACTGAGGTTAGCATTCACTTCAGCAAATGTTTATGTGCATCTCTGACATCTTTCAGGTACATGTTGTTGACAAGTTCAGCGCGTTGCTAGAACTATGGCGCTGAAGGTCCTACTGACCAGATGACACCTTTACAATATTCGGACTTGAAAGAATCATTCGGTCGTGAAGGAAGGAATCACTTTGAACTTCAGCCCCAGAGTAAAACGATTTGTTGCAAAGGCTTTTCATAGAAAGAATGCTCAGGCATGGAAAGCTGACGAATATTGCTTCTTCTTCTTCTTCTTCTTGATCCTCTTCTGCTTGCTGTTTGATTTCAAATTACCAGTGGACTGTAACTTATGGACTATCGTCTTCTCATCTCTTCAGTCTTCACTATGGGATCCTGCCAGACTCTAGTTCTTGAGAAAATGAAGTCTGACTCACAGTTCTAGCATAGAAGGTCCGACTGGTGCTCCTTTTATGTTTATCGGCTACACACCAACTTGACTCCGACAATAAGCTTTCTTCAAGCTGTACGGCATCGACGTCAGAGGAAGTATTAATAGTCGTTTTCAATCTATACAGGATGAACTGGCTTGAGAAGGGAAATCAGCTTGATACAAACATGTGCTGAGGGATTCGACAACCCCAAAATGGAATGCCGAGTCTTCAGAACAGTTCAGTCCTCAGAAGCTGATAGTTAAAGTTTGGCAATGGAAACATACAGAAAGTAGAAAGCATACACCGATAAGCATGTTTATTTATCCACTAACTGGCAGGCCAGGCCATTGGACGCACATTACTTACTCTCAGATTTCTGTCAGACCCACCAACAAAAGAATTTATCTCTCAGCAACTGGACTTTGAACACTTTCGTTCGTTCATCTGTTCATTCATTAAGCATACGTAATGCTCGTCAGTGTCACCTCACAGAAGGACGATGTGTTCGACGCAACTATCCTTCCCCTTACAACAGAAAGATCGACATATGTATGCCCCTGATACCTTCGAAGCCTAGATCAACCAACCTGAATTCAGACTTAAAATTATTAGATATATCTTTGCAACAAAATTCAAGATACAAAAAAAAATGATTTGATATTTTGTACTAGTAAGCGCTTCGTTCAAATTCTAGTTTCAAATTCAAAACATTACAAAGCTGGTCATTAAAATATCCAATAGACTTCACGTAGCTACCTTTCGAGAACTAATGTCAATCCATAGACAGCCCCTTCAAGTCATAACAGTATCTACTTATTTATGTAAGAATTGAGTCTGAACTCACGTTGCAGTAAAAGTTATGTTTTGTTGTTGTCGTCAACAACACAAGGGCTACAGCAATACTGGAATTCCATTTGTCGATGACAACTCTTGATGGCTTCTCGATGGTAATGTTACCTACACCACTTCAAGCCTGTACCTTCGACGTCCAAGAAACCATTCATTTTCGGAATTTTCGCGAGGTGCAGACTTGTTTCTATCTGCTTTTCAGGCAAGATGTATCTGATTCACGTTACTGATGTAATGACACTCATCATTTCTAAATATTGAAGAAATACGTGAGCAGTTCTTTTCATGGTACAATCATTCCCATAGGAGACAGGAATAATAATTATTATTAACTATCATGAGAACCCACAATTTCATAACATGTTTTATATCATTATCTTATACGTGGTATTAAAAACTAGTTTCTGTCTGCAAACGAAAAAAAACAGTTATTTCTGATTGCCGGGTAAACGTTTTCGGCAAATATTGATATCTCATCATTTCAACATAATCTGATACAACAAGTTTTTAATTTATTAAAACTGTTTAGATTATTAATCAAAATATGGAAAAAAAATTTTCTCATCATTAGTGATCTGATAATAAAATTCTCAAATAAATTATTTTTTCACAATTAATATTAATTATTCTTTATATTCCAAAATTTAATGTAAATTTTATATATAATTAACACATATATTTATAAAACGGAATATATTTTATATCTTTATATTTTGAAATTTCTATGAACTAAACTGTAGGATTTTAAAAATTCATATGAACTATCATATTTCAGTAATTTTTTCCTTGTATTTTCATATGATAATTTTTTATTCTTCGATAAAAATAGTTGAAAATCATGAATAAATGTATCCAATATTGACATAGATTAGAGATTTCATATTTTGATCATATATGCAAAAGAAAAAATGAAAACATATCAATTTTAATTTCTTTGTTTTTTTTTTCCTATCTACTGGACTTATTACAAACTAACATTTTCTGCACTTGTTTTTCCTCTTATTCACCTTGTTTCAACTTGTCTAAAAAATCGATTAATAATTATCAGAACCAATGAGAATAAAGTTTTACAAGTGGGAATCATGACATGTGTTTCAAATATGTACATCTGTGTACATTACTTACAGATTTTTTAGTGCAACAAACAAGATAATTTTTTGTAAAAGAAAAATTTAAATACCCATAACATTACATCCATTTTTAAGTTACATTACTTGTGTGAGAAAGTTCTCAATGTAACTCGACACTTTTTTTTTAATGTCATTTTTTTTCTCGGTTAGACATTGTTTTTTTTCCGGAATTATCATTGGTCTTCAGAATAGAAGTACCGCAATGCAAAGACATTATGTTTGTAGAACAAAGTCATGCGTAATGAAATGAAAGCCGAATAATATTTTAAGAAAAACTAAATATAACTTAGATTTTTTCTTCTCCTTTAACTTCAGTTTTCTCATTCTTATTTTTTTAATTAATTTCTTATATAGTTTAATATTTTTTTATCTAATATTACCTATATGGTCTGCAACATTGGTTTTAAATATATGAGATTTTGGTTATGGTCTATGGTCTATGAAGAATCATCCAAATGTGAGATTCAAGGTTGAGGTTATCATGTATACCAATCTAAAAAGCCGCACAAATAGAATAACTCTGGAGACTGAAATCTACAACCAAGATCCGAGTCCTTCATAGCCCTTTTCTTCTCGTTTTCTTTCTCGTCTCAGTTGCAATCTCTCTCGATGATGATGATGATTCTCATGAGAAACCAGATATGTGGACAAACAGACGAAGAAGGAAGAAAGGGGAGCCCGTGTAATGATGACAACCTACCGTATGTAGATTCTCATGAAGATGTCACCGTATGCAGGCATGCAGAGCGAATGCTAAGATTGTGCCTCTAGAAAATGGACAGAATTACAAATGGTAAAAACGAAACAAAACGAAAAAAAAAAAAGACAGGGCCAATGCCAAATAGCAGTAACATACAACAACAGTCTGGAATCATCTATGAGTGCTTCTCTCGAATTTTATAAGGGATGAAAAGTCGCACATCAAACGGCGGATTTTGTTTTCCCAGTGTGATACTATTGGGGCCTAGCCCCATATTACCGGTTTGGTTCCATCCTTGTACGATTTGATGGGGTCTTCCCATCCCTTTTGTTATTATACTTTGTTTGCTTCTCTCCACCAGCCCGTCATACTAACAAACACGTCCGGCTGTAGCAGAAGACATCAAATGCGCCAAAATAATGCACTTGTAAACATTATTTGATACAAATGTATTTGTATCAAATATTGTATTTTTGATACAAATACAGTACCATGAACCATGCATATACCACACAATTTTATCCACCAAACGTCAGATGAACATAATGAGCATATGCTTTTGAGTCGGTCAACGATTGAAAGGCTCGCCTCATCAGACTACAATTCCACGTCATCGAGCAAACCTTTTACCGTAGCTGCGACTAGATGCGGAATTGTCCTACCACCCGTTACGGAGTTGTTATAGTGAGAACAGCATGTGGACATGCCTGTACTGTACTACAGTACAGTACAGGGCCCCACCGGTACCCGGCTCGATCTCCCACGGAAGACGTACCATCCCGTACCTTCCCGTACCTCAGCTGACTTCGTACTATCGGTGGGACCGAGGAGTGAGAAGAGAAGTCAGAACTGAACAAACTCGCCGGTGGGAAAATTACACAAACGCGCAGAATTATACGCTCGTGCATGCAAAGCGAAGGAAACATGAACGGTAGTATGAATCTCCCTTCAGATTTTTTTTGTGAAACTGTCACAAACAAGGTATTTTATGTCCCCACGTTTGTTTTGGCGTTTGTTATGATTGCTATCGATATACTAATGGATTCCTGGATTCCGGTTTGACAGTTTTGGATTTTGTGAAAGTGCGGGACAGGTGCCACTGCAATGAGTAATATCTCACCCAAATCACCAGACTTGAATTTGCCTTACCAACAACCCGGTTTTCCACTTGTGTGGTGGGCTTATGTTATCAGGAAAGACGAAGTAAAATATCAAAAGGGATGGGAAGACCCCATCAAATCGTACAAGGAAGGAACCAAACCGGTAACATGGGTGGGCTTATGTTTGGATCATCATGTCGCTGTACTTATGTTTAGATTTGGGTGTTATTACTTTCAGACCCGGTGATTGGTAATGTTACAATCTACGTTATGAAAATAACACTGTGAAAAGTGTCGTTCAATCGTCTGAAGGTTTATCTTATTGCTTTGAGTCCTCCTTGGAGTATCATATGGAATGATCCATCATTTAATCTTGGTTGCCAACTCGTATCCATATACGAGTTGGCAATATACATACAATGTAAATTGAAAAAGAAGTACACGGAACGGATTTTAAAACTGAAAGGAAAAAATGGATGGAGTGGTATATACAAGAATTGTTCTCGATAGCAATGATCTTGCCAAAAGACATCACGCGGACAGTAATTCAACAATATTACCCCATTCAACTGCGCTGTCTATATATTTACTTATTTATTTACACATATAGAAGCCGAAATTTAAATATATGACTCCAATCCAACTCTAATGAACCGAGAATCAATGGATGTGAAGAGCAACATTTTGTACCGGTTCTTTGAATAGAACACAGTTTTTTTTTCTAAAA
This sequence comes from Marchantia paleacea, assembly GCA_014180765.2. Lineage (NCBI taxonomy): Eukaryota > Viridiplantae > Streptophyta > Marchantiopsida > Marchantiales > Marchantiaceae > Marchantia > Marchantia paleacea. The sequence goes on from MUAA02000145.1 coordinate 253,261, forward strand.
GATATTTGAGAAAGTCGAGGTGGGTAGAGAAGTGTCGAAAGAGTTCCAAACTTTTGGATGTCAACATCAGTATAGCTCTATTACATTCTCATGATGTTTGACTAGATTTTGCAGGTTACTAGTCTTCATGATGGCTTGTAGATGTGAGGACGTGTGTCATGAGTTACAATGGAAATCCTATCACATGAACTATTCACCTTATGATTCAATAATTAAATTGAAATCTCCAAAAATCGCTATAATCGAGAATTTAGTTGATTTTTCCATAATCTATGTTTATCTTTTTCTTGTTTCACAACTTTTTCACTTGCAAGAAAGTGCAATGTTGAAGTTGTGTGAATGAAATAGAAACGAGAGACTAAAAAAATTGTAAAAAATATATCTGATAAACATGAATCATGTTATAAGGCAACAATATTGAAGTACAAAAATTATATTTAAAATTACAATTTCATATGCAGTATTTATAATTGTGTGAAATTTTCATGAAATCTTCAATATTATATATAGATTTGCACATGTTAAATATATGTCCAATAAGTCTTGAAATATTTATTTATTTTGAAAATCCAAATATCAAAAACTTGAAAATTTTTCAACAAGAATTACATAAATAACCATATAAAAATGTTCATTTCACATAATTTTGAAAGGAAATTTTTTTTGAAGAGTGATCACTCTTGAAAATAAAAAAATTATTATCAAAATAAAAATAATATTTCAATTAAAAAATTAAATATAGTAGATTAATTCAATTCAACACAAGAAAATTTCCATACATTATGTTCATGATTTAATCCATATATAATCACATACATGTCAAAATTAAAACAAATGATAAAAAATCATAAAACTGGTTATTTATCAGCACAAAATATAAGATTTTTATAAGTGTCCATTTTCAAAATTTATACCTTATTTTTAAAAATACATTTTAAAATATAAAAAATTCAGTTTCTAGAGAAATTTTTTTGGGTAAATATTTAATGGTAATTAGAAACATTATTTAAAATTTTGTGCAATAGTTTCTACATCTATTTACATCTAAAGGGTGTGAAAATACATCAGAAAAAATCTGCACGAGATTTGTAATGTGTGAATGGTGACATGGCCTGTGTTTCGAGTATGTAAACAATTTTATTGATTTCAAATATAAATCAACAAACTATCCAATTTTGTTGAATAATCTCTATGTTACAATATTTATGTTAGAACATTATTATGTCATGATGGTATAATATCATCGTTTATCTTCTCCGTTGTTTTTGTCGGAGATTTCGTTCTCATTCAGAATGACATTCCGATTATAACATATCTGGCAATACAAACTAATTTTTTTTAATTATACAGATTCATTGATTTTAACTCTTTTAACTAATTAGTTGTATGAAAAAGCACTACACTTCAATTTGTATCAACACATTGAGTACTTCCGTTATACCAAATCTTGGCTCTGCATACATCAGGAGTGGATCTCACCTAAAGTTACTCTCCGATCTCATGATTCTGATCTATTTCAACTTACTAAACTAACAAATCTGCCGCCACACCTAAACTAAATGAAAGGAGAAGCTGCCGTTTCAACGAGAAACTACTTTGTTCAACAAGCCATTGTACCACTTGTACCGGCCATGTGCAAGACTAGGTCTGCGTCTCCGCTGTACTTCTCTAAGGTCTCGTCGATCGAGAAAGATCGTTTCTTCTCCCTCTACTTCTTTAATTCTACACTAAATTGAGGCATGTCCTTCGGGATCCAAAGGGGGATTTTGCTCGGCCTCGGTGTATGCGACCGCAATTTGGCAACTTGCGGCGCAAGGACCAGTCGTCGAACATCCGATCGGCACGGTCTAGTCGTCAAGAAACGCATCCCGTCTCTCGGTGGATAGAAAGAAAGGAAGATGACCATAAATCTCTCACAAACTGCATATTTTACACATCGGTATGATGAAATTTAAGCAACAAGTTATAATAAATACGTATACTACGAATACGGTACAATACATGATGTAAATCGATCGTTTTAAACTTCTTGTGGTTTCTGTCGAAAGATGATTGAGAGTGGGACTGCGGAAGGTGGGAGACAGTGTGAACGAACGACACTCTACGTTTACGGATATGGAGATTTTTTTGATCCTGAATTTGACCGAAACCGCGTCATAAAGGGAAGCACGCGCTTTTGTAACACGCGGAGATGAGTTCAACAACGATGTGGCCTGGACAAAAAGAAGGCGGGCGATTAGCACTTGCCGGGTGTTCGCCGTTGCAGCTTCCATAGACCACGGCGGCGTGGCGGAATTGTTCGATCTCACCTAACGCAGTAAAAACGTCAACAGCATGCATGAAGATTTGGCATCCGACGGTCTGAGGGAAACGGGACGATTGCTCTCCGGAACCATGTACTCTCTCGCTCGTGAATGGTCCGCACTATGGCCGATGCGCATACCATATCGAACATCACCACTTGGAAGTACTGTACATCCATGTACGGTACCACTGCATGGATGTTTCGGTGACCCCAGCCTCCGTTCTGTCACCTTTGTCTCCGCCGCTCGCAGTAGCCAGCACCACCATTGGTTCAACTCGATCATACTGTCCGTCACCCTGCAGTTTCTTTTATATCATCACTACCATTGCTCTGTTCAAAAGCCTCTATCTGACTTGCTCCCAATATCTTTTGAAACATTTCCCGTTTCAATAAAATAGAATTTAAATACTCTATCTTGGATCACTTTTTTAGCAGATTGCAGATGAAGGAGAGAAGAGGTTGAACTTGGCTAACAATACATCAGGGAACAAAAGTCTCTTTCTAGAAAAGGAAAGTGGGCGTTACCGTCCCACGAGTTTGCGTGAGAATATTCAAGCTTTTACGTGAGAATATACCATATGTGTTGTAATCTTTTTGTCTACTCTATCAGCTTAGATGTTTGTTAAAAGCCTGCGGCATATTAAATATTAAAGAACCCAATTTAATGAGGTTTCATTTTCATTTTCTTTCATCTTGGTCTATTTATTTATTCGTCGCTCGGTGACTCAATTTTCCTGCTGGCTCATGTCATGTATGAATTCAATGAAATGCTCATGTTTTCCAAACTTTTGCTTCGTTCAACGAGAACAGTGTCAACCTTTCTTACTTTTGCACTTTCTTGCATGTTCGTTTCCGTAATTAAGGAGAGGTGCCTGAATCTGCAATCATCACGGAACAAAGGTTGTCTTTTTTTCTCACAAAGTAATAGAGCCTGATATTACACTATAATCTGTTGTACTACATTATTATTCTCAATTCAGGGTACCAAAGTCGTTGCAGGTTGATTCAGCGTGTGGCGCGCAAAGAGTTGGGGTAATGGTCGGTTTAGATTAAGCAAATAACACAAACCAGAAAGGCGAAAAGTTGGTATTGTACCTTACCAAAGAAGACTATGAGAAATGTTTGTTATTTGCAAGTGATAGGAATTGTTCTTGAGTAGCCATGATAGAACGGAATCTCTCAAAAACGGGTGGAGATCGCGGTGACTGTGTTTGAATTAATATGAAGATAACCAGGGATTCATCCTTCCATGACCAGGCTCATGGAAGGTCTCTCCGGAAGAACTTTTACGAGCTTAGGCCTGGTGTGCAATCGACTTTTATAATTGGGATCACCCAATTAAGTAAAGGAATTATATTGTGAATCACTTTCGCATTCAAACTAGCTGATGCAAATAGTGTGTGTGATAATAGTTAAACTCTTCGGACCGCGATGTTGAGAGTCTATTAAAGAAGTCTAAACGTACATATTCGTCTCCCTTGTATTCATTTAACACCCCATTCCTCTAGGAAAGAATCTAAACTACTGCAAATACCATTCTAAAATACAGAATAAAAGGTTGGGAGGTTTCAAATAGTAGTTATGGCGAAGTAGAATCACCTGAAGAATTTCAATCATAATGTGCCCCGGTCAAAAAAGAGAAACCATGATATTCTGCACAAGGCTGAAAGTAGTCGACAAATCGGTACTTCTTTTAAGGCTAGATCGAATGAAACCTACACATAGCAAAAGCACAATCTTCTCATGACGGAAACGTAAGCTGCATCTCCACTACCAAGTAAGAGAAGTTCATCCATGCATTTCTCTTTTTGTGTCTATCCTACAATAGTTTACCAAGCAATTTACCTGATCATCCCTTTAGAATGTAAACTCTACTTGACTCCCCATTTCCAAGTAAACTTTTCAAAGTTTACTTGACACCCCATCACACGCGTGTACTGGCTAGAAGCTCCACGAACCGGCCATGCGTCACTAACGTCCTCAGTTAACCTTGACTATGAATGGCAACAGCGTTGTTAACTGAGGGAAGGATTGCGTAAGTGCTTGATCACGCCCTCATGTGTTGACATGAATCTAAATTCCAACAGGGCATGTAATGAGGGTGTTCAGGATGTAATCATGATCTCATGCTAGACAAAACGTCACTGCCCTCTCGCGAATCGACATCGACAAAGCAATTCAAGCATCTAATACTCGATTTGGGCTTGGAATAAGTGTGCTCAGGATGTAGTCAGGAACTCATGCTAGGCTAATCCCCACTGCCCTCTCACGAATCGACATCGACAAAGCAAGTCCAGCATCAAATGCTCGATAAGGGCTACAGCAGCTGTGCACTGTCTGAGCGCTGTTGCAGCGCTAATTGCTTTGTCAGCATGAAATCCCGAGCTCTTGCGTGATTTTATTGTCTAAGACTAGGAAATCTCGGGCTCTCGCCAGTTTCGTAGCAATTCTGACATTACTGGCGCTATGAACTCCTTCCCAAAACCTTGCCCAGTTAGGACACACTGCGGTTTGTCTTGCAACCTACAATAGTGAGAACTACAGTGCATCGAAACCAACTAGAAAATGACCGACAGCTCAGCGGTTACCGTCTCTACAAGGCCAGTTCTAGCGCTGGGGGTGTGTCAAGTAAAGTTTGAAGCTAAAGGGCCAGTGAAGTAGAGTTTACATTCCGAAGGGATGATCAAGTCATTTCCCTAGTTTTACCTGTCATGTAGTACTGATCCTCACAACTTATCATCCCATTGTGGGGTTTCCAAATTAAATACGTCAACTGGATTCTCGCTGTCTTAAAAGAAGTGGACTGTACCTTCCTGTACTGATCCGTGATACAGGCAGTACTTTATATTATAGGATCTAATTACACGCGAAAGGCCACATTAGCAATAGCAATGTGTTATCGACTTTTCAAGCCTACGTCAGCATTTAGAAGACATTATCATCGATAGACCTCATATTTCTGCCAAACATTACCTTGGATCTCAGGAGCATATCTCTTTGGTTTTTTTTTTTATGCCCCTTCTTCTAAACCTTCTTGTTGCTGCATACGTCGCATGGTTCCCAGGTCAACTCTTTAATGCCCCTTGTGAGTAAAAAAAATACGAAAAATGTGGTTTGAAGCTCGATTCCTTGTAGCCATGGCAGGTCCCACGTTTAAATACTGTTGGCCAGTGCCTGGCACTGGACTCGGTCTCCAGAAAGATCTAGGAACTCTCTCATATACCGGACCCGTACGGTCCACCACTTGGCGCTTGCATGTAATCAAGAGTGTTTCGAAAAGGCCGTGCATATCACGATATATAAAAAGTCCGACCCATACAGTACTCTAGAGTTGAAAAAGTTCTTCACAGCATGTTGGGACTCAATGTAGGAAATGGACACATTTCCGTCATCAGCCCCAGCAATAGGATGAGAGCGCTTCCTCCTTGGCTACAACTAAAACAGGCACGGATAGATGTAGAACAGCCTGTAGCAGTATCATCACTCCATGCACATACAGAACATCATCGCCACTTGTCGAAATGGCGAATGCGTCATCTCTACCATGTTTGCCACCGCCTGAGTCACATATGCTGCTATACAGGAATTTGACACCTATATGCAAATGAATTGCATTGAAAGAAGAACATATGAAGCATGAACATGTAAGATAACCTCCACTTGACTTAGTTACGAGACAAGAAGCACCTCTTGTAATGAGTCTCTTGCAGCAGCAAAAAGTCAGATGGCTAAACAAGAGAATTCTGCCTACGGTTGTCAGCATATGTATCCGGTTTACCATATATCGTTGAAGGAACCTCTGAAGCCAGGTTTGAACAAGCAACTCAATTGGTGGTTCAGATGTTTGGTAAAAATCAACATCAGCGACCACCTCTATTGCTTTTCAACTAAATTTTCAGTGAGCAAGTTAGGACCGGAATGGGGTGAAGCATATTGGGTACTGTAGTGTCGTATTGTATTAATTCGTAAGACCGCTTCTAGGGAGTGTAGGCAACCCAATGAGAAGAAAGTCTGAAGTTATAAAGCATCGTTGTGTTGTTACTCTAACTCTCCGTTGCCGTTTTCACCGGACGAGTCTCAAAGTTTGTCGCGTGAAATGCTTGGTCATTTCATATTCCATTACGCATGTTTTCCTCCCTTCCCTCCTTCTCTACAGAGTAGAGTTTACTAAGGAGACTCTTGTTGTCCTAATGTCATCTATATTTGTTCAACATTCTGGCTTGACAGCAGACTTCCTGCATTCGTGACATAGTTGACAGTAGATTTCTCTACCTTGTCGTGATGATCAGTTGTGTTTTTAGTACGGTCGAGCGGTATTTAAGGGTAGTTAGTATCACACTGGGCAAATCTTCATCCCGTCCACAAGACGATTGTCTTCAATACGACCCGTGTCATTGCCAGTAAATTGACCTTGGTCGAGCTAATAATACAATATGACTTGTATTTACATTTAGCTAAAACATATCTGCAAAATGTTGCTGCACATGTTGCTCCACTTACCGTTTGGACTTAATCGTATATAGGGTCCGAGCAGTATAAGTGGAGCAACATGTGTGCAGAAGCTGTTCTAGTGTACCTCTCTAGAGTTGACACCAACTTCCAAAATCAAGACTGTTGTTTTGGGTTTTGACGCCCGTCTTTCTTCGTTTCGTGTTAGGAGCAATTTCCTGGCAAGGTGATTAACGGAATTTCTGCAAGTATTATCACACTAAGAAGACTCTTGTCTTCTGAGGCGGTGCATATAGGACCTACCGTCGTAAGATAGGATATATGTCCTGGCACGAGTTATACAGTGATTCTCCATCCAGACATTCATCCGAAAACTTCGTTCTCGTCTAACTTTAGGGTGGTTACAAGAGGACAACTGTGAACACTTTGGACTTCAAACAGAATAAATGCCCGGAGTTAAACGATTTTTTTTTCAAGCAGTTTGCAATCTGGGTGTCAAGCACACGTCACCTCGCAATTTTTAAAGGAAGAAGATATGTTTTGTGGATGGAGAAAGCCTGCAAACTTTATACGAAAGCCCCAATATTTGGGAGCTCCTGCGTTGGGCTTGTTGATGGTTTTGACTTCGATATGACCTTTCTTCCGAACTGTTCAATGCAAGTTGGTGACACTTACGTGAATAAACGACTTTGCGCCACTTGCACCCGGAGAATTTCAGATGGCGAGATCGAAGCGATAGACATGCAACTTTCTTACCTCCTGAAAGCCCGCCTCCAGTTTTTAAAAAAATCGCAATGCTCTCAAAAAGAAGGAAGGAACCGTAAAACGAGCGTCTGGAGTGATACGCCGATCATCAGATCTCATTCTGCAATATTAAATCAAATCCAACGACTTTTAACTGCCAAATATGGACTAAGTTAGGTCTAACTAAGAAGCATCAGGACAGTGGTGATCAGCGGGGGACATAAAGAGCGTCATATCCACTCTAGTCCACTCTGGCAAGGCTACTTCTTCCATCTGGTGGCCACAATCAGCCACAATCAGCAGCAGCAGCTCGATCGAAGTGCTACACAGATACGACGACGACGGAAGAAAAGTTTCTTGATGCTCCGTCTATCACAAAAGACTTTGTTCAGTGCGATGCAATCTCAAAGGTCTGGTCGTCCAACACCACACAGTGCCCATTTTTGTCGCACCTGCTGTTCCAGACATACGTCCAAAAGGAGTCTACAGTATATCCAGCGCAGAAGCAACGACAAAAAAGGTAAAAAAAGTAGAAGTCTTTAATTTTTTTTGTTGTTAGTCATAAGGAAGAAAAGTGCACGAGTTGATAACCAGTAACTCTGATTGAAATGGACCGGTATAGATACTTTACTATCGTAATTTTTGTCAGACTAAATTATAGCATTGCTAAATTTAGTGCCGTTTTTCCAGAACTTCGTTTTGCAGCAATTGCTTTGTAGTACCAAAAATTACAACCATAAACCTCTTCTTTTGTTGTGAACCCACAACCTAACAATATAGCAAAAAGGATGGGAAGACCCCATCAAGTAGTACACGGATAAAACCAAGAGGGTAGTATCACAATGGGAAATACATACTACTGTAAAATATCCCACCTATCTAAATCAAATTTGAAAAAATTTCACCTCACGATATGGCACCAGCTATTACTTTGTGCACATCAATGGATACCCGCCGTCCAGAATAGACTATACAATAGTTTAATAGTCTTGTATGGTAGGATGTGACGCACTCTCTCATATATGTGTGTGCAAGGCTACGCAACAAAGAGATGAACTCTAGAGGAACAAAGAGGGGACTATACTTGGAGACTTTGGCTAATGTCATTCCACTTGCAGCCTATCCACAAGGATGAGTAATCAGCCCGTCCAAAATTGTGTCACATGTAGAATATGTAAACACAACATCATCAATAATAACATGAACTTTCATAACCAAGTTGAAGTATGTCCTAACCCAAGTATGGAATGCATACCAACCCTCACTCCATGTGAGGTATCCACACTCTTGTGCCATAGTTAACAAAAAATCCTGAATATCATCATGGGTAGCTATACCCTTCACTTAGAATGTGCAACAAGTCATATGCCCCTTGTTTCATATACCAAAGTCAAATGTAAGTAAAGAAAATGAATATGGGTAGACCAAGCCAATAATGAACCCAAAATCATAAAACTTGCAATTAACCCTTTGGAAAAGTGACCATAAACTAGTTAAGTGATCACTTTAGATGCCGCATGTGTTCATATGACTCTTTGCCATTCGGTGGTCAGAGGATAGCTACCCATGGTGTCATTAGGGATGTGATGTTTGTTATGGCGCGAGAAGGTGGATATCTCACATGGAGAGAGGGTTGGTATGCTTTGCATTCAACTAGGGTTAGGACATACCTGTACTTGGTTTGGGAGGACCAGGTCATTGTGGCGGATGTGGTGGTTACCGATGCTACTAGCGATACAGTTTTAGAGGGGTGATCATCCATCCTGGAGGATGTGTGGCCAATGGAATGGCAACAACCAAGGTCTCCAAGTATAGGGGTCTGCAGAGAGGTCATCTCTTTATTCCTCTAGCTTTGGAGTTATATGAGTTATGGACACCAACTTCGACATGTTCGTGAGTGAATGCGTAAGAGCCTACCATATTAGGCGGTAGTGGTATCACTCTCTTTAGGTTAATGTATAGCCTATTTTAGGTAACGTGTTTTCATTGCTCTAGAGAGAACACTAGTTGGTATAAACCATAAGAAAACAATCGCGTGACGTGCAACTTTTTCAGATGCTCCCATTGTTTGTAAAGGTTTCACTTCGATAGTTTGGATACATTATATGGATACATTATATATATGTAATCCTGTTTCCCATTGTGATGCTAATGGGGCTAGCCCCATGTTATCGTTTTGGTTCCATCCTCCTATTATTTGTTTGGGCTTCCTTTATCTTTTGTTATTTTAATGTGTCTCTCTAATCACCATAATTTTACATGAGGTTTGCCGCAGAACTTTTATGATTCACCGTAGAATTCTACCCTGCCTATCTTGAAACGCCCTAATAGGTCAAAAAAAGTCGGCAGACATCATGTAAGGACCTAATGAGCTGCTAGCAGCACACATACCCCCGCCGTACTATCCGCTGCACTGTAGTGCTCGTGAACACCCCGAGTACAACAGTTTCCCGAAATTTCGCAAGACCTTCGGGAACCGTCCCGAAGCTCTCTCGTTTGCGGGCCGAATTGATTGCGGAGAATCAAATTTTGTTTCGGCTGCGCTACGCTGGAGAATGTGGAATCTTTTGCAGCTCTCGAAGGACTGGTCCCCGGGCTGCAAGTAAGACAGTAGCACACCATATCACGTGTTCGACCGATTGCCAATTGTGGTCACTGTGCTGGCCGAGTGTGTCCGGACAGCTAGCATAGTAATCGAGTGTTTTGAGGCAACTGCTGTGCCTCCGAGGAGGCCAAAGCCGGGAATCACTCGAAAGTTAGAGCAGTAGCGGCCAAACGATGCGTTGCCAGATCGCAGTCGATCGGCAACCGCTCTCTAAAGCTTCTCCAGGGATCTAAAGCCATTTTCTACGGTAAGTTGGAGACGGTATGCGTCGGATAATCGTCGGTATGGCTGGTAAGGCCGGTAAGGCTACGCTCCCGTCGGTTTCTCGACAGCCTTGGACGCGTGCACTGAACGTGGTCAGCTTGCGGGCATAAATATGTCAGTGAAATGTCTGAAATTGCTTCACACTGACGGATCCGGGTGACCCTCGTACTTGCTAGGAATCCTCCACCGCTTCAAGACAGAGAGTTGGTACGGATGAGTACGGGGATGTATTGAAGGTGATAATGTATTTTATGATCATTTGCTGGCAGGTGTACGGATGGTACATTTGGGCCGAAAGGAGGAGGTCCAGCAGCTGCTCCAGCTCCCCAGCTCCGTCGGTCTCCATTGGACCATAACCATACCGCAGAGCTCGATTTGTTTCTAATGAGCCTCGATTCCCCTCGAAGCTTTTTTTATCATTGATAGTTCGGGCTGTCACGAGTGGATGTACTTCACTGGCAAACCGCAGGTTTTAGGATGAATACGTCAAGCATGCTGACCTTGGGGCACTTGACATGATTCGGTCACCTGTTTTTATGGATACTATTTTGCCTATGTGTTGCAGAGCGTAGGCACGAAGCAGCAAGGAAGATGGGACCAGAACAACTCGGGCCTTGGAAATTTGGAATGGTCTTTCCCTCTCTCTTTAACCTACTTACTCTACAACTATGTCGACCATGGTGCAGACCATTTACATTTAGAAACCGTACTTTCTCTATGGCACGGTCGATGATCATGCTAGAGAGATGGGTAACGTTTACAGATCGTGTCACCGTGCCGTCCCCGTTCTGAGACTGCACAATGCACACGGATGGGTATGGAACAAATCTGGAACAAGTACAGAGTCTCAAATCGTCGAAGGTGCTGTTCCAACTTCCCGCTTCCACATGATGATGCTGGAGTTCCGCGTCAAATCCAGTATTGTTCGATAATGGGAATTGTACTGTGATGGAAATCCTCGTCAGTTCAACTCTCAGAGTACGTTTGCAAGAACTCTCCTGTGTGAGTCTACGGCGTGCAATGCGTGCACTCCTTTGAATATGACCGGCAGCATAGAGTATTATATAAAATCCAAAACAATGCACTATGCGTGTTGTCCGGCAGGATCAATTTCCTATCTTTAATCTAGACTTCTGACAACCTCTGGAATCTGGATAGCTTAGGAAAAAACTACGGATTCAATACGAGATATCTTACGGGGTATACATCGCGTTTGAGAACCTCGAAACTCGACACAAGGGGACGCAAATCCCATTCCATGAGATGCCGAATCGACGAACTGTGTAAACCATTACCATCCAGATCATCTGCAGATATCATAATGGGCTTGTTATACAGTATGCTGAAGGTCTATGTGACTTAGGCTCATAAACGAACCTTCGACTAAGGTAGTTGACGAAAATCTTGAAGAGAGAGAGAGAGAGCTTCAGGAATTTCGGGGAAGTTCGAGTCGTGTGTACTTGCATTCCATCGAAAGTACAGTATCTTCTAATTTGGAAGAATAAACATGAACAAGTACAGTTTCTTCAGTCGCTTTCTAGGTATGGGTAGGCAGGGTCAGTAGGACGTCCCGAGTTGAATGTGCTGCTTTCATGTGGTTGACGAATCAACACAGGTAAAGATGGAAACTTTCACTTATGTCGGCCAAATTTTCTAAAATATCAGTCTTAGAATATTTTCCTCCAAAAGGACAGCATTTATAATACGTAAACGTTAGCAGCTGAACTGGAACCACCACCATATTATACTTGAACTTGAACTGTGAGATATCAAGAAGTGCCACATTGTCCATTACACATGATGTGTTGAAACGATCGAGCAAACACTTATGCTGATGAATGACTTTCTGAGCATTACAGTAACTGATTACTTAGATGGGGTCTTCCCTTCCTTTTAGCTATATTATTTGGTTTCCCTTATTAGTTAGACATTACTTAAAATATCAGACTTCCATTTTGATGTCATCAAATTACTGCATGCACTTGTATAAAAAGAGTATATCGAAGTTTCTGGATTCTCAGAATACAGTCATTAGCTTATCAGCAGCAGGCGTGATTATTGTGACCTCAATCCCATTCACCTACCTTGAGCCTTTTCAACGATTTCAATTATACCTACTAACAGAAATATAACTTAACTCATGACTTGGAATAATGAAATCAAGATGAAAGCGTTTCATTCGTTATCGAACTGCAGAAAAGTTCAACCTTCCCATGAAGTACATTGAATATGGTAAAATCCCTGAAGTACGGTTGAGAGTAAACGAAAGATTTACAGTCCACACATTTTGGCAAGTATCGTAACTGTAAGATTGCAAAAACGCATAGAAAAGTCTGCGTTGGAGCAGGACCATTATTGAAAGTGCATTCTAAAATAAATTATTCGATAAATAAACATTTTTCTTACATTTAGAACAGGTCACAGTGCATGTAACGAAAGATATGATTTTAAACCTCCTTGTAAATATACACGCTGCATAAGGGGTATTGTTTTACGTAATCACTCACTAATCACATGTGGAGACGAAGATGTAGTGGTGGCTTTCACATTGTTTGAAACACGACCAAGCTTATGACAGTCAAGTACATATAGGGTTATTATGAGTTCACAAGATTCATGCAAGGAAGCAACTTATCACATGGAGAGAGTGTTGGTATACATTACAACTAAGGTTAGGGCACACATCTACTTGGTTCGGGAGGATCAGGTGGCATATGTGATAGTTACTGATCCTACTAGAGACATAGTTTCAGAGGGGTAATCACCTATACTCCAGGATGGGTGGCGAGTGAGCAGCCAAGGTCTCCAAGTATAGACGTATGCAGAGATATCACCTCTTTGTTCTCTAGCTTTGGAGTTATATGGAGCTATGGACACCGACTTCGACGTGTTCGTGAGAGAGTGCACAAGAGCCTACTATACTAGGCGGCATGGGGTATCACTCTCTTTAGGTTACTGGAAAGCCTAATTTAGGTAATGTATTTACATTGCTTTACATAGAACACTAGCTGGTGTAATCCATAATAGACCAATCACGTTAGGTGATGATTTTTGGGATGCTCTTTTGTTTGTACATCGTTTATTCTAGATAGTTCTTATATCTTAGATTAAGTATGACATATTTCCCAACGTGATACTATTGGGCTAGCCTCATGTTACGGTAATGGTTCTAATCCTTGTAACCTTTGATGGGTCTTCCCATCCCTTTTGTTATTATACTTTGTCCCTTTCTCGCAACTTATCACAAACAATATCCAAACGGAGAAGCTAGTCACACCCGACAAGATCGAGGCCAGCAACGAAAAATCTGCCATATGTGGCTTTTCATTCTCAGTCACTCCCGTATGGTAAGGTCGACTACAATCTCACTACGTGTCTTAAGCTACAAAGTTATTTGATTGGTTCTCAAGATGGTGTTAGTCATAATTTGTTATAACTGAAGTAGCTTCCTGCGACGGAACTTTGTTCAAGTAAAAAACTACCACCATAACGACTCTCCCAGTCAATGCAGTTATTCCTGAACCTACGTCAACTTTCAATCGAAGTCAAGTAGGATCTTGAGGTTTGACTCCCATTGCAATGCAGCTGTGGATTTTTATTTAAAGATTTTACATACATTTGGAGAAAATTTTATTATGTATAAACAGTAGTGTTATATTCCTTTCTATTCTATAGCGTAGCACAACATTGACTCTTGATTTACTCTTTTTAGATGGAGCAACGTCGACCATGATCATGTTTTCATGAGGAGGCCAAAAGTTTTCTTCCTTTGATTAAAAAAAACATATTCTCAATTTCAGTTATTTATTAGCAGCTATATTTTCTAATTTTAATTTAGAAATTTTTTTAGAAATATGATTTATTTTTAAATTTTAATTTAATACATTCTTTCAATAAAAATAAAAAATACGAGGTTCAAGCTTAAAATTTAAATAAATTTATTTACCACATAATATGCTGTTGACACATCTTGTTAATGTGAATGCAACTAGTATCTTTTATTGTACAAGAATTTTTTTATATCTCTTTTGGAACAATCCATTTAAAATTTGATAAGTATAATTATAGAGTTATAATTTATTTTGTATACAGACTGATTTCGTGATTATTATTTTTTGAAAAAATGACAAAGATATTTAGGATTTTCCTTGGAAATAGAGAAATCAAGACTTTCTGGATGTGAACATCATTTAATATGGATGATAATGAATTTTTATTAATAGAAAAAGGTGACATAACATTGAAGATTCCTCTTACATCTGGCAAGTGGCTAGAATAAAAGTTTCCAGGTATTCTTCATTTCTTGAAGAGAAAAAGCTCTAAAGTGAAGGTTGTGTAAATGGGCCTGCACTGCGATTAAAAATCTTTCCAGATATACTTCGTTAAAAATTTAGGAGAAGAGGGCACAGTAGTGTCTCGTGGACCAAGAAATAAAGTGATGGACATAGTGGAAGAAGAAGAAGTAGAGATATTGTATATGATAGGGATAGTCGCAAAGCATTCTTGGAAAATGAAATAAAAATTAAACCACGACATTTATAGGATCTTGTTATGGTCTCTTTGTGAGGTACAAATGCAGTTCACAGGACTGTCTTGATCTTAAGTGTTCAACCCAATAAACATCGGAGGAAAAGGCATCAAGTCAACAATACTGTCTTTAAGGCTAGGAGAAAAGAGAAATAACTCCTACGAACTTCGCTATGTTTTCTAGAAAATCATTGCCATGTAAGTGATAGAATTAGCCAGTTGTTCTTGTACCTTCCTCACGATCTCATTTGTTCTTTCAGAATATTCTTCAACGATAATAAAGTATGAACGCTTTTGACTGGAATATTGTCTATGTCAATGTTATCATGTGTAATTACGATGTGAAACCTCGTTAGAATCAGATTTCGCGTTACAAGAAAAAAATTGATAATAGTTTGTCCAAAAATTCATAGTTTATATTATTTGGAATATCTATCTAAAATTATCATGAAGATTTGAATGATATGATAGTTTCTATGAATGAAATTTGTGTAATTATATGCCCTAAGTGATTTATAAAATTATGTGATCATTTTTTTATCAGATTATTTATATTATATAGGAATGAAAATGTACCATTCATTTTGATAATGTGTAATTGCTTTTACAGATTATAACTGAAAAAAATCGCTTCTTTTTCTTCACAATAACTACATATATTGTGTCAAAGAATATTTTATTGATGGATATTGTGAACTAATCTTTAATCTTCTGCATAATATATGCTGAAATAAGAGCTTCTCAATTAGAGTGAACTTTGTATATTAATCAAGAAAAAAGGTTCATACTTCTTCTAGTTTGAAAATAGAAAATTCCGTCTATATGGTCACAGATTTTTTTTATTGATATTTTCACATATTTGAGGTATAATAGAGAGGATAATAGTGCTCAAAGAAGACGTAGATTGTTAACGATCAAAGATGTAATGATGACGGGGTTTTAATCTACTTGATGTGATCATTCAGTTTTTTTCATTCTGTAAGGTAGACTCATTTAACGTGGACTTCGGAAAGAGAAGATATTGAACCCAAAAAAAATTCTTACAACTTAAAAGTGTTGATTTGAGTTAAGACTTTGAGCTGCTGAAATGCAAAAGGAGAATAACGAGAGTAATTAGAGTAGATAGAAGTCAGTCCCGTTCAGAAAAGGAAAAAACCTCTAGTTTTGGAACCAACCTTTTGATACTTAGAAGGTGGAAATGCAACTGTTGTTTTAAAATGTGTGAAATGTTTCCTAGGGTGGTTTTTTTACTTTCTAGAATAATTCGGATTGTGGTTCAGACTTCAGGAAATGACTCTGCAGATTTCAGGTCCTTTACAAAAGTGTTTAAGATTAGCATAGTTGTGCAACCTCAAAGTCCATAATCATTGCAATTACTGCGAACCACAAAGTCTAGAACGTGCTAGCCTACACAGCTGTGCGTTTGTTGTGAGACAATGACCCTAAAATCGAACATGTATAAGTACTACAAGGAGCATTTGATTTTGTTCCTTCCTTTTTGTTGAGTATTGAATAAGTTCTAACCTGCATTACTAATCGTTCATATATGCATTTACAGTACCAATATTCCGTCATACAAAAGAACTTGATTCCACCTACGCACATGGACACACTTCAAAGATTAAAACCAGATGCCTTTAGCTGCGCTATTTGACTAAATATTTGAACCACGTGATGTGCACAGTCTTGATCGATAGGTTAGAGGGAGCAACATGGTGCGGAGACAATATCTAAAATGAAGCTTGTGTACTGAGTTGTAATCCTGGAGTCCTGGATCAGCAGTATAATGCGGCCGTAAGAAACCAAACGTATGCTTCGAGAAGTTTGGAGGTTCCCCGACCAGCAATGGTTCGAAAAGTTACTCAAATCAGCATGAACGCTTCAACCTAGATATATCATAGCTATAGAGAGCTACATAATGGGGGACATGCTTACATCCTAAGGCTTGTGGTATTTGAAGTTCAAGGTCATGAGCGTCAAATGATACACTTGAGGGCGACCACATTTCCCTTGTACGGTAACGATCCCAGATGTCAAGAACGTGTTCACAAGGCGAAGCTTCAACGAGGTGTGTTTGTGTGTGTGTCTTTACTAAAGACAAGAGGACAGGAGGTGGCAAAAGAGATGAGAATGAACTTTTTCCCAGCTCGTGAAGTCTACCTTCACTTTCATCATTCGTCACCTTGCTCCCGTGAGTACGGTAATATGAGCGACGGCGGTGAAGGGGAACATAGAGAGTCAATAAAAACGTGATCACACCCGAGAGACAATCATGCAAGAAAATACGTGTCTGCGATTTGAGCAACATCATTGAGAAGACGGGCATTAAAAAACTCAAAAAGAGGCAGTGATATTGCAGATACCGCCCCGTGATATTTCTTCTGAGTGTCAAGAAGTGGTCAAGTCATGACTATTGATGAGTCTTAGCGGCGATCGGTTAAAGGATTTCCCTAGAAAAGTCCGATGTAAATGCCGACCCCCGGTTTCTGAACTCGTCAATGACGTTTGTCTCTGACAATCCTGTAGTAGAATAGTCCCTCATTGTGGCACAAGGAACACTCGACGCAACACCCCTACACCGCTCATTTCTATAGAACTGTGGTCAAGAGTCGTTGACATTTCGAGAGTGGTGGTATATGGTGAGGGGTTACTGTAGTGGTGGACTATACGGCATATCGTCCTTCCTTTTGAACAGAACTGTGAGATGACTTACCATTGGTGATTCATCCTTTACTTGGATTCATTAGCTTGACGATAATGAAATTTTGAACCTTAAGGTGCAATTTATGATGATTTACTTGAATGGTTCTCGTTGGAGGAGCTTCGTTGACAGATAAAGGAGAACCTAGCCATAGTGTATCTTAGGTTTCATGGATTTTGAATGCTGCTTGTCTTCACATGGCTAGCCTCGCTTGTCACATGTCCTCACATGTCAAATCAATCTCGTTCCTGACTAAAAATCACGCTCAGCTAGAGTTTCTCCTTCGAAGTTGAGCTGTTCATCGTCTTTTCTTTTCATGTGTACAAGGTGAACTCTCCAACCCTTTAATTTGTGTGCAGGAAACGACTTCTGGTGGCAAGCAATATCCTAGGAAGTTATGTAGCCACAAAGAAAGTAGCTACATAACTTCCTAGGATTAAATCACAAAGAAAACCTTCCCTCAGATATAGAAGGCACTTCGTTTCTTAGACTAATAAATCTAGGTTTAGATCTTGACTTTGTTTTTCCATCAGTACGACTGGTTTCTTGGATCATTTGTAATGCGCAGTGGTCTTCATCAACCTAGAGAGGTCCTTACGCGAGAACCGGAGTATTGTGCACAGATTATAACTTCAAGTAGTTCGCAATCCGAATTTTACCAGAGACGGGTCAGTGTATTTCTATCTATGAGAATACAAGTTTCAACTCAGGGGACCAGTAGTTCATAAAACACTTATCTCAACTCTCTCATTATAAAGAAGTCCACTAAAGGATATTCAACATTGTCCTTTAGTCTATTTGATAATTTTGTAGAGACTGTCGATCTACCAAGACCATGCAAACCACTTCCACTTTGTTAAGGTTTTACACAATGCGACATAAAAACCAAATTCTAGGTGATTCAAAAACCAAATTCTAGGTATTTATAATTTTAGAAACAATCTGGAATCAACTTCTTAAAAAATCACTATACTCGAATAAATATATGGGAATCCGTGGAAAAAGTGGATGTTCATTCATATCTATTATCCAATACAAGTCACTAGAGGATGCATCATTTGCATCCTAGATTTGAGATTGCATTATTTGTAAATCTGATCATTATTCACAATGTCATCCATATATCATAGTATCCATGTTATGTTCTAATGTCTCTGCTATATGAGCGCCAATAAGAGTCCAACTAGACTGTTGATACCAATCTGTTGGAGAGTTGAAAGTCCTGTACAAATCAAGCACGTTTGCAAGATACGATGTATACCTTTCTATATCAAACTCAGATTAGATGTCAAGTGTAACATATAATAATTTTTCTGTAACATTTCAGTAAAGCATGACTTTCTCAGCGAGCAGAAGAAGATTTATATTCTTCCCTGGGAGTGGTTTCAGTGCAGCAAAGTTGCTTTTACACACCGTCATCATTTTGCTTTGCAGCATCTAAGTTTGTGGTTGTCGAAACAATTTTCGTTTAGATGATTAAAAAGGAAATATTATGGCATAAAAGCTTCAATTTCGTTTCGTACACACACTGAGATGTGTGTGCCATTGTACAAATAACCATCAAAAGAGGGAATACAATCACCATGGGATGTCAATATTCTTTTGCCTTGCACCGATTCGCTAAGTGGCATGGGAGGTTGTGAAAAGAAATCTGGTTGAAACGCAAGCTACCAATTTCCAAAATGCCGTTGTACCTACATAAAGGAAATATAAAAATTGAAGATGTGTTCTTCATGTATACCGATAGTAAGGAAGAACGACGAAATTATAAGAATTTAGGGTTGCTCATCAAGTAAAATTGTTGAGTTTTTAACTCGTAATCTGTTGAAACGAGCTCGTGCTTATAAGCCTCTGTTTTATAAGAGAGTCCTTGCTCCAGGACGAAGACTAAATGTCTTGAGACTGTGCAGGGATTGAAGGTAAAAGTGGTGCATAGAAATTGTGCCATCTTTATTTCTGACAAAAAATAGAGAGGAAGTAACCTTCTTTAAAGATAAATCTCATAACAAAAACATTATAAATGTGTGGGAATATTAAATTGCCTAACTTCCTTCGAAATCCATTCTTACATCATAGTACCAAGCCTTTTATTGTTTGGAGTTAAATGTATAATATCAAGACTTAGTTTATGATTACGGTACAGATTCACCACAGGCTGTTTTGACGCTTCAGTCTAAATCAATGCCAGTCAAACACTTGAATGCTGCCCATCTTTCTAAGCTTTCGGAAGGAGCCTTCCTTTTTGTCATATTCAAATGTGAAAAACTGTCATATCACCATGAGACAAGTGTCTTCATCAATGTGTTCTTGTGCACCTTTGTTATCTTCTCGATTTGTGATCGCAGATAGACCTATTTTGGAGATATATATGAGGGACGTCGATACGGGATCATTTCACTTTCAGATATTATTACGACATACGAGAGATGCTTTACCACGGGAGGTACGACATGAGTTCCCATCTTTTTCCTCTTTGGCTACCGATTGGACTAGGGGTCTACAGTCTATCTTGATGGACCGACAGTTTCAGGAGACTCTACATTCACTCTTAGTGGATCCAGCCATTCCTCGTACTACTAGAGCTCGTCTCACGCTCTTGCTCGGGCAAGGGTGCGGTGCTCGTGGATCTTGGCTCGACCATGCATCGGGGCTTTTCGACTCGCACTAGCCTACTTTCTCCACAAATGATGAGGTTCCGTCTTGGCTTGGTCCATCCATCTACATCTTCATTACTCACATGTGAGTGTGGTATCATTTTAGATCTTTGCAGTGTTCATATGACTCGTTGTCCATTCGGAGGGAGAGAGGATAGCTACCCATGATGCCATTAGGGATGTGGTGTTTGCTATGGCGCGAGAGGGTGGATACCTCACATGAAGAGAGCGTTGGTATGCCTTGCAAATCAACTAGGGTTAGGCAGCACTGTATTTGGTTCGGGAGGACCAGGTCACCGTGGTCGATGTGGTGGTTACAGATCCCGCTAGAGATACGGTTCCAGAGGGGTGATCACCCATCCTCCCAGGATGGGGGCGAAAGTGGGCGGCCATAAGGTCTCCAAGTATAGAGGTATGCAAAGAGGTCACCTCTTTGTTCCTCTAGCTTTGGAGTTATATGGAGCTATGGACACCAACTTCGACATTTTCGTGAGGGAGTGTGCGAGAGCCTACCATACTATGCGACATGGGGTATCACTCTCTTTAGCTTATCAGATAGCCTATTTTAGGCAACGTGTTTCCATTGCTCTCTGAGAGAGCACTAGCTGGTGCAATCCATAGGAGAGTAATCACGTTAGGTGATGCTTCTTCGGATGCTCTGTTGTTTGTAGACCTTTCGACTTGGATAGTTCAGATATCTTAGGTGCTGTATGACATATTTCACAGTGTGATACGATTGGGGCCTAGCCCCATGTTACCGGTTTGGTTCCATCCTTGTACGATTTGATGGGATCTTCCCATCCCTTTTGTTATTATATTTTCTCATTGTTCTTGTGATTGGTTTCGTTTTGAAATGGTGTCACTACAGAGTTGGCAACCCTACAAGCGTAGGGTTGCCTACTCTGTCTTCATGGTCATCACATGTCTCATCTCGACAAGGAAGGAGTCAGTGCTTTTGAAGAGAGTGTGCCGAGGGCAGCCCTTTGTGCCTTGCAACAAGTCGCCGCATCTACGACGGATTTGAACCATCCAGGAGCTACACGATGCGCTTGCCCACAAATGCGCTTGTATACAGAACTCCTCCACATAATTTAGCCCAACTGTTCACATAAGTACCAGGTTTGTAAAGCAAGTATCAGGTAGATTTGCAAGGTGCAACCTCAAGGTTCAAGGCAGACTTCAGGACCTGAGTCCTGAGATGTTGTCGAAAAGGTCTTTGAAGGGAATGCATGTCGCATCTCCCAAAATATGCCAGTTGGTGCTGTACGTCCTATAAAGCTCACGAAGGGGTTATCAAAGTGTGCGGCTAAGTTGAAACTCAACGATAAGCCCCCAAGTTGATGGGCGTGCAGAAAGCATATGCTGAGCGTCTCCAGCTAAGCCCATCGAGAACTCGAAACATCCGGCAAAGTTGATGGCTGCGCATATTAAGAAGCAAGCATGACGCAGAAGGTGCACGTCTGAAAGTGTTGTGAAGTAAGCTTGCAGAGATCTCCTAATGGACAGCAACAGTCGTATACCTCCTTCCGCCCATGTATGGAAATGATAAACTCCTCCAGCAAACATGGCCACTACGAAGCAATCCGCATCTGATTCCCAGTTTGAAGCAACCCCCACGTTTCGAATGAACTCTTGCTGGATGGTGTCTAAACGAGTTGCCACTTGTGTGCAAATCATAAGCACCAACAAGCAGCATAAAATCTGCTCTTATTACAGCTCATCTGCTCTTATCTCAAGATTATCCAAACTCCGAAGGTGAACCTCCTCGAGCCTTGAAAAAGAGGGCCAAAGCGAACGAGTTCAAAATGGGTATAAAGTTCTTGTTCTCAATGTAGAGGATAGAGGATAAGTTCTTCCATGCCTGAAACCTGTCTAGATTACGGTGCTTTGCATGTAACTATTTCAAATTTCAGTTCCAATAACATATCAGCCCAGCCTGAGGACTGGTCAAACCGAAGGACTTAAATGTGGTTCATATGTAAATTTCAGAAAGATAAAACCCGAGTGCAAAATACGAGATCCCGAAACGGCAGTAAATGGAATTGAAATCGCTGCCTTCTTGGAATCTTCGAGGCACGAACTTATAGGCGTTAGTTCTCGGATCAGGGCTCTGCTGGGCTGGATAAGTCTTCAAATGATGTCTGGTCAGTCAGACTTGTAAGAAAGTATAATGAAAACCAGTCAAACACTGGGAGGACCCTGGTTTTAAGGAGGTCCTGGAAGGGGGATCACTCCGCACGAGGCTTGTAGTATTAAACTGCAACATCAAAAGTCCTGTGGAACTCCCTGTGGCTATTGCCATCTCTAAAGGGGAACCTCCATGAAGTTTCCCTGTTTGCAGGAAGTTGACGCGGTCAAATACAGCAGGAAAGACCCCATGAGCGGTAGGACAGGAGGGACCGCCGACGCCTTTCCGATGATGATAGTGAGATCTGTACGGTCTACAAGATTCTGCGACTTGAGATAGGGTCCAACATAGCTGGAAAAACTTTACGATTCGAGTAAAACCGCGATCTCTGCTAGATGCAGACACAAATTTTCCCAGGGGAACAACCCTGGTATGCGGGTGTGCCAAGCTTTTAATTTAAAAGAGGCAAGCGAACGAACCGCAGTTCCCTTTGCCACGGATTATAACAATGCTACGGAACGGAACAAAAGAAGTGCTAAATTAAGAGTTGACAATAGTCCGGTGTCAACTGCTGGAGCTCTCGACATCGTTCAACTAGAATCTTATGCCCGAACCATGGTTGTGTCAACCAACCCATGGCCAAGGTCAGATAATCCATTTCTAGCGCCTCGAGGACCAGAATCAGGGACGCCTATGCTGCAATTGTATAATTAATATGTATATTTCTTTATTTATTTATTTCTACTAGTGAGCGTCGAAGGAATATCATGATCGCACTTTGTCGAATATCATGTTTTCCGAAGAAGCAGCGATGGACGAAGGTCTGTGAAGAACAAAACAAGAGGACGGAATAAAGATATTGAGCCGAGAAAAAGAAAGGAAAAGAAATCCGAGAAATAGTGGAATGTGGAAATATTGGGACCGGGCGGTGCTCAAGAAACTTCATGGTAGGCAGCAGTCAAGCCGGAAAACTTCAGGTATCCGGTAACAGTAAATGCCGTATTATCACTGTGCTGATGTACACTCTACAGGCTCTGTGATGAATCTTCAGACTCAAGTCTACGGCTACGGAAGTTCCGCGGCCGGGAAAGCGTTGGTTCCCGGCATGCATACAGCCTGCCACGTGAGGAATTGCCAGTGGAAGGGAGACCGGAGGAGTACAACCACGTTGTGATCTGAGGCTAATTTGGGGCGAGATTATAAGTAGAGGGCTGCGCTCCGTTGTATAATCACATTTGCATAGCATCTCGAAGCAGCAGCAGCAGCCGCTCGAAGCGAGAAGTCGGTCCATCACTGACAGACAGCAGTAGAGTGGACTGAGCTGTGAAGTGTGCATCTGATCAAGCACCAGTAATTGGAAGTTTTTTTCCCCTCGACTAGGAACGTGTGGACCCGTGTCTGCAGTCGGAGAGAAGACGAGAACGAGCTAGCTGTAACTTCTTCCAACCCGGGGCCAGCCCCGAGCTATAAAACCAGCACAGGTGTGTGAAGTCGAGAGCAGTTTGAGATCCAGCAGCGCCGAGGGTTAGGGAGTGTGTGGAGTTCAGAGCTTGCCTCCCTTCTATTTTCTTCTCTACTTCCTTCGGTCACAGACAGTGTTTGCGGCCCAGCTCTCCATAACCCTCCCTACCTGTCCGCGTTTGGCTGTTTGGCTCGCCGGCTTGGCTGGCTGCTCGAACGATCCGTCTGCGAAGAATCTGGAAGTCACGAGCGGAAAGGCACGTTCCTCCGACATCTCTGCAGTGTTTGCTGGACGCTATTCAGAGCAGCAGAGCGAGCGTTCGACATTGGAGGTTAACTTCGACAGCCGAAGGAGTCCATTTATCTCTCTCTCCACCTGTTTTATGAATATTTGAGGATTTTGAACAGCACACGGCGGCGGAGATCTGAAGAAGACTGTTCATAAACAAAACGTTTCAGTCATATACCTGTTTCCCGAGTTTGTGGAGGAGTGTGAATTGTGTCCTTAACGGCGACATAGTTAACCAAGCGGCTTACTGTAGAAGTGAGTGACAGTTTACAGCACGGAGATTTTCCGCAGTACGAGAAAGTACCGGAACTAACAAGTCAGTGAAGGCTGGGCACTGCCTCTCTTCGTTCAGATTACAGTTATTCTCGAATAATTGTCATCTCGAGATCATTTTTGTCTTAATTCTCCCCTGGAACAGTCACAAAGATCCAGTTTCACACAAGCACTACTCAGGTCGAGGAACTTCTGAGAGTCTGCTTACATCCCAGCTCGTTAAGAACGTTCTTTTGTAATACAGTCTTGCCTGCACCTCGATCTCGTGGACAGTCACAATGGCCGCAATGACAGGAGAAGACTTTTGGCTGCTACTTCAGTATATCCTCCCGTTTTTCATTGTTCTTTTGCCAGCATATGGCATGGCACGCATGAAAATTTTTACCCAAGAGCATGCGGTTGGACTCAACCGCTGGACGTCGCTGGTCGGGATTCCCATCTATGTAGGACATATGGTTGCAACCAATGATCCCTACCAAACGAATCTGCGGCTTGTTGGAGCCGATGGCCTTCAGAAGATTGTGGTCCTACTTATAGCCTGCGTCTGGTGGAAGTTCTCCAAGAGAGCAACGATCGATGGAGTTATTACTTTCTTCATGTTGTCCACTCTGAGCAACATGGTCTTAGTAGGGCCGGCTCTCTTCAGACCCCTGCACGGAACTGAATCTGATGTGTCCATCGCCACGATCATCCTCTTGCAGTGCGTGTTATGGTACAATTTGTGCATTGCTATGTTCGAGATTCGCAATGTGATGAGTGAAATGAGACTCAATGACGCCGAGACCCTCAAGAACGAGTCTGCAAATACCGAAGAGCCGCAACCCAGCGCACTACCTGGTCTTCCTATGTGGAGCAGCACGGAGGGCAGTGTTCTTCCTACTGACAAAGATGCACGATCACTGAAGCGATCGATTTCTGCACCGACTCGTGTTTCTTTTTCAACTTCTCGCATTGTACCATTATTCAACTTCGACCAGGTGGAGGAGGATTCGTCCTTTAAAGACGGTAACTTACACTTACTTACAGGAAACCCCTTCGTACGTTTGCAAATATCTGAGTGCATTCTAAATCAGCTCAAGGACATCTGCTCTTCTGGCACCTCTTATATAGCCTGACGATTCTCCCATTTTATTTCTTGCAGGAAGCATCAACAAGCCCAAACTATCACCAACCTCAGATATTCAAATCACTTTTGACATCCCGGGGGGAGTAGTCACAAAGACTATCGAGAATACTCAGATCGTCCAAATAGAGATTCCCGAGACCGCTGCACAAAGACAACCAACACGCGCTGAACTGAGCAAATTCACTTACGTGAAAATCGTTGCATTCAAGGTCGTCAACCGAGTGAAATATGCACCACTTTTGTACACCAGCTCAATCGGCTTCATCTACTCGCTGTTCGCTTTCAAGTAAAGTCACTCTTCACTCTGCACCCGTTATTGCTGTTTTCCACATTTCTCTGCTAGAATCGTAGCCATGACCAGGACTAGCCGTAGCTATTTCGTAAACTGCTACTGCTGGTTTTGTGTTACTTTCTGGTGAAAGTCTCACCAGCGTTGCTGGCCGACTCTAGGCTTTTCACATTGTCAGCTGAAGTATGTTAATTTTAACAAGTGATTCTTTTCCTGTTAAGAGTCTTGGAAATATGTCTACTGTGAGGTGTAAGTAGGTCCCAGATAGGCACCCGAACTTAGAGAATCTCAGGTTTTCTTTGCTTTATATAAGTGTGCCTTGTTGGACAGGGAGGTCCGCTTGGCCGCTGGACCTCCCTGTCTATGTCCACGGTGACGAACCTTCCACGTTCGCAGTACCTAAGGTTACCGTCAACACAATGTAAAGCACTTCCACCACCCTACGAATGTCGGTCTAGCTTTCGTGAGGGCTACCAATGGCAGTACTTTCAAATCCAAGGATCGTGTTCTGTACGACATGCATGTCTGACAGTGTTTCCACCTTTCGCCGATGCTCATTTCACATCGCTCAGTATTTGACCGAGCTGAAGCCAGTGCTTCTAATATATACAACACCTCGCTTTCGGACTTCTAACGACACCGTGTCGTACATGTGCACGTGAGTCGCTACTCCGGGCCCAGGCCTGAAGGGATGCAGAAAACTTCAAGACGAAAGCTGGAGAAAAGTGCAGTCTTGACTCGAGCCGAAAACCACAATGAAACTTCCATCTGTTACAAAATATACTATTGCCAGAGTGGAAGCTACTCAATCTTTTATCCTGATTCACGTGTGCAGCCTTGGGTGTATTGAATATCAAGTTTCAATACAACCTAGTTTGGGCTGATAATCGAGAGTCAATCAGATTGAGCTGAACATGTTAATGGGGAGTAACAAGAGCTGACTGCACGTGGGGTCCGCGGACTGCTGTCTTGAAGTTCGATGATCAGTACCAGCTGCTGCTGCTAATGACTATGATTTTGAAGGAAACCTTTCGCTTGGATATTAACAGGGTCGTTGATTCCGCTTGCGCAGATATAACTGGACGATGCCTTACACGGTCATTACGCCTATTGAGATGATTGCCAAGGGAGCGATTGCAATTTCTGTTGTGACGATGGGTACGTGCACACGTCACTCCGTTCTCTGCAGATAAACTTTCCATTGCCCATTAGCTAGGTGCGACTTGAAGGGCTTTTTAGTAGTTGTTCATTATGTACACAAGAAGTGCAATTGCTTACAGTCCTTCGTGGGTACCTGGCCTATTAAGCTCAGCCGGCTGATTCGGTGGACTCCTTGACTTGTGCTGCAGCTCTCACATGGTACCAGTCTGGGAGATTAGTCTCATGCGGATACAAACGTATGTTCTACGGATGGTTCATCCGATTCCTCGTCGGTCCCGTGATCATGGTGTTAACCTCTCTGGCTTTCGGCTTGAAAGGAATTTCCTTCGAATTCTCTGTCCTCCAAGTAAGTTCAAGATCTCAGAGTGAAGTGTTTCTTGATCGAAGCGGACAGAATAATCTTGCTCTTCCTAACTTTCTTTCGGGTATGTTCGTCCGAGTTCGAAGGATGATAATAACAGTTGGACATGTTTACACTTGACAGGCTGCACTCCCGGTGGGACTGGTGTCCTTCGTTTTGGCCAAGGAATACAAGCTTGACGTCGAGGTCTTCTCTACAGCGTAAGAATCTGCTCATGAAGCTTTAGATAGAGCATTTGGCTCCAATTTGTGGTTCAATAGCCTGCAGTCGATCATGCAACTCTATGATTCTGCTGTGCACTTGTAGCATCTATGGCTGGCTTATGGCTCCAAAACTGATCGATCTGATTCTGAATCTTGCAGTGTGATCACTCAACTGGTGATTTTCTTGCCTATCGTCGTCGTCTACTTCTTCATCTTGCAAGTTGTCGAGTAGAACGGTTGACCATGGGCTCAGCTTCTGGTGGTCAGCAGGAGCTCTGCCACTGAGTAGCCAATAAGTGTTTCCCCGCGAGGTGTCCAGGATCGCCTCGGAAATAAAACACATAATGACCAGATAATGAAAATATTATCTCATCGTACCTATTTCGACAGCCATTTCTGAGACAACGTGTTGATGAGAACCCCGAACTTCGGCGGTTTTCATCAGTATGAAGGCGTGAACTTCCACAGGACATGGAAGAGATCATCCTCGCTTGTGCAAGTCGCTGGGTTCAGTACAATTGTTTTGCCTCAAGATACGGCAGATGTATCAGAACCTAGGTCGAGGGTAAACCGTACAATTGGAAGGAGCAGATAGCTTCCCAATCGAAACGCAGTTTGATTTTTTTTTTCACGAGTTACATACATGCATATCGAAATCGTTGAGTTTGAATTGTGGCGAATATGTACAAAATTGAAGCCAGTAAGGCAATGCCGAGAACGAGTCGACCAGAAGTATGCGGACGCTTTTCAATGTAAGTCTTTCTCTCTATTCATGCGTACATCTCTCCCATGGATACTTTTCGTTTCTTCTACTCTGAATCACCGGCGCAGGCACTCAAATTCTTCCATCTGTGCACTGTGCAGAAATCCGTCGGAATTCGAGGCTGGTGCAGGAGTAGCCAATTACTACAAGCATTGAGGCCAAGCCCCATGAAGCAAGTAGGTGGTCTTGGCCATGGTGCTATTTTGCCCTGTACAGTACTTGGAGGAGCGAAAGACGAGCAGATCGTGACTTGGCTGTGACTTACTGGTGAATCTGTCGGTCGGCGGTAGCTACGGCTTACAGATTTCATTAGTGTATGAGCTAGCTCGGTCTGATCCAACTTTAGCACCTCTTTGGCGGCCCTTGGGATGACCATTTGCAAAAGCGCGCAGCAGAGTTTCCATGTATTTCTACCATGTGTATGAGTAGCTGATGAGTTTCTTCCTCAATAAAGTGACTACTTTTGTATCGAAGCATTTCGTCCACACGCAGGCCTGTGATAATGAATGAACCATCGATGAACCAATTCTTCCATCTTGTGTCTGCAGGTACACTGGAATTCTTCATGAAAAGCACAACCAAACAAAGAATCTCTACATGGCAAACGAGAGGGTCACAGTAAAAACTCAGCAACTTGTCCTAAATGTAGTATATACATCAATCATTGGCCATAGGGCAAGATAACTATCTCAATCCAATTCCCGTGTCGATCAATATGGTCTACAGAATGATTGAGATCTTACTCGACGGAAATGCCTGAGAATTGGTAGAAGCAGCGGACAAAGCCGGACGCCCTCGACCAACGATGGCAACCGCTGGAAAGCATCAAAGCAGATTTGAGCGTTGAACCCTTCTCCTGTGAAAGAACGGAATACCCCCGCTTATTCTCATTCTTTCCAAACAGGAAAATCCAGAGGATGATCATGACAAGTCTTCGATCGAGACCCTGTAAGTGGAAAAATCCGTTCCACACACAAAATTTTTCCTCCCAAAGGTCAGGTAGCGAAATAATTGTGATTGACTGAAGCCTTGGAGTACGCAACAAGCATCCGATCGTAATTTTATCGACCCTCGGCCTCTCATCGGGCTCCATGACCAGCGCAAGAAACAGGAAGAAAACAGAAGTACGGGTCGGAATTTAGAGTGCTCCAAACCCTCCAGAAAAGTGGCTTTCAGCAGTTCGATTCGACCTCGGTCGATAGTAGGTCAAGATCTAGAGATTCTGACCTCCGTGCACACTCTCAGTATCGGGTCTTTCTCGTCCAGATGCAGACTTGATCAAAAATGACTGAAAATGTTGGTCACTTTGTCAGTTCTCAGTGCGTCGAGGAGCCATGAGAGTGCAGGGGATGACGAACATCTGATTTCCCCTTGACTCCTAGAGCCATCAGGAGCCGGACATAAGTCTTCGGTCGTAACTACCGGCCCAGTAGTTACGATTTTAGAGATTCTTAAGCGTGACAAGAACGAGAGACCGGATCTTATCGTTCCAAAGCGCTTTGATTATGGTCTGGGAGAGGTTTCTTCCTCCAGAGAAAGAACTTGGCGATCCATGAGGTCGGCGATGGATAACATGACGCCATTGTTGACTCAGCATGTTCACAAATCCCTAGAGCTCGTAGACTTCTATTGACGTTCCTCTTCGATCTCTGACAAATCGAATTCCATTCACCGATGCTAAATATCTTTTTGCAGTCGATAGATATACTGTATGCAGACCCCGTTCGTTGTCTTGCAGGGGAGCTGACGCCTGGTTAGGGACGGTGCTGGGGACGGATTTCACTCGGAGATTGAGATATTGTAAGTGGAACTCATTCTTCTCTCATTTCACTAGCTATGCATGCTTAGATTGCTCTTACAGTTTCATGCAAATTCACGAAAAACATCGAGATCATAACTCGACTTCCAGGTCTGTCCTGATGGTTACATCACCGGTTAGATTTTGATCCAGAGAGGGAGATAAGTCCGAGCGATCTTCACATTATTTTAAACCAAGTCAATTTGCCTATTAGTGGGTTACGTAAACGGAACTACATATATAGTTGAGCGCAAACAATGCCCGACCCGAAAGATCCCCTCAGGTTGTACCTCTTCCGTCGAGGACATGCCTACTTACAAATGTTTACTTTTTGTAGTGGCTTTGGAAGAAAAAAGTCAAAAACTAAGTCCGGAAACCTGGCAGACGCTCCAACGTCTAGACGACTGAATTAACATTAAACAAACTGAGACTAAAAATTGCACAACGATGATGCAGAAGGTTTCATGTTAAGGCATGTGCATGCATCACATACTCACTATAAATTGGTCTCATGGCACCAGTTGAAATGTACCAGCTATTGCTCTTATCCATGCGGACAGAGATGTGCAAAAATTTTGATCCCAAGTATAATATGTCAATTCACATATGAATTCAAAACAAATGGAGAATGATATATCCGGTTTTCTCTCCCTCTCTCTCTCGTTTTCCCCTTCTCTTGCTTATTGCTATGAAACTGAAATGCAACGGCAGGAATTTCAATGTGTAGAGTACAGTTCAAATTATACAGTAAGCGGGTCCCCGCTTACTGTATAATCCTACATTCAACTCAATGGGGCCAATTAACACCAACAGTCTAGCGAAATGTACTCTCATGAAGTTGACAAGAGGGCCAACTAGTTCAATGGTTTCCGACTCAACATTGGTCAGGTAAAGTGTCATGACTTCTGTGTTGGCCAGTTAAGTGCGTATGTGTGCTTTCAAGAGTAGATACATCAGTCACAATTGTTAACGCCAAGAAGTTCCCTTTGGAAGTCCTGATAGCATCGCTAGGAAACATGGGCACATGGCCAGCGCTACAGCTGAAATTAGGGTTCAAACACTTCAATTTTTGAAGTTGAGAATGTGCATATGGTGGATTGATTTGTGCATGAACATAGAATCTCCATAGCACTGGGTGAATTTGCCTGATTGTAATTTTTTTCATGTTTGACTTTTGGTTAGTCACAACTGTGCTTTATTGTAATCTCTTTTGTATGTTTAACTTATGGTTCGTCATGGGTGGATAATGATTTGTGCATGAATATGAAATCTCTTGAGCGCGACATGAATTCTTTTATTGTAAAATTTTTTAGTTTAAGATTAGTCACATAATGCTTTTTTTTTTTTTAATCTTTTGAAGTAAAATTTATTACTTTAAAAACTTAAATAAGATATAATAACACTTGGAAAACTCTCAAATCTTGAAACAATGAGAGTTTTTTAGCTAGTCCCAATATGTTGTACCTCCAGTTGGGGTGGGGTTGATTTAAAGTGGTAAGAATGCAATAAGAATCTAATGCTAATGCTACTAAAAGCAAGTTTGAAATCTTTTTATCAATTTTGAAGTTATTTTTTGCTTTTAAATGATATAATTTTCAATAGGATTAATTTAAGGTCAAATAAAGGATCTCGGAGAATGATGGTGGTAATGTTGATGTTGAATATTGATGATGTTGAGCAGATCAAAAAAAAGATTTGATTTTAGTAATGAAATTGCATTCTTGAAGTTTTTGAGCAAGAATTGGAGCGGGAGACTGTAAAAGTATTAAATAATGTATGATGCAAATAAAATTTGATACACTATTAGGCAATGCTATGAAGGATTTTTAGTGAAGAAATGTTAGGGCATTCAAGCAATGATGTCAAAACTGCAAAGTTTGCAAAGTTTGTCCAAAATGATGATATAGTGGAGATGGAAAAGATCATTTCACTATTTGTAAACGTAGAAGAATGGTGAATTTGTTAAGAATCATCATATGACCAATATGATGCTCATGAATGAACAATATATGTATTACTGGAGATTAGTAGTAGATTGTTTGTGTTGTTGAGGCAATTGAATGATTAAAAATATTTTATAGGATGTATCATTTTAACCATCTTTAGATAATGAAAACTAAAATAGAGGTTATACAAGGTAAAGATAAATAGTCTTGAGTTGATTACTAGTAGATGTTACATCAATAATTCTTGTACTCATTAGGTTGTGTTTATAGTATGTTAGTTCAAATTGCACATCAGCAATCTGTATGTTCATAATGATGTTCGCCACATCATCGATCCACAAGAAGTTGGATCAATGATGGATGTGGGATATGTCACGACTTATGTAACGGTATCTCTAGTTAGGTAGTTATGCGTATGCAGGAGCGGATACATTAGTTAGAGCCATTATGCAGTTAGTGCCGTTCGCACTAGAATTGCAGTTAGGATTGATAGTGCCATTAGGGGTCCTAGGGCTCAAGGGGTAAAGTTTGAATTAGGGCTCCTTGGAGGGCAGTTTTTGAAGTTGAGCCTTTGAGAATGTGGCTATGGTGGATAGTAGCTAGTGCAAGAATTTGGAGTCTTTGAAGCACAAAGTAGATTTGGCTTGACTGTAATCTCTCTTTTGTACTTTGGTTATGAACGGAGTGTCCTTGTGGACTTTTTGAGAGTAGAAAAGATTACTTCAAAAACTCAAATTGGATTTTGTGGTGAGAACTATGAGTTCTTAGAGCACTGAAGGTGTTTTGGTGAATTTAGATCAATAATAGCTTTGATTTGTTGGCTGTTGAGTGTATAGGGCGTTGATGGAGTGAAGCCCATGGTGGTTATCTAGAAGTAGAGTTGATTTGAAGTTTGATGTGATCAATTTCAAATTTTTGTATTTTCTGTTTAGTGTGTAAATCCGAATCGAAAATCTTGGATGGCAGAAACGGTGCTGAAAATTGACGAAGTGGGTCGATGCTTATAGTTGTCTTGGGGCATTAAATCAAGATTGGCCGAAAAATATTTTAGACAGAAGTGCTCGAAGTCCAAGATCTTGTGTTTCGAAATTTTTGAGTAAAAAATAGGAGTAGCAAGCTATCAGATTATCATATAGTGTACATTTGATCTGAAATTTGGTGGGGTGATAGAAGATGTAAAGTTTGGCGCGGGGATAGAGACGTCAAGTCCAAGGCCGGCATTGTCAGAATTGTGATGTTTAAGGTTCTGAAATCGAAGTTGAAGATTTTAAGAGTCATGTAGAAGTTTAAAACTGTATCTATTTGTGAAAAAAAAATTGCGTTAGATAGCAAATTGAAAAAGACTAATTTAAGATAATGCCTTAAGTAGTTGGATTACAAGTGTCAGATTATTGATATGGAGAGCAGAAAACCTTCAAAATTGAGTTTTTGTGTTTTTAAATGCCCTTGTGAGGCTATGTCAGTCCGGGTTGGGTTGGTTTGACTCCTTTGATGGATGTTTTTGAGATGGAGTATTATTTTTTATGTTTCTTGGGATTGATATACCTCCATCTTTGCTTCCTGTTTGTGCACCATGTTTGTTTGTGTTGGTGCTTTGTTGTTTGGAATGTTGGAGCTTCTGTGTGCTGTCGATAGTGAGACTGGATTTGCAGACCAGTCAAACTATCCATGTTTCTCCCCAGTGAGATAGGACTTGAGGACCTTTAGACTAGATGAGTGCATGTGGTGTCATCTTTCAGGTTGTACTTGTGTTAGCATCTTATGGTGTCTTATGTTGCGGTTTCCAATTCTAGTTGATGTTTTTGGTTCTAGTTGGAAACCTGTTTAGGTATGGTTTCGCAGGTGATACATTGGTATCACAATGGAGTTCTCTATAGATTTCGGAGGAGAGATTGTTCGGGTTAGCATTGGGTGCACCCGTAGCGGAGTTTGGTACCAACCTTGGCCTTTGAGGTTCAAAGAAGACTCTGATTTGGTTTCAGAGAGTGACGGAGCTAAGCTTGGTGATATCTTAGAGTATGTATCCACATCGTTGTTGTGGGACATGGATGATATCTATGGGGCCACCAAGGGTCCGGGTAGACGATGTTCGGGTATAGTTGGCACTATTGAGTTGGATGACTTCATCAAGGAGTTTGACTCATGGTGTGATTTACAGCGGATGCGTAACTCTACGTTATTTAGTCCATGCATGGCTTGGAAGGGATTATTCCAGCATTTAAAGGATCCGCCGATGGATGATTATCATAAGTTCCGTCGTGAACACCTTGAGAAGATTAAGTTCTGGAGACAATATTGGTCTCCAAACTACATCTCTATTACTTCGGGTACAATGTTTGGTGGTGTGAGTTCATCCTTTGTACCTGACACTAATCACACGGTTGGAGTTGATCGAGTTGGGAAAAGTTCAAAGGTCCCAACCTTTAACCCTATTCTGGAGTTCTTTGCACGGTTGAGGAGAGACTACCAAGGGGTGAGAACTGACAAGCTACAAGGCTTGCAGGAGTGCAACGGAAGACTAGGGAGAGTCTTCGAGAGGTGTATACCTGAATGCGCTGGTTGATCAATGTTATCCATGGGATGATAGATGCACAAGATGTCCAATATTGGTATGGCATATTGGACAGGGAGTTGAGACACAGAGTGAAAGATGCTACCTTACTACAGGAGACATCACCTCCGTTGGCCATTGTGTTTTGTCTTGCTAAGCGTGTTGAGCTCAACATGCAAGAAGAGAGGGTGGTGACTGTTGGGTTCAGCAAGGATTCACCATCTTCATCAACTTCTTCACATAACCAGTCTACAACACAAACCCGGAGTGGTTATGGTAGACATGTAGGACAGTCTCAACCATCCGGACAGAGTGGTGAAGGTGCAACATCTAGACCATTGCCATCCTTTTCAGGTCAACAATCCGTTGTTGGGATGGTGTGTTGGACATGTTATGGACCTCATCACAAGAAGGATTGCCTTCAAGGTCGCAGGATGGATCCTGTTGGATCAAAATCATGTGAGCATCATCACAAACATGGTCACATGATGGATCGATGTTTTGATCTCCATCAAGAGTTGCCATGGCAGTTCCTAGAAGACGACGACGAGTTCAAGGTGGTAGGGGTGGTGGTAGAGGACCAACCCCTACTCAAACGTTAGCCCATGAGGCTAGTCATGAGGTGAACATGGCATCTCAACTTGAGGAGTTGGAGCAGAAGATAGCAAGTATGGCTATAGCCCAACAAAGATCAAATTCTCGAGCTAGTATCTCTACATCATATGATGGAGATGTTATGGAGTGCATGTGTGCAGCGGCACAATCATGTGTAGTTGCTATGACTCGTAGTGCAACACATACTACTGAGTCCAGAGGAGCGTCTGTGGAGTTGGATCCACAAAGAGGGAAGGCTAGCCGACAAGTTAGATTTCCTCAGTCTTTCACATTGTCAGAGGCATTGAACATCTCATCCATGGCTCCTAGACAACCTATTGAAGAAATGAGGGTGCGAACCAATGAGGATGTACTTGGAGATGGACCAAGTAGGGAACAGCCATCAACATCATTTGAGGTAGCATCCACCTCAATATTGGGGGCGGCAAAGACTCTTGTTCATTCTCTTGTTTTCTGAGCCAATGATTTATTGGCATTGGGGATGTCATCATCCTATGTACTACGATTGGCAGCCACACTTTGCAAAAGCAAAGAGGATGTGCTAGTTGCTTCTAGTAGTGTGAGCACTAGTAGAGTTGATCCTTGGATCTGGACAGGTACTAGTGGAATTTGCAAGGTACTGCCGCTAGAATGATGGAGTTACTAGTGAGACCGGCATATGAGTGTACCAGTGTCACCAAGCGATGATGTTGGATAATATGAGTGGTGTCTTCTTTTTGGTCAGACCTTCAAGAAAGGTTTATCAACCTCAACGCGTGTTATTGGATTCCGGTGCCCAACCTCTTATGTTGGGTAAGGATGCACTGCTTGGTCTTGGTTTGCAAAAGAACGATATGAAGAGATATCCATTTCAGATTCAGAGATCTCTTGGAGGTTCTAGTGATGCCCCGACACCATACATCACTCAGATGGGGTTGACTGTGCAAGTGCTAGAGATGATGTATGTTTCTTGGGACTTATAAGAGATGTTGTTGATTTAAAAAAAATCTCTACATTTGGAAATCATTAAGTAAGAATATTATGGAGTATAAGGATGTATTTTCATATGATCTACCTATATGATTGTTACCTAAGAAGCCGATAGATCATAAGATCGATATGATATCCAGTAACAAAATCCATATCGTTTGGCTCCAAACAAGTTGGAGAAATGTAAAGCTCAAATGGAGGAGATGTTGAGAAACGGTTCATACAATCAATCATTGTATCACAGATGGGTCATCTGTGCTATTTATGAGGAAAAAGGATGGGGTATTGAGATTGTGCATTGATTATTGTAGGTTGAATCAACAAACGATGAAAAAAAAGTATCAATTACCTCAAATGAATGATTTGTTAGATCAATTTCAAGGGACAAAGTACTTCACCAAATTGGATTTGAGTAGCGGTTACAACCAAATTTTTGATAATAAAGATGTTCACAAGATAGGTTTTTGTATTATGTATGGTCACTTTGAGTATCTAGTGATGCCTTTTGGTCTCACTAACACACCTACAACATTCATGGGATAGATGAACGATATTTTTTGTCCTTATTTAGACAAATTTGTTTTTGTCTTTTTGATGATATTCTGGTGAATAGTAAAAACTTAGAAGATCATATGCGGCATTTACGAGAGGTACTTTAGATTTTGCTAGAAAATGAGTTATATGTGAAAGCTTCAAAATATAAATTTGACAAGTCAAGAAGATTATTTAGGTCATCAAGAATCACAACGGAGGAATCCAAGTGATGAATGAGAAGATAGAAGCCATATAGATATGGGCAACACTCAGTTAAAGAGTTTTTAGGTCTTGCGTGATTTTATTGCAGATTTGTTAAAGCTTTTGTTCGCCTTGCTCAAGCATTAACATCTATGTTAGAAAAAGATCAAAAATGATGATGAAGAACTGCACAAGAGTTTCAAGCATTGAAAGATACTCTTTTGCATGCCTCTATTCTCAAGTGGTACGATCCTAATCAACGAATCAACTTGATTACTGATCCATCAAGTACAACAGTGGGTGAAATTCTTCAATAAGAATGGGAGGATGGTTGGCATCTGCTTGCTTTCTTCTCCCTTAAGTAAATGACAGCCCAAAAAAACTATCACACAACTGGACAAGAGCAATTAGTCATTGTTTCTCGCCACCAAACATTGGAAGCACTATTTGGGAGACAAGTAGTTTGTGGTAGAAACTGACCATAAACCATTGGTGTATTTGGAAACTGAGAAGTATCCTTCCACATGATAAATTTAATGGGTAAAATGACATTATCATCATATAAATAAAACAAGGCAGGTAATCAAAAATTGATAGGTTTATTAGAACCCCTTCTTATTCCATAACAACAATGAAAACATGTTACTATAGATCTAGTATGTGAGTTACCAAAAATCTCTTTAACATATGATTCAATTATGGTCTTTGTGGATAAATTGAGTAAAATGATACACATTTGACCTACCACAAAGACAATGACTGCATCACAACACCCTCATTTGTATCTAGATGTAATTTTTGTTTATAATGGATTAAGCAAAGTCTTCATCACCGATATAAAAACTCATTTTATTAGTTTATTTTGAAAAACTTTGTTTGAATTATTTGAAATAAAGCTAGCAATATATATAACATATCACGGTCAAAATGATGATCAAAGAGAGAGAGAGCCAATAGAACAATAGAAGATATGCTAGGAACATTCAACTCAGAAGGAGATACTCTTTTGACTCTTGTGGAATTTGCATATAACAATTTTGTTAATGCATCCAAAAAAGTGTATCCATTTTATCTAATGTATGGTGCTTACTCTTTGACATCTTTCAGTTTAGTGAAAATCTTTAAAAGGCATGAGTTTTCAACCAAAGTTTAGCTTGTCAATGATTTTGTGCAGCACATACACAAATGACTACATCAAGCAAAGGAAAAGGTGTTAATTGCTCAAAATTGACAAAAGCAATATGCGGATGCTCATCACAAGGAATTGATTTTTCAGGTTTGAGATCGAGTTTGATTATTCACAATCAATTTGTCACGTGTAAAAATATCAAAATTTAACCGTCGATTCATTAGTCCTTTTGTGGTGTTGAAATGTGTTGACGAGATGTTTTACAAGTTAGACCTTCCATTGTATATGAAAATATATCACGATTGTAAAAACATGTATCACGACCCAAGCAGTTTACCAAGTCATCAACACCTTCTCCTTTATGTATGATGGGAGCAAATCATGAAAAATTTGAGGTTGAAAAGATAGTCAAAAATGGATTCGGGGTCACAAATACCCAAAAGTTAACTATTTAGAATAGAGGTTACAAAAGATAGAGATAGATAATCTTGAGTTGACTACTAGTAGATGTCATATCAGTTATTCATGTGCTCATTAGATTGTGTTTCTAGTGTGTTAGTTGGATTTATACATCAGCAATCTGTGTGCTCATAATGATGTATGTCACGTCATTGATCCACAAGAAGTTGGATGAATGATAGTTGAGGGACCTTATTTATATTATAATTTTTTGGCAATTATATATGGAGAAAGAGAAACCATTGAGGATATATTTCAATTTCAAAGTTGAGCTATTGGAGTGATTTATTCTCACTTTCCTAGTGTTACAATTACTTAGAGAATTTGGAAGACTCATGAGGTGCCAAAAAAATATTACAAGAAGAAGCATATAAGAAGCAAAACTAACATCAAATCTAGATGGGCGGAATGTTTGTTCAAGAGATGGAACATTTGAACTAATGTTATCCACAATGTGACATATGTTTGCATGATTTGTATCTTTCTTATTATAATAAACATAAAGAATACAACACTGCTAAAGTGAAAACAACATGGCTGAAAATCATATTCATTTAATAAAAAAATTCTTTTCTCATAAAACATATTCTTAAAGATGACCATAAAATAGAAATTATACCTATTTTTCATCAAACCATGAAGCCCCCTGAAATGCTATATAGCTACTTTTAGAGTGTCTTTTTTACTTTATGGCTTTTCACTTTTAAAGTGAAAAGCCACAAATTTATTTAACGCTTCGGGGATTCTACAAATTGAGTTTTCTATATATCACTTATGATGTGCTTTATCAAAAAAATATAGTTATTCATAGACGAGTCCCTCTTTCAATCAAATGCGAAAATTATTTCTTGAAACCAAATTTCTATCAATTGTTACAATCAAAAAATTATTGCTCTTTGATATCGATTGAATCTAAAGCTTCAAATGACTTGGAACTTTATAATGGTAGGATAAGTGTTAAAGAATTGGGAGACACTTCAATTTTAAAAATATCACACAAACTAACGTCGACAAATTATCATTTTAATATTCCATCCATAGGATAAGAGAAAGTTTTGTGGATAACTTTGAAAATAGCTAAATTGATTTTAGAAGAAGTCCATTGACCTATAGATTTTTGTCAATATTTTTATGATACAAAAGTTTGTTTTTTTGACCGCTTACTCTTTTAGAAGAGAAAAAGGGTGTAGGGTAATTTTGAAACAATGTGCCTATTAATGTCCAACATTGCATAATCACTTATATATTAGCCAGTTTTAGACCTAGTCTAATTAGCTACTTTCCGTACAGCATAAAAGAGAAAGCAGCTTTCAATTTTAATGAATTTTGTGACAATATTAAAAAACAAAAAAATAAAATATGCAAACGAATTCAAGGAACCATTCCTGGAAAATGAAAAAGAGATTAAAAAAAAGATGTTATTATAAAATAGCTCATGAACAAAATGATTTTTAAATTGAGGATCCTCGAATTCCTGAGCCCTTCAAATTTTGTAAATAATATCATTACCACTTAGTATAAAAGCATAATGAGTCTTTTTTATATATGCCGCTTTTGCTGAATGTTTTGTTCAACTTATGTTCGATCTTAAAAGGAAATTTTCAAGCATATGATTTACAAATATTCTTGATATTAATCATCGTCAATTGGTCTAATTGTTGTACTTCTGGCGCTTTACTTGACATATCATTCTTCTCAAATATTATTTTTTCTATGTTGCTTAAAGAAGTTTGGTAATGTCCTCTCTTGGAGTTATACCATTGACTAATATCACTCAGTATTACTAATCCGGGGTTATTTGCTTCACTTTTGAGGTAAGAGATCATGGTTAATTATCCCCCCCAAATCAGTAATAGATTGGCGAGTGTGAAGTGCTTTATTAATCATCCATGCACCCATTGAAGTCTTTGTTGTTCTATTATTGGCTAAAACTATATTACTAACCACAAAGTATGGCGAAGCTAGTACGCCGTAAGTAGTGTTCATGAACAATTTAAGGATATTCTGAACTACTTTTGCATGCGAGTGTTCCAACACGTTGATATCTTTCGGGAGTCCTTTCAATTGATTACGCTTGTCCATCAACTTACCAATGAATTTTTCTAGAGGAAATTCGACCCATTTTTTAAAACGTGACTCCATGTTTTGATGAGTTCAATTATTTCTATAGAAATATCCTTCATCTTCAACTGTTGCCTTTAACCATTCATCCATATTGCCGTACTTATTATCTTTATTCCAACTCACCGCACAAAGAAATTTAGGATTCATTAATGCATGATATTCTTGGCAGATTGTAACTTTTCTTAAAACTTCAAGAACATCCGAAGTAATAATGCCATCATGTATTTCCTTTCGAAGAAGGAGAAAGTCGCTAGGAATATGTTTGATATCTTGAATGTTTTTCTGAGCATCGTTGAAAACAGTTTTATTAATTTATCTGTGAGTAACTAACTTTCTATAAATGAGATCTTGTGGATGGAACGAACGCTGTCAAGGGACTTTATTTTTTTGGACACAACAAAACGAAAATACATTCCGACAAAACTTTGGTAAATTATCCTGGACAACCGCCATCCTGTTCAACAAATTGAATTCGTTTTTTCTTAACCAAGCCCCTACGGTAAACAAAACTTGATTTGATTGAAAACTGTAAATGGTTGGTAACCCCATAAGAAATAAAATATCTAAGTACGGTTCCATAACAACTTTGCAAACCAATATCCGTATCATACTTTACCAAATATTGGCGAGGCCATTCATTGTTACATCTTCCATCCTGAACCAATGCAGCAAATGGTGAACTACTCATAGTTTAACGTGCAAAAGATTTCACTCTTGCTTGGTTAATTGTTCGAAATTTCAATCTAGCTTACAAGAATGAATGAAGTAATTTATCTTTATTTTTAGAATTGCATTCTTATTCTGACATTGCTGAACACAAATCTGAAACAGTTTTGAATTTTGTATTATTGAATGCTATGGTTATAATATTTTAGATCAAATACATATAATTTGTCTGATGTATCAAAAACATCCAAATTCCTCATGGCAAAATCGATTACCTTCTTATTGGACCCTTGACTGTAAATCCATTTTCCCAAAGTAAGTGTCACCAAACTACCTATGGTCATTGGAATATCATTCTCAATAATGCAATCTTCTATTGGAATTCCAATCACTTCATTCTGAACCCGACGTACCAAATTCACAAAGAATATATAGATTGGAATCAATTATTAGCAAGATCATCCATAGAATATTGAACATACAAATCAGACATTTGCTCAAGTGCGTCTGGGGATTTTTATTGATCTAAGTCAGAAGTATTTATCATTTCTATACTCACTAAATCGGCAAGATTTTTGAATCCTCTAGTTGAAAAATCTCTTCAATCTTTTCTTAAAAGATGATAATAGAACAAATTGAAGCACTTGTTTCGCTTTTGTTCAATTTTTTGGTTAATATACATAGATTGATAATTGTTCTAGCCTATCGCAAATTAGAAATTTTTTGGTGAGTTGAACATAAAAAGGTAAACTTTTGAATCCTTTGAAATTCTCAGAAATGAAAAACCCTGTTATACAAAAAAAGGCAAAATTTATAATCACGTACATAGACAAGTTGATTGGTAATCGGAGATTTTGAACAATACGGCAGCGGCCCAACTCAATAAAAAAGGAATGTGTCCAATATTGCTATTAAAATAGCCGCTCTCGTTTACAATAACACACGCATGTATTCATATGTATTCCTACATTAGGGATGAAAATTGCCATTATAAAGACACGGACTCCTTTTTTACTAGTAATCCTATCCTTGAGGATCAAGTTTCACCAGTTTTAGGTAATATTCATTGATAGGATTCTTTTGAGGTAATATCCATAAAAATGACTCTCTTTGTAAATAAATAAAAAATCAATATGAAATTGAACATAAGGGTCTAACTCAAAATCTTGTTGACTGGGGTTCGTTCGAGCAACAGAATAAAGATCCACGTCGCGTCACATGCACTAGAAAAAAAAGTTTCAATACAAGCAATTTGAAGCTATCTGCTTCAACCTGAGGGTTCATGCAAGCCCCATCGTGCGGATCTCAGGAATTTGTAAATAAAATGTAATATAAAATAAGTATTTATTGGTTTTCCATTTTGTCAATTCTTGGGTTGTTACCTAAGATAATCTACGTGTCTTCGGCTGGTATTTTTTCATCAGCCGTGTTTGTGGTTTTATCTCTAGTAAACTACTTTGATTGGTTAAAAAAGGGATTATAGATTTTTAACCTTTTACAAGACTCATTTTTTTCATTATTATTTATTTTACGGCCTTCAAATGGAGGAATGGTTCTGAATACCCACAGTTATTGAATTTTATGGCGGATTTCAGCGCTCCAAATAAGATTCCTACGAGCTTGGAGTTTGGCCAAAATTCAATCCAATGGGCTCTAACGCTTTATCTAACTAACTAGAGATGCTGCTACATAAGTCATTACATAGTACATGAAACTATGTATTCCTTTATGTGTTTGAAAAAGTTCTCCCTCATAAATTTCAAAGGTTGATAAGTAGCCTTCAAAGGTTGATAAGTAGCCTCACAATATGGCTTACATTATACCTTAATTTGATATGAATTTCAAGAAACACCTTTTCCTAGCAAAAGAAAAACGTGCTCACACGTTTATGTAAACTAGAAGCATGTAGAATCGTCAGTAACTGTCGACATTATAATAGCATAGGCCCTCGCTGTGAAGGAGAATATGACAATGTTGTATTAAGAATTTAAAAGCAAAATTTATCCAGCTTGAAAATTCTGGTGCTTTTTCCAGCATCTATACATAGCTTGAAAACAGCAGAAAGCTATCCAATGTAATACATTATTTATTAATATTGTATATAATTTATAATCAGGAAATGACCTGGTCCAGATCCATGAATAAAGTACATCCTTAAAAAGCTGATAAACATGAAGGAGTAGAGACACACATACATGTGCTTCAGGATCTGTAAAGTCAATGACCAAGAACAAAGCTGCTAGATTTGAGGCCCATGATTGCAATATCTGACTACTCCGTCCAAACGTTGCTCACACAGCTATGGACATCTGTCGCTCTTGTAAACTCGCGCGGTGAGAATTGGTGCATAAATCGATCGTGCACCACGTTTGCCTCGGACTGTTCACCCTGTCACTTGTCTTTTCATCTCAACTTCATAGCAGAAAGACTTGTCTGTGAATGACTGCACGACCTGCAAAGAATATGCATAAAGTACATGGCTATCGTTGAATCACCAGTATACATGATCAAT
The DNA here is from genome assembly GCA_014180765.2 of Marchantia paleacea. Taxonomy (NCBI): domain Eukaryota; kingdom Viridiplantae; phylum Streptophyta; class Marchantiopsida; order Marchantiales; family Marchantiaceae; genus Marchantia; species Marchantia paleacea. Next base: position 297,068 of record MUAA02000145.1, read on the forward strand.
CCGTCTGACTTTCTCTACACTCTTTCTCTTTCTCAACTACGTATTGAGTGAGTACGAAGTGTTGGATTCAATTCGGTTGAATCTTTTGGAACTGCTGAAAGATCACAAGAAAGAACATGCCGATCGAGTGCGTCATTGTATCGATTCTGAAATCTCTCATCAACAGCAGTTAGAAATGACCAAGATGGAGTCAGGTGGTCATAACAGAGACCTACTTTTGATCTGGTGGAGGCATACAGGAGGAATGATAATGACTTACCAAAAGGTAAGTCAATATGTCATTTACTTTTTGGTAAGAAGTCAAGAAGCAACACAAAGAGGAAACGCACACAAAGAAAATCTAGTCAAACTAGAAAGGAATGGAGACAGACGTACCAATGTCGCGATAGCTTTCGGTAGCATGAAGTTTTCTTATTAAATTCCTACCGTCCAGGTCTAATAGAGTCGTTCGTTCTCGTTTCAAGGAATGGAAGACCTTGTCCGCCCCGTTCGTACCAGTCCCATCTGAAGATAGTCAGAGTACATGCCACTGTCTATTATTATAAACGCTGATTTTAGCCATGCCACCTACTGGAGATTCTATTTCTTTGCTGTACTCAATGAAACCCGGATGACATCGATGGAGCGCAAATATTGCATGTAAAGTCTAAGATTCGGTATCTTACAGTTAGAACAAGGTACGACCTTCCAAGCAGAACCTCAAAACTGCGAGAGTATTTCTACAAATTGCTGCTGCTAGTGCTTTTCGGTAGGTCGCCTTACAGGCAGAAGGAATTCTTCAGGCTTAAGTATGTTATGTCATATGACTGTCAGCGATGACGGCATTGCAATATGAAGTCTACTAAGGTCTCTGCTTACAAAGATCAAGAGGTTAGAACAACGAGTTTGCTTCAGCAGAAGCTCCTTGTCAACCACCAGGTCCTGTTGAAAATCTTACATCTTCCGTTCATTACACTCAGCCCGTCGTAGCACAGTTATCAAAAATCATTCCGCTCTTAGGCTGTCAGTGAGCATAGGCTGTCGAATGTCGATCCGGATAAACACAGCCTAAACTTCATACAAGTTTGAGTAATGGAATTGATATCTGATTTGATATTCCTTAAGTACAGCTAACATGGTCGTAGACATGTAAGGAATAAATCTGAGACCCAGTAGCTGAGATTTAGCGTTCATGTCGTCCTACAGAAACGGTCAGACGAGAAAACGAATTTCAAAGCGTAAAGAATCAATTTTGGAAAACGAATAATGAATTATCAATTCGATATCTTGCAAAGCTGAAATTCGTGCATCGGGTTTGTATGTTTGAAAAGCAAGTGTATATGACTGTTCAGCTGTAATATAGTAGCGAGAACTGCTCATTAAATTTACGTTGTCCGCTACTGTGGTGCACTGGACCTCCAGCTACGCAAACGTACGAAATTGACCCTGAAGCTCAGCCAACGTAGTAGTCAGAGCCTTGTAAAGTCACACTCGCTCTTCTCTCATCGTCTACTGCGTCATTCCCTAGGAGTTAGGATGTGTCACGTTACAATTTCAAACACCAAAGTTTAGTTTATTGAGGTCGATTATAGATGAAGAGGAAATTAGTCTGTTGGAACTGGCCAATGGATTTTGGCGCCCTTTCTTTTCGCTCCTTGGTTGGGTTTGTATTTGTACTTTGCTTTTTCAATGTACTCTAGTAGATGATGTTTCATCCCCTTTTTATTCAATGCGTCTACTCTTTCTCTTTTTGGATATAAGGAAAGCACTTCTCTTCCTTTCAATCTAGTTTTGTTAATCCTCAAACTCCAATATCCTTGGAGTACCACCTTCCTCCAAGACATTTGATCTCGTGCGGGGACATTTTAAAAAACGATACATGTATCATTTTTTCTTAAAAAAATTGCCTTGTATTTTTTTAGTCATTAGGAAGTCTGGAAAGTGATACATATGTAAAAAAAAATATACTTTTTAAATTTTTTGCCTGAATAAGGTCAATTACTTTCACATCCAAAAGAGTGATTTCAACCTTAGGTACTATCTAATCATTAGTTCTCAAATTTTTAAACATTTAACATGAATCTCATATTTAATCTTTTTTTTGCAAAAATAGTTTAAAAAAAATGTAATGTAGGATAATTTTTACTCTATATCAAGCGATCTTCCATTTCATTGTCACATTATCCGTATAATCCATCATTGTATTTTTTACTTTTTAAATCATGTGCACCACTATTTTTTTATTTAGTGATTTATTGACAAATCTAGAATTTGGCTATACTCATTATGGCTAATCAAGATCGGTTACATTGTACATTTTTTATGTATAGGTTGATACAAATCTTTGAAATGATATATAGCTTGGCTAAAATACTTTCTCAATTCCACATAAAGGTGACAATCAATCTTCTTGACATTTTGAACTAGATTAAAGACTTGTACCTAAAGTCAACATCAACCATAGGTTTGCCAATAGTATGTGATTATTGTTGGTTGTAGTGATTATAACATTAATGAATTGACATATTTATTTAATATCTCTAGCATGAATTTGAATAATGATATTAATTTGATAATATTTTTAAAAAAGACTAAGTAGTCCAACATGTATAATGGAGAAGCCAACGTCAAATTAAATCACATGAAATCTATATTTTTCATATACATCTTAATTATCTTTGTATTTGATGCAAATCAATTGATTTGTAATCATGAAGTTTAGAAAAAAATTTCAAAATTAATATAGCCTTAAGCATATTTCATAATTTGACATAAAATAAGTGAAGTGACTAGTGACAATTATCTTTGTAGAAGATCAAGATTATCTTGATTATTTGTAATGGATTAAAATTCCCTTCATAATGTCTTCTATATCCACTTTATGAAATATTTTGATAAACATGAATTCAATTAATAGTACATCCATGTTTTAATAATCTAAAGATTTTGTTGAAAGGTTTATGTTTGTCATCTAACACCATGATTGATTCATTTTTTTCCATGTTTAACTTTAAAAATCAATAAAATCAGATTGAAAACTAAAGAGCTAAATAATTTTTTACATAAATGATCATATACATCATTATAGACCTTTGTAGATCTAGTGCAAAAAAATATTTTTAATTTATTCTTGCTTGATTGAAATAAAATACTGTAGAAACCATATGGAGATTAAAAAATATGAGCGCAAGAAGAAGTTAATCAAAAATTAGGAGTGAAAAGAATTGGGTTTGAGAGGAAAGGATGGATGGGTATGAAGAAAAAATAAAATGAAGTAGGAAAATTTTTTCATGCACATTTAGGATCCTTTGATTTTCTTATGAAAATATTATCTTATCATAAAATGAAAGTATCACAAAAATTTAGTTTTTCTTCATATTATTTATAAGAAATACATTAACTTGATATTGTAATTATTTGTCTTAATTATATTAAAATCTCCCACAAAATCTAAATTCAATCTGGCTGTAATATACATAATGATAAATCAAAACATGTCACATTTTTCAATTAATTGGGACATACATACTATTATTTATAATTTTTTCCATAATGAGAAGATCAAAGTTGACCGAAATAGCTCAAATCTTGAACTGTGGATCAAGACATATTCTTTCAACAAAATCGGGACTTGTATACTAAAAATTCCAATTTTTTACTCATGAGAAGGTCTAAGTTGACCAAAATAACTCAAATCTCAAGTTATGAATCAAAACACATTCTTTCAACAAAATTGGGACATGCATACCAACAATCCCAATTTTTTTCCTATGAGAAGGTCTAAATGGACCCTATTGTATATGATCTATTAATCAAGGAGATAATATATTTATGACTTGTTAGAGAAATTTATCTTTTTTTTTCATATATATTTTATTCCTTGTGTATTTGCCATCAATTGCCATAGAATTAAAAAATAAATCACTTAGCCAAATTTATTTGTTTAAAAAATGAAGCTCCTCTTTCTTAATATTATGCTTTTGTATAAAAAGAATATATCCTTAAGATTTGAACTGTTGACAAGACACATCCTTCCAAAAAAAAATTGGAACGGTTGAGTTGTTGAGTTATTTAGTTTCTCGTGCATACAAAAAGGGAGGATCTTGAATTGTATGAGATACTAGATAAATGCGGTTGTGAAATCCAGTGCAAATAGAGAGTATCTTGATTTGATGAGATACTATATTACATCGGTTGATGGAACTCAATGCATATAGAGAGGATCTTGACTTGTATGAGAAACTAGATTACATTGGTTGATGGAACCCAATGCAGATAAATAAAGCATGCTATGAGCTTTTGTATTGATATTATAGTTGTAGCTACATTATCAAAGGTATCACAATGTTATATATTGGGTCAAAATATGAACATGAATTGTTTGACATGGATTGAGAACCTTGGATTGGCTGAACAAAGATGAATGAGATCTTATAATATACAAACTTCATACAAAAGGTATATGTTATAATATTTTAGATTTGTTTCTAAGGAAATCAGGTGTCAAAGTGGGTGTTTACTAAGGTGTCAAAGTAATTAGATCAAGAGATAAAGTTGAATTATACTTTTATAAGATATTTTTGACATCGATGTTCAAAGAGTTAACATGAATTGCTCTTCACTACACTTGCAAAGTGAGTTTGAAGTTCATTCAACCACACATTGATCCATAAATCATATCACATTCAATTCAAGATTGATATATGCATACAAAGTTTTTTTTTAATGAGAATGAGCATCTTGTCATTACAATGGACAACATAGAGTAAAAGATGATGTTGTCAAGAGTTCTACTTGATAGTCACATGCTCACAAATCCAAACCAATCAATTTTCTTTTAGCTTCATAGGAATTCGTTGTAAGTTGATCAAGTTTGGTCACATCAATCCAAGCTCCAAGAAGCTTGTTCTATTTTACCACCGCAATTGTGTTCTTCTCCAACAAACTAAAATGATGAGCCCCCACTCCTACATTGAATCTACTTATATATACTTTTCACTCTTAATAGATCTAATTAACTCATATACAGATTAACTACTTCAAAAATTTAAGCCGCATCTTAGCTCTTCTAATTGCCCTTCCAACCATCATGCAAAGATATCAACACTCAATTGCAATTCCATGATATCATCAACAATCTCGTACCCTATGGTTTTATACATCTGCTTCTCTGCTCCTTGATGTCGTTTGGATTTTCCATGAGTTTTGCCAATTGTTCCAACCATTTGGCTTCCACATTGTCACATCACGTAAAGGGGTACTAGATGCACTTGCTCACCAAGGTTTTCCATCTTGCATATTTTTCTAGATCCAGTCACAAACTTCACTTCTGCACTCTTGATTCTGCATATCTTCCGAATAGGCTGTCTTTAACTCCTACTTTGTTAGTTGTTCCACACTCTCAAACAACTACAAAATTGTTTGAGTCTAATCACTTCTCCCACTAACCACTCAATGCATCACCACAATAACCTCCATGTAGCCATCTTCCTTGGGATCCCATCCATGAATATAATCCAAAGCCATCTCATTGAGCTCAATGAGCACATGGACTACCACTGCAACATCTAACAAGCTTGAAATGGTTAAGATATCTGCTCTTTTTGTATGCTTTGAAAGCCTTCATCTTTGGCCAAAATCCAATCCTCTCATAGTAGGTGGACTTCTTAGTCTCGTATTCACCTTATGTCTTTGTTTCTTTGGTGAAGATTCTTTCACAATCTCCACATTCAGATTTAGTGTTTTCTTTCCATATGAGCCCATCAAGTCATTCCCTTTAAAGACTTTCTCTTCAATTACTCTCATAACACAATCCAGCTCTTCCAAGAGCATTTTTGGCAGCTACTCTTCAAACACTCCTACTACAATCGTCAAAATGGTTTCGTCTCTCATGGATTTTGGATCATAAAAATCTCTTTATTGATCCAAAAATTTATGTGTTTATTGTACTCTATCCATCATTCAATTTTTGCTCATTTCACAATACAAAATTCAACTATGTGCCAAATTTATGATAATATAGTTGATGTTTGCACAATTCATCAAATTAGAAAGAGTATAACATAAAATTTGTATTTCAAACATAGAATAAATCCCTGTTTATAAAATGTTAAAGAATAATTGTGTATTTACATTAAATCAATTTAGAAAAAATATCAATTGTTGACTTGATACTTTGTAAGAAAAACTTCAACTTTAATTTTTAGTATTATTATATTATTGATAATTAATAATTTGAAATTTTTATATTTTATTAAATTATTTATATATTTTAAAAAAATTAAATATAAAATTGATTTTTCAAATAAAAAATTGAAATTTTTATATGAAAATTAAAAAATAAGAAAAAATTTGTAAAAAAGTTTTATTTATATTCAAAGTTTCAAATTATTTTACTAAAATTTATAAATTTTATTTTAAAATAAAAATTAATCTTTAAATACTTATCAATGTAATTATTCATAGAATAATTAGATTATGTTTGTTCTTTATGTATAATTCTCTAAATTTTACTCATTAGAGTAAAAAAAACAAATTATTATAAAGATAATCACCGTAGCTACAGAAAAAATATAACATACAAAAAGTCGAATTATTCCCTCCAACTACGCTGAAGATGTAAACCCTCCGTAGCCATAAGGAAGGAAGGATGTGGACTGCAAAGTGCACATGCAAACCTGGACTACGTTAGTGCATCATGAGACGTGAGGCGACGTACACTACACCACAGTACAGAGCACGCAGGAGTTTAGCATTTTCATCTATCGACTTGTCATGATGTGCCTAGCCATGGAAATGAAGAAAACAGAGCACAGGCCACGAGTCATCTTTTTGGATGGTGACATGGACCCCCAAATTCCACATGGTTTGGTTCGGATAATGTACAGACTTCAAGGGAAGGGAATTGTCAGGCGCAGGCATTTGAATTGGAGCTTGAGTGATTTCGTTCATTTCTTCACACATCACATGACTGCGGCCCGCTAGAGCCTGAGCCTGAGCCTCTACGCGTCGAGTAATTGCTACTTCCTGGTGAGTAGGCGAAACCATTTCTAGCGTCGTGCTCATCGTCTGCCCTTCCTTGCGTCGTGCTGGTTTGAAAGTCTCCCACTTTGCTCTGTTTTTAAGTGAGCAGTCGTGGGGGTTTTGAACTGGCTTCATTGCTGTCTGTAATTTTTTGCAAAATGAGGCAGTGTGCACTCTTGTGGCTACTTCTGAAGTAAGTTCGTTGCGGAATTGGAGTACACGTAACGGTCAGCCGTCGCCATTTATATCTGGAAATTCTCTGTCCGAGGTGCCCATTCTGAGCTTTGAGCAACGTATGGAGGTTTTCAGTGTGTGGATTTGTTGAATGGTGAACCACCTGTCGCGTTGGTTCAACTGTGGGTACATGGAGCTTTTATTATTTGGCTCTCTTTGAGCCGTACATTGTCTGGCCATGGCTGGGAATTGGATCAGTTGTCGGTTTATGCTTCGGTGGGAATGGAGACTGGCTGCTGATAGTCTGCGAATTTAGACAACCTTGCACATTCAGAAGTTCCGTCCCGAGTAAGAAAAATTGTTTAGATTAGCTATCTTCATATTCGGCTTTGATGAAGCTGAAAGTTTCCAGGATTTTGGAATTTTGACTTCACTTTTTTATTTTTTAACAAGCAGAAGCAATGGCGACTCTGAAGATTGTTCCCACAGGCCTAAATGTCTGGACGTTTAATCCCGAGTTGCTGCGACCTCAACTCCCGCGTCGTAGAGCTACTGGAGGACAGAGGTCAAAGATAAACATCAGGGCTGTCTCCGCTCCAGTGCAACAAGCTTTAGAATATCGAAAGCTGGGAGACTCCGATCTCCTCGTTAGCGAGATCGCCCTTGGAACCGTAAGTACCTTCGCAATCGAACATTCCTTGGCATGGTGAACATCCTCTGTATCTTGTTCTTTCTCTTATTTAAGTTTTATTCGAGCGCAAGGGTCGAACCCCATGCAGGAATTAACCTGTGCATGAAGGTGACTGTGATCAAACGATGGGGGTGTGTAGCCACAGCTTTGTATCCTGCCCTTCTCATTTCAAATTAAGTAAATGGGGAATGGTAGTCGTTATTCGAAATAACACGCAAGGAAAGATTGGTTAAATATTGACTGCTATGCCCTCGTGATATCATTCTTGGGTGCATGTGTCAGCTTTTTCCCTGATATTTTTCCAGCTTTTTCAAGCCGAAGCTAGGGATTAAGGCTGTAGATTTATTTTGCAGCAAGAGACTAGTCAACATGATGGTGAACTGGGTGGTGGTAAACATTTTTTGCAGATGACCTGGGGTAACCAGAACACTGAAAGCGAAGCCCATGAGCAGCTTTCGTATGCTTGGGACCAGGGGATCAACATTCTTGACGCAGCAGAACTTGTAAGAGTGTTGCCTAATTCTTTAGAACAATCTCATGTTAAGTTATTCTCTCGTTTACATTAGTTAGCAGGATGTGGTTTAGAAGCTTGAACGTGGTTTTTGGTGTTTGCTGTTCAGATTCTGGCTCGCGTTTGAGACCTGTAGAGATGTTGGAAGTGCTTTTGATGATGACATTGACGACGAGGTGAATTGGCTGCAGTACCCAATCCCAATGTCAGCTGATACCCAAGGAAGAACAGAGCAGTACATCGGAAATTGGCTCAAAACCAGGCCGCGCGACAAGGTATGGAAGATTGTACAAGATGGGAAAAGTAGAAATTGTGATGAGTCATGAGTAGCCATCCACTACTTGCCTGAACGATTGCGCCAGTACGAGGCTTCTAAACGACCGACCGTCTGAATAACTATTTTATGGAAGGTGGTTGTTGCGACCAAAGTAGCAGGTTATTCGGAGAGATACAACAAACTTCGTGAGGGAGGAGGAGTAACGCGGGTGAATGAAAAGAATATCAAGGAAGCTGTAGAGGGCAGTCTAAAGCGACTTGGAACTGATCATATTGACCTTTTACAGATCCACTGGTATAACTCTTTCACATTGACAGAATATGGATTCCATATCTCATTTCCATTCAAATATTAGTGTAAAGAAGTAAAACAGCCTTACGAGGAGACATGTGTTTACATCGCAGTTGACAGTAGATGATGTTCACGAAATGTCACGTGCAACTTATCTAAAGGAAAGATGGACTTTGCTTTCAGCGTTGGCCACGATGCATTTGAGATTTGCATCTGCGTTTGTCTTATTTTGCAATCATTTTATGTGGAGAAATCATTTGCTTATTGACATAACATGTGCTTTCGAGTATCGATCCTGATGCTCAGGCCAGACCGTTATGTGCCGTTGTTTGGGGAGTACTTGTATAACACTGAAAAATGGCGCCCTAGTGTTCCCTTCCAAGAGCAGCTTGAAGCGATGCAGGAAGTCATTCAAGAAGGCAAGGTAGATATTTTAGGCACTTTTCAGCAACCTCTATCAAAGCTTGTGAACTGACTCGACCAGTTCTGACACTGTCCAGCCTTTCTCAGTCTCGTAGGTATCTCGAGATAGACTTCAATAACATCAGATGGTCATTTTTTGCTTCCGAAGTCGTATTTATACCTGTATCGATCATGTTTGTGCAGGTACGTTACATTGGAGTCTCAAATGAAACCTCTTTTGGTGTAATGGAGTTTCTACATGCGGCGAAGACATGTAATCTACCAAAGATAGTCAGCATACAAAACAACTACAGCTTGCTTGTCAGGTGCCATTATGAAGGTACATCTTAGATACATACTTTGAAGATACATACTTTCGTAAGGGTCAGTTTGGGAGGGAGCTAAGCACATTACAGATACTCTTTCTTGTCATATGACGAAAATGTCCTTTAATTCCTTGTCATGTTACTTCCCTCGCTGGCTCCTCACGGAAATGAGTTCCAGTGTGACAGGTCGTTTCCTTACATGTTCATTGATTTCCATGTCTCACTTCTCTGCGTAGACCAAACTAAAGCGGTAGACTAAAGCGTCTTGTACATATCGGCAGATATGTACAAGACGCTTTAGTCTATCAAAACTCCTTTACTTTCACAATTAACGACCGTGTATTGTATGCACAGTGGATTTGGTGGAAGTTTGCGCTCCTCAAAATGGAAATGTCGGTTTGCTAGCTTATTCGCCTCTTTCAGGAGGCACTTTGAGTGGGAAATACGTCTCTGATCAAATCACAGAAGGATCGAAGACTTGGAGGCTGAACTTATTTCCTGGATATATGGCTCGGTACAAGAAATCTTTGGTCAAGGTACTTCTCCGTCATGGCCTGTTGAAACCTCCATCTACTTGGACGTTGTAAATCACAGATTCCCTTTTATTTGTTGGAGCTCTCATTTATGTATTGGTCATACACCGCGTGGTGCTTTTGACTTACTACCCAATGTTAGTTTCCTCATCTTCCCTGTTGCCTCCTGAAATTTTTCTTTTAACCCTTTACTTTTTTCTTTTTACTTCTACCTCTAATCTTTTTACTCAGTTCACCTCTCTATTCGGTTACAAACGTTCTGAACTTCTTGCTTTCTTTCGTTTTCGTCTTTTCTCTTCTGTGTTTAATTGTCTCTCATCCGTTTAAGGAGAGCCACCCCCCAGGATATCACTGTGGCTGTTTTGACACACTAGGGTATGATTAGGAAACTCGGGTCTTGGAGGTTTAAGGTTGGCGAGGTTCTTCGCACTGGTCAAATCAGGGATGGAAGATCTGCTGTGGCACGGAGGGATGCCTAATCCCCGATACGCTCGTGTACTTGTCACTGGATTAGAGTGATATACTTCTACTGACCCACGTGCTGGACAGACAACTGCTCGTTTATTTTCTTGCTTCAACTCGTTGACCTCATATTTCGCGTAGCATAGCTCCCGTTAATTTTGCGTTCCATTTTCCAGTTGATTTTCATAATACTTCAATCATGCTTTTCTATCTCTGCAGCTGTTAACCTTAATACATTATCCAGCGCTTGTCCTTTTCTGAATTATACCACTACTGCTCGAGTTTGGATTTTTCTTCACACCTGCGAATGTAAAAACCCTATTGTTCGCGATTTCTAACGTGGAAAACACTAACAATTTAGGACCTTGCAATGAAGTGTTGCAGTCTGAATCTTTCCTCGATGATCGTGAAAACACTGTTTATTTAAGAAAATCCCAGGCAGGCTTTGTTGTTGTTAGAACTCAAGGTGGTCTTTGGATAACAAATTTACTGATGTCGGATGTTTTACGCAGGATGCTGTAGAGGCATACTTACAAGTTGCAAAACGTCACAACATGTCACTTGTCCAACTCGCCCTCGCTTTTGGACGCGATCGACCCTTCATGACAAGCAATATCCTCGGAGCTACATCTATGGAACAGTTGAAAGAAAACATAGGCGCATACCAGGTTCCCAGACCTCTTGCAAGGGAGATTGAGGAGGATATTGAAGCTGTATTTAAGAAATATAGAGATCCTACCATTTGATTTTTGATTACACAAATTAGATCCTTCTTGACCTCTATAGACATGCGTATTGGTTCAGCATCGGGGTCAAAATTTATGTTACGTCGTATCGACTAGTAACTTAGAAAGAGTCTTGACAAAATGTTCACGAATCTGTGCACAACGTTGCTTTATAGCAATATTGTGCGTAGTGAGAGAGGGGCTGCTTTTATAAACCATTAAGAGATGCATGCTTGAATTGGGACCCGGTGGGTGTAGTGATCAACCATGTTTTGCATCAAGTTCCAGTTTCTTTCATACTGAGGAGGCACATATCTGATGTGAAAAGATGAATGCGTAGCTAATGTAAGTATCTGATAGGGATGTCTGAACTTTTTTCTCAAAGGAATTTCTTTCCTTAGTTTGTGTATTCGTCAAGACTCATCCGGTTGCACGGCCGAATGCAAAAGAACTTTGCAATGTGATATATGGACGAAGTTGTAAATGCACATATACATTTAGGTATTTATTTCCTTCCCTTCTTTTTCTTACAGTCCTCACAATATCTGTACATTTCTCCTTGATGTTGAAGAGATTACAACTTCGGTGTAATTTACCTCGAGGTCTTTGGTCACCGGTATATAAAATTATTACGCCCATGACTATCAGAAAATTACAAACGCTAATACTAGCCTTGAGTGTAATTGACTAGAAATGGGTAACAAGGTATATTGTGGCAGTGAATGATTCTATTCCAATCGCTGTAAGGAGTGATAAGAGCATCTGGTACAAATTCTGGGAAAAAACTGACCAGTAAAACGATTGCAATGCCGACGAAGGCGAACAAAGATGCCGCAGCGACGACCAGCACAAACCTGAAAATCTGGGGGGGAATCTTTGCGTTTCCCACATCACACGGAAGTTGACAATCTCACAAATCAGCTTTTACTTCTGGCTTGGGTAGAACCATCATATAGCTAAGTAAACTGCATACTCTGACACAAAAGCCTCCATCAAAGTGTGCAATCAATCATCAACATACAGGAAGAGGAATGCAAGGGAAAATCTGAAGAAATGATCCACGGGGATTACCGAGCCTTCCACCGAACAGCAGCTGTGACAAAGATTTAGTTTCTCCTCCATATAGAACAAGACAGTGCCCTCAATAAAATAAGAAGAGACGTCAGTTGGTTTCCCAGTCGTCAAACACAGATCTGCTTCAGATTCTGTCACGCAGAAGCAAATGGGACTATGCCGGGCAGGACATTCGCAACTTCGCCATTTCTCCATACAGAAGCAAATTGGCAGGCTGAACAGGAGAGGAACAGCTTTGACCAGATCTCGACGCAAAAATACATTGGCATCTGGCTGGGCAAGATACTAACCATGTTCGCAGCGTAAGAGAAAGCTGTTTCCATTCAGCCCTGCCATATCCCGAAGTGCAATCTATTACCGCAGTTGGAACTTCATCAAGGTCGCATGCGCACACGACCAGACATCAATGAACAAGCCCTCAGTGCCTCACTAAATTCTCCGGCAGCCGGCGAAGAGCTTGCACCAGGCTCCCGATGTCCTCTGGACGGTCAGACCGCTCTGCTTTATGAAGAAACGAAGGCATGGTGCGGGAGTAAACCCTAAAGTCCTACGCTACGACGCCACCAAACGACTCTACTGCGAATTGGCTACTTTACAGCGTTCTTTGTTAACTACGGTTACCATCTGAAAGGACGTGGTTGGTGACACATTTGTATGCGTGTAAATCATAAGGCGATGCAAGCCGAAGGCTAAGATGCCCAAGCTCATGAACTAGGCTGAAAAACAATTGGGAGATTTAAAGTAAAGAAAGGAGAAAGTAATTAAATTAGGAGAGTGAATGGACCAAAGGGTAACTAAAGGAGACACCCTACATAGGAAGAAGTTTAAAACAAAGTGAGAAGAGAGAAAGATCCAGGTTGTTATATTCTGAATTACACCCCAATGTAATAAGAAATTCTTACCGCAAAAATAGCAACATGAATCAAACTACTATATGAAGTCATCTGACTCAACGATACCAACTATACCAAAATATTATCTAGGACCTTTGGTTGCCCCATAGATATCGTCCATGTCCCACAACAATGGTGTGGGGACACACTCCAAGATATCACCAGCTTCGTCACTCTCTGACATCAAATCAGAGTATTTTGTGAATCTCAATGGCCAAGTTTGGTACCGCACTTTCATATGGATGCATCCACTACTAACCCTAGCAATCTCTCCTTCGGAACCTCTAGAGAATTCCATTATGATACCAATGAATCACCTATATTACTGTATTAGCAACATGTCCCCAACTGAAACCAGAAACCGGACCAGAAGGTAGTCAAGGCATCTCAAGGTGCTAGCACAAGGGCAGCTTGAAATCTGTCATTATCACAAACACTCACCGAGTCTATAAGTTTGCCAGTCCTGTCTCACTGAGAATGGTATGCAAATCCAACCTCACTATCGTCAATATACAAGAACATTAACACTCCAAACTACAAAGCATCAACACAAACAAATATGCTGGATAAACAAGAAGCCAATATGGAGGTATATCAATCACAAGAAACATAAATAACAATCCTTCATCTCAAAAACATCAAGCAAAGGGTTCAAACCACCCCAATCTGACCAACATAGCTTAAGGAGTGGATTTTTAAACACGAAAACTCAGTTTTGGATTCCTTCTTGCTATATTAGGTGATGACTTCAACAAATCTTTTTCAATTCTCTACCTAATGAATTTTTTTTTTCACAAACGGACACAGTTTGAAACTTCTGTGAAATTTAAAAAATCTTTGACTTTAATTTCAAACCCCTAAATGTCAAAATTTTGCAATTTTGACACCATTGACATATTTATAATCCCCCCCCCCCTTAACTACTATACATATGTAGTGCACATACATATCACATCACAACATACATTGTTGTCACATCAAACATCATAATACATAGATCATCATACATCAACACAAGTGTACCACAATCGAAATAATATTTTCTACTCTCAAAGCGTCCACAATTACACTCCATTCATAAACATATCATAAAAGAGAGATTACAGTCAAGCCAAATCCACTTTGTGTTTCAAAGACTCCAAGTTTCCGCACTAGTTATTATCCATCATAGCCACACTTTCAAAGGCTCAACTTCAAAAATTGCCCTCCAAGAGTCCTTATTCGAACTCTACCTCTTGAGCACTAGGTATCCTAACGGCATTGTTGGCCTTAACGGCAATTCCAATATAAACGGCGTTAACTGCACTATTAGCTCTAATTGTTGTATCTACTTATGTATGTGTCCATTTACCTAACTATGGATGTCACTACATAAGTCATGATAGTTATCATGTACATACATATTGTATCACAACATACATCAATATCACATCAAACATCACAATACATAGATTGTCATACAACAACAAAATGTACCACAATCTCCTCCCTCACTGACGGTTAGGTCCCTCTAACATTAGGTATCCATCTAGTCCATTAACATGATATGTCCTTCATGGGGTTAATATCAAGAGGTCGTGTGCTACAATACTCCATTGTTAGTCGTATGTCTATAATCCATACCATATAACAATCAAACCAACTTGCATGCTAATCACATTGAGGACATCTCCATTGGCCACTATGCACCATATTGAGAGGAGGTGCCAAATATGACATATGTCATCCTCTTGAAGAAAAATTACAAATCAACATATTGGTTGTTCCACCAATTGATTCACATAACATACATCTTAAGCATGCCCGCACAACTGACAGGCTTAGATCCATGATACCATCAATGTTGTGCGATATGTCACCAGAAGATGACATGGCGCACAATTATGCACATGATATTTTCAAATCACGCCATCAAAATCTTCTATTACCATAATTTCATAAGGTAAAACCTCACATACTTGTAAAATTGTGCAACCAGCAATAACATCCAATGTGATTTGTGCACTCTGCTATAAGTAAATGTAATCACAAACATGAAATTTGCAAATTGAAGATCAATATCCATCTCCTTGGATGGTAGTATAACGTAAATTATCTCTATGTGGAGCAATAGTCAGGTTTTAAAATACCATGGATATTACCCTACGAAAGAATTATGCCTTTTGAGAACACACCCTAACCCAAACATGTGAATTTTTCAAGTCCAAGACTTCAACTAACTCTCCATGAATAGCTATATGTAAGTCTGGATTTCTATCATTTAATAAAAATTACGATGAGAATGTCGCTAGAAATTCTTGATGGCTAAATCAATAACCTATGGCCAACCATGGCTAATGGATGTCCTAGTCTCCTAGATGACTTCATGATCCTAGTTAGGTAGGTTGAGCTTTTTTTTGTTTTTTTAATAAAAAAAGTGCTATTGGGAGAAGATGTGGCTTGAAATATGAATAAGTCTTGTAATCCGAATATGGTGGTATGAATAGGTTGTTAGGGAAGCGACATGAGTAGTAATCAAAATTAGGGTTGGGAAAAAAGTAGTAGTAGTGTCAATGATAGAACGAGAGGCTGTGCGTAAAATGAATAAGTATGACGCATTGATGGATCGAGCTGCCATGATGAATAAACGATCGATAATTTGCTCAGGAATTCGGTAGGCTATTCGATTGCCATCCATCCAAAAGTTGCAAGTGGGAGTTTTTAGGTAGCTAGTGCTGAATCCATATTGGATGGCGGAAAAAGTGCAAAGACTGAAGAGGATAAGAGAAGAATTCCTAGTATGGCGATGGGATCATGTGTGCCCAGAGCTGTGTGAGGAAGTTCAGGCCAAGAAGACGAAAAATATCTCCTCGTTCTTGGTACATGTGTACTCACGAATGGGGTGGCGGACATCACTTGAGAGGAAGAAGTACCAGCTTGAAGGTGAAGAGATTGTGAGGGAGCACAATGCTCATGAAGCAAATAGCGGATCGACAAGAAGTCTAGGGTCTAGCAGAGGAGAGAGTTCGATGTATCTAGGTATCGCAGTGGTGTAACACTAAAGGCAATGACTCCGAAGTGACTTCCAAGATGAGAGATGTCTTCTCAAGACCTCTCCTTGCTTTATATACTGTAGGACTAGAAAAGTCCGAAATCCAAACTATGCCACATAGTTAACATGCGTAGGTTGCATGTTTCGTTATCTTATCCTACCCAATTCCTAAAAGACGTCTAGCACACAATCCAATCCACCAATGCATGGTAGCCATCTCGTCATTTACCTTTTGCTTTGGCTAAACTAACTATTGCTAACCAAAATTGGTTACAAGTGGACATGGATAAGATGACTTCAGATGAGCTGAACAAAGTCATTCGGGACATTGAGGAGTTGGTATTCGGCAGGGATGACTCAATTGTAGAATTGGTGAGTCGCAGCCGGAGCGTGGAAGAGATCATGAAGTCAATTTCAAAGAAGAGGAAGCTGAATGAAATCATGCGGCCCCAAAGCCCGGTACCAAAGGTGTCACAGTCTTAAATGACTTGTTGTCTTTGACTCAAATTTACATTTTTGTAACATATAAAAAACATACAAAATAAAAATCATATACATACAAAATAATTTAAAACTTTTTACTAAATAAAACCCAATGTATGGCATTCTTTCACACAAATAATACATTTTACATTGTTGAAGATTAATATTTTATATATATTTTTTTAAAAATAATATAATATAATTTAAAAAAAATTTTAAAAAATTAATATTCAAAAAATTAATAATTATATTTTAAAATAAAAAAATAAAAAATTAATAAAAAAATATTTAAAATCAATACTATTACACACAAAAAATATTTTTAGTTTTTTTAATTGATGATTCTGATTGACATTTTTATTATTTTTACTTCTTCAAAAATTAAATATCAAATCATTATTCATATTTACATGTCTTCAATTCCTGAATTTTTTTTTACAAATTGATGCTAAAAAAAATATCAGTAAAAAAAATAATTTTTTTTTCACATTGAAAGCCTATTTATACATAATTTTCATGTTCATGTTTTTGATGCAAATTTTGAATGTTTTCATGAATTTAAGGATTGAAAATCAATTGTCATTTGTATTTTCAAATATGAACCTCAATTTTTCTCTATCTTTTTATTTTAAAAAAATTATGTAAAATTTTATATTATATATCAAATATTTTTTATTCAATTACTTCATATTTTTAACTTTGTGTTTGAAATATTTTATGTTTTCATAATTCAAAGTTTCAATGTTATATTTATTATTTACGTTTGATATCATCATAAGTTTAGTTTTTTGTCCAAATCAAATGTTAGTTAGTTATTTATTTAAATTATAATAATAATATAATTTGAAAAAAATATTTAAATAAAAATTTCAACATTGCATTCAATAATGAAAACTATATACGAATGAATCAATTCTTTTGAGTTTCTGTAAAAATCTTGTAATTCAATGAGTTTTATAGTCTTTGTTGTTGATTTTATGTGTTGAAATATATTCTTAAAATCATGATATCAACTTTGATGATATTTGTTATAAAATTTATTTTAAAAATTAAAATTTTAATTTTTTATATGAATAAATTATTATATAAAAAATAAAAATTACATAATAAAATTTTAATCAATAGAAAATAATTTAATAAAATTTAACATTTTTACAAAAATAAAATATTTAATAAAAATTATTTTTATTTTATAAAATAGAAAAAATATTTAATAATAAAACATATTAATATAAATAATAAATCATGAATATTAAAACATAAAATAAATTTTTTTGTTTGAGATCCTCATTTTGCTGCATGTACTTTGTAGAACTGTTCATAAAATATGAATAATTGATGAAAATATCTAAACATAATTTTGTACAACCTTAATCAAATAAGTTTCAAAATAAAGTATATGTTGAATTAATATTTTAAAAAAATTTATACAAAATTTTTTTATCTTGAAATTATTATTTCATTTATCATGATTTTTAATCTTTCATATAATATTTAAATTAATCTTATTAATATTTTCAGATTTTTTCAATGAGTTAAAGGAATGAACGTTATATCAACTACATTAATTATAGTAATGAAAGATGATTGTAATACATATTTTTTGATATGAATGATAATCAATTTTAAATAAACATGAATCATTAATCAATAATCTTGTAATGTTAGTATTGAGACATTAATTGTTAGTCAATTTGTATGTAATATTAATCTTGAGTTTTGAACAATTAGTTGACACACTGTAGAATGTTTGAATATAACCTTACCATCAATTTTTTTCATAAAGTCAGCACTAAGATAAAATTTTAGATCTCCATGAAGTTTTTGATTTTTTTTCATTGAAATTATTTTATAATTTTTGTTGTGAAATTGAATGGTTGTATTTATACAATTTTGTGATTTACATATATCATTAGTTTGAATAAAATTTTCGAAGGTAAGTTTTATCACATCTTCAAAA
Source organism: Marchantia paleacea (assembly GCA_014180765.2). Classification (NCBI taxonomy): domain Eukaryota; kingdom Viridiplantae; phylum Streptophyta; class Marchantiopsida; order Marchantiales; family Marchantiaceae; genus Marchantia; species Marchantia paleacea. The sequence continues at coordinate 315,903 of MUAA02000145.1, forward strand.
TTCATTGACACATGCCAAATTAAAGATGATATCTATGTATGATTATGCATCCGTTTGTCCACATGCTTTCAGCAATATACACAGTGATTAATGCATGATAGCTCCATTAACTTGAATTCAAAATCTTTATGTTCATAACTAATTTTAAAATTTTCATCCCATGCTTACAACTTGAAAATCTTAAACAAGAAGTCTCAACGACTTCTACATATCTCGTGATATAGCAAGTAATATTTGTCCACAAATTCCACCCATTATCATAAATTTATCACCTGATGACATTTTTCTTCATAGATTGGATTAACATGTATCATAGTATGTTTTAAGTGAACAGTTTGAAAATGATATTTACGTGACAGTTTCGGGCTTCACCAAACCATCGATTGCGGTTTGCTCATGGAGTACATGCCCGCTGGCTCGCAAGCCCTCGGATCGAGGGTAGACGTCAAACCTGTTTCTTGGCATCTTATTCATGAGGCGGGTATGTATTGCGTTACGTCAGTCGTATCTCCAATTCCTCCGTCCAGCTATCTAAATCAATTTTGATTCGAGAAACATAATCCACTTTTACATGATTCAACTAATGCTCCCTAAGATCAGTCGGCTTGGTTGGCTGCCACTGGGGTTCGTTGTGTAAGACAGTGGGACCGATCGACGCTTTGGGAGGAAGTTCGTGAGGGATCCGTTGGAACAAATCCGACGGCGGAGAAGTACAGACTGCAGTGCGCTGAACACAGTTACACGAACCAGGTTGGACGAAGAAGCGACAAGCAGAGACGAGACTTCCTGCAGGGGGTTATAGAGCACTAGGCCCTTATAAGTCGGAACAACAGCCGACTGACAACAAGAAGTCACATCTACTCGTTCCTCCCGGTCCTTGTAGCCGTTGGGCCGAAGCTGGCCGGCGGCTAGACGTTCAGCTCAACGGACCAAACGTTCAGCTCAACGGGCGTTTCGTGCCCACTTGTTGGTCATGCAACTTCCGGAGCCGTTTTCTCCTTTTCTCCACCCCTCTAAACTCCTCCTCGCCCCTAACTTTCGCTGCGAGCGCACCTAACGACACCCTAAACCTCCCGGGAATGTCTGTCCGACAACGAAAAATCTAGAGACCAACGCTAAATCTCCTGACCAGTTCGGGATAAAATATAACCATCTATTTCCGCCGAAACGGCCGTTTCCATTTGAACATCTAGTGGCACCTGTTTTCAGACGTCCAAAACAGCAAAGTTGCGTATGTTTTGGAGGGAGCCAAATTGGCGGGGAAGTTGATAGAGCATGTGGGCGGGAGGAGCGGAGTGCGGGAGTAGTGCAGCAGAAAAGGGAGTGGTCCAGTGACAAGAAGCGGACCTGAGCTCAGCCTAATAGAAGGTACTCGATTACAGCTAGCGAAGCTGAGCTGCAGCGACAGACAGAGCAGCAGCAGCAGAGCATCGGTGCGGTCGTAGACTTACCACTACATAGTGAGAGAACAAGAGTACAAAAAACACTAAGCGGGTAGTAGTAGAGTACGGTGAATCTATGAGCAACGAGCAGAACAGAAGTGAGCAGAACGGAAGCGGTGGGTACTAGGTAGCAGAGCTGGATCTGCATCTTTTGCTGGAGCCTGGAATTGCACTGGGCCCCACTCTGCTGCAACCTCGCTAATAAGTATTTACTCAGCTGGGTGATAATTGTCGTTTGCTGGCAGTCTAGGCAGAGGGCAGAGATCGCCGGTGTGGGGGGTGGGAGGAGTATATTTGTGGTGGGTCTGCGCGACTTCTCTTGCGCCGTTTTCGCACAATTGAGTCCTGTATGGGATTTTGCTCGCGCTAATTCGTACCTTATGCAGTTGACTCAAACTATGTTGATGATCATGCCCCATGCAACACCTAAATAATCTACAGTGGTTAGCACTTGCTGCGGATCTTCACGTGCTGTAGACAGCTGATCTGTGAGGGGGCGGAAGATTTTTGTAGTGGGAAGTGCTGGCAGTGTGAATCATTGTGAGTTGATGTGCTCACGCGAGAGCAGTAGGGCCGAACCTCGGGAAGTCAGCACGGAGTGAGTGAGAGAAGGAAGGAAACTAGAAGAGACTTTTCCAAGATCTGTGTAGAAATTTGTTATCTAGAGTTGATCCAGTAAAGATTTGAGTAGTAGAGATATTGTCGAGTAGATTGGGGACTAGCACGAAGAAAACGAGTGGAATAGCCATTTGGTTCTAGAAGTTCTAGTTGCAACTGCTATAGAAACATCGTTTGTGTGAGCTTTTTTCACATTCAAGCAATTGTGCAAATTCGTTGAAGCGATACATTGTCTCGGCCGACGACAATGTATGGGAAGAAGATGAACAAGATGAGGTCTATCGTCCGCCATTGGAAGAAGTTCACCAACGCCCATCAGCGGCGCTACACTTCTCTGGCCAGAGACAGAGAATTGTACGCCGAGAGAACAGACGAGTGCTTCAAGTGGGACGGGGGCCGGCGCAGCATCATCAGCTCGTCAAGCGATACTTCGGATACCGACAATGGCAGTCCGAGGAGCGTCAGACATCTGGCTCGGTCCGCAATCACGGAGGACGTTCCCGATGGATGCCTGGCCCTCTATGTGGGAAGGGAGAGGAGAAAGTTCATCATCGGTGCCCACTACTTGGAGCATAATCTCTTTCATGGATTGCTGGAGCGCTCCGCTGCCGAACTTGAATATGATCACAAGGGCGGCATCCTTATCGCCTGTGAGATCGTGCTCTTTGAGCACCTGCTCTGGTTGATCGGCACCGACGATCCTTCCTCGCGACACCTCCAAGTCGACGAGCTTCTGGACTTCTATGCATACTGAGCGTATTTCTCGTCTAAGGCTGTCAACGAAGTAGCGGGAGGAAGATGTCAACAAACATTTTGATCAACATCGCCAAAAGACACTTTCTCTTTCATTCGACAACCTCTGGACGAATTAAACCGTAACCGCATCATCATCCACCTCCAGCCTGGTTTGGAGTAATGCTTTACGAGGTATCGAGGAATTTAACAAACATCAACAGCTATGCATTCGGCGGAAAAGAGGAGGAAAGAAGAGGGCGAGGGACGGTCTGAGTTTGACAAGGACCATGAAACGAGATGAGTACCAATCCTCTCGCTACGACGGACGTGTATTGGTACGGGAATACCTTTGTGGCCGAGTAGTCAAAATGTCCAGTCAATCATCATCCATTTATTCATTCTTGCCGCTCGGTATTATGTACATACACATGTAAATTTTGGGTTGTGCCTTCGTCTTGAGGCACGGAGTGGAGCCACTACGGAGATGCTGTGTTTGAGTGTTCGCAGCAGCAGGAGACGTCATGCATTTTTTGGCTGGCCAGTTGATGCTGCCAGTAAACCGCAGAATTTTTGGCCGGAACCATTGAGAGCATCGTACCATCAGGCACATTTGAAGCACATCACAGCTGTCAACCAGCCATGGTCACATTACTTTCAGTCCCGAGCAGAGCGAGATTCATTTTGAGCATACCCGGAAGCGTGTAGTGTAGGCTCCGAGTGAATAAGGCGCACTACAGAATGTATGCTGCCTGCTGAACTACTACCATTACTTGTGTAGATTGACCTTCTTCAGCCTGTGGAAGAAGGCAGACCGAGCTTGCCGTAAAGTTCCTTGGGATTACCCAAGCATTACAGTTTAGAATGGTCGTAAGGAAGTCAACGAGGGAGAGGGAGAGACAGAGACGAGAGAGGAGACTCTGCTTCCTCCCCATTTTGATAAATTCGAGAGGATAGTCGGTCTGTTACCTGAGATCCATCGTAAGAACCACGTATGTGACCCACACATAGACCAATCCCTGACTTTTTTAGTACTTATGAACCGATCCCTGCTGTTGATCAACGTTTTTGCGTCGACAACTTCGTTAATCAACTCCAAGAGGATTTTTCTTAACATCACAGAATTGGTCCCGTTCGCAAGTTTTGCTCAAGATCCACCAACTTGCTGGACGGAGGAGTGCGGATATTTTTACTACTGCGTCTGTATTTCCCTCTGTCTTCAGCAGTTGTGATTGATCTGCCATAAAAGCAAGGGTCGCAGGAAGTTGCAGAGGATGAGAGGTGGTTCTGCGAAATGCGCTGCTTCCAGACATGTTGGTCAACCGATCAGATCTGATTTTTCATGTAGATCAGCTCGAGGATCTGCGTTGGCTGTCGAGAGGAGAATGTAGTCGCCCGCCTTTGCTCACATAACTTCAGAAGGAATTTGTTATTCAACATCTGCATTTTTTAAGCTTTGTCAGTTGGGGGGTTGTGGAGGCTAGCAGTCTGGATTGGAGTAGTCTAGATTAGGAACCTCACGTTTCTTTAAGATTGAAACATTTTGTGGTGGACAAACTTGCCACCAATAATTTGACAGTTTTGAGCTGCTCTCATTTCTTCGTCTGATATTTGTATACTGCCATTGGAGTATGCGTCAGTCTGGTCTTCTTCACATCCCTGTGCGAATTGCCCTCTCTTTGTTTGTTCGTCTGTACGTTTCGAGGCTGCGAAAGCGGAGTACAGCAGTACGGCTGTACTTCACCCACTGCACACAAAACTAAAACTGTCTTCCCGTGAGCAAGCCGAGCTATCTATGTAGATGTGTACAGGTAAGCTCCAATGAAGACTCACTTACAATTGTATATACTTGATTGCTTGCAGGAATGTATGTGATTCCAGAAATGTAAGTCGCAAGTTGTTGCGGCTCGACTTTTGATGATGTTAAATTTGTCCATGATATCTTCAGAATGTAGTCGACTTATATTCGACTGATTTTGTGCGGGAGCAGATAATAGTCTTCCGAGTTGCTAATGATAGAAACTTAGATCTGTGGTAATTTGTGGAAGCATTCATTGTGTAATCTATGGAAATTCCTGACAAATGCGGGTGTGTGCGCTCAGCCAACCCCACGATCCACCATAACCTTTCTCGTCGAGAAATAATGTCTGATGACTGGTGTAATCTCGAACGGATGGAGAAATAAATGCCCATCTCTGACAGGACAGATATACCTCAACTTCTTCTTAGTACGATAGTCTCGGATCTCTGGTCTCAGAGAAAAGCGCCTGTAGCTAGATTGTAAATGGGCCATAGCTGGCTGAAATCCGCCGAAAGCTAGCCATCTCGACTTTCGATAGTCTACTCCTTTTCATCGATCAATAACGCCTGATGCCTAAAGGCAAATTCTGCTACAAGGAAGGCATCGCATCAGGAAGTAGCCCATTGTATCTGTCGCAGTTGGTCTTTACGATGTAATGCAGTGCGTCGCCTGCTCAGATGCTTAGATCTTTTGCAAATATAAGTATTAAGTGCAGAAGTTTAGGCTAGGAAAAATTCGTTCAGTCTTTATATATCCTTGTCTCTTTGGTTTGGAGTACAGTCCTAATTTTCTTTTGAATGTGACCAGAAACTCTATTTGTTTGTTCCACATGTTAGACATTTTGACGTTGAAGCTCGATTGAATGAATCAAGGAAGATTGAAGAGGAAGTTTGGCTGAACTTTGTTGACAATGACAAACACCTTGACGATGAAGAAGAAAACGCCTGCTTGTGGGAGATTTTTTTGGTTGATTTGGCAACTTAAGAGGCTGAAGATAGATGGTGAGTTTGCATGCATCACAGATTCCAGTGTAACGGCGCAAGAGTCATGGAGACAGTTCGATTTATAATTTTTACCCAAGGACCCTATCTGCACATTTGTGCTTATTGAATCACTACTCTAGAGACGGGCAAGAGAATTTGAGTTTGCATTTCGTAACCGTGTGAACTACTGTTGAAAGCTTCCTTGTTGTACGCTGTGAGCGCAATTCTTGCTCTTTCTAAATCCATGGAAGAAGTCAATTTCTCAAAACCGAGACCTGTAAATGTGGACTGTTCGTGACTAGAACGTCGTCGAGTTTGATGAGCTCACATGGGCCCAATGAGGGGCATAATGGTAGCCAATGCTTTAGACGCAAGTAACGACATCTGCGCTTTGGAGCAACCTCATTTGTAGCAATATTCGAATCCAACAACCCAATATCAGACGGGCTCTAAATCCTGGACGAAGATCAAAAAGCATCACGAGCGTTACTCAGATTATATTGGACGTCTTCTCGCGTCTATCTCCAATCACACTCTGAGCAGAGAATCCGATGTGGGCATATGATAATAGGAAAGCATCTGTCATACACATTGTAAAGCGCTGGAAAACTCACTTCCTTTCTCACTTGATACTATCAAGTGAGAATGGAAGCCTTGGAATTCCATTGCAGATGGTGTTGGAAACTAGAAAACTGCAGGAGCCAAATAAACCTGCTCAATAAGTACATTGCGTAACATTTGCTAGTATGTAAGAGAAGACAACAAATGTCAAGGCATTAAAAGCCATCTTCTCGGAATTTTTGTGTTTCTTACTGTACTTTCAGACCGGAGTAAAATTGAGGGTATACCCTCGGATTCTGCAAGCATCGATAAATTTCTTGCTGATTGCATTAACTTGTGAGGCTGATAAGTGAATCAGCAGATTTCAGTGGGACATATTTTCTAAGATTTGTGTTTTCTACTTGCGGATCAGTCGATCATTCGTTCGTAAAGTTGAGGAGGTTTGTCTCCTAAGATCGAGTAAGTGATTGTTGTATACTCAAACAACTTAATGCTATAAGTGCTTGATATGTACATACTCCAATCTTGGAAATTCCTGTAGGATGGTGTGTCACCAATAGTGTCCAAGGGAATATCGTTTGGCACAAGCCACCGAGCTAGGAGTGGTAAAGAAAAAGCCAAGAGCAAAGTTTTGATGCCACTACCAAAATACTCTCGATGCTTATTCCGTCACAGGATCCTTCATCATTCACGAGACTGTACACTGGATTCATGCGCAATTGAGATGTTGTGCGCCATAGTGCATTGTGTAGTGAAGCAACTGAAAGCTAGGTTGAATATAATGAATGAATCAATGCACTGACTTGAGGAGTGAAGCCGTTCAACGCTCCGTTGCCTTGATCAAATGTGAGAGCGTTGCTGAACATTGAGCGGAAGATGGCTGGATGGGTAGAAAGCTAGTATTAGCCTTCCGATACATCCTTCAAGTGGATATTTGATGTGACGTGATGCTGAAGAGCTTTCAGGAGGAATTGAATACGTGTCCGCCCGCCTCCTCAACGATCAGCAACATCCCAAGGACCGCCAAAGCCTATCTCGTAAATCATATTGAGCCTTCTGCAGGCAATTTTGTACAAGCTCATGGCACAAGATCCAAAAATCCGCAGAGACCGAACCTTAAAAAGCAGCGCGTTCAATCTACTGGTGGCAGTATCGACCGATGCCGGCGTCTTGGGTGTTCCGACTTCTATTGCCTGGAGAGCATTCCTGCTGTGCTTTTGGTCGAAAGCTGGATTTGCTTCATCCTCCTCTTTTGTGGCATGAAAGGCCTCGTCCAGAATGGGGTTATAATTGAGGTCTAGTACAGGAACTCTCCCGATCGTGAGTCCGATCAAAACAGAGACAATATGAAAGCTGTGCACCAAATTTGTAGTTCCATCTACAGGATCCACAGTCCAAGTGGGCTCATCGATGATCTCATTGACTGTATCTTTTACCGAACACGTCTCCTCGCCCAAAAACTCTAGCTCTTGTATCCCTTGGACCAAGTCTTAAAGATGATCGTCTCACACGCTTTGTCGGTCTCCATGACCAGATTCACCTCCCCCTTGTTCTTGACGGCCTTCTCTTGATAGACAGAATCATAAATTGGCTTCCCTACCTTCAATGCCTCGTCTCTAGCAACCTCCGCACACTAGTTCTACATCTCAGTGTCGACGGTCATTGTGACAGCCCCCCTCCCTCTCCGTCTGCTTTGTTTGGCATCAAGCTATGGGTACAGATCGGGAGGCTCCCTAAAACAACGGGTCAAGCAAACCCTAGCTGAGCTTGCTAGTACTTGACAACAAGCCCAACGAGATCGGATTATAGAATTCCGCAAGAGTGGCGTACATGTGATTTGGGTGATACAGATCTTAGATCTGCAATCCGAAAGTATGCCCATAAAGGAGTCGCAATTACTGGATTGGGGAGGAGAGAGAAAGAGAAATTGGTTTGGGCCTTACTGTATCGGAATCTAGATTTACTATGAAACGGCAGGCTTCTGCCCACATGCGCATGCTGTGCAAAATTTGTTAACTTTGGTCATGTTGAATCGTTGTAGTATTCAAGTTCTAACTAGACTGGGCATGTTCGATCCAATAGCTCAGCTCCCAAAGCAAAGCAGAGCTACACACTGAGCCGTTCATGGTGGCAAATCTCCGGAAACCTCTCGGCATTACTTCAAGGTAACCCACAAACAGAAGCTAGAGGTCCGCGTCTATATCTATCACAAGAAAGGAGTAGCGGCGCAAAGCCCAGACACCAAGGCTTTTCTCCTATTGACAGTCCAGTTTACAATCCGCCATGCAGCCGATTGCTCCTTACTTCGTACACTAGGCCGACTCACTTAGTACGGTCCAAGCTGCACCAGCTTGGACAGGACATGTGGAGCAGGAAGATTAGAGCATGGATATTTTCCTTCGGAGGTGTCAGGCACGATGTAGGTATCGGAGCCTTACGGGTAGCATTTTATCAAAAAATTAAGAGATGGCACACCCTTAGAATTGGATTGGAAACTTCATCGTGGAGCTTTGCGTAACTAAGATCTTGGAGTGAGGTTGATTTCAACTTTTGCACTCAACAAACACTCAACATTCAGACTGATATGACCATAGAAAGCTGCACAATAGCTCCTCGTGCGGTGGTATGAATCCGACTTAATTCATGGGCTTTTTCAACAACAACAAACTCCTTTACAAACGTCGCCATCGATTATGAACTACTACCCACCACCGGGATGGTCGATTGTGTAAGATTTTGTTCTTTATAGTTTGGTGAATTGTTGTAGACAGTTTGAAGCTTTGCATTGTCTATGTTTATGTTTGTATAAGTCAACCCAAAATGTTAATGTGACTCTTGAAGTTTTCATAGTTTTTAGTTACTTATTATGTGATCAAGATGGATGTGCTGATATATTGATTCAATTTTTGTCTTACTCACTATGATCAGAAACCAAGTACATGGTGTGAATCATGTTGAGAACAATTTAGCAACTAGTGAAATGGGTTAGTTGTAAAAGAAAAAAATGCTTTAATTTTCCTGACTGGACTTTGAATTTAATTTCATATGGCAAGATCTAATCTACAAGCGGAGTTGGAAAAAATATGATGAGTTAGAGGTACATGCGGATGTGGATCATTAGATGGATTCAACCTAGATGTGAAATTCATGAGGCAAGCTCTTTAGTATATAATGTTATGATTAAATATTAGGAGATTAATTTTTTGTTCTCAAAATTTGGAGTTCAATTTTTGAAACTGAAAGAGAGTGTCAAAAGGTTCAAAAAATCATCAAATGCTTCTTTGGAAAAGCTAGGTGACAACTTGAATGATTGAGATGAGATGAAGTTGTTAAGCTTGGATAATATATATGATGTGCAGATAGTCAATAAGAAAAGAAACTCTAAAGTTCCGGAGAAAATCTTTATGGAAATCAAATCAAACTAAGTAAAATACTAATGTTTGCCACTGGAGTAAATTCAATTTGAGGTGAAGAATGTGAGATTACATGAGATTACTAATGGTTGCTAGAATATTGAAATTCTTGATGGTGTTTACACCATATCTTGGGAGATTTTATGTCAAAAAGTTTTAAGTTTGAAAGTGTTAGTTTGATGTTGATAATTCTGGCTTTTTTAAAATCTTTTGTGCAACATCATCACTTTCAAAAACATATCAGTTCTGGAAAACGTATGAATTCAAATCAAATAATCAAATAATCAAATCAACTTACATATCTTCTTTTTTTCACTAATTTTACTTTCTTAGTTGTCATGACTCATCAAGTTATTGAAACATATCCTTGACTTGCCTTTTCCTATGAAGTAGATCAAGTTGAGGTAATACCTTAGTATGGTGGGATACATCAAATGTTTACATTTAAAAAAGAGTTTTTTTTCAAACATTAAATATATGTGATAAAGAGTGTTTAGCTTATTCGTCATAAATGATTATTCAATGAATTTTGTTCCCAAAGTAGAATCTTTCAAGGACAAAATTCTTTCTCTCCTACTCTTAGCTTTTCACCCATCGCTTGCACATTCCGGAGGAAGATTTCTCCCTAGTTCTTTGATTGATCCTCCCACAAAGCCCTCCTCTATTCTCACTTTATGCATGCTTACATAAATAGTACAATGTGGTGAAAATAGCTGGTTCAACGTGTACATTATCTTCCTCATGAAATCATCCTTGATCAAATCGACCTTAAATCCATTGTCGTGTTGTGACACGGCTACTATGAGAAGATGATGACATGTGTCATCTTCATAGCTGTTGAGATGACGGCGATATTTTAGGTCAGGATGGCCGACGGCTCATTGTAAGGCTATGAGGAGCCCACGGTTGGATTGTCATCCTAGGGCCATGATGTAGATAAGGATCCAATGGATATTATCTTGGACCTTATCGGATATATGTTTGGTTGGAGTCGCAAGGAAAGGGGGAGGTCTAGAATGTTGCTGACTAAGGAGCTTATCCGATAGAAGTGGAGCCAAAGTGGGACATGGATAGAGGGCGGTATGATCCTCCAGAAGTACCAATGCCTAATCCGTTTGTGATAAGCATTCGGTGTCTAATTCATGACCACTTTAGGGCGTGGTTAGTATACCACTATGGAGATAACTTTATGCAAGTGGTGATAAACTCCCCACTTTCTTTCATTACGCCAATTGTTTCCCTACGGCGCGACTTGGGACTTAACAGTTTACGTTTTAATTTGATATTGACGTTATGGATCTGAACTTGCCGGTAGCGGTGCCTTTCAACACATGGGTTCCTTTCCATCATTATTGTCTACCAAAGGCAAGTCATAGGGAGTTGATTGTTAGGAATTTTGGCGAGGAGTATTATACTCAAGTTATAAACTCCCCGGTCCCTTTTGTTGTTCCGTTCATACTTAGCCGGTTTCGAGTTGTTATTTTGACTCTTTATTAGTGACAACTCATATTACTTATATGATGGCTAAGTAGTGTTTTTAGGCTAGTTGTTAAGCTCTAAGTTAGTTGTGGCTAATTTGGCCCACTAGAGGTCAAAATGGCACTCTTCATTCTCATTGGTTGGGAAATTTAGACCAATGAGAGCTCTTGGGTGAGTTCTTTGGGGTTTGAGGAGCTTCGGGAGCCTTCGAAGGGAGGCTTTTCAGCATTGAAGGATATGGTTGGGAAGCTGACGGGGAGAGCTACGATTTTGGCTCAAAAATGAAGACGATTGAGCAAGTTGACACTCCGTTGTGGTGATTTGAAGTTGGAGAGTGAAATTTAGGTTGATTGGAAAGTTTGGGTCGATTATGAGTGTCTTGTAAGGGTTTTCACAGATCAGGTTTGATAGATGTATAGTTTATAACCCGAATTTGCGATTTGATTGAAATTTGAGCTCGATTGGATGAGTTTTGAGTACAAAGCAATAGTTTGAAATTCATGTACACAGTTTGAATTGCAGGATTGCACTGACTGTTACAGAGTTGGTTCGACAATCATTACTCATGATATCGGCAAGATTGGTCAATAAAACTTTACAGAGTTGAAGCTTGGATGATAAATCACTTTCTTGTGAAATTTGAATGCAAGTGGATTGAAGAATTGGGATTTATAATAGTTTTAGTACACAAGGGTCTGCATATCGCCTTGTGATACATGGTATAGTTCGACATTTGTGACGAGAGATCTAGAAAGAAAAAGCATGTGAAAATTTCCGGACAGTTATGAATAGTTGCAAAGTACGATCTTCTTCCACTGGAGTTTACCAGATGCAACAAGTTGGGCGTGAAAAGATGAGGAGGTGAAAGAGAGTGTGATTGTTAGTTCACACGAGGGCGAGAAAAGTTCTTCTACAACCAAGCGCTCAGGCGTTCTCAAAGGAAAACTCTGTCCATGCGACACCGTTAGTGCCTTTTCTTCCTCGAGGATCAAACCACTTAGGCTCATCAAAATCGAACCCTGTATGCAATGCCGACCACTCTCAATCAATACCATACTTCTCCTTTGCAAAATCTCTCCCTAATGACTCAAGAAAGAAACTTTATTTCTAGATTATAAATAATAAATAAATTAATAATAAATTCAAAGGAAAAAATATATTTCTAATTTATCATATTATAAAACAATCAATATGTTTTAAAACATACCTGTCAATAATCTATGTACACTGAAATAATTATATGATCAATATATGAGAAATAAGAAAAACCAATCATCATATATTCACGACAGTAACAACGTTATTAAAAACTGAGAGTAGGAGATGATATACTGCACCTCAGGATCCATGTGAAGCATTCTTCCACTTGGATAACGCTTCGTGAAAATTGATATAAAGAAACTATATCAATAACATGAACCATGTAAATGTGTGCATAGACATGGATGCATCACACTATTCACACGGCATGAAGAATACTTTCACAATTAATGGTTGATTTATCAAGTTCTCATATTACTCTCCTTTCGTGCTGTACTGTAGATTGTGTGACAGAAAACAACGAAGGACGTAATGTCAGTGGAACTAGAGTGAAGTCAGAGGTCGTAGCAAGTATACGTCCTTGTCGATGTCGGGTAAAAATGTATCATATCCTTGGTACCTGAACGGTCTCGATCACACGTACAGCTAAAACTTTCGGGGTTCGTGTTTCAAGAACGGTGTGGAACTGAAACCGGATACCGGGCGGTTCGATCCAGGTGACCTCATCTGCCCTTTGGGTTCAAAACCTCTTCTCGAACCATTCAAACCCATGTTTCCTGTCCACAAAAAGTTGTATTGGCTCCGTAGACATTGGACCCGGCAACTTTGTCTTCTTGGAAAATGTGGTTCAGCTCGTACTCAACCCTGTAAGTGGGTTTCTTTGTTGTATCCAAATTGTTGCATTATGTTTTACATCTTTGGGAGAAAAAGTTTTAGAAGAGCAAGGCCATTGCCTCTGTTCCTGGTATGCGGTCGAAACCAATGACAATACCAAGTTCCAGCAGCATGTGTTGTTGTAAGAGGATATGTGCACGCAGAGTCTTGAAATGCACCGTTGTGATAACATCTTTGGTTCAAAATGGTATGGACTGTCCAAGACTTTCTCTTTGTTGCCATGAGGAACTTTTTGTATGGTTGCAAGCTCGATATGAAATTTCTTGATCCAAATTCACCAAAATGTGATGGATTTTCACTTGGTACTAAACATTCTTCGTCAATGCGTTACAATTTTCTAACATGGCGTTCTCGCTTTGATGTTACACTGACAACCTATCTTGGGTGGGGACAAGAACAGTAATGTTGTGCATGACACAAATGAGTGCAAGAGTGAAATGTGCCAGCCTTTCGGAGACATTCCAGCAAGACCATGATCTTCCTAGATGCTAACCTGCCTACCGCGCTAGAGACACTGATTCTTTCACCAAAGCTTGACGTATATCTTTTCACAAAAGTGGGAGTATTCCACATCTTCTTGTATTCCCGCCGTTCCAAGAGCGCATGAGCTCTTCCACGCCTTTTGCATGCACTCTTGTGATCTCTCAACTCCTCTGGGAATCCCCACAATCCGCTACAATTCGATTAAGCCGTGATTCCAATCAAGACCTTACCAGGTCAAGTTCTACGGGTTCATGGTTTTCTCAATTGGCACCTTCATCTTTAAGAACATGACCGGGATATTGACTTCGAGAGTTACCCATAGTGTTGAGGAAGTAGAAGAGGCAAACTCAGATGTGAGGAAGCCAATTTTGAACACGATGGGGCTGAGGAAGCTTTATGTTGATGCTCAAATCTTTGTTGGTGTTGATGACATAGTAAAGAAGTGACAGCCAAGAGAGTAGAACCTGGCGATTGTACTAAAATTATACATATCTACATTTCTTAATCTGGGCAGTTTAATTTTCACATGAGAAGGACAACTTTGCGTCTGTTGTAAAGTTTGCATAGAACGGAAAACGTAATTCACTGGTATTCTCAAAGTATGAGCTGGTGCGTCTTCGCCTTTTAGAGCAAAGACTTCCAAATCTTGACAACAGGTTTTGATATTAAGTATGAGACTGAGGCTTTGAGATTCAATACGTTTCACAACCACAATATTTGCATTTTCTTAAGAAAAAAGCACTTTTTTATCAACCTAAACTTCAGTTGAGAGAACCTTGTATATCATAGAGTGGTGGAATGCAAACATGTTCTACGGAGGTGGGTTAAGCAAGCAAGTTATTCGTATGGTGGCTCACGAAGTTGCCAAAGGGATCTAACCTCAGGCGCTCATCATAACATTCAGTGATCTCAAATGTTGAACACGTCCTCAACGAAATCTGATAACATACATCAGTTGCGAAGGTGATAAGCTAGTTTAAGGTCTAGGATACAACATTAGATTATCTGAGAAACCCCAGAACTACGGAACCAATCACATCCTGATAGACCAGTGTGTTGAATCTCCTTCACATATGCAGATTCATTGCGTAACCTACTGCAGGTACCTTGCATAAGGTGTGAAATCAACAATGTGTCTGTGTAAAAATAGCATTACTTGAATATTAAACCTTTGTTTTGCGCAGGAAGATAGAGTTCAGAGTTACTACATTCATGCCAGATTTTCTGAAGGCAAAAATTTTTTGCTGTAGACAAATTCCGTCTCAGTGTACTCTAATATCAGTACATTACTGGAGAGTACAGCGATGTCCCAGAGGCCACTACCTGGTCGAGGCGCCACGAAGTACACACAACGTTGCATAATTTTTCCGCCTCTAGCCTTCAGAAAGGTTCCAGTGAACAAATAGCAAAGAGTGCAGCCACGTCCGCCTGGCACAATTGTCTGCCCCATATAACACAAAGACGACGACTACTGTCGGCTCTTCATACTCTACTGTGCAGTTGTACTGTAGTTGCAGCCAACCAAGGCCATTTCTAGACTGCTAACCACGTCGAATGCTTACCGTGTACTTCTGCTCTTTGCTTGTCCTTTGGGTATCTCCAAAACGGCACGTTGCAATTACAGATATCTGACTGCTGTGGCATTTCACGTCTTCCTTCTTGTCTACCGTGAGGGAGTAGGCCGCCATTGTGTCCCCCGGTGGTGGGTCTCCACCATCCGAGCAACTGCGGACACTGCGGAGGATGTGGCACAACTTTTTAAGTGACGGCAAATGAAAAGTTCCAAAGTGGAGAAAAATATCCGTGACGATCAAGAGAACATAAACCCGGCGAGTTTCAGTCGAAATAATTCCGCTGCAACCACGTAGACTCTCTCATCCAACAACGTGCGACCTCTCGACACCGACTGATCCCGACCGGCCCGAGATGTTACCGGCAATCCCACATCGGGGTGCGCGAGGATTCCTTGTTCCGTGCGTCGTTCAGTTCGGCGCACGGAACAGGGAGTACATCGGCGGCTGTTTTGCTTCGACTGTAGCATGGAGTAAATGGGTACAGGACAACGTATCGTTTTTCCTTCCGTCCCTTTGCTTCATCTTGTCCCACCACTGCATCCCATTTGTTATTATACTTTGTGTACATGACCACTGCAAATAAGTTCAAGGTCCGCTAAAGTCGCTACCTCCACCACGTTACCTACCTAACCGGTTCAAACACGCAGAGTACATAGTAAAATAACAAAAAGGATGGGAAGACCCCCATCAAATCTTACATGGATAAAACCTTGCGGGTAACATGGGCCAAGCCCCAATAGCATCACAATGGAAATATGAAATAACTAAAATATCCAAATTATCTAGTTTAACTGTCTATAAACAACATAACATTTGAAGAAACACTAATGGATTGCACCAGCTGGTGCAATCCATAATATTGAAGGCTCTCGCGCTCTCACGAACATGATGAAATACTGGTACAAACTACAATATAAGGACCTAGAAGGCAGCTGTGTTCTCATTGATTCTTCTCTCTTTAGCCCTTGATCACCCATTCTGCTTAAACTGCGCTGGCGGTGCAGTTTAAGCCATGTTCTACGTCCAGGTGGACGTATCATCTGTGCTCTATCCGTCCACTCATCAATCGACGTGTGGTTTACACGTTCGAACACTGGTTGTGTTGTCCACTACCCCAGTGTAGCATAGGCCGCATAGGTTAGGGTTCGGAGTAGGTTCCGCACTCCGAATATCATTTATGTAAACCGGTCTTAAGCTAATCATGGTGTGGTGACCTGTAGCCGTTTGCGGTGGAGTGAAGTAACTTGCACACAGGTTATGTTGACGTCTATACTACTGTCCTGTAGTCTACGTCCAGAAGAGCTTAGAGTTGAGAGGACGGACTCGGTTCGGGACATTAGATACATAAACCGGTAATTTTATAAACAATTTACCAAATCTAAACCTGTGTTCAAGTGAGTGCAGGTAATATGGATTCTGAATGGTGTTGGGGAACTTTTCTCGAGGGAAGATCTTCGGGTGGAATTAAACCATCTTGGGAATGTGGTTTGATAAAAGCCTGTGTTGATCGAGTGATAGGCTGCTGCGATCACGCTTCTTAAGCGAGAAACTGAGCTCGAATGGGCTGTGACTCGACTTAGTGGAGTGTTAAGGTTAACGCTTCATTTGTAAAGAGCGGCGATATGTTTAGACTCACCTCGCCTGAAGAATTCCAATGTCACGGGATTTTTCATTCACATTTCTGTCAAAGATTTGCTGCAGATTCTCCGCTTTCTAATAAATTCCAAATTTGCATGGATAGCAATGTGTCGTGAGCCATCTACGAGACTGATGACAGAGAGATGGGAGTTGGAAGCCGGGAATTCATGAGACAACTGAACTGAATGGTGAGGCCAGCAGGTCGGTCTACGGACTTTCCTTAAACGTGAATGAGATGGATTCTACTGCATGGAGGCTGATGTGCTGGAAAATGCGTATATTGTGAACAAATCGTATCAGATTCGCAACGGAAGGAACCTGCTCGAGAGAAGTTGACTGCAATACGAAGGTATGAAGGTCAATCAGGTACATCTTGGGTACAAGATACAACCGCCTGGAAGAGAGTAGTATGAGACTGGCCTCAGCCCACCTTATCGCAGAAGTGCTGAGATGAATAACCTCCTGCTTTGACTTCTGCCAATAGACGATAGTACGCAGAGAAGAGAAGGGAGAGGAAGGGCAACGAAGCACGATCTCCTCAGTTGCGAAACGCTTGGTGGCCGTATATGAATGGTGGGGTCGCGGAAAGGCGGAGGGAACTTCAGATCAGGGAGAAGAACAAACGATCATAGCTCATTCTCAGGCGTCAAACTTAAGACCGGTAACCAGGAGAAATGGAGTACGGCCACTTCTCGCTTCTGAGTACGCTCGCGGAAGATGCTCTCATATCTGTCACTTCAACTCCATAGTAACACCAATACACACATACTTGGTACACACATACTCCAGAGTAACACCAATAGCAATACCGTACCCACCATTAAATCGTAGAAACAACTGAGTGTATTAAAACGCTCAGGAGGATCTTTTGATAACGATCAAATGCTCAAGTAGAGAAGTTATACCAAAAGTTCGCGATGTCACATACTCATTAGATATCAGACGTTTTAATTATGTCTAACTACACTAATTAACACTTTTGACTCATTTCATTTGTAGAATTTTATTTATACAAAACTTTGTGAAGACTCTTAGTTAATGCTCTTTCACACTTTTTTCATTCCGGATTAGGCGTATTGTGAAATCATATATGCTCGTATTGAATGGTGGATACAATAACAACAAACCAAGCTTATCCTTTGCCGAGCTCCCCACGCGTTGTGACAACCAACCAGTCTACGTTCCGTATAGTACCTTGCTTTGGAACCTTCACGCCAACTTAATGAATGATCATGGAGTTTGGTGCACGGTGTCATGCTGTATATTTGAGCTTGTCCTGGTCTACCTCAGACCAGGACAAGCTTTTTCATACCAGACTCAGTCACGATCGCTTTCAGTCTCGCGACTCTTGGTCAATTAGGGGGTTACAAAGGTGTTATGCTCCAAAGTACTCTACGGATGTTACTCAACTTCGAAGAAGGGAGTGCGGTTGAGAAGTACAAGGAGTCTTGGTAAAAGAGGGACCATAAATAACAAGATGGGGTCTTCCCATCCCTTTTGTTATTTTACTGTGTCTCTTCTTAGAATAACAAGAGACGATAGGAAAACCTCATCAAGAATAAAGCGCCGGACGAAGCCGGGAAGAAAAAAGAGTGATCACTCCATACTTAAGGAAACCTACTCTACCCACCGTATCCCAGACTCCCAGTAATATCTCCAATACAAGATCTACCAGGTTAACCAGAGACGGCATCACTGTAGTACTAACCTCAACTGTACAGTAGTTGAAGTTTAGCATCTATCCCTAACGCAGTAACTGAGGAGAGAGAACAGTAGCCCGGAATCAGGAAAGAAGATCATGCGCAGAGATTGAGACTCTGAGACCGAGACGTGACTTACAACGCTATCCGCCATGAGATTCGATGAAGAAGGCAAGCGTGCGTGAAACCATGCGAGAAAGTTTTGATGAGACTCTTGGGCTCAGTGATATGTCGTTGGAGACAAAAGCGCCGAAGGGACAGGGGCAGCTAGAGACAAAACGCATGGTGACCCCACGTGGATGTTCAGTGGGCACTCAAGGGCAGCACCTCGAGGCTCAAGGGGCTCCTCACTTCCTGCTAGGCCATGCCGGAGAGATCACATCGAGATCGAGCAGTAGAGAATAGAGTAAACTCAAATAAACTCAGTAAATTGTGTGCTCTGCGGGATGGGGATCGCCTCGCTTACAGAAGTCACCGCGTTCACATCACACCACTCCCATAGCACGTCGTTGTGCCTCGACATCGAGGCACAACAACATAAAGAAGCTTCCCTGGATTTCGCCCGGAAGAAAAACTGGCATCTTGTGCTCAAGGGCGGATCGGTGATGCACTCCAACGCTAGTGTACGTTTCGACCTCGAACGACTGTCTTACTCCAGAATTCAGACGAAAACATGAGCTGTGGGAACTGGACCGGCTCGGGTCTGAGATCGGGTCTGGGGTCTGCGCACATCGGAGCTTCCCTAGAGCCCATGTTCTCGGCATGTGAGACTATCCCCACGTGATAACACGGGTCCACCTCCTCGATGGACTCGTCAAATCTGTGGATAGGGTGGGGTTTTCTCTTCATGCACAATTCGTCTCTCACCTTTGTAGTAGACATCATCCTTCAGAAGACTGTCGACACCTCCTTCTGCCGAGGTCTTATGACATGTGAATACATCCATTCGGCTGTACCTTTGAAAGCTCGGAATTTCTAGATTTCCATGGGGCCGGCTCTGCTTACACTCTGCGCA
Source organism: Marchantia paleacea (assembly GCA_014180765.2). Classification (NCBI taxonomy): domain Eukaryota; kingdom Viridiplantae; phylum Streptophyta; class Marchantiopsida; order Marchantiales; family Marchantiaceae; genus Marchantia; species Marchantia paleacea. The sequence continues at coordinate 335,277 of MUAA02000145.1, forward strand.
ATTCCTATCAGAACTTTGGACGCTGAAAATGCCCCCAAGTCACAGCGCAGAATCAGCTCCAGGAAGGCAGTCTAGTCTTATACACTATCTTCCATGTTCAATGTTCCCATTTGCACATTGTGAAGGACACCTTCGTGCATCTTACTTCAGTCGGTCGGTCCTTCGGGGATTGGATTGCGCTTCTTGTGTACAAATGAATTGACCAAGTACAAACGTTTACCTGTTTGTCCCTGCTTGCATTCTGGCAACTCGTTTTCTCCTCTCACTGTGTCTGCCTCTCTCCTCCTATCTACGTCTAGCTACTGGAGGTAGCTTACATTGTCCAATTATGCGTATATTTCGCATCATCAACACTTGGCCCTTTGAATGGCCCCAGCCTCCTCCTCCACGCGTGGAGGTCTCCGCTTCTGTGAGTTACAGAACAAGATCAATTCAGAAAGTCAACATCTGTCTTCCTAGTCTTGTGGACAGCGCTATTCTCTCTCTGTTACCCGTGGACCCTTGTACTCATTGCTTTGTGTTACTTCTCTCTCTAAAGCAAGAGTCCTTTTTTCTTGTCAAAATCTCCTATCACAGTTGTGGAAGCATCTCCTTGAGTCCCTTCTGCACTTTTCTCTCCCTCTTCTCATCCCTTTCTTTGGCTTCTTCTTCATAGAGGGCTTTATTTTCAAAGCGAAAGAAAGAAACTGAGGAAGAGAAAGACAGGCCCAACACGGCGGAATCCAAGGTCAAAGAGGAATACTCCTGCTATGTCCCTGTATGCTTGAAAAATCATCCCGAAGCTAATTTTACTTATCTTGGTGGCCACATGATTCCTTAGGTGCATGGACTCTAGTAGCTAGTAGCTCTCTATGTGGCACTCAACTCTCTTTGGACGTACGTCATTCTCTTCAATCATAAGTATGGGGAAATCTGCAATGTAATGTTGCATAACTTGTATGTATCACACATGTAATGCATGAAAAGGTAACTGGCCTCTCACATTCTTCCCCTAACACACATATCTCCAAAGATGTGGAGCTATTGTACAAGGAAAAGAAAGAAAACCAACGATGAGTAGTAACAAATCTGCCTGTTGCAAGGGGCGAGTAGATCAACACGAGGAGGCCCCCTTTGTCCTCTTCAAATGTTCTGTCGACAGTATGCTTCGTCGCATATACTAAAATATAAAAAGGAATGAAAGAACAAAAACTGGATGACACAATCGTTGTGTTTTATACCAATTCAACAATCTACGCCGCTATCTGGCCCTTCCTTGTCAGGGAGTGGTGAATGTACTATTCTCCCAGTGGGGGTTTCATTCTGCCTCTGGACACTTGGAAGACCTCTCCTAATGTGAAAGTTACGGCAGGCAACAACGCACAGTAAGTAATATAAGTCATGAAAGTTAATAGTTGGTACGTGCACCACCTGTAGAAGTAATGTACGAATCCATCTCCATCAGGCTCAATTCTAATAGAAAATTGACGAAATCAAGAGGATTTCGCCTTCTGTCCCGGAGACCATCAGAGGGGAGGTATAGAGAAGTTTCGACTCTAGGGTGTTTGTCCGGAACCTCCTCCCAAAAGGTCAGGGAAGCCATGGTACTACTCTACGTCGTTGTGCGTCTACTCTTTAGTAAATCCTGTCGTATTTCTCATCCTTAAGTACTTTCGTATGTTCGGTGTCCGTCCCTCTAACTCGATCCTACAGTACGTGCTTCATTCTGATTTACATCGATGAGCATGCACTAAAAAGTGTTTACCACTAGACCTCCACTGTGACTGTGACAGGGGGTGATTGTTTTTCTCCTCCACGGTGCACCACACAAGCTACCACAACGGGAAGCAGCACGTTCCCAAGAAGTAAGTAGATTGTATAGAAACTGGGCATCATTAGATAGAAGTGCACAACTGGAGGTCTGGTCATATCTTCCGACTTCTTCAGGAAAAAAAAATCGAGGACGAAAATTAAAGCCTGACAAGATGGACAGAGCGAAATATGAAAGTCAGAGTAACATGACCTCCCTTGTAACCCTCCTGGCCATTTAACAAAGATAAACATAGGTGGTGGGGCCATTTTCTTCCAATTTTTTCAGTCCGATTCACGTTTCATTACGGGATTCAGTTTTGGAATCAGGAAGTGTATCCGAGTACTGCTTGAGAATAGAGTAAAACTTACCTCGAAGTTCCCAATCATCGGGGACCTAAATCACCTGAAATGCTGAGATTTCCCTCACAAGCTTCTCAGCGCAATGCTTACTGGCGGGTGCCGCGGGCCTGGTCATTCCTTCTAAGAATCTCTCGACTGCCATCAATGACCTTCTCCTGTCTACCTTCCATCTGGTTAAATATAAACAAGGTTGCATACATGCACTGAAACCGTGTCTACTGTTGTGGAGCCAGGGATGTTTGTGGACCTTGTTCTTCTAAACTCTACCTGAACCTCCTCGTTGGAATTAGAATGGGTTGCTAATAATTGGCAACAAGAAATAGGTCTCCAAGCATGGACTGGCTGGACATGGGGCCCTCTACAGACCCTGTTTGCAACTGATGATGGATTAGTCCTCACTCGAAAGGTTACATTCTGCCCCATGACCAGCACGATTGTGACGAAAAGCAGAGGAAACAGCAGTGGCAAACGTTGAGGGAGGGAAGGTGGCCGGCCTGGACAGATATGTGAACCCGTTTTCGAGTCGGGGATTGTCTGGTATTGCGCCTCCAACACACTTTTCCGGAAACAGTTTCAAGGAAGTTTTTGGACTACGTTTAGGCTGGAGCTGAAGAACCAAAAGATACTGATTTTTGTAGCATAACAGAGCTGGGCTTCAAAGATTTCGCTTAACCTTAGGCTGCGGAGGAGAAATCATCCACCATCCATTCTTTGACCTTGAATTCTAGCATGTTCAGATAATTTACTCACATGCCCCATGCTCACTCGGTTATGGTGAAACCGAGCTTAGGGGAGCGTACATGAGGTTGGAATGTTCTATTCAATTTGAGCTCAAAAGTTCCCTTTTAAGCACCATTAGGTATGGAGGTGAAATCAGCATTATCAGGGAGGTTCAGTTTGTACCCGTGGGTACAGCCTGGGTCGAAAACTGAATCAGATGGTATCATGATTATGCGTTTCACATTTGGCCCCTGCACTCCATACCCTGCTGTCAAGTATGACATTCGTCCCTAGATTGTCCTTTAAAATGTCAAGTGTTGTATCCGAAGTCAGAAGGAGTTCGAAATATTCGGGGGCATTGAATGTACTGTGCCCACCCTAGATTATACCTCCTGGTCATGGTTGCCGGGCAGCAGGTGCTCTTACAACATTTGGCATGTTTTCCCAACACAAAACTGGACTTCAGTAATTCGCGAAGAGCTAGTATAGCCAAAACCACGATGTCTTCCTTTGACTTCATTCCTCCCCCTCTGGCCCGGACACGGCCACATCATACATCTGTACTTCAGGTGGAAAGTCAGAATTGCTAGCCGATCGATATAGAGCACGATAAAGCTGAGGATAAAGCTCACTCACTATCGAACAATCGCAACAGGGAGAGAAATAAAGTCAGAAGGGCTCTTACAACTTACGTGATCGTAGTGTGTGAAATCCCACTTGACACTCCGAGAACGGCCTTCCTCAGACCAGACCTCTAAGTTGCAAGCTCCTGCAACCACCAAGTACAATTCAGCCGTGAAAAGACTACAGCTTGTACGATTCTTAAAAAAAAGTAGGGAATAATACAACGCACTGTGGGACGAGATATAAAATTCTCTGACGTTCTCTTTCACGGATGTATTTGCAACCTCTACTTTGCAGATGTGAACAACATACTCATTCGTAGTTATACCCACATTAATTCAGTCAGAAAGTGAGAATGGTTACAAACAAGACGTCGAAACGGTTTGGCCTGCCTCAGGCCACACCGTTTCGACGTACATAGCACGTATACAGAACACACAATTGTCCTTATTTGATTCAATCGGGAGTACAATAGAGTGTCACCAAGTAAATGAGCATGTTCTTTGACTTTCTGCATCATCCACATCACCAGCCACAGGACTACGAGGGTACTGATTTGCCCGTCTCTCGTATTTGGACGAGATAATTCTCAAAAAGATCAAACCATGATGTGGAGATGCATGATGCGGATAAAGTCAAGATGGGCAAGTAGCCCACCTTCATTTATGTAACTTGTGTCTGAGTGTTGTTTGAGTATCTACGAAAGTGTCATGCTTCCAACAACTTCAACGCATTGATTTGCCAAAGAGAGCGTTATGCAGGGATTCGACCTTTGCTTGCAAGTTTGGAACAAATGGTCCTGTGACATACCAGAATGACATGAGTCAGGTATTCTCAATTTTAGCAGATTCTCCCATGGCTTACCACTACTCATAACATCAATCTCAGGAGAGAAGTAAACTTATAACATCAATCTCAGGAGAGAACTAAACTTACTCAATTCACATAATGGATGGATTGTAATCCAAGGTCCATGACGGATCACAATGGAAGGTTAGAGCCTGAACCCAGCCGAGAATGTGTATATACCTCCAAGACCTTTTCTTACTTCCAAGTTGAAACCTGTACATGAGATCGGTGTCCGCTTGTACGAGCGAAATCCTCCAGAAAGAATCAACTGAAGTGATTTCTCACACGTACGCAAATATGCATTTCTATTAAGAGTGAAAAGATTATATATAAGGGAGTTTTGGATGAGTTTGACAAGCTTGGAACATGTTCAAACACATATAAAATGTGATGGCTGTATGATCAAGGTTGTTTCAAGAAAAAACCAAAAGGAAGCCAAGTGCAAGTACCACTCACATAAACTAATACATATTCCACATCTATAATAGCGTCAACTGTGGTTTTACTCTAACTGCTAAAGGGATAATGTGCCAAGTGTTCATATGATAAGTCTAACAATTGTCAACACTGTAGGTGATTGTGGACAAACTAGACTAAGATCGCTGGATAGATTCAAATGGAAATTAATGTTAAAATTATATTATACATAACACATAAGATCAATATGGACCAGAGGTGAATTGTGTACATTGCCCCACACTGTTGGAATACTCGTGAAGAAAATAGAATCTAGAATATGGGACACCCGAGAACTTTTTAGTTCTTGAAGGATCTCCAGTTTGCGTTTTAAGTATTCAGTTCAAGAACTTTTCTTTTTGGGTCAAAGAGGTAACATTTTTTAAAACGTTCTTAGCTCGTTCCTTTCAAGCGGGATCGAAAAGTCGTTTTAATCCACTTTCACGTGTTCATTTGTTTCAAAAGGCCATGCCAGGAAGCTCGGACAGCATTTAACCTCAAGTCTTTCATGAAAACTTAAGTCTTCATAAAAGTTAGTGCAGCCCCTAGTCTTGTGTTTGAGTAAAATCACAGAAGGTACGGTAGAGTAAAGCACCGGTTATTGCCTGTAAGTGTGACTAAAATTTAGACAGGTGATATCCCGTTCGGATCAAGTGGCAATGAGTCACAAAAGACCAATGACGAATTCATGATCTTCTGTCTATTCCTGTTGTAGTTAGTAATTGAGCCAACATTTGTAGCATCACGAAACGAAAAGGAACACGTCGCTTGTAGAAGGGAGTAGATTAGTGGGTACAAATTACATACACACACATCATACTTACGCCCGATGACAATGGAACTGTTTGTTGGACTTTTAATTATAGCATTTCGACTGAAACAGACGGCTTCAACGAGAGTAGGTAAAACTCGTCATTAATCTGGAGGGACTAGGTGGACTAGTACGAACCCACGCTCTTGGAGAGTCATCATCATCAACTGCTTTGTGCTGTGTACAAGTGGGATGATGAGGACCTGTGTATTGTATTTTATTGCTCATATAGCTCCAACAGGGCACCTTGATAGGAACAGGTTCTTATCAGAAATCATCCCACAAAGAGGGAACAACTAATTTAGCAAAAAGGATGGGAAGACCCCATAAGTCGTACAGTGATGAATCCAAAGGGGTAAGATGGGGCCAGCCCGAATATCAGAAATGAGGAAGTGAGATAGACGAGCTTCATATCCCAGTATTTATTTAATCGACACAGGTACTGGTCGAACACTCTGCGAATGTCCCATCATCAGCGTTCGTAGTCAAAAAGCTTCTTGAAAGCTATGTTTTGGCATTTACTGGAATGATACTTTTGATAAAATCAAATTAGAGTAAAAAATACTAGGATGTTGTTGAAAGAAGTCATGATGAATATCAAAGTTGCACATTAAGGAAACGAAGATAGCGTTTCATAGGCTTTTGTGTGACAAAGTGTCTACAACATTGGTTTGTGGAATTTTTGGTTTTATGAAACTTCTATGGAGATTAGTACCATCATACTTTCAATTCAAGTCGATACAAAATAAAGATTTTACCTTCATCTTTATAAAAGGTGTTAAGCTACACTTTTAACAACTTAAAAAGGTTTCATGTGTTGTTTTCTCATGTTGCAATCATAAACATCTTGATTGTGTTCATCATTTGTCTATATTCACAATGCTCCTGACAATTGTAACAGTAATGAACATGAAAATGCTTCCTTATTTCACACATGATTCTACTCCTGTCATGTTTATGTTCATGCGCTATTAAGATAACCATTTGACAAAAAGCACTTGTCAAATAAAGAAAATATCTCTAAATATATATATTCTCAATAAAATAGAATTTTACACAATAAATCAATTCCTGTTCATTAATTCATATTTAATGTCAAATGTGGTTGTGGGTATAATTTTTCGTTCGTAACCATCTAAAAAATCTTCTTTAAGATATCAAGATCAAACAATCTATTCAAGATCAAACAATTTATATCATAAATTTGATACAAAATTTCTGCCTGAAAAATAATATAGATCTTGATAAGGTAACATGATTTCAACAAAAAAGTAGAAGCTCGTGAGAGAGTGCGCGAGAGCCTATCATACTATGCGGCATAGGGTGTCACTCTCTTTAGTTTATTATATAGTCTATTTTAGGCAACTTTTTTTCATAATTTTACAAAGAGCACTACTTAGTGCAATCCATAGGAGAGCAATCACGTTAGATGATGTTTGTAGACTGTTTGACCTAGGTAGTTCAGATATCTTAAGTGCAATAGAACATATTTCCCATTATGATGCTATTGGGATCGAATCTTTTGTTACCCTTTCGGTTTCATCCATGAACCACTTGATGGGGTCTTCCCATCCTTTTGTTATTTTACTTGGATGTTATTATGAGGTAAAAAAAGTCACACTTCATTCTCATTGTTCATGAAGTTTCCACCATTGAGGACACTTGGGTGAAGTTCTTCGAGGTTTTGAGTAGTTTTGGAAGCTTTCATCGGAATTATTTACAGATTTGGGCAGACTTTTGGAAAGCTTACAACGAGAACTACAAGATGGGCTTAAAAATGGATGCAATTTAATGGGTTGTCAATCTATTGTGATAATTTGAAGTTGAAGAGTAAATTTCATATCCTAGAGTGTATTTGATACTATTTTGAGAAATCTACAAAAGCTTTGAGCAATATGATTCAATTACCATATAATTTAGAATTCTAACTTATGTTTGGATTGAAATTTCAATAATATTAGAGGAGAGTATATTAAATGACACATGCGGATCCCCTAGTAGAGGAAAGTCATCTACATGCAGTACATCCTCGGCAAGAGCTGTGTCTAGGTAACGTGAGACAAAGTACTCAGACCCTAATGGCACTCCAAGATTACGTAAGATACCTTCGATGTCATACATTCCTATGAAAGCATGAGATCAAGAGGAATGCCCAAAGAGATTATGTTTTACACTTTCACACATTGACTCTCAAGCCAACAAGATAAAGCTCGATAGTCAAGTAGTCAAAGATATGCCCAATGTGATCTACATGGCACACAATGTGTATCATATTCTAAAGAATGGAACATGCAACTTGGCATGGTATATCAAACATGGGTCATATTAGGGGTATCCAGGGTTGTAATACAATGTAAGTTGATGGCATTCCCATAGGGTTGTCAAGTCCTCCAACCAAAATGTAATTGGAAATGAAATGTGTAGAAAAGTGAAAATACTTCATTTCCAAGAGTTGTGTACATTCTTAATTTCACTTTGAAATCATTCAGTTATTAGTCTCAAACTCGTGAATTTAAATAGAACCGCAATCTCACTTCAGTGCCCTAGGAAAAAATGAACTGGGGGAAACATTGCGCTCACTTCCTTGGTCAATTTTTTCTCGTCAACGCTCCACTCAAGAGGGTGGCGCATTGCAGTCAACAAACCCCCGCTAGTTGCACTCAGGTCGCACACACCCTCACCAAACATCTAGATGACCCTTTACAATTTCACAATTAACCTTCCCGAACCCTAATCATGAACATTCCACAAACATATGGTTGTGGACTAGCATTGAGATCCTGTATTGTATCGGCAAAAGCCACATAATTTCATTTGATCTATAATTCACTTTGGGTGTTGATGAATTGTAAATAGAACATCTAACCCAAGAGAGAAAACAATAAGAATCCAAGATATGATATACATTTGTTACCACCTTTAATTTGAAGACATGGCTTCCAAACTGCATATATTAATATAAGATTTGCATCAGTGTAATATATTTCAAATTATCGCGTCAATATTCTAACATAAAATTAACTTTTTCAAAATGAAAAACAAATATTGAGTTATTTAGAGTCTATAAATATGATATTAGAGGATGAACCTTATACTAGAAGTATAATTGTTATATTTATCACCTAAACCAAGATCATCAAAGGAAGTAGTGTAGAAATTACTCGTATAATACATGTGATTATTTTATATCATAAATTTGATACAAAATTTCTGCCGGAAAAGTAATATAGATCTTGATAAGATAACATGATTTCAACAAAAAAGTAGATGAAGTATAAGTCGGTGTCCATAGCTTTATATAACTCCAAATCAAGAGGAACAAAGAGGTGATTTATCTACATACCCATATACTTGGAGATCTTTGTTGATGCCGCATCACTTGCCATCTATCCATGAGGATGGGTAATCACGTCCTCTAAAACTATGTCACACGTAAGATCAGATTTTTGACCTCTAGAGTGGTCAAATTAGCTCTAAATTAACTTAGAGCTTTACAATTAACCTAAACACTTTTATTTAACCATCATATAAATAATATGATCTATTACTATTAATAAAGAATCAAAATAACAACTCGAAATCAACTGAGTATGAACAGAACAACAAATGGAACCATGGAATTTATAGCTCGAGAATAATAATCCTTGACCAAATTACTAATAATCAACTCACTATGGCTTGCTTTTGGTAAACAATAGTGATGTATTGAAATTCACATGTTAAAAACCACCACTACTCATAAATTGAAATTCATAATATTTAAACTAAATCAAAATGTATATTGTCATGTCCCAAATCGCACAACATGAAACAATTTCAATGGTTTCATACGATGAGACTTGGGTTTCAACAATTGAGAATAATCTAATCTTGAGAGTTCTCACTTGTAGTATAAAGTTATCTCCGAAGTGATATAATAACCATATTCAAAAATGATCATGATAAAAATATGGAATGTTGATCACAAATAGATTCGACGTCGATATATTAGAATATCATGTTGTATTATATCTCATATCTGTTACACTTTGATAAATAATTGTTCTCGTTACTTAAGAGTTCATTTAAGTACAATATTCTTGCTCTCCTTACTATAGCTTTGGAATTATATGTAACTATGGACTCAAATTTTGATAGTATCTCCACCGGCACATACTAGACTAGGTCTAGGGAGGACTAACCCATTCGTTTCATCTTGTACTAATTGATGGGATCTTCCCATCCTTTTTCCTATATTACTAGATCTTTCTCTTATATCATTACTTATCATATCCAGGACTAACAAAGGGTACATGGACCTGTGCTCTTGTGTTGAAACGTGGCAAGGACTGTGATGCGTGATCTTTAGTTCAATCACATACTACATTGCCAGAGTTCATCACATGATTCGAAGCAAAGGACGAAGTAAAATAACAAAAAGGATGGGAATACCCCATCAAATCGTACAAGGAAGGAACCAAACCGGTAACATGGGGCTAGGCCCCAATAGTATCACACTGGGAAATATGTCCTACAGCACCTAGGATATCTGAACTATCCAAGTCAAAAGGTCTACAAACAACAGACTATCCGAAGAAGCATCACCTAACGTGATTGCTCTCCTATGGATTGCACCTCTCTCTGTAGAGCAATGGAAACACGTTGCCTAAAATAGGCTATACAGTAAGCTAAAGAGAGTGATACCCCATGTCGCCTAGTATGGTAGGCTCTCGCACACTCCCTCACAAACATGTCGAAATCGGTGTCCATAATTCCAAAACTAGAGAAACAAAGAGGTGACCTCTCTGCATACTTCTATACTTGGAGACCTTGGCTACTGTTGCCGCTCCACTCGCCTCCCATCACATATGATTAGTCTTATCGAGTTAGTGGTCCCATCACATTATTAGTCTTATCGAGTTAGTGGACGGAGTTCTGCCAAAAGCGCTTAGCACACAGGTGTCCATAACCGCTCAGTCTGCCGGAGTTGTGATTCTGAAAATTCAACGGTAAAACGAATACGTGGAACGGTCCATTAATCGTAATCATGAAACGGTAGTAACTACCGGAAGAATTCCAGTGGAATTATGTAAGGTGGGCCAGTGGAACGGTGGAACGGGAGACGGCGCCAAGGAGCCAGGCTTTCCGAACAGTGTTGAGTCAGAGCCCTTTGGCCACTGTGGCATTGTGCCATCATCGAAGGCGAACTTGCGCTTCCGAAGAGTGAGGAGTCAAAGACTCGCGCTTCAAATGCTCCGTGGGCCATCAGTGCGCACTCAGGGCCACCTTACCGCGCGAGCGCGGCGCAAGGAGTTGGGAGGCCGGTCTTTCTTTAGTCTACTCGTGGTTGCATACTATCTCATGCCTGCAGGCTTTGAATTCCAATTCTGAGGTGAGACATCGAGTTCAGTTCGGTTGGATGGGACTGCCTCGGCGCCCCCCTTGATTGTCGCCTGTCTGACGACCGGGCTAGAGTGCAGCGCAGCGCCTGCGAACTTTGAATGAATACCCAAAGCTCCAAATAATGCGTCAGAGATCTATCACGTCTCTCCTTTGTATACGGGACCATCGACTTCAAACTCAATGGCCATAGTCCCCCTCCCATGAGACGTGGCTACCGATTCAAAGCAACATCCGGATTCTGGCACAGCATGAAAGAGAGAGGTGTCAGCTCTTCCATAGACTCTTGCCCTTCTCCTCTTCTCACTATCTGTGTACAGATTCTATTTGGCTTACGTGGCTCACGAAGGCAAGCAGCGCGCCGCAGCCGCAAACCTCCTCGGTTCCAAGTTAAGAGTCAAGTGGCATTTAAGGAACCTAACGCTCGCTGAAACGGTAGTTAAGATTAAACTTTGAACCACACTCAAAAATTTGAAGTCCACGCGGCGCTCCTTCTCCATGACGTGATGGGAATTGCAATTCTCTCAGAGCCGGATTGTTTTCGATAAGCGTCTTATGTCCACCGGGAGGAGAATTGTTCGAAGATCCAACTTCCTTTCATGAAACCGCTGATGAAATTCTGAAATGTGCTTGCAAGCAGACTTCTCCCGTTCTGCAACTGCTACTAAGACTTCTATTCTAAGATTCCTCTGGCCCGTCAAGGCACATCCAGAGAGATACTTTGCACGGCCTTTGAACAAGTAGTGAAACTGTGAAGACTGCGGCTTTTCACGGTTTCCAGGGGCCTGGATGCGAGATCACTAGCTCCACATTCCCACCAAAGTGAAGAATCCCATTTCATAAGCCAGTGGCTCCATACACTGCACTCCCACACACAAGCAAAATTCGTTGCCACGCGCTGGTGGCAAGATGATAAGAGTAGGTAACTTGAAGAGCCCACCATATTGTAGATTGAATTTATTGAAAGGGCGAACATGTAGGTTGCAGGCGTTACAACTTACGTTGAATGAAGCATTTTGGGTGTTTGACTGTTTTACGAACCATCACTACTCAGTCAGATGATCAGCGTTGAGGATGACCACCCCGGTTGGAGGATCGTAGAACATACATATCTAATCTAACTTCATATCAATTCCTCCGAAGGGAAAGCCAAAAAAAACCTCAAAAATGCAGAGCAGGCACACAATGGGCATTCATCCCGGCCCGCTTCTGTGTATATTTACCATGATGATCTATGTACAGGAGTGTGAAGAATCACGGCCGGAGCCCGTACTTGCAATTTCGACAAATGAGGATCAGGCAGCGGTGATGTGCCCTTGCTTACTCCATGGATCCATAATACACTTCCCTCCCTCTCCGTGATCAAAATGAGGCGTATAAGTCCACCAGATCATCCAGTTGTGAGGTCTCGGCAGCGGGGCTGTTGGTGCCAATAAGCCATAGCAAGTGCTCGAACAAGTCTGGCTCACACGCGATTGGCAAGCCCCCTTGATGCTCAAAACCAAACTCCTCCTCGGACTTCTTGAGTAGGGCCTTGAAAAGGTGGTGACTGAGGTACTGGGTGCTGATGACGAATCTCTTTCTCTCGTTGCCGACATAGACAGCTAGGTACCCTTGAGGGATGTCATCTGGCAGCCTTGACCTGCTCCCACTCCTCATCCTCGAGGGAGAGACGTCTGCTTCCGCAAGAGATTCGTATGAAGAGGACCGCTTGCCGAAGCTCTTGACGGTCTTCAAGAGTCCACGTGATACGTTGCTCCCAGGCATTATCACGAATTTACAATCCACAGCTCAAACAAGCTCTGGGGAAACAGTTAACGCTGCTCCGAGGGCAGGAAACAACTGCGGAGTGAGACGACGCTAAATGCGCGCCCTCCACAATCAGAGACGATATACACAGAATCCAGCCGCTGCGAAGCCGACTTCTATGTTATTCGTCCTCGACACTTTTCCTCTCGGAGAGAAACATCCACTCGTGGAAGAAATTCTTCCCACAGCGATAGTGTCTGATCGTGTAAAGAAATGACATCACCTGCGAATTTTGTGGCAATTCAGAAGCAACGAAACGCTGGCTCTTTGATTAGCCAGCTGACCGACTGAGAGAACCAGCAACAGCAGCTCCCACCGAGGCGAGCCAGGCAGGCCCTTCTTCTGAGTGCCACTCAGCTCCAATTACTGGGTCAACTGTAGTACTTCCCACGCTTGGACGCTTTATGGTCACTCAATCTCCAACGATTCCAGGAGCAAAATCTTCAGATGCCGAAACTAAAGCCACAGCGCCGACCCGGCGGACGGACAGACTATGAGGCCTATCTCGATCTCCGCACAATAGTCTACACCAGACTCGGGCAATCTACTTCTACTGCAACCGATAACACAGCAGAAACCTTGAAGCTATGGACATCCAAAACTGTTCCGAGCGACGCAGGATGGGCGCCGCTGCGCAGAACGAGAACTTCGTACGTGCAAAACTGCGAACAAGTTCCCGAGGAAGGAAACAACACTCTCCGAGTGCTGGAAAAGAAGTTGAATTTGGCAACGTTTGTCTACTCCTTCGACATACCATAGCATAGGTGACACCCGGATTTCACTTCCACGCCCACTTACTGAAGGGCCAAAACCGCGATGCACTGAACGGGCCAGCCAGCCGCCGAGGCAAACGACTGGAACGATGAGGAATGCAGTGAAGAAAACCTCCTCCTCTCTTTTCTCTCTTACAGAAATCTTGCACCGCTCAAACCGAAACAGCTCTTTGTAACTTGATGCCTACGAGCCCAATCTTTCTTACTATCGATCAAATGACCGTCGCAGGCACGAAGATGCCGCTGCTGCTCTCCGTCCCTTGCTTGCTTACTTCCACGTACTTCTCTGGGGTTCACAACTTCTTCCACTTACTTTCCCTTGCTTAGACTACGCAGCCAGCCCTCTCTCTACATGTGAAACACGAAGACGACTGATGAGAATTCGTGAGGTAAGAGGACGAAGAACCCCCAATTTATGGCTCGCCGGAATTTTCAAATAATAATAGAATATTATTATAATTCCAACAAATTTTCATCTTTCCCAGAGTCCTGAAAAGTGCCAGGGCCGACCCCCCTCCCCATAAGACGCGGGCCCTTCACTGGACCCGTCTCTCTCCTCCACTGACGTTCTCCTCAGGCTCTGACGGCCCATGAGCTTAAGGAATTCTTCCCAGTATTTTAATTCTCGCCACCACTGACGTCCTTGTTGTCTCCGATTACTTTAACCACACTACCCCACCCCCTGTACTACTGTTCCCGCCGTGTCCCCACATGGGGTAGTACTACCCTGCCTCCCTTCCCTTCCCTTACCCACAATCAAGTCCGGTGACTCCAGTCCAAGTGCTCGCTGAGCCTCACTCTTTCCAGTCATGCGATAGCATTTCCGCGACACTTTCTCCTAGTACTCCTACCCTCCATTGCACGCACTTACTTCGAGACTTATTCCCAACATTCCTTCCCGTTGCCTCCCTCCTTAGTCCGGAGTGCGGACCGACGATATCTACTCTGTTGAGTCCCGTGAGTCCCGTCTTCTCTCCGCTGACGCTCAGCGACAGAAATCCTGATTGACCGGACGGATCGTCCGTTCGGCTTATTTCGCGACTACTTGCAGAGAAGGGGATGTGGACTAAACTGAGCCTAATTTAGAGAGGATCCCCCATAGGCGAGGATCGACCATATGTACTGCAGCGTCCATGCCGCTGCAGTAAAGAAGGGGCGTAGAAGATTCACTCGTTCAATCCGGTTATATAGAAGATAGTGGATGTAGTGCACGAGCAAACGCCGTTGAAAGTCGAGGGAAGTAGGTTTACTTCATCTGATGGAATCTGGAGAGAGCTAAAATACGCTCTGGATTTCGTTCTCACGAGGAGGCGTTGAATTCCACGGAGAGCGAGGACCGTCAGAAAGAGCAGACGTTATTTTAGACCACATGAGGGTGCTTTGGCGTTCCGTGGGTTTATGTCTGGTTCGAGAGTCTGGACTCTGGACCAACAGAAGTCGATGAAGGTCGGCTTATTTTGGAAATTGGTTCGGGTCCGTCCCCGAACTTGCTGCGATCGGCAGCGCGGTGGTTGTCCAGGATCAAGCCTACTTGCTGAGATCTTCACGGATAACCCGGTGCACGAAGAAACATCGTTCGAACTCTTGGCTGCAGAATCCTGTTGAGAAGTTCTTTCCGAGAGTTAGAAAAAGATTCCTGAGGCAGGAAATTTCACACCTGGACAGGCTGCACACATGTAATTCCCATGGACGTCTGCTATCCGGTTGGTTTCGCGAATTGCTGGTGGGTTACGTGTGGGCCATGAGAGCCTTGGTCAGGGCCAATAGTAACTATAGATTAGCTCTCGGGGCCGATTGGTGGGTCCCTTCGTCTCAGTGTGTGGCCCTACAGTAACTATAATCGGGGCCATGCCCCGGCCACCAAAGATGGTAAGATGGTCCAAACCACGAACTGTTGAAATCTGGTGTTGGAATATACGAGGGTGAGAAAATGCAAACTTACTTCTATTTTATCGTCCTTACCTCATAGGCCTGCCTTTTCTTGTCTCTTCTCCCGTGGCTTCTTATTGACTCTACAGGACTATAGTGGATCGATGATAACTCTAGGCATATGGTTGAACTTTGAGCCTCCAGCATTGGCATCTCTTCACGAACACGAGGTTTCTTACGTACGTGTGGATCCATAGTTCTAGGAGTTGACACTCATGTCTCTAGTCTCGGTATCAATACTGGAGAGGGGTGCTGTTCACCACCTTTTTTACTATCGATCATAGCAAATTACTCAACTTAACCTTGTGGTTGGAGTGAAACCCTAAAAAGCCGAGTATTCGGGAAAGGATTGAAGATGTTCACTGGAAGCGGGTGTGATGAACGAAATCTAGTTTACTGTTCCGAAGCGTCTTCATTATTTGAGAAGTCACCATCCAACTACAATGTAATCTTGAATGGTTGAAGTTAACCTATCAGCCTCAAAACTCAAATAACGGTGTGACCGCTTTCACCATCTTTTGCAATGTGTGACTGTAAATGATCGGTTGATAGGTGGTTTCAGTCGTGTATAATCAAAGGAAACTAACATGGTTTATTTAACCTTTACCTTCAACATGGTCTATTGTAAACTATCCATAGTTTTTATAGTTTAGATTCACTCTAGAAGTAAAACATGAATAAATCTTAGTGCGTAGATATAGATTATCTTTGAAATAAATCAATAAAATTTCGATATAGTTATGAATATGTTAATATTGAGTTTATACTACATTAAAACATAGAGAAAGATTTTTCCGGTTTCAGAAAGGAAAAAAATAGATAACATAGTAAGAGATGCTGATGAAGAACACTGGAACAGACAATTAATTCTTCCATTTTCATTCTATTTGTGATCCAAAACCATAAGAACACAGCATCATACGTCATGATTGCTTGATTGAAAACTCAACTAAGGTGAGTTTGAAACTCTCAGATGCATGTCATCAATGCGCGATGATTTGAATGGAAATTGAAATCATCCAGCATGCTCTATTGAAAAGATAGATTCAAACCATGAAAACAGCCGTCAGGTTTCACCAAACCATATTTGCTCTGAATTATTAAGGGGAACGAAAGAAGAAAGAATGGAGCTCCATGCTCCCTCCAAAGAGAGTGACTATGCTGTCAGATTTACACGACTGAAAGCAGCTAAACAGTGATATCCAAACGGGTAGTGTTTTGGGAATTACTGGATTGATTACCCTTCTTCTTACGATTCACGTCGAATACTCTATTTCGATAGCATGCTGAAGAATGACAAATAGTAAAGCAAATGTGCGTGTCTTCAGTGCAGTAATATGCTTTCGCATTTTGGAATTCGAGTAAGTCAAATAAATTTCTTACCTGGCCCTCACAAACAGCCGAGTAAAAGCGTGAGAATGTCCTCTCATAGTAGGTCCTCTATTGGGGCTTAGCCCCATCTACCCCTTTGGTTGCACGACTTGATGGGATCTTCCCATCCTTTTTGTTATATTACTTGGTTTCTCACGTTTACATCGAAAAATAAGTTCTATTTCTTAGAAATAAAGTAAAGTTTAATGGTCATGACAATGGATGGTGTCTTTACTACCCGGGAACTGTTGTGAAAAGTGTGTATTGGTAATAAATTATAAGTTTCTATCTTACATGTTCTACAAGCCTCCTTCTATAATCTATGGAGAGTTCCAGTTCATCTGAATATTCGCTACGCATAGTGGATTGGTTGCAAGTTGCTCTCCGAAGGTTAGCACCTCACTTATAAGATGACGAGACGAAATGAAGTCACATGATCAGCTGATTTAGAAACTGATAGGCTCGCTAGAATTCTTGGTGTAAAGTACTGGTTTGGTGGGAGAAAATTCGCTCTCATCTCTTCTTGGGGAGAGATACTGTTTACAGGAGAGATTTTTACAGTTTCAGATGGTTCAGTTAAGGCCTCCGAGCCCATTCTTCGAGATGAAATGAAAGGTTCAGTGCTTCTCGCATTCGAAGTCTACTATGCAAGTTTAGTCCCAAGCCATGAGACACGACACTTTGAAGCTTTAGTTCGTGGACGAGCGACACGTTTTTATGGCTGGATCATTTTGATGCTGTAAGAACATTCATTAATATATTCTTGCAGTTCTCCGAGAGGTCCAACATACTTTTTTATCACCAAGGTAAAAAATTTGAATTTTCCAAGGAAATTATGAAACTAAAGAGAAAGAAATTTACAATCCCAACTTGTAACTTTTGAGTCATAGTCTTCAATTCGAAGGTAATCCTGGTAAATATCCTACTGGGGTTTTAACAGTGATAAGTCGTAACACAAGATGGCTTGTCTGAAGATTTTGCTTCTCATCTAAAGCGGATAGCTCCCCATGACGAAAAGTAGCCAGATTAATCCAAAGTAAAATGTTGCACTTGGTGAAGTTTCAGTGTCTAACCAGAGTCATGAGTATTCCAGAATATTTTATACAACTATCAAATTTTCAAAAAAAATCTCAAAATAAAACATAATTTTAAAGAAAATCCTTCAACTTGCAAAACAAAAAATCAATTAAAATCACATAAAAACCAAATCTCTTTTATAAAAGTAGCCAAAGTAGTTCGTACGAGAGGATTTGATGTCATTCAATATCACTAAGGATCATGAAAAATTAACTGTAAAAAGATCTTCAAGGTTACTAAAATTTCAAAAAATTTAATGTTTACAGAAGTCAAAAAATATATTTAAATGTAATTATTTTTGTGACTGAAAATTGTTTATAAAAAATAACCTGTGTTGTAAACATTCGATAATCCATGTTAATTTCATTAATATATTTCATGTATATAGTTATAGTTGGCTAGAATTACTTATGTTTATCTTATTAGTATGCCATATAACTAATTTAGGAACTTTAGCACCTTTATGTTTACTCTATGCTTCTACATTTAATATGTACTTAGTTGAATCTTCTCTCTCCTCATAATTTGAATTTATCTCATAGTGTTTTACAATGAGTTTCCAAATACTCCTCTCTTTTATGATTGATCCATATTTTATTATGATATCAAAGCAAAAAATTGTGTTAAAATCGTATTTTTATGCTACATAGATGAAAAAAATCTTAAACAATCGTAAAAAGTTGACAAGAATTTAAATTTAAAAAAATTAAACTTATAGCACACAAAATTCAATTTTTGGAGTCTAAATGATTTTTTTTTTAAATTTAAGATAAACTAGATACATATTAAATTTTGTGGTATTTTGAGTAAATCAGCTAGAATTTGAGTTGTTTATAGTTATGACGTTCATTCAAATACATCATTTTGCTAAATATAATTTTTGACTATACACAACTTTTGAATATTGCAATTTGAAAAATTAGCATTTGAAATGATATGTATGCTAGAACTTGATGAAATGAGATAATATTTGCTGACCGTATCTTTGACGATTTACTACAAGAATGAGATTTTTTCAAGACACTTCGAATATACTTCTGCCCCCATAACAGCTGAAAGCAACCTGAGATACATTTTGTAACACCATAGAATTTCTCGAATTTCAACACACCGATCCTAGTAGGTGGAACCCTGAGGCTAAATTCTCATATTTCTTCAAATGATACCTTAGGGCACAGCGATGGTGATTCATATTAAAGAGCTCCGATTGGAAAGAGCTGCAATCAAAAGAGGTTTTCCAGAAGGGCAAACCTTTTCTCAATAAATGTTTTCTTCTAAGAATGTCGAAAAGCGGGCGAGACTTTTGTTGGAAAATTTTGTATCATACCTATTACGTTTAACATCCGACTGGGACAAGTGACAATCTACAGAGCTGCGAGTTGGCACGATGAGCCCTATACGGAACTGAGCGTTTTCACAAGCAATCGTATTAAGTACAAATACAACCTGTTCATGGTTGATGGATAGACAGAAAGATGCGCCAGGCAAGGAGGTAGACATGAAGATTTTACTTTGAGGCCATACGAGGAATATATAAAACCGCTGGATGACAACATTCAAAAATTGCCCTGCCTATTTCCCTCTATTAATAATCGCCCTGCTGTGTCACAAGTTGTTGACATGTGATCGAAAGTGTCTCTTAGAAATTTTGTGTTATGACCTAAATGCTCCCATACATGTTAGAGACAGAAAGAGTGGAATGAACTAAGAAGTAATTTCGGCAGATACAAGTGGGTCAGGTACACATGCCAGCATTCTCTTTGAGTGTCTAGAGTGACTATGCATGGCCAGAGGTAGAGGTGAGGAGGGTGTTCTTCTGTTTTGTATAGTAGACTGTGCACTTTATGGATTATGTTCATTAAATGTTTATAACAGTATGTGGGTGTATAAAAAGTGTGGCCCTACTACCGAGTAAGAGATTCATGCTCACTATGAAGCACTTATGTAGTAATGAACATTTTCGAAACTGACTGAATAAGATAAAAGTGTGGCCCTACTACCAAGATAAAACGTAGGTTAACCTACATTTTATCTTGGACTTTGTACAAATAATTGGGACAAAAATCTTTAATATCAAATATTTGGAAGGCATTTAAATGACATGACAATAAAAAGATTCAGGTTCTATTCTCCATAGAGAACATCCAACTTTGCTCTTTGACTTTAAATTTGTTAGTGTAGAAAGTAGTGTGGAGTTGTAGCCAATCAAGTAACGTTGAAGAAACGTCAATGAATAAAAAGTCAATCTCCTCGGTAGTACATACCCAAACATATGATACATATTAAGAATTTACTTATAGATATTTGTAAGGACTTATGTAGTGGCATCTCTAATTAGGTGGGTGCGTGTATGCAAGAGTAGATACAATAGTTAGAGCCGGTTGTGTAGTTAGTGTCGGTCACACTGGAACCACCGTTAGGGGTCTTAGGGCTCAAGGGATATAGTTCGAATTAGGGATCCTTGGATGGCAGTTTTTGAAGTTGAGCCTTTGAGAGTGTGGCCATAGTGGATAGTAGTTAGTGTGAGAACCTCTAATCTTTGAAGCACAAAGTGGGTTTGGCTTGACTTTAATCTCTTTTTTATGCGGAGTGTCCTTGTGGACATTTTGAGAGTAGAAAAGATTACTTCAAAAACTCAAATTGGATTATGTGGTGAGAACTGTGAGTTCTTGGAACGCTGAAGGTGTTTTGATGAGTTTGGGATTGATGGTAGCTTTGATCTGTTGGTTGTTGAGTGTGTTGGGCGTTGATGGAGTGTAACTGGTGGTGGTGATCTAGAAGTAGAGTTGATTCGAAGTAGATGCAATCGATTTCAAATTTCTGTATTTTCTATTTTAGTGTAAATCCAAATTAGGAATTTTCGAGGGTGAAAGCGCTGTTGGAAATTGACGAAGTGGGTCGATACTTCTAGTTATCTTGGGATATTAAATTGAGATAAGCCGAAAAATATTTCAAACAGAAATGCTTGAAGTCCAAGATCTTGTGTTTTGAAGTTTTCGGATCGAAAGTAGGTGAATCAAGCTATCATATTATCATATAGTGTTTGTTTGATCTGAAATTTGATGGCGTGATAAAAGATGTAAAGTTTATCGCGCTGGAGTAGAGACATCAAACCCAAGGTTTTATAGTGTCAGAATTACAAAATTTTGACATTAGGGGTTTGAAATCGAAGTTGAAGATTTTCAGAGTCCTGTAGAAGTTTCAAACGATGTCTGTTTGCGAAAAGAAATTTACGTTAGGTAGCAAATTGAAAAAGGCTAGTTTAAGACAACGCCTTTTATAGCAAGATTACCAGTGTTAGATTACAATCTGGAGAGCAAAAGATCTCCAAAATCGAGTTTTTGGATTTACAAATGCCCTTTTGAGGCTATGTCAGTCCGGGTTGGGTTGGTTTGACCCCTTTGATGGATGTTTTTGAGATGGAGTATTGTTATTTATGTTTCTTGTGATTGATATACCTCCATCTCTGCTTCCTGTTTGTGCATCACGTTTGTTTGTATTGGTGCTTTGTTGTTTGGAGTGTTGGAGCTCATGTGTGCTATCGATAGTGAGGCTGGATTTGCGGACTAGTTAGACTATCCATGTTTCTCCCCAGTGAGACAGGACTTGCGGACCTATAGATTGGGTGAGTGCTTGTGGTGATGGCAGGTTTCATGTTGCTCTTGTGTTAGCATCTTGTGATGTCTGGGTACCTTCTGTTGTAGTTTTTGGTCCCAATTGCTATTTCTAGTTCCAATTGGGATCTTGTTCTTGTATGGTTATGGAGGTGATACATTGGTGTCATAGTGGAATTCTCTGGAGGTTCTAGAGGAGAGACTGCTCGGGTTAGCATTGGGTGCACCCGTAGCGGAGTGCGGTACCAACCTTGGCCTTTGAGGTTCACCGAAGACTCCGACTTGATTTTAGAGAATGACGGAGCTGAGCTTGGTGATATCTTGGAGTGTGTACCCAAACCATTGTTGTGGGACATAGACAATATCTATGGGGCCACCAAGGGTCCCAGACAATATTCGGATACAATTGGCACTATTGAGTTAGATGACTTCATCCAAGAGTTTGACTCATGATGTGATTTACAATGGATGTGCAACTCTACATTTTTTAGTCCGTTCATGGCTTGGAAGGGATTATTCTAACATTTGGAGGGTCTGCCGATGGATGATTATCATGAGTTCATGCGTGAACACCTTGAGGAGATTGAATTCTGGAGACAATATTGGTCTCCAAACTATATTTCTATTACTTTAGGTATAGTGTTTGGTGATTTGAATTCATCCTTCGTACCTAGCACTGATGCCACAATTGGAGTTAGTCAAGTTGGGAACAGTTTAGAGGTCCCAACCTTTAATTCTATTTTAAAGTTCTTTGCACGATTGAGGAGAGACTACCAAGGGATGAGAACTGACAAGCTACAAGGCTTGCATGAGTTTCAACGGAAGACTTGGGGGAGTCTTTGAGAGTCGTATACCCAAATACATCGGTTGATCAATGTTACCCATGGGGTCACAAAGGCACAAGCTGTCCAATATTGATATGGGATATTGGACAGGGAGTTGAGACGTAGAGTGAGAGATGTTACCTTACTACATGAGACATCACATACGTTTGATATTATGTTTTGTCTTGCTGAGCGTATTGAGCTCAACATGCAAGAAGAGAGGGTGATGACTACTAGATTCAACAATGATTCATCAACTTCTCCACGTTACTAGTCTACAACACAAACCCGGAGTGGTTCTGGTAGACATGTGGGACAGTCTCGACCATCCGGACAAAGTGGTGAAGGTGATGCATCCATACCATTGCCATCCTTTTAAGGTCAACAATCAGTTTTTGGGATGGTGTGTTGGCGGATCTCATCACAAGAAGGATTGCCTTCAAGGTCAAAGGATGGATTTTGTTTGATCAAAATTATGTGAGCATTGTCACATACATGATCATGTGATGGATCGATGTTTTGATCTCCATCTAGAATTACGATCAACAAGAGTTGCGATGAAAGTCCCTGGAAGAGGACGAGAAGTTCAAGGTGGCAGGGGTGGTGGTAGAGAACCAACCCCTACTCAGGCGTTAGCCCATGAGGCTAGTCATGAGGTGAACATGGCATCTCGACTGGAGCAGTTGGAGCAGAAGATAGCAAGTATGGCTATAGCCCAAGAAAGATCAGATTCTGGAGCTGATGCCTCTACATCATATGATGGAGATGTTATGGAGTACATGTGTGTAGTGGCACATCCATGTGCAGTTGCTGTGACTCGTAGTGCAACACATATTACTTAGTCCAAAGGAGCATATGTGAAGTTGGATCCACAAAGAGGGGAGGCTAGCCGATAGGTTAGACTTCCTTAATCTTTCACATTGTATGAGGCATTGAACACCTCATCCATGGCTCCTAGACGACCTATTGGAGAGATGAGGGTGCAAGCCAATGTGGATGTACTTGGAAATGAAGCAAGTAGGGACCATCCATCAACATCGTCTGAGGTAGCATCCACCGCAATGTTGGGGGCGGCAAAGACTCTTGTTCATTCTCATGTTTTTTCAGCCAAGGATTTATTGGCATTGTGGGTGTCATCATCCCATGTACTACGATTGGCATCCACATTTTTCAAAAGCAAAGAGGATGTGCTGGTTGCTTCTAGTAGAGTGAGCACTTGTAGTGTTGATCCTGGGATCATGATACTAGTGGAACTTGGCAAGCTGCTGCCGCTTGAATGATGGAGTTACCA
Organism: Marchantia paleacea; assembly: GCA_014180765.2. Taxonomy (NCBI): domain Eukaryota; kingdom Viridiplantae; phylum Streptophyta; class Marchantiopsida; order Marchantiales; family Marchantiaceae; genus Marchantia; species Marchantia paleacea. Next base: position 358,955 of record MUAA02000145.1, read on the forward strand.
GCAAGGCCGGCATACGAACGTACCAGAGTGTCATTAAGTAAGGTGATGTTGGACAACATGAGTGGTGTCTTCTGTTTGGTCGGACCTTCAAGAAAGGTTTATCAACCTCAATGCGTGTTGTTGGATTTCGGTGCCCAACCCCTTATGTTGGGTAAGGATGCACTGCTTGGTCTTGGTTTACGAAAGACCAATGTGGAGAGATGTCCATTTCAGATTCAGACATCTCTTGGAGGTTCTAGTGATGCCCATCACCATACATCACCCGGATGGAGTTGACTATGCAAGTGCAACCATATCATGTCACAGACAGCTCTACAACGCGAGCACGTGATGTGGTTATACTTGCAGAGTCCTATGATGTATTTGTGGGTACGGCAATGTTATACCCTATGGGATTTAACATTTATTATTGGGAGAATGCATCCTCTTATCGGCCAAGTTGGCAATCTGGCGAGAACCGAGTGAGTCGATTAATTAAAGGTTCTAGGCCTTTACCAAGTGGAGGTTTGGCGTATGTTGCAGCCTTCAGTACTTGTGTTACTTGGCCTGATGATTTGTTGGAGGGCAACATGGATGCACATGATAATCCTTGTCTAGAGGATGTGGCTATCATGCCAAGTCTTAGTGGAGTAGTGTCATCCATGTTGGATGGATCACTAGGTACTTCATGTATGCAGCTACGACAAATGGCAGATCACCTCATACATCAGACTTGGAGTGAGTCTTTTGCTCCGGAGAGGGAGGAGACAAAGGAAGTTATTTCCACTTCCACAATGTTGTCACCTTTAGATACAATGCCTACTGATTGACAGTATCTAGAGGAGGGTATATGTGTGCTGGATTTGTTTGGTGGGATTAGCACAGGTTTGGCTGCTATTTTGCAGTCTGGCATATAAGTACATCGATACTTGTATGTGGAGCGAGATGAGATTGCAAGGCGCGTCTCATTACACCATGTGACATAGTTGGTGCGGAGATATCCAGATCTTCTACCATTATTGGCGGTTGAAGGATATTAGCAAGCCATATCGTTAGATATTTTATTGCAGGGGGCCTAAGACCTTGCTTGGAATGGCACCATACATTTGGTTATTGTTGGATGGCCATGTCAAGGACACACACTTACTGGTAATGGTCATGGGCTACAAGATTCACGTTCTAGCATGTTTTGGGAGATGTTACGTGTGTTACGTCCTCTCTAGTCACAGTAGACCTATTCTCCGGCATACATTTTGGAATGTTCAATTGTTGGGTGATCCACATGCACGGGTGATGACAAGTGCACATCAAGTGCGGTCATGGATTGGACCATGGGTATTGCTGGATGCAACGAGAGTAGGATCTCGTGCACACCGTCCATGTTTATGATGGACAAACCTTCTTTCAAGGGAGGTTTTATTGCGAGCATATGACGGAGTGGAGAGGCCCTCACATCTCATAGTGGAGAGTATTTTGGAAGTGGGTAGACATTCCCATGCAGTGGTCTACGCTAATAGGTCACCCATGGCAGTGGTGAACTTTGTGGGTGAGCCAAGAGTTGCATTATCCATGTTGTTGAGTTATCCAACTTCCCATGTCTATAGAGAGGGAGGACCTTGACTTGATTGGAATTCTCACTTGCAGCGGTTGGTGAAATCCAATGATGAAGAGAGAGAGAGAGAGAGCGAGCTATGGGATTTTGTACATGTAATATAGCAGTACCTACATTATCAGAGGCATCACAATGTCAGGTTATGGGTTAAGCTATGGACCTAAACTATTTGACATGGATTGTGAGCCTCGGATTGGCTAAGCAGAGATGCATGCGGTCCACATGTGTGACTACAAGATCATTGATAAGCTCTTGACCTACCGAGACGGTGGAGGCCAAAGCTGGGGACGAGAAGTGGTCTTATGAGGATGTTAGAGAAGGAGAGGTAGGGTCTTCTTCGAATATGGTTGGAGTTTTTTGCGCGGAGCAAGCGGTGGTTATCACTATAGACCTTTGTGATACAACACAAGAGGTTACAACTACAACAGCAGGAGTTGTTCACACTGAGATAGTGGAGCCCGGTATGAGAGAGCAGAAAAAGCTTTCTACTCAAGAGGTTATCATTTAGAAACCATATACTACGTCTTCTATCTCTAGTGTCGATGGAGAGGAGATTTGGGATATTGAGATTGATCCCAAAGTGACAAGAGAAGAAAGACGTAGGGTGTGGAGGTTTCTGAGGAGTTTCAAAATCTGTTTTGCCTTCAGTATGAAGGATTTAGGCTATATGAAGGGACTTGGTATACGGATTGACTTGACAACTGATGCATCAGTCTTCCATCGTCCCTATCGATACGGTGATATGGAGAGAGATCTGATCCAAAGAAGGTGTCAAGACCTTTTTGAGGCTGGATTAGTGGAGATATCATATGGAGAGTATGCCTCTACTATGGTGATGCCAGTCAAGAAAGATATACATGGCAATTATACAGATAGACATATGTGTGGTGACTACCGATCTATCAATCGATAGATAAAATCTGATCGATATGCTATGTTTATACCTGAGGAGATCTTTGATACAGTTGAGCATGCAAAGGTTTTCAATACATTGGATTTACGAGCAGGATATCATCAGTTACGGATTCGAGATGAGGATAAAGCCAAGACAGCCTTTTGGGCAATTGATTCGCATGACAAGCATGTGTTGTATCAGTGGAAATTCTTACCATTTGGGTTGAAGAATGCATCTGCTGAGTTCCAAACAGTGATGGATAGGATCCTAGCCGGACTTGATTGTGCCCGAGCCTACATCGATGATATTCTATTTTATAGTGCTATAGTGAGGGAGCATGAGATACATTTGCATGACATATTTGAGCGACTTATTGCTCATGGCCTCAATTTGCATCTTGGAAAGTGCAAGTTCTTTCAAGAGCAAGTAGATAACTTGGGTCATACCATATACCGAGGAGGATTGGGAGTTCATCAAACCAAGATGGAGGCAATCTTGCGTATTCCACAACCCTCAGATGTGAGTAGGGTTCGAGCCTTCCTTGGACTTGCAAACTTTTATCGTTGATACGTGCGAGGATTTAGCACTATTTCCAAAGTCTTGACAAAGCTAGATCAAGAGTGGCGTTGGGGAGATGAACATGAGAGAGCTTTTGTTGAGCTCAAGGTAAGGTTGACATTTGCCCCTATTTTGAGAAGACCTGTGAGAGGTCGTCCGTTTCAAGTACATACTGATTGGAGTATGTTGGGTTTGGGAGAAGAGTTTATCCAACATGATGATGAGGGGAAGGAATTTGTAGTGGCTTATGCAAGTCATTTCAACAATGAAGCAGAGTCAAAGTATAGTTCTTATGAAGGAGAATGTTTGAAAGCTGTTTGGGCAGTGGCACATTTCATATGTTATTTGTTTGGAAACTCCTTCACTCTCATCACTGATCATCAACCATTGAAATGGTTGATAGAATCATATAAGTTTACTTGAAAGCTTGCACGAAAGGCTCTTATCCTACATGAGTATGATTTCACGGTTGTTCGTAGACCTGGAGTGGTGAACTGTGATGCGGATGGGTTAAGTTGAAACCCATGTACAAGTCAAGTTGACGAAATCAAGGCTCGATGGCACGGTGATATTGATGAGGAGATGGTGCCGGGTTGGCATGTATCTGACTTTTTGAATATATTGGCGCTTGAGAGCTATATGATATCTCTTTTGGGTCAGAGAGCATATATGTTAGCCTTGAACGTTGAGACTGAGGATGGTTTGATGGTAAACCGAGACATCCATGACGACATGGTGGTGTTGGAGTATCTTCGTACATGCTTTGGTGGGCACTTTGAGTGCAAAGGAGTGGGATCGAGTCTTATAGAGAGCTCAACGGTTCATATGGAAAGGTAGACACCTTCTTTGAGTATGGGGAGATGGCAGCGTTCGTGTTGTGCCACTTCCATTCTAGAGAGAACAGTTGGTCAAACATGCTCATGAGGAGTTAGGTCATTTTGGAGTAAAGCGAACATATAGCTTATTTCAAAGTCACTATTGGTGGAGAGGTATGCAAATAGAGTTGCAATAGTTTGTGGCCAAATATATGGTATGTGATCGTGTTTGAGCATCATTCAATGCCCCTACATCACAATTACATCCTCTACCAATTATGGGACTTGATTATCTTTGGAACTTGGATTTTCCAGGACCTTTTCCATTGACTATACGACATCATCAATATATGTTGGTCATGGTGGAGCATTTTTCCAAGTAGATTGAGTTGGTGGCCTTGCCCGACAAGTCAAGTGAGGGAACAACTTATGTGTTCTTAGCTACATTGCTTAGCCGATTTGGTGCAGTAGCATAAGTGTTGATTGATCAGCGTATTGAGTTTTTGGATGAGTTTCATGCTTTGTATGATCGACCGTTGATTGATCATCTTACCTTCTCAAGAGATCATCCCAAGGCTGATGATCTAGCAGAGAGAGTTGTTCAAACGGTGAAGAGAGAACTAAGAAAGTTTGGCTTGGAGAAAGATCATGTGGGAGACTGGGACATCCAGCTATCATGGTTGGCCATGGGTTATCAATTTAGCCGGAAAGCATCTCTAGTGTCATTCTCACTGTACTTTTTATTATATGATAGAGATCCAGACTTACCTGCAGCTATTCATCGAGAGTCAACTGAAGTTTTGGACTTTCATAACCCTGATGTTTGGGTTAGGGTGTGTTCTCAAAGGGCAGAACTCTTCCGTAGAGTAATGCCCATGGCATTTGAGAACCTGGTTATTGCTCATCATAGAGATACTTTGCGTTATGCTTCCATCCGAGGAGGTGGATATCGACCTTCAATTCGCAGATTTCATGTTGGTGATTATATTTACTTACAGCAGAGTGTAGCAGAGTGTACCGACCACATTGGATATTACGGCTAGTCGCACAATTCTAAGAGTACATGAGGTTTTATCTTCTGGAATTTTGGTATTGGAGGGTCATGATGGTGTGATTTGGAAGGATCATGTGTGTAATTGTGCGTCATGTCACCTTTCAAACATTGATGGAACTATGGATCCAAGCCTGGCAGTTGTGTGTGCAGGCTTGAGATGTATGTTATGTGGATCAGCTGGTGGTGCAGCCAGTATTTTGATTTATGATTCTTGTTTGAGAGGATGGCATATGTCATGTTTGACACCTCCTTTCAATACGGTGCTCAATGGATGGTGGAGATATCCTCGATGAGTTTAGCAGGCAAGCAAGTCTGACTATTACATGGTATGGATTACAGATAGGCAACTAACGATAGGACATTGTAGCACCCGGCCTCCTGATCTTAGCCCCATGAAGGGCATATCATGTTATGGACTAGATGACTTCCTAGTGTTAGAGGGACCTAGATGCATGTTAGGGGGACGATTGTGGTACACTTGTGTTGGTGTATGACGATCTATGTATTGTGATGTTTGATATGACAACGATATATTTTGTGATGCGTATGTATGTGCACGACATATTTCAAGGTGTCAACCGCATATCAAAGCTATGGTACAAACTCCGATAGAATATTTATGAACGTTTAATGAGTACATACGTACAAAGCCTATGTCCTGATTAGATTCCAAAAAATAAATATCGACCAACCTATATCAATCTATATATATCACATCAATTCCCTGTCAGAACAACATTCCACGATTTATCAAATGGGCACCGATTATAATGGGATGAACATCTTCAGATCAAAATTCCATATGAAGATTTTCTGTCCAACATTTAAGGAGGATCCCTGTATGAAACTGAGTCAATGAATTTGAACTATACATTTTTCTCCTAAGAGTACCTTCAAAATGGTATGCTTAAGTCAAATCAACGACATTCACGCCGACAAGTTTACAGTGACACTCATGTAATCTGTTGGCCACAAAACGATACTGAAAAACCCATGAAGTGACGAGTTGTTACTGCACGCATTTCACTGCTTTGAGCGACTTTGCGAGACGTTCCTCCAATCAGAATGGACGTGCCATGCAGCAAGTCCACTATGAGGGCAAATTGCACACAAAATGATAATTTTGTTGGAAATATATGGGACATGGTTTTCACTCAAGAATTTGACTTAAACCTAATGCATACTTCCTTACCAAAAATAAATGATGGAAATAAGTTTGAAGAAGGTTTGGTAAGAGCGATTGGGAGAAAACTTCCCCCAAAAATTTACTTCATTTAAATCTGTTGGTGGACCTAATAGAGAATTCTAAAATGAAAATAAAATAAAATATATCACTATGTGTAAAAGATCTAACCGTAGAAGGAATGTCCAGTTAAATTTAAGTACACATAAGGTATGAGAGGAAGTAACAAATCAACCACATGATGATAACGTTACAAGTTGAGTGAATTATTACAGTCAAGAAATCAATCGAGGTCTTATTATAAAATAAAAATTTATCATATAAATACAATTTAGATAAACAATGTAACCGGTTGTATCTTTTTTAATTATATTTTAGGTAGTTTTGGTTGGTAATCAACAAATGTGTAAACCAAACCATGTAGAGTTGTACTTGAAGTATATGAACCACGTTAGAACTTACCTGTCCTCTTGTGTGAATTCAGAAACCCAGCGATTTATTCCTGGCCTGTTCTTGGTTCTATATATAAGCCAAAGTTCACATCTGACACTTCTGTATCGGGGCAAAAATATCAATAATTGAAATTCTTATGTGTTTGTTCATGGCTTAAACCATGGGACCATGTTTCGCAAGTGCAAAGGCAAAAATTTATGAGGACTGCGCTATCGGTCTTGAACAAGAAGAGAAGATATCATGAGTTCTTGAAATTTTCAACCGAAATTTCAACCTAAAGCTTGGTGAAGATCTGTATGTAGATTTTGATGTAGTTTAAACTGCTTATACAGTTGAACGAAGATGTGCTTCTCTGGGTTGCGTCCGTAATTCAAATTGGAACTGATTTTTACCAAACATTACAGTGTGACCATGGATTAAGACGTTCGAAGTCTAAGGAACGCATCACCAAACTTCTAGAGAGACTGTGTGGGAAGAAAATGTCATTGCAGTGTCAATGCATTACTTGATATTGACAAAGGTGATGTCATGGAAGGGTAAACACGAAAATGTAAAGCATCAATTGATATTAGGACTGGACAGCATGATACCTCGGAAAATCACATATACTTGTAGAATGGACAGAGTTTTCCATTCTGACGGGGTAATCTTTTTGTAAAAGTTATACATACTTGTGCATTGTATATACCTTAGTGGCTAATTCTTTGAATTATATTTCAGATCATCTTTGTTGTTGATTTAAAATTGCGTGCATTTACTCACATATGATTAGACACTAAAAATAAGAGCCATGTCACTGTTAAGCGCATGCAAAACTTTAAATGATTGATTCCGACCATTTCTGATACAATTTACGCATGTTAAAAATGATGCATTCCAAATGTTGGTTTCTAATAAATCATGTTAATTGTATTGACATTTTAATATGGAAGTAAAGTTGGATTGAGAAGGAATATGTATGCTTAGTCCACAGTTACACTTCTTACGGCCTGGAAATGTGATTCCAGTCTCAAATGCTTTTATTTACTTTTTCGTAGCAAACTTTCCTTCCACAGAATTAAGAAAAAAAAGACAAAGTACAAGAAAAGAAGACGTCCAACATCCAAAAATGTTTAGCTTTGACATGAGAGTTTTTGTTAAATATCATGGTGCCCGGATGTGCTATGGACTGGATTCCTATTTTGACAAAAGTCTTCTTAGCGCTCTCATGTGACCTGCAAGTGGCATCGCTCATCATCATTGCAGTGACTTAGATATCCGGATCCTTTTTCCTCTGATTTTAAAATTGTTCCAACAAGAAAACCAACAAAAGTTAATACTGTTCAGAACTGAAGGACGCCATCGTTACGAAGACTCAAACGAAACTATGAATCTTTCATTCATGTCCTATGGGTCTGAAGGGTGCTCGGACGGCAAACTACCTCGCGGAAAAGCGGCTTATGTAATGTCTGCTCACGATATTGGGAAATTATTGAACATTCCAAAAGTGATATCTTCGATGCTATGTGAGGAACTCTTGAGAAAAGAATTCACGGTTGTAGAGAAAAATGTACTGGAACTTGATGTACTAAACCCTGAACTTATGATCACTATCCGACGCTCGTCGTTTCCAAGATTATGCCAACTTTCTTGCTATCTTCGTTTTGTGGAAGATAAAATAAAGATAACAACACTTGGCGCAGCTCATTTTCTTCTTTTCCATTGTTTATAGAACACAAGGGAAAGTTATTTCAGTATATATTGTCTAGGTAAAGTGTACAGTCTTCCCTTCTTTACGCACCATACGGGATCAAAATGAACCTCAACCTTGAAATCCAAAATAAGTGGAAATCAAGTTGTAACATAACTCATTATATCCAACTCAAGCAAAAATCACAAGCAATGTTTATCTCACATTGATGAAGTTGACAACTATATGGTTAATGTTCGAAAATTCATCGGAAGAACCTCATTTGAAACTATTTAACATAAAATAACTATGAAATTTTAATACAAGTTACAAGATTTTAATAAGATTTGAAATCGTGAATAAAAATATTCATTTGCAGAATGAAATAATTACCCAAACAAAATATACACATTTCAAGATGTAAAAAATATTTTTTAAAGACAAACAAATAAAATATTTAACTCAAATTCTATAAAAAAAATTTAATTATTATATTAATTTATAATTTATAATTAAAAAAAATATGATTAATATTTTTATACATGCAATAATAAAATTATAAATATATTAATAAAACTGCATAAATTTTAATTAAATTTTCAAAATTATAATACCACAAAATTTATCAGCATTACTAATTGTGTGATATAAAATGATAAGTTGATTTCAATTCAATATTTTAAAAAGATTTATAATCTTCATATTTTTTCAGCATAATTATCAATAAATTATGGATGATTTGTTCAACATAAAAATTGATTATTTACATCAATCAAATTTGTGTGTAGATAAATTATGTATAAAAAATAATTTATCTATACAAAAATAATCAAGAGATTTCTAAGCGTTGAATTTTTTTATATTTTTATATTTAAATATTAAAAATTAATATTAAAAATCATAAATACGTAACTTAATTTTTACTTTTTAATTTTTTTAACATATTTATTTTTCCTCAAATATATTTTAAAATTTAATTATTTTTCTAGTCTTATTTAATTATTTTGAATAAATTATTTATTATTATTTAAACGAAATATGAATTGGAATATTTTTTCTTATTTATAATGTATTTTCTTCAGATTATATATTTTTATATGTTTAATTATATTATCATAAAATTATTATTATTACTTTAAAAATCATTTTTATTATAATTCCAAAGGGTCAACAGCCCTGAAGGTACTTGACTATAAAGAAAGACCTCTATGGATATTAGGCTCCAGGAGTAAGATAACTTAGCTTGGCCCCCGCTGATTGTGTCATGCCACTTACTTCGTTGTTTCTCAGAAGAAAAAGGGGAAAAAAAAGGAAAGACGAAGTAAAATATGGTATTTTATGGTACGAAGGAAAAAAAACTGAAAGGGTATTTTGAATTCAAGTTTGTGGAATTTAATACATTACGTATCAATCACACACAAGAGGAAAAACTCGTAACATGACAAATCACTATTAATCATCGTGAAATAAATTCGATAATTGAAATGAAAATCAAAAACATATAAATCCAATAAATATGGAGCAACCCTAAAGGTGCTAAAGGCTTATTTAGGTCACAAACAATCTATGTGGCATATCATTAAAATATATATAATTTATTTTAGTTGGAATAATATACTCAAATATATCATTTTTTTAAGCACGTAATATATGAAGCTTGATATACATTCCAGTTTATTGCAAAATCATGTACATCAAGTTTAAACCTAGAATGTTCAAACTTGTCTTTAGAAAAATGCTTTGTGACTACATTAGCAAACCAATCTTCAATAATCAATAATTTAAAATCTATCGTACATGCAATGATTTTATCATAAATAAAGTGATGCATCTTAATGTAGTTTATCTTAACATGAAATACATGATTACTAGCTAATTGAATGTGATTTATGTTATCATCATACATTATAATTGAGTTCGATAATATCCATCCTGTTGGTCTGAATCAGCAATACACGGAGAAACACACATACAATCAAGAGTCGACATAGGAAATACGTGGTTCACCTCACTAAGACTACGTCCACAAAATACACATAGTTATTGAATAACCTAATTGTGTCACATAGAGCTTGAGCCAGCCCTCTTATATAGTAGTACCAGCCCTAGTCCTAGTCTAACTAAATATAATCAAACTAACCAGAGTTACTCAAGACCTGAGTTAACTCCTAACAATCTCCTCCTTGACTCATGTCTTGGGGTCTCTAACTCTTGTTATCCATATACATACTCCACAGAAAGTCCTAGAAGGAAACCTGAAGCATAGGCCCTCCTGTAAACAAGTATTAACTAGAACTAAGCCGTAGCCTAACTAGGAACGAGTAAAACATATACAAGAATCAAACAATTGCTAGAGTAACTCTACTAGTGTTCCTTGTGCAAAGCCTGCATAGTAGCACAATGCCTCATGAAACTCTCTAAGAGAATAACTTTGGTCAAAACAACTACTGGATTGAGTTTACCGTCAAACTTGACTAGCTCAACCTTCCTATCTTTGATAAAGTGATTTCTGATATCGATGTGCTTCACCCTTCTATCCATCACTTGATTTGTTGTAAGATGTAAGGCACTCAGACTATCACAATGGAGATTTACAACATCCTGTTTCAATCCCATCTCAGTGATAAGTCTGTTCAACCAAATAGCCTCCTTTGCTGCTTCCGCTGTCGTGTTGTGACGCGGCTACTATGAGAAGATGATGACATGTGTCATCTTCAGAGCTGTTGTCATGACGGCGATACTTTAGGTTAGGGTAACAGATGGCATTGTAAAGCTGTAAAGAGCTAGTGAGATCTAGACACATCACCTTGCTGACTAAGGAGCTTATTTGATTGAAGTGGAGTCGGCGTGGGGGCGTGGATAGGGGACAACATGATCCTCAAGATGTACCATTGTCGAGTCCATTTGTGATCAACATCTGGTGTCTTCATCATGATCTCTTTTGGATATACTTAGCAGGTTTCAAGTTGTCATTTTAACTCTTATTAGTGACAACTCATATTGTGTATAGGATGTCTAAGTAGAGTGTTTAGGATAGTTGTAAAGCTCTAAGTTTCAATGGAGCTAATTTGGCCACACTAGAGGTCAAAATAGCATTCTCCATTCCCATTGGTCTAGGAGTTTTGACAAATGAGGGCTCTTGGGCAACTTCTTCGAGGTTTTGAGGAGTTTTGAAGACCTTCTAGGGGGACATTCGGAGATCTGAGGATTGGGTTGGAGAGCTGACGGGACGAGCTACGACGTGGGCTCAAGAATGGATGGATTTGAAGGATTTGTCACTATGAAGTGATGATTCAAAGTTAGAGTGAGAAATTTAGACCTTTGAGTGTATTTGGGGAGTTTCTGAAAACCTTACGAGGATTTTGGGAGATCTGAGTCAACAGAGATATAGTTTTCAACTTAGGCTTGTGTTTTGATTGAAGTTTTGACTCGATTGGACGAGTTTTGAGTACAGAGAGATAGCTTGAAGTTTGTATATACAGTCAGAATTGCAGGACTGCACTGACCTCCACGAAGTTAGTATAGAGATCATATCTTTTGATATCAAAAATTTCTGTCAATAAAACTTTGCACAGTTCAATTTCTGATGATGAGTGACCTTCTCATAAAATCTGGGAGCAATTGAAGTCAAGGATTGGGATGTGTGATGGGTTTTGTACACAGGGATCTGCATATTGTCTTGTGTTACAGTGGGTAAATAACCAATTGTTTTGAGAGATGTAGAAAAGAAAAACATTTGAAACTTTTCTGAGTAATAGTAAGGGTTGTGGAGCAATTTTCTGTAAAGTTTGAGCGAAAGTTATTGGTCCAATCATCAGATATCATAATCTTCTTCCGCTGAAGTTTTACCGGCTATAATGTGGAGTGCTGAGGAGAAGAAGAAGAGATTGTCAACTCACACGAGGTTCTAGAGGGTTCTTCTACAGCCAGGCGCTCGGGCATTCTCAGAGCAAAGAAATGTCCATGCGACACCGTTGCTACTACATATTCGGCTTCCGTAGTTGACTGAGCTATGCACTTCTGCAAGGTAGATCTCCAATTAATGCATCCACCTCCAAACACATACCCAATTGTAGACTTCCTCTTGTCCAGATCTGGTCCATAGTCAGCATCAACGTAACCCAACAAGGATTTGGCATTGTCCAATAAACGATCAAACAAAAGACCATATTCCTTAGTACTCTTGAAGTACCTGAGAATCCACTTCACAGCTTCCCAATGCACCTTCCCTGGATTTGACATGTACGTGCTCACCTTTGCCATAGCTAGAGCAATATCAGGTCTAGTGCACACCATCAAATACATGAGGCTGCCCACTGCCTTGTCATAGGAAATTGACGACATCTTTCCTCTCTCAGTTGCATCAATTGGACATTGAGGTGCCGAGAGCTTTAAATGTGCCGCTAAAGGAGTCCACACTTCTTTAGAGTCTGCCATGTTAAAACTGTCAAGCACATGCTGAATGTACTTGCCCTGACTTAACCATAGCTTCCTTTTCTTCAAATCCATGTGAACATACAGACCTAATATCCTATTGGACTTACCCAAATCCTTCATCTTGAATGCAGATTTCAGTTGCCTCTTGCATCTATCGAAGTTGGATTGTTCCTTTTCCAAAATGAGCATGTCATCCACATAGAGTACTAGAATAATGAGGCTAAAGATCTCATTATTCACCTTTTTCATGTAAACACATGGATCACACAGACTCCATGAAAATCCTTGTGCTTTCATGAACTCATCAAACCTTGCATTCCATTGCCTAGGAGTTTGCTTCAATCCATATAGAGATTTGAGCAATCTACAAACTAACTTCTCTTGACCTTTCTTCTCATAGCCAGTAGGTTGTCTCATGTAGATTTCTTCCTCCAAAGATCCATATAGAAAAGATGTGAAAACATCCATATGATCCATAACTAGACCAAATATCACAGCAAGTGCACATACCAGACAAATTGTAGCATACTTTGTTACATGTGAGAAGACTTCATTGTAATCCACACCTTTCTCTTGTGTGAAGGCCTTAGCCACCAACCTGGCTTTGAAGATCTTCTTCTCTTCATCCGTTGGATTATCCTTCAACTTGTACACCCACTTGCTATCAACCAAAGGTTGACCCTTTGGAAGCTCCACCAGCTCCCAAGTCTTGTTCTCAACAAGCGATTGCATCTCACGCTGCATAGTAATATCCCACTCAAGCTTATTGATAGAGGCTTGAGCTTCTCTATATGAACAAGGTTCTCCTTCTTTCAAGATCAACGCATTGCCATCATCATTCTCAGATTCAATATCATGATCCTCAAGAATAGATGAATCAGCCCATGTTCCATACCTTACGAGAGCTCTACTAATCCGATTTGATGATCTCGTAGTAGATGGTCCTGGGTGATCTCCATCATTTCGTGCCGTGTCTTGAGGCTCAGCAACGACAACTTGCTCCTCCAATTCCTGTTGTTCATGAATTTGCTCCATCTGTTTTGGAGCTTCTCCTTCTGACGCATCATTAAACCCATAATGATCAATCTCCTCCTCAACAACATCCGTGAGTGGAGATTTGCCATTGTCAGTACGGGGAGCTTGAGATATCTCCCCCTCTTTCAATGATATGGGCTTATCAAAAGAAACATCCCTACTGACAATCAGCTTACAAGCTACAGGAACCCATAGCCTATAACCTTTCACACCACTTGCATATCCAAGAAAATGACACTTCTTGGATGTAGGATCCAACTTGATCCTATTCTCCTTAGGTATGAGAGGATAAGCCGTACAACCAAAAATTCTCAAATGACTATAATCATCCCTCCATTTGTGCCTCAATTCAAACGGTGTCAAGAGATCGATTGCACTTGAAGGAGACAGATTTACCAAATACACTGCGGTATTTGAAGCTTCGGCCCAGAATTCATATGGTAAACCAGATTGGCTCAACATACTACGCACCTTCTCCAATACTGTTCGGTTGAGCCTCTCAGAAATAACATTTTGTTGCGGAGTATAAACCATGGTGACATGACGCGTGATCCCCTCCTCTTTGTAGTAACTTCTAAACTCCTCAGAAGTATACTCCTCGCCATTATCCGAACGTAGATATCTCACCTTGTGACCAGTCTAAGTCTCAACTTGGGCTCTCCAACTTTTGAAAGTTGCAAAGACTTCAGATTTTTGTGTGAGAAAATAGACCCACACAAATCTTGATTAATCATCAATAAACGATACATAGTACCAATTCCCAAAATGTGAGGCTTTAGGAGAGGGTCCCCACACTTCACTATGTACATACTCAAGTAACTCTTTGGAACTATGAATTCCAACACCAAAGGCTTTTCTATGTTGCTTGCCCATAACACAATGCTCACAAAATTCCATGTCAACTTTATCTAAACTAGGTAACAAGCCCCTATCTCGAAGGAAGGACAAGTACCTGTTACTCATGTGTCCCATTCTAGAATGCCAAACATGAGCCATCTTAGGCCGAGATCTAGTAAGATTGACTTCACCACAAATGGTATTGCCCTCTAGCACATACAGATTTCTATGCTTGTGTCCTCTTAAGATAATTTTATCACCTACTCTCACCTCAAGTACTCCTTGTTTAGAACTCCACTCAAGGCCTTTTGAATCTAACATTCCAAGAGAGATAAGATTCTTTCTCATTTCAGGTATAAACCTGACGTGATTCAACGTGCGTTTGACTCCATCAAACATGTGAATATGGACAGATCCAACACCTTCAATTCTACAAGGTTGATCATTTCCCATAAGAACTAAACCGTTGAGAAAGTATGAAAAAACTCTTTAATGTAACAAATGTGATAAGAACAAGCACTATCCATAATCCATACATCACCAACGCCCTTTGGTGAGTTGCATAGGGCATACCTCTGGCTTCATAGTCCATCTTCGAGCAAGTCATCCTCCTCATCAAAATCTTGAGCCACATTGGCCAAAGGAGGATCATTAGCCTTGATCTTCACACGACAGTCCTTCTTAAAGTGACCACTCTTGCCACATTTCCAACAGACCACCGTCTTTTTGTCTTGGGATTTATCCCTAGACATGGATCTAGCTCTAGATCCAAACTTCTTCCCATCCTTCTCATTCCTTGATTGTGACCGTCCACGGGTCACATTCAATACCAGATGAAGAGGATGGAGTAGAGGGCATCATCATCTTCTACTGTAGATCATCAGTCAATATAGCACTTAAAACCTCATTGTAAGTGATTGTTTGTCTATCACCATGGAGCAACACTCGTGACAATGATTGATATGAAGCAAGTAATGAGCTTAACAGATGAAGGGCCTTCCTCTCATCAGTTATTTCCTCTCCCAGATTCTGAAGATCAATAACAAGATCACCAAAGGCATCAATGTGATCTTGTATCTTTGTACCTGAATCTTTCATCTTGAAGTTCATCAGCTTCAAGGAGATGTACAACCTGTTTGATAACTCTTTGCAATGAAACCGTCGCTGAAGAGCCTCAAACAATAAAGTACAATTGTCATACTCATCAACTTGCTTCAGAACTGAAGATTGTAAATGGAGTATAACAATACTCACTGCTTGCTCCTGAAGTTCCTTCTAGTCTTCATCATTGAATGTAGAGGGTTTAGGCCTCAATGACTTGCCCAAAAGAGAAGCCTTCAACTTGCCTTTGACTTGCCTCTCCCACAGAAGATAGTCACCACGTCCATCATATTTGACAATGTCAAATCCGGCTCCTCCTATCTTCATGACTGCCATCTTGTTCCGTCTAGCCCCTGAACTCGTCCCTTGTGTCGTTCGATTGTCAAATGGAACCTCCAAACTTGACTTCTTTCCACTCATATGAGAATAAAGGAAATTTATCTTGGGTCAAAATATCCCTAAACCACAAGAAATACTACTGCTCTCGAGCCCTCAAACACACCGTAACGAATAAGAAACTAATCATCAATAGTTCATCTCTCCATGGCTGCCGATTTCTGTGCTCGAGGCTCACAATGCATTCCCAACACCCTTCCGCGCCGGACTCTCTCCCTCTATCCCCACTTTCTTCTACGATTGCTTTCCAGAAGAAACAAATTCTATGTATCAACATATCATTTCCTTTACGTGGAAATTTGGATACTCGCCGAAACCTTCACCTTCCAGGATTCCAAAAAATGAATGTACTTATCCAGCTTGCTAAGTGACCATCTGATGCTCAACCAGTTATCTGCCATGCGCCCACACGTGCAAATGACATACCATTGAGATTCAACCTGTCAAACCTCGGTGCATCCAAAATCAACAATCGACAAAAGAGTCCGAGAGATGTCTTGCAGCCCATTGAGACGGAGTATAAACTCGTATCAAAATTGTTCAGAACTTTGATAGAATTTCAATACAATCAGAGATCCAAAATCTCCCCTTATCCTCTCATCCTCCACAGCTGTTGATTACAGAGAAGCTAGATTGGCATCATAATAAGTGGGGGTGTTGTCCACTTCCTCTAGTACACTGCTCTCCGTCCTCGTCCAGAAAGGGATGAATCGTTTTCAAGTAACGACCAGGAGTAGATTCGATGCCTTCAGGATCTAACCGCAAAGATACTCTTCAATTGAGTAACATGGAGCGTCACAATTCGTAAATCTTTGATACTTGTGACTTCGGTTAGTGGTGATCTCAAAAGCCAAGTTTTTTCAATCCCACTATGACCGTATAGCAAAACGTCTTTCTCACAAAGCCTGTTGCGCACTTCAACTACCTAAAAAGTTGACTTCTTGAAACCCTCATCTGGTTCGTGCGTAGTTGGGCAATAATGTTGAATACTCGCTTACTCCAGCAACAACGCACGACGGCAGCCACTGAACGATCGTCAACAGGAAACTCTGTTCGCATCCGAAGTTGGAAGCCGATGTCGTAAGGATAACTACATACATTTCGAAGAAAAAACTCGGATGCACTTGAAGGCCCGGGGAGGTCAGCTGTCAAGAAGAGACTCGGTCCTTTGCTCCACGCTCCATGAGCTTCTATCTTACGACCCAACGTAGTCATTCCATCATCGACGAGAAGATGATCTGCCAAATTGCCTACCAATTCCTATCTAGAATAAGCTTTCCAGCTCTCCACTGCAAAAATTGAGTCGACGCAACCCGTCCAACATTGTGATTGGCATAATACTTCTCCAACAAAGGAACAACTTCAGACCACCTCCAAAGCCCTCCAATTTTCTTCCTCCACCTCAACGATTATCCTACGACCTCAAGGCTCAAACCGAAATCACCGTGACAATCCCCTCTCCTCGGGTGCATGCGATGGTAATCATTTTTGCTCGGACTCCCCTCCCTTGCCATGCTTGAGGAATCTAGACACCGCATCTCCCCGGAATGCAGACCTTCAACAGTTTCGACTATCCCAATCACTCTAATACCAATTATTGGTCTGAATCAACAATACACGGAAACACACATGCAATCAAGAGTCGATACAGGAAACACGTGGTTCACCTCACTAAGGCTACGTCCACGAAACACAAAGAGAAACTTTACTGAATACCCTAATTGTGTCACAGAGAGCTTATGCCAACCCTCTTATATAGTAGTAACCGCCCTAGCCCTAGTCTAACTAAATATAGTCAAACTAACCAGAGTTACTTAAAACTTGAGTTAACCCCTAACACATCCCATATCAACATGTAGCTGTTCTAGCCATGCTACAATTGCAGCTCCTTTATATTCCACCTGAGTACGTAACAAAGCTATTCTATGCTATTTCAATCGTAGTTTATCATGCACACACACAATATTCATAATTCAAATATGAATATCCATGTAGACATAAAAGTTTAAAATGATGTGAAGTAAAATTCAGTTGAACTATGTGCTTCATATATATTATAATCCATGGTGTACCATGTGAAGCTCATGCATCATCAACAAAATGGATCATTTTGTCTTAATCTACAATTGCATAGTTGTCTTGAGGAAGAATAATAATTGCAAGAGCCATTATGAAACTATGGTGTTGTTTATTTATCAGATCTATCACCTTTGACTTCATCATAGCTTTCTTTATCTCAAGATTTCAATTTAGATGTCACTATTATTGAGTCCATACATTGAAGCAACCTAAATAAATAATTCTCTTAAAGAATCATTTATCTTTAATTATGTCTATTATATAAACATGCTATTATTAATTATTAAATCATGTACTAGCACAATGGCTTAGTCTCAATATTCAATAAGTAGCATGTATAATAATTTTTGATACTTAAAGAACTCATCCATACATTGAAGCAACCTAAATAAATAATTCTCTTAAAGAATCATTTATCTTTAATTATGTCTATTATATAAACATGCTATTATTAATTATTAAATCATGTACTAGCACAATGGCTTAGTCTCAATATTCAATAAGTAGCATGTATAATAATTTTTGATACTTAAAGAACTCATAATTTACTACAATCTAGATGTGAAAATTATTGTATTGATATCATAATCGATTCAGTGTGACCATGATAAGTATTTTATCTTCAAATTTTTTTCCTATACTACCTAACTTATTAACAATTGTTTTAATTTATAGCATAGTTTCCTTGAGATTGTGCACTTCAACCATGATAAATTTCAATTGTTTCAATAATTTCATCCTTTTAACTTTAGTAGATGCATTAAACAACTTAGCTAACTCTCACAATAACTTCAAAAGACCTTTAACATTTTATATGAGCCCATATCATTGAATATGATTTAATTATTATGATGGTATGATATATCGTATTTATATACTTATGGATTGATTGATTGTTTTCATCTTTTGCTACCATGATAAATTTTTCATCAGAGCTGCTTGTGCTTAAACATTCATCACATGAAAATTTATTTTAGATACTTAAGTTTATATAATTTTGTTATATATAATTTTTGAACAAAAAATATTCTTTGGCACATTGAATTGATTAGCATAAATGACAAATATAACACATATGAGTTGAGTTTCAAGATGCCTTTTATTCATACATATGACTCTCTAGATGTAATATATAAATAGTAAAAATAAACCAAAATTTGGATAAATTATCCCAAAAAGTAAGAATTTCCAAGTGCTTGGGATTTTGTTGGGTGGAAACATTCAATTTGGAGCATGTATGACACCAACTACCTTTTCTCAAACGAACAATATTAGGGTGATTTCCTATTAAATACATAACAAAAGAAGATGGTACAATACTGGATTAGATTTAGGCATGAGCCTAGCAAAATATGGACCATAACTTGAGGCGGATATTTCATGTCATGAGTATAATTTCAAAATTTTTCATGATAATGTAGGGATTAGCAAATATAACGAGGATGTTATATTATACAATAAATGGATACAAAGTGAAAAGAAGAAAATACGTAATGAGATTTTATAAAAATATACAATTTTATATAATCAACATACAAGTATGTTGATTATATTTTTTGAGAATTTTAAACAAGCAAAGTGGTGAACCGAATCATGCCGTCCTACTTACTACTATAAAATCAAATCCCAATCACTGCAATCAATTTTGTTAAAGTAGATGATAGTTGGTTGAAGATTTCAGATATGTGAGAATAAAGTTGTCTTATTTTGAACTAGAAGTAATTTGTACATTTCTCCCAATTGTAGGTGTATGTACATTCAATGGAAACTCGCATTATGTACTATAATGAATGACGGTTTTAATTTTGGAGTCTAAAATTTAATAATTTGATTTTATTATTACAACGCTAGTTGTAATAAGTCTTATTAGGTACTGGTGTCAATATCATATAGGTTTTCAAGACGTTAAATATGTATCAATAATAACACTCAATTAGAGGTAAGTTATGCAGTTCATAAATTTGAGAATCAAATTGAATTAAAAGTGGATCAAGAGATGAAATAAAAAAAATATTTATGCAATAGCTGCAAATAATTTTAAAAATGATATTTGTATTTTTTTATATCAATAATATTTCATCTGGTTGAAAGCTCATGTTATGTGATGAAATTATGCCGAATACTGTATCACATCATTAATTCATGGGTCGCCGAGTTCTCATCTGAATGTAGACAATCCATAAATTATGGACGAAAGGGGATCTTTCACTTGTCTAATTTTCACAATTAAAGACAAATTCCGACAGGTAGAGCTATCGTAGTTTGTTATCTTGATATAAAAACAGTAAAATTAACTCCAAATTTAATTTCGATGTGCAATATTAATGTACCCATTGTCAATTTCAGTTATCTAGACTAATGACAAGTTCAACTCTCACGAGAAATCACAACCCCCAAGTATAATAACAAAAAGGATAGAAAGATCCATCAAGTAACCAAAAATGTAACAAAGTAATAGTCCCCAATAGCATCACAATGGAAAATATGTCATATGACACCTAAGATATCTGAACTATTTAGGTCAAACAACCTACAAACAAAAGAGCATCTTAAGAAACATCACCTAAAGTGATTGCAATAGTTAGTGTTCTTTGTAGAGCAATAGAAATACGTAACCTAAAATAGTCTATACAATAATCTAAAGAGACTGATATTCATGTCACCTAGTATGATAGATCTATATAACTTTAAAGCTAAAGGAACATATAAGGGTATGCACAAAGGTGAATTCTATGCATAGGCTTATATTTGGATACCTTATCTACTGCCGCACCACTCATCGCGCATCCAATAGGATGGATAATCATCCCCTCTAAAACTATGTCACATGTAGAATTGATAGCCACCACGTTTGCAATAGTAACTTGATCCCACCAACCAAGTATAGGTCTGCCCGTACCCTAGTCGAGTGCAAGACATATCAATGTTCCTTCCATGTGAGATATCCACCCTTTCGTGCAATAGCAAACACCACATCCGTAATGGCATCATGGGTAACTATTATTTGCCCTTCGAATGTGCAACAAGTCATATGGACACATGTTGCACCTAAAGCAATAGCACACTCACATGTGAGAGATGAAGATGTAGATGGATGGATCAAGCCAAGGCAAAAACTCATAGTTGTAGGAAAAAAAGTTAGTGCAAGTTGGAAAGCCTTGATGCATGGTCGAGCCAAGATCCAAGAGCATGTATCCTTTTCTGAGCAAGAGCGTAGACAAGCCTTAGTAGTACGAGGAATGATCGGATCCACTAAAAATGAATGTAGAGCATGTTGAAACTATTGGTTCATCAAGATAGAATGTAGACTTCTAGTCCAATTGATAGGCAAAGAGGAAAAAGATAGAAGCTCTTGTCGTACCTTTGGGATAAATCATCTTTCGTATGTCGTAATGAAGAAAATGATCCGTATCCACATCCCTCACATACATCTCAAGGATGCATCTATCTGCAATCACAAATATGAAAGATAACAAAGGTGTCATCTCCTCCATCGATAATAAGCCTACACCTCCACAGAAAATAGACAAAGATGTCTGTCTTCGTACCAAATCTCATGTCACCCACTCAAAGGTCATTGGTCCGATGATGTCATCAAAGACGTCCATGATGCTCCTATTAAAGGTTGTCAAGAGTGATATGAATGCAAATGAAGTACAAACCGTGCAAAGAAGATAGATGGATCGACGAGCAATACTGGAGTAGAGTATACTAAATGCCACATGTATATCCTTTGATAGAGGAAGGTCATCTATATGCAATACATTCTTGGTAAATACATCGTCTAGGTAGCGTGAGATAAAATCCTCAGATATTGCTGAAACTTCTAGAATGCGTAAGCCGTCTTTTGATGTCATACATCCCTATGAAAGTTGGAGATGAGGAATAATGCCCAAAGGAGATCAAGCCCTATACTTTAATACCTTGATTATCAAGCCTACAAGATGAAGCTCGGTAGTCAATTAATCAAAGGTTTTCCTAATGTGGTCTACATGGCCCATAATGTGTATATCATTATGTAAGGAGTGGAACACACAACTTGACACTGCCAAAGAAGTAGACATAATAGCTCTATAATGAGCCATGACAAATAGGGATCCTCCCAAAGGATCTCCATGTCGGGTACCAATGGCGGATTGTAAAACGGTGACTCCATCGTGTGAAAAATCATGTTGATAGAAGAGAGAAAAATATGAAATGTAGAAAAACCGTACGAAAGGAATGAGGCTCGATAAAAGTCAAAAGCCTCTCTAAGCTTTCTAAAGATGGATGCACTTGAGACACTATTAAAAGTGTTCTTAACGTCCACTTGCAAGACAATCCAATCCGGATGGATATCTAGAAGTGCTCTAATGCCCAACGATACCTCCTCACAATCTCATGGTATGGCAACTCCAAACTGGTGTGGACAAAGATGATGTTGAAAGTGTGAACGATGATGTAAGATCATAGTACGAGTAACAATGCGCAATAAGATTTCCTCAATAGCAATGAGTGTAATGCTCCCAATGTCATTCTGCATCTCGAGAAACGACTAGCACTTAGCACTTAACTAATTGGCTAAGGGATGTATCATTTGATATCTTATATAACCAATTGGAAAATATAAGTGAAACCGTTAGAGAAATCATATGAATTATATCAAACTTAAAAATACTCATATACCATGTCTTATAGACCCTTTGAGTATAAGAAATAGAGAATGGGCAAAAGGATGAGAGAAGTATTTAACCTAGTGGACTTCTACATGTAGTACCTTCCAAGCCCAGCTGGGAAATTTTGACGTTTGACGTTCTGCGAGACAGTCAGCTTGACGACTCGTCACTGGACTGTGGAGTTGGTCAATACCCAGTCTCTCGTCATGCTCACGGCAGCGCAAGTCTCACGAAAGGAAATAACGGCCAAGTAAAATGCAAATGAAAGGAAGCAAATGCGTCATGATCTATTCCCCTGCCAGTTGCTGGTGCAATGTGGTCGGGAAAGCTCGTTCACGGCTTCGGGTCTTTCCTGTTGCAGAACCTAACTGCGTTGAAAATCCTACGCCTTATCCGGATTCCGCATCTATTCTACGCCGTCGATGCCCTTCCGCAAAGCAGGTCCACTGACCCCTACCTTACATCCTTTCACTGCTACGGATCAGACGACTTTAATTTCTTAAATAACGGACCGATGTCCTGAGACTCCACTGCATTGGGTGAGAATTGGCACGTCCAGGCCGTCACTGAGTGCAGCCGGCGGGGCCGTACTCCAATCTGCTGCTGCCAGAGATGCCGCGGGAAGATGGGACGGGCAGAACCCCGCCCTCTCATCGTTGACCATTGTAGATACAAACTGGAGGCTCCATCTTCTAGCCACACTCTACGCAGTAGGAGCCTCTCCGGTCGCGGGTCCCAGCATTCGCTCACTCTCTCGAGATCAGGCAGGATCGAAACTCAATTTTGAACGATAAATGACTCCGGAATCATTTGGTTCACATTCAAGCCACTGTACCGAGAGCTGACTTTGTATCAGCACGCACAAGAGTACGCTATCTCAGCTAAAGGTGGCGGGGCTTTGAGTACACGCCAAAATGACGGTGGGGTGTCCAGAGGAGGTCGGACTCAGGCTATTCTTCTGGCTCGACTCTCTACCATGGAGTGATTATATCAGTTCCATGATTTCCCATCGTACAATTGTACATCTCGTCAGTGTACCCTGTACCCTCTTCACTTTACAACGAATAATGAGAGCTATCCTCTTTCAAGGGTAGCTTTCATTGTTCGTTGGTAAGTGACGAAGGAATGTACCAAATTGAATGCGAAAAGTTTTTCCAGAAGTCAACTTCCCTGCTTCACTGAAGTTCAGTAGGATGGTTCATTTATGGAACTCCGTTTTTTGCGTTCCAGCATTGGTACTTTTCCGTTTCGTGGTTAAGTTAGTTCCCTTTAAACTTAGAGGGTCCATATTATGATGATTAACCCAAGTTACAAAACTAACCTGCAGTACTGTACAGTAGATTAGTAAGTTGTCAGTACCCTTGTGCTGCCATGTTTAGGTTGGCGGTCCTGAAATTCAACTTGAAGATCATGACGCTTGCAGACCTTGTTGCTGTTCATGAACATGCATTAATATATTCTTAAGGAATTCAACTTACCGTTTTGGTTCCTTCCTTGTACGATTTGATGGGGTCTTCCCATCCCTTTTGTTATTCTACTGTGTCTCTGTTTTCTTAAGGAATTCAAGTGTGGTCAATAAATGACGCTATAGTCGGTCAAGTCTTGACTGTGGTTTTCAGATGAAACCCTCGTTTACTCGAAGTTATCGAAGATCCCTTTTAGAGTCGTGCAATCATTTTCATGGTGATTCTATGAATACAATATAAGCGTTTGATGTGTTTTTTTTTTACTTCATTTGTGTAGTCCAAGAATAACGCTGCCACACACAGAATTGTTTTCGATATAGTTCATATCCAGGCAGCTCCATTTGTAAGGTTCCAAATGTTGTAAAGTAATATAGCTGCAATCTTAGTGAAACCGATTGAAAGTTAAAATTTTGGAACTCCATTGACCGGTGTAAGAGCAAATGATCATGATATTTGTTATCTGTGTAAAATTATCTCTGTTTACGAAACGGTCAAATCAGGGTTTTGGACCCAAAGAAAACACTGGCAAGACGCTTATCTTTTCAGTGCGAGTAGTTTGCGTTCATTGTCTCAATCTTAAGTCTGAGATTGCAGAACACACTTCTTTCTTTCTTTATGGTAATGTATGGTGTTACCATGGATTTGAATCCCCACTTCTTGAAGCCAACTCCATTCTGATTTGATTCATATTATGAAATTCCTGTACTAGCTTTGGGAATAGATACATTTTGAATCTTATCATGATCAATTTCAAGTCATTTGATATCATTCGCTGGTGCCATTAGAACTAGATAAGTCTGGGTAAAGGAGAGATTATAAAAAATGCGGTTCCTTAACATGTACGAATAATTCTATCACTGTAAACCATCATCGTGTTGGAAAAACAAAGGACAATGACAATGTTTTTATCTAGATGATGTTCACTCATACATCATTCTATAGTCTTTGCATTCTTCACCATCTGGGCGAAAAAAAATTTCAGTGTATATTCATGCAACAACATCTATTTGTCAGTATAGATCTTCACCTGTTCCGGAAGACGAAAATGATCGTGGATAGGAATACCCAATTTCAGCGAATGCTTTCATCAAAACACAAACATTCAGCCGTTTGTAAACACGCAAAGGTTTAAGTCTGGTCCCCTACAGGTTTTTATTGTAAAAATTAAGCGCTTTATGATTCATAAAACATGGGATTCACAATCCTGGCAACTTGCATTGCTCTTGCATCAACTTCCTCATCCTAATCATTGGAACCACTGGCATCAACAGTGTTTAGCACGATGCGAGGAAGGCATCGAAGATGTGAATTTTACCTCCTGCATATCTGTAAACATCGAAGTGTCGTGTGGTGTTCGAAAACCACGAAGATCTTCAGTGGCGATTGAGTCCTGAATACTCATAAATTAAATATGGAGCGTACTCCAAACCAGTTGGACCTGTTCGCAACAGGGTTCGAACCCAGCACTTGTCTGGCTAATACCGAAGTGAGGTGAGCCACGATCGCACAAATTCACCACATATTTCAGCTCCACACAGAGAGAGTCCGAGGCGGCTAAAATTTGACGAGAGGAAGACAGACGGAATAGAGAGGAGTACCGGACAGGACAGTGGATAGACCTCCATACAGTTCAGTGTGTTGTGTGTATGCAAGGCAGCTTCCCCAGGTACCCTGCAATGACTTCCACCAAAAATGACCAAATGCCTGCCCTGTTGAGAAGTAAGACAGCCGGTCCGCTTGGGTGGAACATAGCAAACATTCTCGCGCCAAATGCAACCCCGGTGTCCCACTTCGCTTCATTGAAGACAGAGCACCAGGCACACCTAACCAGCGACCGCCAGGATTGGCGAGGCGGCGCCACCGCGGCTGGCTGGACTCTGTAGCTTGTGGGAACTGCGCACTGGGCATGCAGCGTTGCCACATACGATCAAGTGCCAGAGCAGCCCGCTGCCTGCCTGTGAACCATCATCATCCTTCAGATAGGCCTGGGTTGTGCTGGTCAAATGAACTTCCAAGTCAGGGAAGGTGTGTACGATGTGGCGATGGGAGGGCTACTAGGAGGCGAATAGCGGTAACAGAAAGCTTTTTGTAATTCACGTAAAGTGCTTGCTCTTTGGCTCGCATATTGGACGGAAGTAGGCAAGGAGGCCGACGGACTGACAGAGGATTCAAATGGTGGGATTACGGAATCCAGAAGCTCGATAGAAGGTGAAGGGAAGGAGAACATCGAGAATGTGATCCTAGGAGTCATGACGGCGCAGTATAGTGACACTTACGGCATGAAATATGCCATTGTAACGAACGCATTTTCTGTACGCTTACAGCTTCTCAAGCTCTCTGACTGGCTTTCGTAGGCACATTACAGTACACGGTTTGACAGGGATGCAAAACCTGCACTTTGTACAAGGATGTTTGAACTTTGAAGCTCTTCCCCACGAATGTAGGTCTTGTCATTAGTCAACGTTCTAGAATCAGGTACAGGAGCTCGAATGACAAAAAGTACCTTACTCCGTCGATGTATGGAAGCCGGGCATCGAATATTTCAACGTTTTTTACAACATCCCGTACAACTGGACATCTGCTTACGAAGTTACGAAACGAACAGTAGGTTCTTGTACCTCGTGTTGAGCGAAGGCAATAAATGCCATCAAATTCTGTACCTAACAACGAAAACCACTTGAACTTTGAAAAGTGACAACCTGACTAATACATTTATTCTTTCCCCACTCCATCAAGCTTTCCAAATGAACTCCAAAAAGATTTGAAGTATATTTGGTCAAATTTCTCTCAATCGTCAGAAATAACACTCAATATTATATTTATTCACGAGCGATCTATGTTCTTCTGTGTTAATTCTTCTGCTGGCATGTACGCATAACTTGTATGTGGATCCTCTCATTACTACTTTATTGATATGATGAAGAACAAGAAAAAAATATTAAAACATATATAGGATATGTTCAATTTCATGAAAAGTAGTGCACTTATAGATTCTATCAATTCCCTTGAGAAATTATACTTTCTTGATAGCAAATTTTGAACCTTTACATTTCATATAAACGATTAAAATTATAAATTAAACTAATCAGTTTCCATTTTATTGCACTCTTAATCCCTTGCAATGCGGGCAACTTACATTCTCGATTGGCATCAAATATTTCAATGAGGATTTTCAGTTCATGAGAAGTTTTTGACTCTCATTGTATTACATGGAACAATTGATCAACGAGAGACACAAAAAAGTTAATTGCGTCTTTCTCCGAACCTCCAAGAAAAGCAGAAAAAGGCTTGGATATTATGAGCACTCCGTCACCCCAGAACCCAATGCTCGATAAGAAACAACGAAGACTAGAATGAACTTAACATGTGATAAAAAGTAGATATGTATATGAATGCATATATATTTATATAAGTTAGATAACTCTAAAATATGATTTTCTTGTTTATTCCCCTCATGAAAGTGGCACAGATGGTGCTATGAAAGTACTATACATCAAAAGAACTAACAAGAGAACTTAGTACGTTTAAGTTAGTCAGAGATTAAAATATCTTGAAGAGCGGTTCAATTTGTTGACGAGTGTAACAGTTCAGTTTAGAAAAAAATGCACCTCCCTTCTACACCTTCTAGATTGAAGGCCTTAGCCTTCTTAGACGGGCCTGCTATCTCTTTATTCACTCAATTCAGATCTGGTTCATGGAGACTCATCTATCGAGAGCTCTGCTATCCGATTTGCGTGGGAGCAAATATTTACGGGTGGTGCTTTTTAGACAAACAACTGCTCACAATACCCAAATTGAGTAACCAAACGAAATCTTCTCTTTGCTTGGGGCGTACTAAAAGTTTTTCATTCATTTTATTAGTCTCTTTTGATTTTGCACTCTTTAAGAGTTTCTTCTTTCACAACTCCTATTTGGACTTTTTTTCAGCAAATTTCTTCCGAGTGAGATTCCAGTAGCAGGTGCCATGGGTCACTGTCTTGTCCCGGACTCTTCTATACAAGAAGATCAGTCTGTTGAGTTCAAGAACATGGTCCACCATGTTCAAGCGGAGGACTGCAGTGTAGTTAAACTGGGACGCAGTTAGAGAATGGGAAGGGTGAACTCAGGCTGCGAATGTCTAGGTGTCGCGAACAGTGGCAGAAATTCGAAAATCAAACATTTGCGAACCCTCTTCACAAAGAATATCACCCAACATAACAATGATTGCTAAGAAGCATGAAGTTTATGGATGGACCCACACTCACCATAAAGAGGAGTTACGAACCCAGTCCTGTCTTCTCTCATTTGAACTTTTTCTCCCCAGTCGCAAACAGGAACGTTCAATTTGATTTGGATGAATCGCCCTAATGAACCAGGAGTGTTGGACTGCCTGCATTTTGACAACTCAAATGAACCTGGAGGCAGCTGACTCCAGCCCCGATCTCCACATTCAAAAGTTCGTTACATCGTCCTAATTCCAGCCCCAGCAATCCAAGCCCGTGGCAGCGCCGGAGGAAAATGTATGCGGAGAAAAGCGGGACAACTGTATGTGTGTGTGTTTTTCACAGGTTACCAGGTTCAGTCGATAAGCACATAGGAATATGACTAAACTGGAGTACTCGAAAGTAGTTTTGAAAGTGAGTGGCACTGGGAAGTCATTTCTGATTAATTAATTTTATTCTCATTTCCTTGATATTTCATTTCGAGTCCGTGGCGTCCTAGCCTTCGGGCTGCATCGCATCGCCTTTTTGAAGAAATACACACACACTGGTGAGAGTGTGCTAAGGTCGTACCGTTTGTGAGAGCATGAAAAACTGTCCAAGTCGACAGTAGTCCGGTTTCTACCCTTATATACTTGGTCACCGTACGGAAACTGACGAAAGTCAGCCGGAGTGACGAAGACCGCGTCTCGAGAGGAAAGGACGGAAACATGGTAGATCACGCCGCGCTCTCTTCGTGTAAGAGCGCGTCTACGGCTGCTACGGAGGGTACGCGCCTGAGATTGTTTGCGGAACGATGAGCAGTTATTGTTGTCTAGTTTTGGGAATTGGTGAATTTGCTGCACCGGGTTCGTTGCAGCGCTCAGTGTTTCGCTGTGCGCCCTCATGGCAACCTACGTAGGCCCGTCCCTGCTTCAGCTTGCGCGATGTCTGGGGGCGTTTGATTGTTTTCTCAAGTTCCGATCGCAGCCGCATGGTGCAGAAAAGGTTCCCTTTTTTTCTTTCTTTCTCTCTATGTCATCTTTTCTGTCTGTCTATCTGGGAGTGAAGCACATGCGTGATCAGGTCTGACCTAAGACAGGCGAAAAGCCACATTTACAGAGTTCAGTGCAAGTTATAAAATCTGCTTTTAACGAGTGATTACGGTAGGAGCTCATTATGGTGCCTCGTGTGTTGACACTTGAGTGACGCATGAGGAGTTTAGATATTGATGATGGCCTTCGGGACTGTTAATACTACTCCCCACTGCGAAAGGCCAGAGGAGGGTTGCAGTTGTGGCATACCACGTGGGCCGCCTATGTTTCGCTCGCTTTAGACACGCCCATGAAAACCGAAACAAATTGTCGAATTTTTCCGGGATCCCGAGGCTGCGAGGGCGGCTAAATAGTCCAATTTCTATAGTTGCACAATCAGGAACATTCAAAGATAAAAATCAGGTTTCTTGATGCAGATTGGTTGGGGCCTTTTCGAGATCTGAAGTTTTGCTTGATCATGTACAGCGTCTGACATCGGAGGGAGTCCGATGGACACTTTTCTTAATGTTAGATCTTGTATTCAATTAAGTATATTTTCCTTCCTTTGACAAATTAGTCTTTGTCGGTTCAATACGTCGAGATGAAGCCTAACTATCCGCATTTTCAACATTTTGCAACGCCCGCCACCATCCATGTGGTATGACGGTCTTTTATCGCAAAACGAGGCATCTGCTAGCGTCAGTTCCTTCTGGGGATAGATGCAGCCACATTGGGGTCATGGGTTTCAAGCCGAAATTCACAAAGTTCATCTCGTTCTCGGACTTGGGAGGATTAATCTTAGGTGAATGTATTTCTGAACATTTTAGATTCTTGTTGTTCGTCTTAGGGCACGCTCATTATTCTATATTCGGATGTGGCGTTGGAGTCCTACCTCCATACTGAAATCTTTTGGTAGGGAGAGAGTACGAGAGATTGCAAGCTGCAAATAAAGCTGAATGTCGACATATGCGGTACTTGGCATGGAAAAGCGGGATTTAAACATTTGCAGGGCCTGCATTTGTGCAGGCCATGAAGACGTGGGGATGGGATAAAAATTCCTGAGTCTGGAACTTCGTGAATGACATACAGATATGGTTGTTTTAAATGAAAGTCAATACCCTCTGCACCAGAGGACAGAACCCAAGCAGACATCGATGAAGAGGGTATGAATGGATCTCATCAGTGTACACCCAAGGGGTTTCTGTGAGATGTTCGAGCCGGAGTAGGTTTGGTGTTTCACGTCTCTCACCCCAATCGACCAATCCTTGAAGACCAGATTCGATTTATCTCGTGTCAAGTCAAATTTGCTTTGGGAACATGTCTCGTGAAACTAATCTCGCCAACTGACATTCTGATATTGGCTAAACTCATGACAAAGAGTATCTGTGCAAGTGATGGTATGTGACTGGCCTACGGGGAACAGCAGATGGTGAAAGTAGCTGTAAAGCTCTTTTTCATTGTGTGGTCTCAGGTTTTATGATCGAGTACTAAGCAAAGATAATACACGAGGACCTTCTTGCAAACAGCAGGGTTTGAACAACTAAAAGCTTCTTGCAATCCTGCCGCGGGACGGCTCAATCAGAATGTCAGAGTAACATATCCTTCTCTGTAGATATATCCTCATTTGCGGAGAGCCACTTACTCAATTGAACTGCTGTGAAGATGCATTTCTCAGTCCTAAAACTCACTCATTTCTCACTAAGGCGTCCTAGCCTTCTGGCTGCCTCGTCCTGTGGAAAAGATACACACACACACACACACACTCTCTCTCTTAGTTCTAAATCTTCAAAGGTAGAAAACCAACTAGTGTTATCTTATCAATTTCCAAGCGCTAATCTTCACTCATCATACTCCGATGTTTTGAAATACACTTAAACCTCTCCGTGTTTCTTGATAAGTTGAGAGGAATATGATAGATTATGTGCCGGATACTTGGTTTTTTAAATTTTGGAAGGAGTTGGAGGGAGAGTGCCGATACACTAATTTCTACTTTTTCAAGACTTGCACAAACGTTTTTCTAATGTGGAAGTACTTTCATCTTTTTTAAAAATATGCTAAGGGCTATAAAATTGTCATTTAAATTTTCTTAGAGGTTAAAGTTGATGTGATTATTCATCTAAATAATTATTGAAATCATATGAAATTTTTTATCTTTTCTATGATTGAATAATGGATGAAAATATAAGAAAAAAAAATGAAATCTAGATCTTCTTGATAGATTTTTTTATTTCAGATAAATATTAGTTCAGAATTTTATCTACTCATTACTTCTTCAATAACTTATACTATCTACGATACAAATTTCTAACTTACATTCCAGTCATCCGAATATTCAATATCTTTCTGCTAATAATATTATTTTTGATTATATATGAGAGTATGACTGAATGCACTTCTTTTGTATAAGTTTGAGCTTCACAAATAAAATTATTTTTTTGTAAATATATGTTTATACAATGGGAAAAAACAGGTTTTCGTGCATTTTTTGAATTTCAATCATAAAGAACGAAAATCTAATGAAACATACTTATTATATACTAATTGGAAAGATCATCATCGTTCAAAATTTTAAGAGTTTTGTATAAGGAGTATAATTTTTTTTCCATCTTATAACTTCAGTTTAATCTTGTTAAATTGTTATACTGTAACACGCTTTGTTTCAATTGAGGTCATTCTGTTGCCCTCCTTTCTTCATTTGCATTTCTCCAAACAGATTAATTTGCATATGTATGCAAAGTAAATCTGTAGCTAAAAACCGTCACCACCTCGCTTTTCTATCTTCAAGCTTCATCAACAAGCATCGTACTTGACTAAAAAAGCAAGAAACTAAAGAGACTAAGATTGAAACGTAGAAAACAACACTCCTCACGAAGTACTGGACATAGGTTAGAGCAAGTAGATCAGCGAATTTGATCGCTCATAAAAACCTCGTAGAGTTTTATCACCTCCACTATCATTCCGATAAAGAGTACTGACTGAAAGTCTTTTCACAAACGAAAAGCATCAAATAATGGAATCATGCACAATTTCGTCTGCTGTTGATTAGTCAGTACTCATACTAGTTGTCAGTTTACAAGGCTCGAGAATACTCGCCTTGAAAGTTTTTTAGTCCTAAGATCGAGATCCCTGTCGTTCTGTCCAGCTCAATGACAGAGTCAGTTCCTTGAAGACAGATCCTGCATCTCGTTTATTATTCCTGGCCTGGCTAAGATCGAAATAGTTCGTCGGCTTCCTACGAGCTCGTTCACAATGAGCGGAGCCAACACTTGTGCCACTAGACGGATTCGCTGACTAACACCTTTCACAACCTTATTGCAGTCGGAAATTGGTATATCTGGCAAGAAATGTTTCAGGTTTCTCCTCGTTTGGATCGTAACACTTCCACACACACCAGATCTAGTGCTAAACCTATCACATTCAGCGTTGGAAGTAGGCTTTCTCCGTGTATAGTAGCCTCTAAGAGTGAAGTGCAAAGTGACTCTTGGGCATTGGAAATTCTCCATGATATCAAAAACCCTCTCAATTGCTGTCATCCATCTATTTTGGGTGTAGTGCACATACATGGTTGCCACATCAAACATCACAATACATAGATCTTCAAAGAATCCATGTTCATGCAATAGCTAATGTTCTACCATAGCCACACTCTCAAAGTCTCAACTTCAAAAACTGTTATTTAAGGAAATCTAATTTGAAATCTACCCATTGAGCCTTAAATCTCCTAACACCAGTGTTGGCTCTAATGGCACATCAAGTGTGATTACCGGTTTTGTTCCATCCTTGTACGCTTTGATGGGGTCTTCCCATCCCTTTTGTTATTATACTTTAAGTGCACTACAAGCTCTAACTGTTATATATGCTTTGAATACACACATGTACCTAATGAGGTATGCCAATACATAAGTTGTGATAGTTGTTGTGCACATACATATTGCATCACAACATACATTGCTATCACATTAAACACACAATATATAGATCATCATACACTAACACAAGTGTACCACAATTATCCTTCTAAATGGCAGTTAGGTCCCTAAACCCCATGTAGCCATCTAGTACATTAACATGTTTTGCTCCACATATAAGTATAGATGTACCTCTATGCTAGACTGCAAAACAACAACCAAACTTGTGCTGATCCCTCCAAACATATCCAACAAATTGTAGGGGCATAGTTAGAAGGATTGATTGGAATTTTTATGTTTTTCATAATAAAGTGTTAGATTTGGACGAATGGAAGTGTATTCTTACGAATATGATGATAGTAGAGGAAATAGGAAGAGTATATCGGATTCATACAAGTAAGAGAGCAATCTAGGGTTGGAGATGCCTTAATGATTAGGCGGCGAGAGGAAGATGTCTTGTTAAACTTCTAGTGGGCATGCCAAAAATCTAGTCGAAGGGGAATGCTCAAGAAGAACGTAAGAGCGGTGTTGGGTCATAAAGCTATGAGGATGCCAGTTGTGAGGAAGATGCCAATGGGGAGAGTTTGTCCTTTGATTGGGATGGCAGATGCAATAGCTCCGCTTCAGCGGAGCTATTGCGGATGAAGATCCTGGGAGGAGCATTTTTGTCATGGCGATGAGATTATGTGTACCCAGAGTTGTGCAATGAAGTACGTCGAGGGAAGGTATCCCATGCAGTAGGGAAACGAGCGCAACCGGGAGCGTGGGATGCAAAGTTGTGGGCTAAAACTTTAGGATGTAAGTACAAGGAAGATAAAGATGGCATTGATTGGGAAGAATTGACCCTTCATACAACATTCACCTTCGATGAGACAAAGTGGTTTAACCCTAGAGAGAGGACATGGCCGAATGGATATAAGATCGACTTGATTAAAGATGAATTTTGAAGAAAGGTCGTCTACACCTTGAATTAATTGTTCTCACCACAACGCACCATCTATGTCAGCATGCATAAAATATGGATTGTGGAGAATTTCGTGGGAGAAACTATTCAGATTAATTGGAGAAAGATCTTCGCCAAGAATGTACAATCCATGGCCACCAGATTGAAGGAAGATGATAAGAACGTAGTTTACATTTTTTCTTTCTAGGTGTATTTGTATACGAAGATATAATGGTTAATCCCGAGAGAACAACAGCTGTATTGGTTGGAGTCTGGATTGTACGACCTTGAGGTGGACATCAATGATACCAGTAGTGGATCCACGAGGAACATAGGAGATGTTGCTCTGTCCGAACCCAAAAAACCAGCAGCAAGGGACGTTACGGTGAAGAAGTCCCATTCAGACTCCAAGACTGTGACCTCCAGACTGATTCTCATTCAGGTTTACCTCCGATGGCTTTTTGGAAGCTCATCATGAATCTAAAAGTACTTGGTCCCACCCTAGAACCATGACCCTAATGCACACTCTCACACAAACTCTCAAATTCTAAACTCCATGATGCAAATTCTCACAAAGAGTAAGATATCACTCAAAAGGAAGGGATACTTTGATGATCAAAAGTCTTCATTAAATCAAGGCTCCAACCTTAACATGAGTTCTCAAAACCAAACTTTCCAAAACAAGGTCTCTCCGAAACTAAGATCACAAAACTAACTTCTCCCAAAACTAACTTGAAAGGTGATTCTCAACCTCTCTATTTATACAAGTTAGAATCTTACCCTAGTAACTATAAATAATCATCATGTAATCTTCTCTTACCAAGTTTAATCGAGGTAGAGATCACAAACCCCAATGAAAAGGGTACATGACAACATACAATTGGTCCACTTGGATCTTCTAGAAGCCCAACTACCCTCCAATTGACTTAAGTATACCAAGTCAATCTTGCCCCTAGATTTAAAGATTTTAACCAAGTCCAACCAATAAAAACTAGTCCAAGTCAAGGAAAATCAAGATACTCATGTGATGAAATCTGTTCCTTGATTCATATTAAATAACAAAATAGTTGTTCTCATCAAGAGCTATTCTATATTTTTCTCCAACTAAATCATAACTAGCTAAATATAGTCATGACTAAAATAGACTTAGTCACAATTTAGATATACTCATATTCTATCCTATATGTACAACCATGGGTCTTACATGACAGAAGTGATAGAGTTTCCACAAAAGAGAAAGAGACAAACAGAGGTGGAAATTACTCCACGTAGTTCGCCGACAAAGGGGGTGGATGTGAAGAAGAAGAAGGTGGAAGATGTAGCACCTCCTAGACCTTCTTGCCGAAGTAAAAGCCACGAAAGAGATTACAGAACCATTGGCTTCCGTGTTGGAGTTATCACAAAATTCGGAGATAGTGATGATTTTGGTCCTTATGGAACTAAATGAGATAGGACCAAGATATGTGCATGGGTGGGATCCTCAAGTCAATGGATACATGGATCTGGTTCAGATGATGAATCAACTAGCTATTAAGAAGCATGATCAGACATAAAGCGGAGTTGGTGAAAGAAGTGCAAGTGTCTAAGAAGTCTTACGTTGAGATCTGCAAGATTCGGGGAGCTGAAGTGAAATTCGTAGAGAAGGAGAACTTGCAACTTTGGGAGGCTGTGCGCGAATTGAAGCGACGTCTAAACCAAGCCAATGTAGAAGCACCCATTCGTTTGGAGACTCTAGCTAACAGATGTGTCCGGTACCTATTTGCTCTGTGTGACGATGAAGAGGCAAAGCGGTTGAAGCAGTTAATGACATCCATCTAGAATCCGTAAGATATCAAAGATAAAAGGAAGGAGATGTATAAAGCTTTGGGATGAGATTTCCGGGATGCGATTAATCCCTAGAGCCGTTAGGGGTCCTAGGGCTCAAGGGGTAGAGTTTGAATTAGGTCTCCTTGGAGGCCAGTTTTTGAAGTTAAGCCTTTGAGAGTGTGGCTATGGTGGATAGTGGCTAGTGCGGGAACCTGGAGTCTTTGAAGCACAAAGTGGGTTTGGCTTGACTGTTATCTCTCTTTTATGCTATGGTTATGAGCGGATTGTCCTTGTGGACGTTTTGAGAGTAGAAAAGATTACTTCGAAAACTGCAATTGGATTCTGTGGTGAGAACTGGGAGTTCTTGGAGCGCTGAAAGTATTTTGGCGAGTTTTAGTCGATGGTAGCTTCGATCCGTTGGCTGTTGAGCATGCAGGGCATTGCTGGAGTGCAGCCCGTGGTGGTGATCTAGAAGTAGAGTCGATTTGAGGTAGATCTTATCGATTTTAAATTCCTATATTTTCTGTTTTAGTGTAAATCCGAATCGGGAATTTTCGAGGGCGGAAGCGTTGCTGGAAATTGACGAAGTGGGTTGATGCTTATAGTTGTCTTGGAGCACTAATTTGAGATTGGCAGAAAAATATTTAGGACAGAAGTGCTCGAAGTCCAAGATTTGGTGTTTCAAAGTTTTCGGTTCAAAAATAGGAGTAGCATGCTATCAAATTATCATACAGTGTCTGTTTGATCTGAAATTTGGTGAAGTGATAGAACATGTGAAGTTTGTCGCGCGGGGGTAGAGATGTCAGGCCCAAGGCTAGCAATGTCAGAATTGTGAAATTTTGAGGTTTAGGGGTCTGAAATTGAAGTTGAAGATTTTCAGAGTCCCGCAGAAGTTTCAAACGGTGTCCGTTTGCAAAAAAAAATATTTGCGTTAGGTAGGAAATTGAAGGCAACGCCTTATATAGCCGGATTACTAGTCTCAGTTTATCGATATGGAGAGCAGAAGACCTCTGAAATTGAGTTTTTGTATTTTTAAATGCCCTTATGAGGCTATGTCAGTCCGGGTTGCGTTGGTTTGACCCCTTTGATGTATGTTTTTTAGATGGAGTATTGTGCTTTATGTTTCCTGTGATTGATATACCTCCATCTCTAGAGGCTGGATTTGTGGACCAGTCAGACTATCCATGTTTCTCCCCAGTGAGACAAGACTTGTGGACCTATAGACTGGGTGAGTGCATGTGGTGATGGCAGGTTTCAAGTTGCCCTTGTGTTAGCACCTTGTGGTGCCTCGGATACCTTCTGTTGCGGTTTCTGGTTCTAGTTGTTGTTTCTGCTTACAGTTGGAGACCTATTTTTGTACGGTTGCGGAGGTGATACATTAGTGTCACGGTGGTGTTCTTTGGAGGTTCCGGAGGAGAGACTGCTTGGGTTAGCATTGGGTGCACCCGTAGCGGAGTTCGGTACCAACCTTGACCTTTGAGGTTCACAGATGATTTTGATTTGGTTTCAGAGAGTGATGGAGCTGAGCTTGGTGATATCTTGGAGTGTGTACCCACACCGTTGTTATGAGACATGGACGATATCTATGGGGCCACCAAGGGTCCTAGACAATATTCGGGTACAGTTGGCAGTATTGAGTTGGATGACTTCATCTAGGAGTTTGACTCATGGTATGATTTATAGCGGATGCGCAACTCTACGTTGTTCAGTCCGTTTATGGCTTGGAAGGGATTATTCTAGCATTTGGAGGGTCTGCCAATGGATGATTATCATGAGTTTCGGCATGAACACCTTGAGGAGATAGAGTTTTGGAGACAATACTGGTCTCCAAACAACATCTCTATTACTTTTGGTACAGTGTTTGGAGGTACGAGTTCATCCTCTATACCTGGCACTGATGTAGAGTTGTAGAGTTATGTAGAGATGAGTAGTAGAGTTGGGAAGAGTTCAGAGGTCCCAACCTTCAACCTTATTCTGGAGTTCTTCGCACGGTTGAGGAAAGACTACCAAGGGGTGAGAATTGACAAGCTACGAGGCTTGCAAGAGTTTCAACAGAAGACTGGGGAGAGTCTTCGAGAGGCGTTTACCGGAATACGTTGGTTGATCAGTGTTACCCATGGGGTGACAGAGGCACAAGCTGTCCAATATTGGTATGGGATATTGGATAGGGAGTTGAGACGTAGAGTGAGAGATGCTACCTTACTACAGGAAACATCACCTACGTTGGCCATTGTGTTTTGTCTTGCTGAGCGTATTGAGCTCAACATGCAAAAAGAGAGGATGGTGACTGCTGGGTTCATCAAGGATTCACCATCTTCATCAACGTCTTCACGTTACCAGTCTACAACACAAACCAGGAGTGGTTATGATAGACATGTGGGACCATCTGAATAGAGTGGTGAAGGTGCAGCATCCAGACCATTGCCATCCTTTTCAGGTCAACAATCAGTTGTTAGGATGGTGTGTTGGACATGTGGTGGACCTGATCACAAGAAGGATTGCCTTCAAGGTCAAAGGATGGATCCTGTTGGAGCAAAATCATGTGAGCATTGTCATAGACATGGTCACATGATGGATCGATATTTTGATCTCCATCCAGAATTACGATCAACAAGAGTTGCCATGACAGTTCCTGGAAGAGGACGAGGAGTTCAAGGTGGCAGGGGTGGTGGTAGGGGTGGTGGTAGAGGACCAGTCCCTACTCAAGTGTTAGCCCATGAGGCTAGTCATGAGGTGAACATGGCATCTCGATTGGAGCAGTTGGAGCGGAAGATAGCAAGTATGGCTATAGCGCAACAAAGATCAGATTCTGGAGCTGGTGCCTCTACATCATATGATGGAGATGTTGTGGTGTACATGTGCGCAGCGGCACAACCATGTGCAGTTGTTGTGACTCGTAGTGTGACACATACTACTGAGTCTAGAGGAGCATCTGTGGAGTTGGATCCACACAGAGGGAAGGCTAGCCGACAAGTTAGACTTCCTCAGTCTTTCATATTGTCTAAGGCATTGAACACCTCATCCATGGCTCCTAGACAACCTATTGGAGAGATGAGGGTGCAAGCCAATGTAGATGTACTTGGAGATGGAATAAGTAGGGACCAACCATCAACATCATATGAGGAAGCATCCAGTGTAATGTTGGGGGCAGCAAAGACTCTTGTTCATTCTTCTATTTTCTCAGCCAAGGATTTATTGGCGTTGGGGGTGTCATCATCCCATGTACTTCATCCCAACCACACTTTGCGAAAGCAAAGAAGATGTGCTGGTTGCTTCTAGTAGTGTTGATCTTGGGATCAAGACAGCTACTAGTGGAACTTGGCAAGCTGTTGCTGCTCGAATGATGGAGTTATCGGCGAGGCCGGCATACGAGCGTACCAGGGTGTCACCAAGTGTGGTGATGTTGGATAACAGAAGTGGTGTCTTCTGTTTGGTCGGACCTTGAGAAAAGGATTATCGACCTCAACGCGTGTTGTTGGATTCTAATGCACAACCCCTTATGTTGGGTAAGGATGCATTACTTGGTATTGGTTTGCGAAAGACCGATGTGGAGAGATGTCCATTCCAGATTCAGACATTTCTTCGAGGTTCTGGTGATGCTCCGGCACCATACATCACCCGGATGGCGTTGACTGTGCAAGTGCAACCAGATCATGTCACAGATAGCTCTACAATGCAAGCACGTGCTGTGGTTACACTTGCAGAGTCCTATGATGTATTGGTGGGTGCGGCAGTGTTATATCCGATGGGGTTTAGTATTGATTATTGGGAGGAGACAGCCTCTTATCGGCCTGGTTGGCAATCTGGCGAGGGCCGAGTGAGTCGATTACCTGTACGATTCATCACCAGTTCTAGGCCTTTACCAAGTGGAGGTTTGGCATATGTTGCAGCCTTCAGTACTTATGTTACTTGGCCTGATGATTTGTTGGAGGGTAACATGGATGCTCATGATAGTCATGGTCGAGAGGATGTGACTATCATGCCAAGTCTTAGTGGAATAGTGTCATCACGTTGGATGGAAGACTAGGTACTTCATGTATGCACCTACAATAGATGGCTAATCAACTCATACATTAGGCTTGGAGTGAGTCTTTTGCTCCGGAGAGGGAGGAGACGAAGGAAGTTATTCCCACTTCCACTATGTTGTCACCTTTAGATACAACGCCTATTGCTTGGCAGTATCCAGAGGAGGGTATATGTGTGCTAGATCTGTTTGGAGGGATTAGCATAGGTTTGGCTGCTGTTTTGCAGTCTGGCATATGAGTACATCGATACTTGTATGTGAAGCGAAATGAGATTGCAAGGCGCATCTCATTACACCATGTGGCACAGTTGGTGCGGAGATATCCAGATCTTTTACTAGTGTTGACAGTTCAAGGATATCAGCAGGCCTTGCCGTTAGATATTTTGTTGTTGGGGGCGCAAGACCTTGCTCAGCATGGCAACATACATTTGGTTATTGCTTGATGGCCATGTCAGGGACACACACGTGCTGGTAATGGTCATGGGCTACAGGATTCATGTTCTGGCATGTTTTGGGAGATGTTACGTGTGTTACGTTCTCTCCAGTCACATAAGACCTATTCTCCGGCATACATTTTGGAAAATGTTCCCTTGTTGGGTGATCCATATGCACGGGTGATGACAAGTGCACATCAGGTGCAATCATGTATTGGACCAGCGGTATTGCTGGATGCAGCGAGAGTAGGATCTCGTGCACACCATCCACATCTGTGGTGGACAAACCTTCTTCCAAGGGAGGTTTTATTGCAAGCATATGACGGAGTGGAGAGGCCCTCACATCTCACAATGGAGAGTATTTTGGATGTGGGTAGACACTCCTAGGCAGTGTGGTGTATCTTGTGGTCACCCATGGCAGTGGTGAACCTTGTGGGTCAGCCAAGAGCTGCATTACCCACGTTGTTGAGTTACCTAGCTTCCCATGCTTACAGAGAGGGAGGACCTGGACTTGTATGGGATTCTCGCTTGCAGTGGTTGGTGGAACCCAACGCTGAAGAGAGAGAGCGAGCTATGGGATTTTGTACCGGTACTACAGTAGTACCTACATTATCAGAGGCATCACGACGTCAGGTGTTGGGTCAGGCTATGGACCTAAACTGTTTGACATGGATTGTGAGCCTTGGATTGGCTGAGCAAAGACGCATGCGATCCACATGTATGACTGCAAGACCATTGGTAAGCTCTTTGACTACTGAGACGGTGGAGGCAAAAGCTGGGGGCGAGAAGTGCCCAAGATCTCATCCTTGGTCTTATGGGGATGTTAGAGAAGGAGAGGTAGGGTCTTCTTTGAGTACCGTTGGAGTTTTTTGCGCGGAGCAGGCGGTGGTTACCACTTTTATCCTTTGTGATACAACACAAGAGATTATAGCTACAACAGCAGGAGTTGTTCACACTGAGATAGTGGAGCATGGTATGAGAGAGCAGAAAAGCTCTCAGCTCAAGAGGTTGTCATTTAGCAACTAGATACTACGTCTTCTATCTCTAGTGTCGATGGAGAGGAGATTTGGGATATTGAGATTGCTCCCAAAGTGACAGGAGAAGAAAGACGTAGGGTGTGGAGGTTTCTGAGGAGTTTCAAAAACTGTTTTGCCTTCAGTATGAAGGATTTAGGCTGTTTGAAGGGACATGGCATGCGGATTGACTTGACAATAGATACACTAGTCTTCCGTCGTCCCTATTGATACAGTGATATGGAGAGAGATCTGATCCAAAGTAGGTGTCAAGACCTTCTTGAATTTTGGATTAGTGGAGATATCATATGGAGAGTATGCCTCTGCTGTGGTGATGCCAGTCAAGAAGGATATACATGGCAATTATATAGATAGACGCATGTGTGGTGACTACTGATCTATCAATCTATAGACAAAATCTGATCGATATGCTATGCCTACACATGAGGAGATCTTTGATGCAGTTGGGCATGCAAAGGTTTTTAGTACATTGGATTTACGAGCGGGATATCATCAGTTGCGGATTC
This sequence comes from Marchantia paleacea, assembly GCA_014180765.2. Taxonomy (NCBI): domain Eukaryota; kingdom Viridiplantae; phylum Streptophyta; class Marchantiopsida; order Marchantiales; family Marchantiaceae; genus Marchantia; species Marchantia paleacea. Next base: position 401,046 of record MUAA02000145.1, read on the forward strand.
GAGATGAGGATAAGGCCAAGACAGCCTTTTGGGCAATTGATTCGCATGGCAAGGATGTGTTGTATCAATGGAGGTTCTTACCATTTGGGTTGAAGAATGCACCTGCTGAGTTCCAAAGAGTGATGGATAGGATCCTAGCCGGACTTGATTGTGCCATAGCCTACATCGATGATATTCTAGTGTATAGTGCTACAGTGAGGGAGCATGAGATATATTTGCAGGAGGTATTTGAGCGACTGAATCCTCATGGCCTCAAGTTGCATCCTGGAAAGTGTAAGTTCTTTCAGAAGCAGGTAGAGTACTTGGGTCATACCATATACCCAGGAGGATTGGGAGTTCAGCAAACCAAGGTGGAGGCAACTATATATTCCACAACCCTTAGATGTGAGTAGGGTTCGAGCTTTCCTTGGACTTGCAAACTTCTATCATCGATAGGTGCGAGGATTTAGCACTATTGCCAAAGCCTTGACAAAGTTGACAAAGCTAGATCAAAAGTCGAGTTGGGGAGATGAACAGGAGAGAGCTTTTGTTGAGCTCAAGGGGAGGTTGACATCTGCCCCTATTTTGAGGAGACCTGTGAGAGGTCATCCATTTCAAGTACATACTGATTGGAGTATGTTGGGTTTGGGAGCAGTGCTTATCCAACATGATGATGAGGGGAAGGAGTTTGTAGTGGCTTATGCAAGTCGTTCCAACAATGCAGCGGAGTCGAAGTATAGTTTTTATGAAAGAGAATGTTTGGCAGCTGTTTGGGCAGTGGCACATTTCAGATGTTATTTGTTTGGAAACTCCTTCATTCTCATCACTGATCATCAACCATTGAAATGGTTGATGGAATCAGACAAGCTTACAAGAAAGCTTGCACGATGGGTTCTTATCCTACAAGAGTATGATTTCACGGTTGTTCATAGATCTGGAGTGGTGAACCGTGATGCATATGGGTTAAGTTGAAACCCATGTATAAGTCAAGTTGACGAAACCGGGGCTCGATGGCACGGTGATATTTATGAGGAGATGGTGCTGGGTTGGCATGCATATGCCTTTTTGAGTTTGTTGGCGCTTGAGAGCTATATGATATCTCTCTTGGGTCAGAGAGCAGATATGTTAGCCTTGGACGCTGAGATTGAGGATGGTTTGATGGTAAACCGAGACATCCATGATGACATGTTGGTGTTGGAGTATCTTCGTACAAGTGCTTTGTTGGGCACCTTGAGTGCAAAGGAGCGGGATCGAGTTTTACAGAGAGCTCGACGGTTCAGATGGGAAGGTAGACACCTTCTTTGAGTATGGGGAGATGGCAACATTCGTGTTGTGCCACTTCCATCTCAGAGAGCACAGTTGGTCAGACATGCTCATGAGGAGTTAGGTCATTTTGGAGTAAAGCGGACATATAGCTTACTTCAAAGTCACTATTGGTGGAGAGGTATGCAAACTGAGGTGCAGCAGTTTGTGGCGAAATGTATGGTATGTGATCGTGTTCGAGCATCATTCAATGCCCCTACACCACAACTACATCATGTACCGATTATGGGACTTGATTATCGTTGGAGCTTGGATTTTGCGGGACCTTTGCCATTGACTATATGACATCATCGATATGTGTTGGTCATGGTGGAACATTTCTCCAAGTGGATTGAGTTGGTGGCCTTACCCGACAAGTCAAGTGAGGGAACAGCTTATGCGTTCTTAGCTGCAATGCTTAGTCGATTTGGTGCACCAGCAGAAGTGTTGACTGATTAGGGTACTGAATTTTTGGGCGAGTTTCAGGCTTTGTGTGATCGAGCGTTGATTGATCATTGTACCACCTCAAGAGATCATCCCGAGGCTGATGGTCTAGCAGAGCGAGTTGTTCAGACGGTGAAAAGAAGACTGCGTTATGCTACCATCCGAGGAGGTGGATATCAACCTTCAATTCGCAGATTTCATGTTGGTGATTACGTTTACTTGCAGCAGAGTGCACCGACCACACTGGATGTTACGGCTGGTCGCACAATTCTACGAGTACGTGAGGTTTTACCTTATGGAGTTTTGGTATTGGAGGGTCGTGATGGTGTGATTTGGAAGGATCATGTGCGTAACCTATACGTTACAAGCCATACTTGCTATCTTTTGCTCCAACTGCTCTAGTTAAGATGCCATGTTCACATCATTACTAGCCTCATGGGCTAACATTTGACTAGGGGCTGATTCTCTACCATCATACTTGCCATCTTGAACTCTTCGTCCTCTTCATGGGACTGCCATGGTAACTCTCGCTGATCAAAATTCTAGATGGAGATCAAAACATCGATCAATCATGTGATCATGTCTGTGACAATGCTCACATGATTTTGATCCAACACGATATCCTTTAACGTTGAAGGTAATCCTTCTTGTAAAGCAAAATAACCACTAATAGTATATTTCGTGTAGTCAACCACATGTCCAACACACCATCCCAACAAATGATTGTTGAGCTAAAAAGGATGGCAATGGTCTTGATCTAGCATCTTCACCACTAAGTCCGGATGATCGAGACTATCCTACATGTCTATCATAACCACTCCACGTTTGTGTTGTAGATTTGTAACGTGAAGAGTTGATGAATTTGATGAATCCTTGTTGAACATAGCAGTCACCACTCTTTTTTCTTGCATGTTGAGCTCAATATGCTGAGCAAAACAAAATATAATGGCCAACTTGGGTGATGTTTTTTGTACTAAGCTGGCATCTCTCATTCTACATCTCAACTCCATATCTAATATCCCATATCAATATTGGACAACCTGTGACTCTGTCATCCCATGAGAATACTTATCACTGACGCATTTGAATATAAGCCTCTCAAAAACTCTCTCCAATCTTCCGTTGAAACTCTTGCAAGCCTTGTAGCTTATCAGTCTTAACTCCCTTGTAGTCTTTCCAACCGTGCAAAGAATTTTAAAATAGGGTTAAAGGTTGGGACCCCTGAACTCTTTCCAACTTGATAAGCTCCAACTGTATCATCAGTGCCAGATACAACGGATGAACTCATATCACCAAACACTCTACCCGAAGTAATAGAGATGTAGTTTGGTATCCAATATTATTTCCAAAATTCAATCTCCTTAGGGTGTTGTTGCTGCAACTCATGATAATCATCCATCAGAGGACCCTTCAAATATTGGAATAATCCCTTCCAAGCCATGAACGGATTAAACAACTTAGAGTTTTGCATTCGTTGTAAATCACATCATGAGTCAAACTCATGTATGAAGTCGTCTAACTCAATAGACCAACTATACCCAAATATTGTTTGGGACCATTGCTGGCCCCATAGATATCATCCATGTCCCACAACAACGGTGTGGATATACATCCAAGATATCACAAAGCTCAGCTCTGTCACTCTTTGATATCAAATCAAAGTCTTTTGTGAACCTCAAAGGCCAAGGTTGATACCGCATTCCACTACACGTGCATCCACATCTATTTCAATCAATCTCTCCTTCAGAACCTTCACAGACTTCCACTTTGACACCAGTGTATCACCTCCGTAATTGTATAGCAATAGGTCCCCAACTGGAACCAAAAATTGCAACGAAAGGTATAGAAGAAATCACAAGATGCTAACACACTGGCAATGTGAAACTTGCCATCACTATAAGCACTCATCCAGTATACAGCTCCGTAAGTCTTGTCTCATTGAGGAGAAACATGGATATTCTAACTAGTCCGTAAATCTTGCCTCACTATCACCAGTACATAGGAGCACTAACACTCCAAACAACAAAACAACAACAAAAACAAATGTTGTGCACAAACAAGAAATCAAGATGGAAGTTTATCAATCACAAAAGACATAAACAACAATACTTTATTTCAAAAACATCCATCGAAGGGGTCAAACCAACCCAATTCTAACTAATATAGTCTCATGAGGACATTTAAAAATACTGAAATTCAATTTGGAGGTCTTTTTTTCTCTAGATCACCAATGTGGTGCTAGAAATCCAGCTATTTAAGATCAAACCTTGTACAGCAGGGTGCCCTATCTCATGCAATTTTTTTTTCACAAATGGATATTGTTTGAAACTACTTTGAGATTTTTAAAATCTTAGACTCCAACTACAAATCCCTAAATATCAAAATTTTGCAATTCTAACACTGCCAACCTTGTGCTTAATGTCTTTATCTCCACGCAAGGTACTTTACATCTTCTTTTACTCCACCAAATTTCAGATCAAATAAACACTATATGATAATCTTGAAGCTTGCCCCTCATATTTTCAACCCCAAAACTTTCAAACACCAAATCTTGGACTTTGGGAAATTATCTCTGAAATATTTTTGGGCTAATCTCGATTTTAAGCCTCAAGGTAACTTTAAGCATCAATCCACTTCATCAATTTTCAGCAGAGTTTTCGCCCTTCAAAATTATTGATTCAAATTGACACACTAAAAAAAAATACAAAAATTTGAAATTAATCACACTAACTTTAAATCAACTTTTCTTCTAGATTGCCACTATAATCTTCATTTCATTAATGTCTTTCATACTCTACAGTAAAAAGATTGAAGCTACTATCAATTAATATTCACCAAAATACCTTCAGCGCTTAAAAAACTCAAAGTTGAATATAATCCAATTTGAATTTTTGAAGTAATCTATTCTACCCCCAAAATGTCCACAAGGACACTCCACTCATAACCATAACATAAAAAAGAGATTACAATCGAGCCAAATCCACTTTGTGCTTCAAAGACTCCCAGCTTCCGCACTAGCCACTATATACCATAGTCACACTCTCAAAGGCTCAACTTTGAAAACTGTTCTTCAAGAAGTCTTAATTCAAACTTTATCTCTTGAGTCCTAAGTCTCGTAACCGCGTTGTTGGCCCTAATGGCAGTTCTAATACGGATGGTGCTAGCTGCATTATAGACTCTAACTGATATATCTAGTTAGGCAGGTGAGCATGCGCACGCCTATCTAACTAGGAATGCTACTACATAAGTCGTGATAGATGTGATAGCAATGGATGTTGTGATAGGATATGTATGTATATGACAGTTGTCACGACTTATGTAATGGTACACACCCTAGTTAGATATGTAACTGTACGCATGAGCAAATACAATAGTTAGAATCCATAGTGAAATTAGTGTCGTTTGATCTAGACATGTCATTAGGGTGCCGATAGTGCCATTAGCTGACTTAGGGTTTAAGGGGTAGTGATTAGAATTAGGACTCCTTGGGTTGCAATTTTTAAAGTTGAGTTTTTGAGAGTGTGGCTATAGTGGCTATTAGCTATGGTGAGAACTTGGAGTCTTTGAACCTCAAAGTGGGTTTCGATAGACTATAACCTATTGTGTTGTTTGATGTAGCGTCTAAAGATAGTGGATTTCTATTTATTTTTCACCGAAATATTGTAAATTTACTTCATAAATCCAAACATCTTCTTCAAGAACTATCATACTGGCTAAATTTTTAATTGCAGGCTACATTTGTTGCTTCTTTCGATTGTATTCTCTTCAATCAACTGGCCATGCAATTTTCAACCAAAGTCCATACTCTATCTGGTTGTCAAGTTATTTCCCTTGAGTTCAGTTTTACTGAGAGGTCAATTATGAGGGACCGCATTTCAGGTCTAGAAAAAATGTTTTAGAACAAAATTATATTGAATGAAATCTATCAAATCTGGAGAAGATATGTAGCTTGGTTATAATATTTTCAAAATATAGTACTTTAAAAACATCGCTAGTTACCATATATAAAAAGAATAGATTTAATTACAATATTCTACTAATTCCCTTTATGTAAAATTTGAGTTGTTAAATAAACAATGATTCTCGGTTACCGCACAAAGTTATTACTACACAATGCACGTGGGAATAAATGTATAACTTTTTGTGCGTAGACAGAAACCAAAGGATACTGTTCAAAAATCCATACATTTTTGTGTAATGGCATCGATATCTTGTTCAATGATTTGGAACACAGTGCTTCAAACTCCTTCACGTGCTTATGATTATCCATCATTACTGTCTAGGATTTCAGAAGTACAGGATGCAAACAGATACGAGGACAGTAATTGACCATGTCATCGAGTAGATCAGATGAAACGTATTCAGGTAAAAAAAAAGCTCAATACGTTACTGCCCCCCACGATTAAACAGATCTCCGCATGCGTTCACATACACATGGACCAAGAGGTCCCATTTCAGGTTGTGTGCACCATATGTACTATCTAATCTCGGTAGGTATAGACATGAAATACCTGTCTATACCTAGTGACATACATTCCATGGAATTAGCAGCATCTTACATGGCCTTGAGGTCCTGAACTGGTTCTCATGTCTGTCCGGACACGAGGCCTCATAATAGATATAGGTACGATGTCGTCAGGGCAGTAAACTTAGTCCCGGTATTAACTGTGAACGTTCAAAAGCCTTTGTAAAGGGTTGTGCTGTTCAAAGTCTGTCCATGAATTTGTGTCTGACCAAGAACCACGTGAGAAAAGGAAACATGAAGAACGTTCTATTCTAGAGTAGAGAGCAAGACGAGCATCTCAGCGTATGTAAGGTGCGGGCGGCATCACGAAACGTTTGTACAGGTTACGTTGAAGAGTGCTACTGCACTGCACTGAGTCTCCCACTCACTTCTATTCCCTGAGGATCTGTTCTGGTCATTTCTTTCTTCATTTTCTTTTCTCTTGAATGTGCCCTTGATTGGGTCCCGTCTAACAAATTTCACCCTTCCGACTGCAGGCGGAGCACGTTATCCAGGTCTCACATCCTTTCCCAATCAAGGGTCTACGACGTCCACCATGGCAGCAACCAGCTGGAACAATTTTAGCATGATGCACTCCGAGGGGGCGAAATTCTCATATGCCGAGAGAGTTGAAGCTGAAACTGTAAAATTAAGTACGAATGCAGAAATCAAGGATCACACTAATCCAAGGATGTATGCCAGTGAGGTCCATCGACCTACACCCAAGAATTCGAACATTCCGATAATAGATCTGTCTAAAGCCTCTGCTGATACTGAAGCAACGTGCAAGGAGTTAGGTGATGCAGCGGTGCAGTGGGGAATATTTCAGGTTGTGAATCATGCAATATCGTTGGAGATCATGCAGGAGATCGAAAATCAAGGTCTCGAATTCTTTCATTCTCCTCTTGAACACAAACTTGGATGTGGCGATGTGTATCTACCAGTTGGTCTAGAACATGATAAATCTAGTTTTGGTGGAGTGGAAAGGATCGTCTTGACCCAAGGGCCTCACTTCCATGATCGAGTAGGGAATATCAAGTGTATCGACGACATATTATTACGTATTTGGCCAAAGGGCAAATCACAGCTGAGGTAAATCTGATCACTACTAACTCTTCAAACTTTCAAGGCGCTAAGAAGTACTGGGACCCAGAACAGAGTGAACATGGCCGAGAGCTTTCTCCCTGGGGGCCGGCTCTGCCTGCCCTTGTGATTTTTGAAGACTCTCTGTTAAACTTCTAGTTTTTTACCCCAAATTTTAAGAATTTCGGATTTATTTTTTATTTTTGCCTGGAATCAAAAGATTAAACAGCTGAATACCACAACCTGTACATGTGGTGCAGAAGGGCATTTCATACGTACCAACGCGGGTTGGAGGCGATCAACCGACAGATTTTGAGACTTCTTGCCCGGTATCTGGGAGTGGAGGAGGAATTTTTCTCACGACACTTCGAACACTACAAGTCATCATTTTACGCTCTGAGATGGAATTTCTATCCGAAGTTTTCAATCAGTTCTGAAAGGTTCGGAGCCCAGGACCACACGGACCCCTTCATGATGACAATCCTCATGCAAGATAAAGTGGGTGGATTGCAGGTCTGTAGAGATGGTCGGTGGTATGGAGTGGGGCCAGTGGAGGGAGCGCTCGTTGTTAACATGGGAGACTCTTTCTATGTGAGAACATCTGGCTCCACTCTCTCATCTTTCTTCCCTTGCAAATTTCACAAGGGAGTGATTACATTCCATCACCACATGGCCTTGACCTACGATCTGCTTGAATGACGTTACGTGGATCCTGTTTCCAGTCAACCTCAGCCTAATTCGGCTTTGAATGTGCCATGCAGGCCTGGACGAATTGCCGCCTGAAATCCCCGTGCCATAACGTTGTATCCAATGATGAGATCGGCCGTTTGTCCTTGGTGGCATTTGTAAGTCCAGACCCGGCCACCCTTTTGGCTCCTCCAGATGAGCTCATTGACGAAAACCACCCTCGAATATTCAAGACATTCTCGTGTAAGGACCTCTTAAAGAAACGGGGAGAGGTAGCACCGGACGCAGCCCTGGTCGATGGTCGTATCGGCTACTTGGACTGCTTTAAGATCCACGTATAGATAAAAACTTGCTCAGATTACAGAGAGTTTAGTATATAGGTAGGTGTGATTTCTGTGAATTTCAGTTTATCTTAAATATGCTTTACTATGTGCTGGCTCTTACCCATCCAATGTACACGCCTTGAGGGTTGTATATTATACCTTTGATCCACAACTGCTAAGCTATTTCAGCGCAGTGACTACTTGAGTTGGGTTCTTCAGATATGTAGCGTGACAATGTTCCAAGTCAACAGACTGAGTCCGAATTTATCTAGAGTTCACACATACCGGATTTCAACAGGAATCAGTTTACGGAAGTACTGTCTTGATGTTTACATAGTTATTTGTTACATAGTTTTCAAGAAGATGGATGAGGTGATATGTCGACTCAGCTTTTGGTTTACTCAGTATGATCAGAAATGAAGAGTTCACACATTCCAGATTTCAACAGGAATCAATTTGCGAAAAACTGCCTTGATGTTTACATAGTTCTTTGTAACATAGTTTTAAGAAGATGGATGAGGTGATATGTCAATTCAGCTTTTGGTTTACTTATTATGATCGGAATTGAAGAGTTCACTCATACCGGATTTCAACAGGAATCAGTTTACAGAAATACTGCCTTGATGTTTACATAGTTCTTTGTAACATAGTTTTCAAGAAATGGATGGAGTGATATGTCAATTCGGCTTTTGGTTTACTCACTATGATCAGAATTGAAGAGTTCACACATGGGATTTCAACAGGAATCAGTTTACAGAAGAACTGTCTTGATGTTTACATAGTTATTTGTTACATATTTTTCAATAAGAAGGATGAGGTGATATGTCTACTTAACTTTTTGGTTTTCTCAGTATGATCAGAATTGAAGTAGAAAGTGTGAATCATGTTGGGGACAGTTTGATAGCTACTAAAATTTGCTAGTCAGAGAAAGTAGAAGTGGATATTAGTGGACTTTGCTAACTAAACTTAAAGCTTGAATTCAAGTGGCAAGACTTCGAATTTGAATGAATTTTATCTACAAGGGGGAGAGTATGAGATTGGTTGGAAGAGTACATAACATGAACTTAGCATAGATGAACTTAACCATCAGATGGATTTAACTTAGATCTAAGTCTCATGATGCAAGCTGAGAACTAAATAAAGTTGAGAAATTGATTCTCTACCCACATTCTTTATTCTCAAATTTAGAGCTCAATTTCCAAATTTAGAGAGAGAGAATTAGAGGGTTTATCAGAAGAGAGAAAGAACCATCAAGAGATTCTTTCATAGACCTATGTGATAGATTGAGTGATTGTGGGGAGGCGAATTTTTTAAGCTTGGATAATGTGGAATGCTTGATCAAGAACACACCTGAGTTAAAGAAGGAAGTGCAAACTCCAAGAAAGCCTGTGCCGACATCTGCAAGATTGAGGGGGCAGAAATTTGACTTGTGGAGAAGCAGAATCTACAACTTTAAGAGGCAAGGCGAGACCTGAAGAGGAGCCTAAATCAAATGGACGTAGAACGATTGGCCCGAATGGAATCTTTGGCCAACAAATGTGCCTAACACCTATTTGCCTTATGCAATGAAGAAAAGTCAAAATGAATATAGCGGTTGTTGGAAGCGATGGAAAACTCCGGGGATAAAAAAGAGAAAAGGAAGAAAATGTATAAATCCTTGGGTCGGAAATTTAGGGAAGTTATGTGACTTCATCGGCAAGAAAACGCTACAGATATCCAAGAGATGCAACTAGGGATCAACGTGTTCGTGGAAAAGATGGAGGTGCCATTGAAGAATTCATGGCCTTCACGGACAAGGACAGAGCAATCCGTGTAGGCATTAGTTGGTAATAGATGTTAGACTTGGGTATAAGTAGGAATACATTTAGAGTGGGGGATATTTTTCATTGCAAGTGTACCCTAATGGACCAAAATATGTAGCTAGGGTAGAACAAGAGCTCGAAAAGCTGATGTTGCGATTTGTCTTGACTGGATGCAAATTCATGTGAAGATAACCAAGAATATGTCCATGAACTATTGTTTACACTGATCCATCCAGGAGAATTGTGTAATTGTAGTGTTTATTGATTCATTCCCAAGGGAATGGGGTGTTAAACGAATATCAGGTAGGAAATATATGCGTTTAGTCTTCTTTAATCAACTCTAGATGATCATTGTCCGAAGAGTGTCATTAATTCATATCATAAAATCCATCAGAAAATAAAGTGCTACGAAATTGCAGAGGAAATTTTTTTACTGAAATTGGGTGATCCCAATTATAAGAGTCAACATTCACCAGGCGTAAGCTTGTAGAAGTTCTTTCGGTAAAATCCTCGATGGCCAAACTTGTGGGACGAATTCCTGGATATCTTCACATGAATCCGATCTCCAGTCAGGTAGGCCACCGCAATCCCCGCTCGGCTTCGAGAGTTTACGTTCTACCCTAGCTACACATGAACAGTTCCTGACTTTCTCTTGCAAATTGAAGATGTCTCCACTAACTACTTTAATGCTATTTATACACAATCCTAACGTCCTATTCGAATCGCTACCTACACGGATCGCGTCCGACTACAACTTCATAGATCTGATGCACCCTTTGATGATATCTTTTCCCTCCAGGCGAAAGCATCAACGCTGATTTGCAACTCTCTGATGTCCCCCGCGGTCTCCCTCCGATGAACTCGCATCGCTTCCTGACAGTCGCGACCCAAGGCTTTGTACATCTCCTTTCGCTTATTCTTTGAATCCTCAGGAGTGTTCATCATTACCGTCAATTTCTCCAATCGATCAGCTTCAACTTCATCACATCGGGTAAACAGATACTTCGCACATTTGCTAGCCAAAACTTCTTATCTTGCTCGTCTCTCCACATCAACCTCATGCAACCGACGCTTCACCTCCTTCAGTTGATTCTGGAGCCTCTTGTTCTCCACTTCCAAGAATTTCAATTCCGCTCACCAAATCTTACAAATCTCACCGTAGGCCATCTTCGCTGCTGCCACCTCTCGTTGCGCTCCTGCCTTCTCCTTCTCTAGACGTCCCACCGACTCTGTTAACTGATGGATCGTATGTGTCTGGTCTGTAAGACTCAGGGTTGTACATATAGGATAAAATGTAAGTATATCTAAATTGTGCCTAAGTTTATCTTAGTCATCACTATGTTTAGCTAGTTATGGTTAAGTTGGAGGAAAATATAGAGTAACTTTTGGTGTGGTAGATGAGAACTACTATTTTGTTGTTTAGTAGGAATCAAGGAATAGATTCCATCACATGGGTATCTTGACTTTCCTTGACTTGGACTAGTTTTCATTGGTTGGACTTGGTGAAGACCCTTAAATCTAGGGGCGAGATTGACTTGGTACACTAGAAGTGAATTAGGGAGTAGTTGAGCTTCTAGAAGATCCAAGTGGACCAATTGTATGTTGCCATGTACCCTTTTCATTGGGGTTTGTGATATCTACCTCGTTTAAACTTGGTAAGAGGAAGTTACATGATGATTACTTGTAGTTACTAGGGTAAAATTCTTAGTATAAATAGAGAGGTTGAGAAGCACCTCTCAAGTAGTTTTTAATGGAAGTTAGTTTTGGGAGAAGATAGTGTGGTGATCTTAGTTTTGGGAGCTTGGTTCTTGGAGACATCATGTTCGGAGTGGAACCTTGATTCAATGAAGACTTTGATTACCAAAGTATCCCTTCCTTTTGAGTGATATCTTACTCTTGGTGAGAATGTGCATAATTGAGCTTGGACTTTGAGAGTTGTGTAAGAGTGTGCATTAGGGTCATGGTCAAAGGGTGAGACTAAGTCCTTCTAGATTCATGATGAGCTTCCAAAAAGCCATCGGAGGTAAACCTGAGTGAGAGTCAGCCCGGAGGTCACAATTTTTGGTTCCGTTGTCGGGACCTCAATCTAGAAGGAGCAGAGATGTTTCGAATCCAGTTTCTTGCCCGTGAGAGTGCAACGATGAGAACTCATATGGAGAGGGATCGTGGGGAAGAGCAAACCGAGATCATGATGCATAGTAATGTACCATTTGTGTATCCGGTAGTGTTATATGAAAGCTTGGAAGTTATTTTGTACATTTTGTTTACTTAAGTGTTGTTTGGGATGAGGCGAGAGTGCTATAGTGCGTATTTGGGATGAACACTTAATCTTCCAAAGTTTTTCCGAGAATTTTATTGATTTTAGAGTAGTAGATGGGATACATTTTGCACTTAAAATAACAGTCATATCATGTCTAGATCAAAAGTTATGATGTTTAGAATTTGCTAGGGTCCTGACGGGTTTTGAAAGATAGCTCTCGGGAAAAAGTGTACAGAGCTTATCAATTCGTGCACGAATTGAATCAGGATTTGAAACTCTGCACGATTTTTAATCAAGAGCTAAGCTACATGTGGGTTCAAATTTCGTTGAGAGATCATTTTTATAGAAAAAGTTATGATATCTGAAGTATAGGGGGGTATAAAAGTCAGCAAAACTGCTTTACTTTTCAGATTTGCTTTTTCCTTGTTTATGGTCATTTCGAGAGAGTTAGTGCATGGGTGTTTTGCATATTGAGGATGACTTGACACTCATTGGAAAATGGGAGATCAACCTCTTTGGTAGATCCGGTTGTCTAAGATACCTCAAGGGCTAGACGTGATTGTTTCAGCGGATTCGAACACGAGGGAGTTCAGAGTGGAGTTTGAAGAGAGGACACTAAAAAGTTTCTGGAGAGCGAAACGTGAGAGTTGCTTCTATTGTGGAGAGGAGGGACATAAGCTTGTGAGTTGTCCTTTGAGGACCAAAGATCGGAGGTTGAGAGAGAGAGGAAACGTGGGAGAGCTAAACCTTCATTTGGGACCATCATCTCCCCATGAATCCAAGAGTGGAACCTATTGTGAAAATTGTAGAATGACCGGACTTCCCTTAGGACACGAGTGTAGTGGTGTGAAAGCTCTGTTGGAGTCACTAGTGGAGGGCTTTGAAGATAAATTGAGTGCAGATACCGAAAAGTTGAAATCTCCAGGTGGCTCAAGTTCTAACTGAAGATGGAGATCATTTTCAGAATGATCGAGAAGATGTCGATGAGGGTAAGGCTCATAGTGTGTTTAGGAGAGGAGAGAGCCATGGCAATCTTGGACCAACCAATTCCGTTCATTTTGCCATTGATGAATTACTCTAGAATGGAGCTAGTTTTGTTTGTGTTGTATTAGGGAGTCCCGTATAAATTTCCAACAACAACGAAAAAAGGAGTTGGAAATGGGGAAGCTTTCGGTGTTCTATGGGAGAGAGAAAGAAGATGTAGAATCTTTTGTGAGAGACTTCAAGAGGGCATGTATAGGAAACAATGAGAGAAGGAAACCTGAATGGGCTATCCTTTTGCCCGACTTCTTGGAGGATTCTGCATTGAAGTGGTACAATGAGTACAAGAAGAAACATGTGGAGAAAGACACTTGGGAGAGTTTGACGGAGAATCTTGTTGAAAACTTTCTTCCGGATGAAAGTTACAAGAAACTGATGTGTGAAGTCACCTTTTTGAAGCAAGGAGAGAGTGAGAAGATGAGATCATACGTGGAGAGAACGGAGAAGCTGGAGTCACGTTTTAGTGTGGTGTTGAGAAAGAGTGGAGACGAGGTCGAGCCAACCATGGTGGGGATTGTGGTGATGTTGACAAAGAACTTCATTGGAGGTTTGAAGCCTCAGATTCGAAGCAAGGTGAGATATGAAAAGCCCTCTTCTAAGGTTGAGGCTATTCGCATTGCTATTTGAATGGAGGAGAGCCTAGAAGACGATGATTCTAGCTTGGTGGCTAGAGAAGCATCACCACCTATTGTGGTTAGAATGGCAACTCCTACTGTTGTTGCTGAGCCAGTAGTAAATTCTCAAGTGGTAGACTTGCACCATGAGTTGAAATCTATCACAGAAACACTCGTTGATCTCAAGATTAACGTAGTACAACTATGGGAGAGGAGGAATCAAAATGTAGGGGGAGGATCTAGAGGGTATGGGAATTATCCTCCAAAAGGAAATCCACCACAAAGGAACTTCACAGTTTCATGCTTTAGTTGTGGAGGCCCTCATTTCCAACGAAATTGTCCTAATCCTCGACAACATGATGGAGTTAGACACAACAATTCTACTCATGCTCCAAGTCAGCCAAAGGATAAGGGAGTAGCGTCTATTGATGTGTTTCCTCATCAGTGCACGTTTGAGAAGGGAGAGAGCTCTATAAGTTCTAGAGTTTATATTTTTGCACACGAGAAGAAGAGAGCAAGATTTGCAGAGGAGTCCATCTCAATGGAAGATCAACCAAGCCGGAGCACTCGATCCAGTGGTATGAGTCAACCGAGAGCACCGAGGAAGAAGTTGGGAATGGATGATTTCTCCATTTCATCTACCCAGCTCAAATACGACGTGGTGGAGGATGTGGGGAATCAAAAAGCCAATATAACTGTTGGCCAATTGATTGCTCTAAATCCTACGATAAGAAAGGAGTTGAGGGAGGCCTAACTCAAAAAGGACCAAGAAGCGACGATCCAAGGGGAAAGCTTCCATGGCGAATGTTGGAGTAGGAGTGGTGGATGCCGCTGCCTCGGAGGTATGCACTCAGGCTTCGAAGATTGAAGTATGCATTAATGGACGTGATGTTTTGGATGTACTAGTGGATGGTGGATCTGCGGTGAATGCCATGTCAGAACGTTTGTTGAAGAAGTTGGGGATGAAGCTTTCAAGACCTTCCAACATCATTGTTGGGATGGCTTACAAGCAAAAGGTGCGACCCATTGGAGTGGTGGACAAGGAGGTGGTAAGCGTGATGGGAGTTCAAACCTTGTTGTCCTTTCAAGTGCTTGAGGAGGCTAGCTACGACTTGTTGTTAGGAAGACCTTGGTTGAGGGTTGTGAGGACAACTGATCGGTGGCATAAGGGTAACCTTCGTATAGGGCCGAAAAACCATCGAGTGAAGGTCCCTCTCACAAGTGGCGGAGGAGCAAGCTCAGACTCGGATAGACCTACGAGTGATTACTTAGAGTCTGAGAGTGAAGAAAGTGGCAGTTTTTCAGAGGTTGACACCAACATGTCAACCGATGAGGAGACATCATCTGAAGATACCTCGGACGATGATGTTCAAGTTCAATTTCTTGCTGCAATGGATTTACTTCCTAGGCTAAGGGTGGTGAAAGATCCCGACAAGATGAAGATGAGTGAAGATGAGATAACTCGACCACTCTCCACTCCCAAGTTTGCTCCCAAGGTTACTATGGAGGAGAAGTCAATGAGGTTCTTGGATATTTTTGAAAATATATCCATGTCTTTGCCTTTAGCTACAAGGATTTGAAGGAAGTAACCTTAGAAACTCATCGCATTGAGTTAGAGGAGAAAGCTCGCCAAAGACGTCGAAGCAACGTTGGATAAATCCACCTTATTTGTGGTGGTCAAGGAGGAGATCGACAAGCTAAAGGATGCGGGTTTCATCTATGAGGTAGAGAATTATGAATGGGTTTCTCATATTGTGATAGTCAAGAAGAAGAGTGGTAAACTACGAGTATGTGTGGATTACAAGAAGCTGAATGCTGTGACAAAGAAGGATTATTATCCTTTGCCATTCATCGACGAGATTTTGGAGGAGGTAGCAGGTCATGAGTGGTATAGCTTTGGAGATGGATATAGTGGTTATAACCAAATTCAAATTGATCCCGAAGATCAGCTCAAAACCACTTTTACCACGCCATGGGGGAACTTTTGCCTTTAGGGTAATGCCCTTTGGTCTATGTAATGCTCCAAAGAACTTTTCAGAGGTTCATGAATAAAGTGTTTGAACCTTTATTGGAAAGTTTGTTCGAGATTTCATTGATGATTTTTGTGTATATGGGAAGAAGGAGGATCACTTTGATCATTTGATCAAAATTCTACAACAGCTTGGAGAAAGCCAAGGCCTCTCTCAATCCTGAGAAGTGCATTTTTGGATGTGAAGAAGGTTTGTTGTTAGGGCACATCATCTCCAAGGATGGTATAGCGGTGGATCCAGAAAAGTTGAAACGCATCCTCGACTTACCTTTTCCGGTGATGTTGACCAAGTTGAGGCAGTTCTTTGGAATGATGGGATACTATCGACGGTTCATCTTTTCCTTCTCCAACAAAGCTTATGCCTTGATAGTTTACATGAAGAAGGGGACGGATTACAATTTAATCCTCAAGGATGGAGAGGCAGCTGTGTCGTTCGAACTTCTTAAGAAGGCGTTGGTAACGTCTCCTATTTTAGCCAAACCAAATTGGGGTAAACCTTTCATTCTCTACACGGATGCATCAAACATTGCTATAGGATGCACTCTAAGCTAGTTAGATGAAGATAGCCATGATCATCCAATTGCTTATGCTAGTAGATAGATGGTGCAGGATGAGAGAAACTATTCAGTGACTGAAAGGGAGGCTTTAGCTATGATCTTCTCACTCAAGAAGTTTCGACACTATCTGTTGGGAGGGAAGTTTACTATCGTTACTGACCACAAGGCTTTGAAGTACATTTTCAACAAGCCTATTGCTGAGGGTAGGATAGTCAGATGGAAGTTGTTATTAGCGGAGTTTGATACATCATTGAGGATCGACCCGGTAAGAAACATGCCAATGTTGATTTGATGTCTCGAGCATACGATGAGGAAGGAGATCAACCAGTGGATGATACATTTCCAGATGAGGATTTGCTGATGATGAACACCATAACAAAGGTACCGGCTGAATACAAGGGGATATGGGATTTCATCTCGGAGGGAGAGTTTCCCCAAGGCATGCATTCACGGGAGAGGAATGCATTGGTGAAGCGATGTGAACCTTATACCATCATAGAGGACGTGTTGTTTCATCAAGGAGCAGATGGACTACTCAAAAGGGCTGTTAGAAGGAAGGAGTCAATTCAACTTATGAAGGAGTTTCATGAAGGCTCGGTATGTGGAGGACACTTTGCAGGAAAGGTAACTACATTTAAGATCCTAGATGCAGGCTATCATTGGAAGGGCATTTTCAAAGATTGTGTGGAATTTTGCAAGAGTTGTGATGTGTGTCAAGCTTTTGCTAAAAAGTCCATGAAAACCCCTCCTTTGACATCAGTTCCTATTTTAGGTCCTTTTGAGAAATGGGGAATAGATTTTGTAGGACCCTTGAATCTTACCTCTTGGGGTAACAAGTTCATTGTGGTAGCTACAGATTATCTAACCAAGTGGGTAGAAGCTAGACCTCTAAAATCTACTAGTGAGGAAGAAGTGGGTAGATTTCTATATGAGAGGATAATAACTAGATTCGGATGCCCTCTAGAAATTGTATCTGATAGAGGTGGTGAGTTTGTTAGAAGCATTATACAAGCCATGCTAGGTCATTTCTCCATCAAGGCATGCGTGATTACTTCCTACAAATCAAATGCTAATGGGTTGGTAGAGCGAACCAACTATACGCTTTGCATGATGTTGGCCAAGGATGCAGACATGGACGGGAGCAAGCAAAATTGGGACAAGAGGCTGCATGCTATCTTGTGGGAGTATCGGACGACTTGGAAGACATCAACATGGTACTCACCTTTCCGTATGGTATATGGTGTCGAGTCAAAGCTTCCAATTCAATTTGATTTGACGACCTTCTTAACTATCCAACGGAAGTTAAAGAGGACGAATGGAGTAGAAGCTATCAAATCAAGACATCAACAACTGTTGGAGTTGGAGGAGGCTCAAGCTGTGGCCATGGTACGTGTGGAGCGGACTCAACAATTGCAGAAGAAGTATTATGATAATCGACTTGGGACGAAGAAGATGAAGATTTTCAAAGAAGGTGATTGGGTAATGCTTTACGACTCCATTAGATATAAGAGAGCAAGAAAGAAATTTCTTCCAAAGTACTTTGCTCCTTTTATAGTTCACAAGGTGTGGGGAAACTTTACTTACGATTTGAAGGAGTTGGGAGGACGACATTTTGACCGGGTGAATCACGACAAGTTGAAGCCGTTTCATCGACGATCAGATTCTTTCACTCCAAGGACGGAGTGAAATCTTGGTCCGGGGATAAATGTTAGACCCAGGGTTGTACATATAGGATAAAATGTAAGTATATCTAAATAATAACTAGGTTTATCTTAGTCATGACTATGTTTAGCTAGTTATGGTTAAGTTGGAGGAAAATATAGAGTAACTTTTGGTATCTAAATAATAACTAGATTTGGTAGCCCTCAAAAAATTATATTAGATAGAGATAGTGAGTTTGTTGGATTATACAAGTCATGTTAGATCATTTCTCCATCAAGACATGGATGAATAGTTCCTACAAAACAAATGCTAACGGATTGGCAGAACGAACCAGCTACACACTTTGCATGATGTTGGCCAAACAAACATGGACGAGAGCAAGCAAAATTGGGAGAAGGGGTTATATGTTATCTTGTGGAACTATTGAAAAATGTGTAAGACATCAATAGGATACTCATATTTTTGTATGGTATATGGTGTTGAGTCAAAACTTCCAATTCAATTTGATTTGACAACCTTCTTAACTATCCAACGAAAATGAAAGAGGATGTCAAAAGCTATGAAACCAAGAAACTAACAACTGTTGGAGTTGGAGGAGGCAGGAGATGTGACCATGGTACTGTAAGACCCAGTGTTGTACATATAGGATAAAATGAAAGTATATCTAAATTGTGCCTAAGTTTATCTTAGTCATGACTATGTTTAGCTAGTTATGGTTAAGTTGGAGGAAAATATAGAGTAACTTTTGGTGTGATAGATGAGAACTACTATTTTGTTGTTTAGTATGAGTCAAGGAATAGATTCCATCACATGGGTATCTTGACTTCCCTTGACTTGGACTAGTTTTCATTGGTTGGACTTGGTGAAGACCCTTAAATCTAAGGGCGAGATTGACTTGGTACACTAGAAGTCAATTAGGGAGTAGTTGGGCTTCTAGAAGATCCAAGTGGACCAATTGCATGTTGCCATGTACCCTTTTCATTGGGGTTTGTGATCTCTACCTCGTTTAAACTTGGTAAGAGGAAGTTACATGGTGATTACTTGTAGTTACTAGGGTAAGATTCTAAGTAGTATAAATAGAGAGGTTGAGAAGCACCTCTCAAGTAGTTTTTCAATGGAAGTTAGTTTTGGGAGGAGATAGTGTGGTGATCTTAGTTTTAGGGAGCTTGGTTCTTGAAGATGTCATGTTCGGAGTGGAACCTTGATTCAATGAAGACTTTGATTACCAAAGTATCCCTTTCCTTTTGAGTGATATCTTACTCTTGGTGATAATGTGCATAATAGAGCTTGGACTTTGAGAGTTTGTGTAAGAGTGAGCAATAGGATCATGGGCAAAGGGTGGGACTAAGTCCTTCTAGATTCATGATGAGCTTCCAAAAAGCCATCGGAGGTAAACCTGAGTGAGAGTCAGCCCGGAGGTCACAGTACGTGTGGAGTGGCCTCAACAATTGCAGAAGAACTATCACAATAATCAACTTGGGACGAAGAAGATGAAGGCTTTCAAAGAAGATGATTGGGTAATGCTTTACGACTTCATCAGTTATAAGAGGACTAGAAAGAATTTTCTTCCAAAGTTCTTTGATATGTTCATAGTTAAAAAGTATGGAGAAACTTTACTTATAATTTGAAAGAGTTGGTAGGACGTTATTTTGACTAAGTGAATCATGACAAATTGAAGCTGTTTCATCGATGATCAAATTCTTTCACTCAAAGTACAGAGTGAAATCTTGGTCCGGGGTTCATGTAAGATACATGGTTGTATATATAGTATAAAATGTCAATATATCTAAAGTGTGACTAAGTTTATCTTAGTCATGACTATATTTAACTAGTTATGATTAAACTGGAGGAAAATATAGAGATAACGCTTGATATAATAGATGAGAACAACTATTTTGGTGTTTAGGGATAATCAAGGAACAACTTCCATCACATAGATATCTTGATTTTCCTTGACTTTGACTACTTTTCATTGGTTTGATTCGGTAAGGACTCTTAAATATAGAGTTGAGATTGATTTGGTACACCAAAGTCAATTGGAGGATAGTTGGGCTTCTTGAAGATCCAAGTGAGCCAATTGCATGTTACCATGTATCTTTCTAATTGGGGTTTGCGATCTCTACCTCAATTAAACTTAGTAAGAGAAAGTTACATGATGGTTACTTTTGGTTAACATGAAAAAATCTAAGTAGTATAAATTTAAAGGTTGAGAAACACATCTCAAGTTAGTTTGGAGAGAAGTGAGTTTTGGAGAAGGCTTGTTTTTGGAAGCTTGGTTTTTGAGAAATCATGTTTGGGGTTGGAGCCTTGATTCAACGAAGCCTTTGATCATCAATAAAGGGTCTATTCCTTTTGAGTGATATTTGACTCTTTGTGAGAATTGTCATGAGATTATGGAATCTTGAAGTTGAGAGTTTGTGTAAGAGGATGCATTAGGGTTATGATAAACGTGTTAAACATATCCTTCTAGATTCATGATGAGCTTTCAAAATACCATCGAAGGTAAATCTTAGTCAAAGTTAGCATAGAGCTTATAGATGACGAGTGCATATCAGGTGCAATCTTGATTGGATTAACAGTATTGCTAGATGCAAGAAGAATAAGATCTCATGCACATCATACATATCTATGGTGGAAAAATCTTCTTCCTATGGAGGTTTTATTGCAAGCATATGACAGAGTGCAAAGACCCTCACATCTCGCTAAGGATAGTATTTTAGATGTGTGTGGACACTTTGAGATAATGGTTTATGTTGACAGGTCATCCATGGCAATGCTGAATTTTATGACGCAACCAAGAGCTACATTACCAACATTGTTAAGTATCGAGCTTCCCATCCCTACAAAGAGGAAGGACATAGACTTGTATGGGATTCTTGCTTGGAGCGATTGATGGAACCCAACATTGATGACAAAAAGCAAGCTATAAGCTTTGTTATTAAAATTATTATAGTATCTACATTATCACAAGCATCACAACTTCAGATGCTATGTTACATTATGGACTTAAACTGCTTAACATGGATTGTGAGCCTTGGATTGGCCAATTAGAGACACATGCACTTCGTAGCTGTGACAATTAGACTATTGTTGAGCTCTTTGCCTACAAGGATGATGGAGGTAAAAGGTAGGGGCAAGAAGTGATTAAGATCTCATTATTGGTCTTATTAAGATGTTAAAGAAAGAGACATGGAGTATACTTCTAGTATGGTTAGAGTTTTTTGTATGGAGCAAGTGATGGTTGCTCACTACAGAGCTTTATGACAAAGCTTAAGAGATTACAATAGTATGGGTGTGCAAGTGAAGCCTATTATGAGAGGGCAAAAAAAGCTTTCAACTCAAGAGATTATTGTTTAGCCATCAAATGCTACATCTTCTACCTCTAATGTCAATGTAAAGAGATTTGGGATATTGAGATTGGTCCCCAAGTGATAAGAGGAGAAAGGCGAATGGTGTGGAGATTTTTGATGAGTTTCATAAACTATTTTATCTTCAGTATGAAGTATTTAGGTTGTTTGAAATAGCCTAGTATATGGATTGACTTGTTAATTATGGTGGCATAGGTAGTATAGTAGAGGTGATTTTTTTTTAACTTTAGGCAGCAATAAGGATATTCGGCGTCATTATGATCGCTATGAAGAAGAAATTTGACGAATAAAGACGAAGTTGGAAGAGGGGTAAAAGTACAAATGGAAGCTGGATGAAGAGTAAGAAGCTAGAATAAGTGAGGGGCAAGGAGATATGAAACAATTCAAGGAAGAAATATTATTTTGATTCAAGATATGAGCTTTTCGAAAGGATTGAGTATACCAACACATCACTTACCAAGGTAAACAATGAAGAAAAAAGTGCAGATCCGATCAAGGGTGAGAGAGACAATCTGAATGACAAATGTTAAGAAGCTACTAGTGGGAAGAGTAAGATCTTCAATATCAATGCCGAAGTAGACGTCGAAGGATGCTGTAACAGACAAGTTACACAAAGAATTGCCAATTGTAAAGAATTAAAGTTCGTTCCCAAGGGAATGAGGTGTTAATTCACTACCAGTTACAAATATATGAGTTTACGCATCTTTTGTAGACTCTGGACATGCATTGTCCAAAGAGTGATGCAAATAAGTAGTATTCAACCACTCATTCCGATCACTACCCTTCCATTAGATTACACGCAATTACACATGTAAATGAAATTCCACTCCTCATATACTGATGGGAGATTGATCTCTCCTTTACAAGTTGAAGTCAAGGCGATGTTTTTGATGAAGTTCTACTATTGAGGTGAATCCGACCATGGCTCATGGGTGAATACACGAGTATCTTCACAGGTATAACACACCAATCTAGGCCGATTGAACTCAACACTCATCAGCCTCTCGAGCACTTTGTTCTACACTGACTACACTTGCGGTTCCCAATGAACACTTGCAAAGGAAAAGATAATCCTACTCTAACTCTACTTCTATTTATACAATTGCTTGCACCTATTCCCAACCATTGCCTACATGGATCACGCGCAAATACTTCTTGCGCAAATACTTGGCTTGGAAGGAATTATTCCAACATTTGGAGGTTCCATCGATGGATGATTATCATGAGTTTCGGCGTGAACACCTTGAGGAGATTAAGTTCTGGAGACAATATTGGTCTCCAAACTACATCTCTATTACTTTGGGTACAATGTTTGGTGGTGCGAGTTCATCCTTTGTACCTAGCACTGATGACACGGTTGGAGTTGGTCGAGTTGAGAAAAGTTCAGAGGTCCTAATCTTTAACCCTATTCTAGAGTTCTTTGCACTGTTGAGGAGAGACTATCAAGGGGTGAGAACTGACAAGCTACAAGGCTTGCATGAGTTTTAACGGAAGACTAGGGAGAGTCTTCGAGAGACGTATACCTAAATGCGCTGGTTGATCAATATTATCCATGGGGTGATAGATGCACAAGCTGTCCAATATTGGTATGGGATATTAAAGAGGGAGTTGAGACGTAGAGTGAAAGATGCTACCTTACTACATGAGACATCACCTACGTTGGCCATTGTGTTTTATCTTGCTGAGCGTATTGAGCTCAACATGCAAGAATAGAGGGTGGTGATTGCTGGGTTTAGCAAGGATTCACCATCTTCATCAATTTCTTCACGTTACCAGTCTACAACACAAACCCAGAGTGGTTATGGTAGACATGTGGGACAATCTCGACCATCCGGATAGAGTGGTGAAGGTGCAACATCTAGACCATTGGCATCCTTTTCAGGTCAACAATCAGTTGTTGGGATGGTGTGTTGGATATGTTATGGACCTCATCAGAAGAAGGATTGCCTTCAAGGTCGAAGGATGGATCCTGTTGGATCAAAATCATGTGAGCATTG
Source organism: Marchantia paleacea (assembly GCA_014180765.2). Taxonomy (NCBI): domain Eukaryota; kingdom Viridiplantae; phylum Streptophyta; class Marchantiopsida; order Marchantiales; family Marchantiaceae; genus Marchantia; species Marchantia paleacea. The sequence goes on from MUAA02000145.1 coordinate 424,698, forward strand.
TCACAGACATGGTCACATGATGGATCGATGTTTTGATCTCCATCAAGAGTAGTCATGGCAGTTCTGTGACCTCCGGGCTGACTCTCACTCAGGTTTACTTCCGATGGCTTTTTGGAAGCTCATCATGAATCTAGAAGGACTTAGTCCCACCCTATGACCATGACTCTATTGCTCACTCTTACACAAACTCTCAAAGTCCAAACTCCATTATGCACATTATCACCAAGAGTAAGATATCACTCAAAAGGAAAGGGATACTTTGGTAAACAAAGTCTTCATTGAATCAAGGCTCCACTCCGAACATGACGTCTCCAAGAACCAAGCTCCCTAAAACTAAGATCACCACACTATCTTCTCCCAAAACTAACTTCCATTGAAAAACTACTTGAGAGGTGCTTCTCAACCTCTCTATTTATACTACTTAGAATCTTACCCTAGTAACTACAAGTAATCACCATGTAACTCCCTCTTACCAAGTTTAAACGAGGTAGAGATCACAAACCCCAATGAAAAGGGTACATGGCAACATGCAATTGGTCCACTTGGATCTTCTAGAAGCCCAACTACTCCCTAATTCACTTCTAGTGTACCAAGTCAATCTCGCCCCTAGATTTAAGGGTCTTCACCAAGTCCAACCAATGAAAACTAGTCCAAGTCAAGGGAAGTCAAGATACCCATGTGATGGAATCTATTCCTTGATTCCTACTAAACAACAAAATAGTAGTTCTCATCTACCACACCAAAAGTTACTCTATATTTTTCTCCAACTTAACCATAACTAGCTAAACATAGTGATGACTAAGATAAACTTAGGCACAATTTAGATATACTTACATTTTATCCTATATGTACAACCCTGGGTCTAACAGTTCAGGGATAAACATCATGACGGAGGACACCGCCTCTGCACTTGGATACAAGAAGTACGAAGCCATGCAGAGGGTGTTAAGGTTGGCTGATCAATCAAGGAAGAAGCCAGTGGGAGTGTTGCGAGGGTTGCTCACCCGAATAGCGGGAGTAGCCTTCTCACTCACGTACATTATCCTCAGACCGCAAGAAGAAAGTGGATATAAGGTATTCATTGGGAGGCCATGATTGTATAATGCAAAAGTCACGACCAACTAGCAGAGAAAGACATTGTCATTCTTTGACCCATGCGCATCAACAGCTAGGAAGGTAACTATTTCATGGAGTCCTAAGGTTTCCAGGGGGAAACATCTTCCGATTCAGGGGTGACCGACCCTAATGATGATAACACTGATTCCGGGTATTCGTCCAAAGATCATGTCAACGACTTACAATGCTATGAGGTGGACAAAGATCTTCAATCTGAAGATGAATAGCAATTACATATCACTGTGGGGCGCTGTAACCATCTTTAGTTAGCAAGAACTAAAGTAGAGGTTACGCAAGGAGGAGATAGATGGTCTTGAGTTGACTATTAGTGGAGTATCTAAAGGTGCCACGTCAGCAATCCGTGTGCTATTTAGGTTGTGTTTCTTATGTGTTAGTTGGAGTACACATCAGCAATCCGTGTGCTCATAGGGATATCCGCCACGTCATCGATCCACGAGGATTTGAGTGGATGGTGGTTGTGTAACCTTATCTAGTTTGTACCTTTTTGAGGACTATATATGGAGAAAGAGAGACCATTGAGGGATCTCTCAACTTCAGAATTCCTTGAGCTATTCGAGTGGTCTCTCCTCACTTCCCTAGTGTTACAGGCGCAGCGAGGCGAGCCACACTAATGGAGTAGTAGGGCCTGACGCTTGGGAGGAGACCATGTTGACTCCAGGATATCAATTGAAAATAAAGTGTAATCTATCTTTGGCTGATCTTCGTAACTTGTTGTCTCTCCTTCGGATTTACGAAGATGTGTTTTCTTGAAAAATAGAAGACATGAAGGGTATTTCCCAAAAATAGGGTGAATATCGGATAGATTTAATAGAGAGAGCAGTCCCTGTAAGGCAACGACAGTACCGCTTTAATCCGAAATACTCTTTGTTAGTCAAAGATGAAATTGATAAATATCTCCAAGTGGGCATTATCTACGTTGTGTTGAGCAGTGAATGGGTTGCGCCTATTGTCATTGTGCCTAAGAAAACCATTGGTAAGATCCGTGTATGCCAAGATTTCAGGAAATTAAATGCCATGACAAAGAAGGATCATCACCCTTTACCCTTTGCGGATACAATTCTAGACCATGTGGCAAGGCATGAATGTTATAGCTTCCTGGATGGGTTCTCTGGATACAATCAAGTATCCATCCGAGAAGAAGATAAGGATAAAACTACCTTCATCACATATTGGGGAACGTATGCTTATCACAAAATGCCATTTCGATTATGCAATGCACCTGCTACGTTTCAGCGGATGATGACACATATTTTCCAAGATTATTTGCTGAAGTTTTTAGAAATCTTTATAGATGACTTTTGTGTCTTCGGGTCAAAGGTGGACCATTTATACCACCTGGAGAAAACATTCCAAAAATGTAGGGACAGTCAGTTGGCGCTACATCCCAAGAAGTGTTACTTCATGATGACAGAAGGAATTCTCCCTGGTCACCGGGTTTCGGCTTGAGGGTTAGAAGTAGATGTAGATAAGATTAAAGTCATCAATTTATTAGAACGCCCTAGGAACATCAAGGAACTCATAGCCTTCTTGGGGTATACGGGATATTATCGGTGATATGTGAAGTCATATGCCGATATCGCAGCTCCATTAACGGGCCTGCTAAAGAAAGAAGTGGAGTTTGTATGGACCCACGAGCATCAGGCCACATTTCATCGAATGAAAAGCGAACTGGTCATGGCCCCAACCTTCATCCCATCAAACTAGGAGAAGCCTTTTCATGTAGACGTGGACACCTCGTCCATAGCAATGGGTGTAGTGTTGGGCCTGCGAGATGAGCAAGGAAAAGATCATCCCATTTATTTTTCTAGTCGGATGTTGATTGCGGCCGAGCAGAATTACTCCACCATGGAGAGAGAAGCGATGGGTATAGAGTATGCCGTTCACAAGTTCCAACACTATCTGTAAGGATACGACTTTGTGTTTCATGTGGATCATTTTCCTCTAAAGTATCTTGTGCAGAAGACCGATCTTTCGGGACGGTCATCGCGTTGGATGTTGTTGTTGCAGAAATTTTCATTCATAGTAAAAAAAAAAAAAAGGAGTACATCATACGAATTTGGATTTCCTACCATGACTGGAAACGACGATACATGCAGTCACAGTGGATGATAAATTCCTAGATGAGAAACTATTCCAGATGACAGATTACAAGGAAACACAGTATTACATCTTGTACCAGTACCTTTGAACGATGGAATTACCATAAGGATTGTCAATGGAACAGTTGTCAGTCTTTGTACACAAGACAACATCATACGAATTGGAAAAAGGGATATTGTTTTAAATGGGGGCAGACGAAGAACTCACGAGGTGCTTAGAACCCTATGAAGTGCATTGTGTTATCCGAGGATGAGGAAGCGGCGGGGGGACATTATGCTTTAAGAAACACAATAAAGAGAATTCTAGCTACGGGCTACTGGTGGCCAATAATGTACAAAGATACCCATAAGTTTATTGAGAAATGTGATGCCTTTCAACGAATTGGAAAACCAACGCATGCCACACAGTGGCCTTTAAAGCCAATTTTACCTTTGGCACCTTTCGAAAAGTGGGGAATTGATTTTGTGGGGCCTATTTCACCAGCTAGTAGAAGGACGAGAGAGAGATATATTCTGATTGCTACAGATTAAACTACAAAGATGGTGGAAGCAATGGCGACACAAAGAGATGATGCAAAGACGGTTATTGAGTTCTTCTTCAACTATGACATTTGTAGATATGGATGTCCTCTTGAGCTGGTTGGCGACAGGGGCACACACTTCTTAAATCATTTAGTTGAGGAATTGACCACCTATTTTCAAATCAAGCATTGGAAGACTACCCTGTACAACCCCAAAGCAATGGGTTGACAGAGAAGTCTAATGGCTTGCTATGTAAAATCCTTAATAAAGTCACTATTAACCACATTTACGACTGGGATACCAAGGTATCAGCATCGTTATAGGCATTCCGAACCGCAGAGAAAATTACCACCAGACATATGCCTTTTTACTTGACATATGGAATGCTTCCAATTACTCCAGTAGAGTTTGAAGTGCCAACGTATCGAGTGTTGGTGGAAGATTGATTGTCATCAGAGGAAAGTCAGCTCCATCGACTCGTGGATCTTGCTAAGTTGGAGGAATCACGTCATGAAGCGGAGGAATTGACAAAGGTGATCCAGAGTAAGTGGAAGGAGAAGTACGATAGCGGGTTACGATCTCATAAGGTGGTAACCGGTGATAAGACCTTATTTTATGACAGTCGACATATGAAGTTTCCAGGGAAACTACATCTTTGTTGGATGGTACCCTATGTGGTCAAGGAAGTTTATGCCAATGGTTCCCTGCAACTATTGAATTTAGATGGCACTTTGTTTGTGACCAGAGTAAATGGCTAGCATGTGAAGAAATATTATGAGTAGTGATATTCACAGCCACTCATAGCTAAGGGCAGACGTATGTAGGACCTTAGTTAGGAATTTTAAGCCTTTTTTTGTTTATCGGAATAAAATGCATGATATTTGGAGGAAATGAGTAAGGACGAATACGAATATGTTTCTTAGGGCGAATATACATGCCAAGTGTGAAAATAAGTAGTTTAAATATGGCGAGAGAAGTTTCAATGTTTAGGGTATCATATCATATGGACGAGCAGTTGTGAGCGCAGAATTATCAAGATGACATGATGAAGAAAAAAAGAACGGCAATTCAATCCATAGCAAGAGATGCTACTTGATTGCCTCCCACGCAGAAGATGGCGGCATCAGTAATTCGATCTTTGTCGCCGAAGTCGGACTAGACGGTGAACAAGTTGATGAGATTGAAGAATTTGGGTGGTGCGTTCTTAACATGGCGATGGGATAACGTATGTTCGGAGCTGTGTGAGGAAGTGAAAGCCAAGAAGGTCGCCAATTCTATTGGGTTGAGAGTATACTCTGACACTTGGGATGTGATTCAGTGGATAGAAGCCATGGGTCAAGATTATGTAAAAGATAAGGACAATATCGATTGGGAGGGATCGGCATTACATACGGGATTTGACTTTGATGAGTCAAAGTGGTTTGATCCTCGTGGAAGGAAGGGGACTAATGGTTTCAAGATCGATTTGATTAAGGACGATTTCCGGCAAAAGATAATGTATACATTGAATCAGCTGTTCTCACCGGAGAGAACTACTTATGCTAGTATGCATAAAGTGAGGATAGTCTGTGTTGAGCTCAAGGGAAGGTTGACATCTGCCCCTATTTTGAGGACACCTGTGAGAGGTCGTCCATTTCAAGTACATATTGATTGGATAATGTTGGGTTTGGGAGCAGTGCTTACCCTACATGATGATGAGGGGAAGGAGTTTGTTGTGGCTTATGCAAGTCGTTCCAACAATGCAACGGAGTCAAAGTATAGTTCTAATGAAGGAGAACGTTTGGCAGTTGTTTGGGCGGTGGCACACTTCAAATGTTATTTGTTTGGAAACTCCTTCACTCTCATCATTGATCATCAACCATTGAAATGGTTGATAAAATCAGATAATCTTACAGGAAAGCTTGCACGATGGGTTCTTATCCTACAAGAATATGATTTCATGGTTGTTCATAGACCTGGGGTGGTGAATCGTGATGCATATGGGATAAGTGGAAACCCATGTACAAGTCAAGTTGACGAAACCGGGGCTCGATGGCATGGTGATACTGATGAGGAGATGGTATCGGGTTGGCATGCATCTGCTTTTTTAAGTATATTGGCGCTTGAGAGCTATGTGATATCTCTCTTGGATTAGAGAGTAGATATGTTAGTCATGGACGCTGAGACTGAGGACGTTTTGATTGTAAACCGAGACATCCATGACGACATGGTGGTGTTGGATTATCTTTGAAAATGTGCTTTGGTGGGCACTTTGAGTATAACGGAGCAAGATCGAGTTTTACAAAGAGCTCGACGGTTCAGATAGGAAAGTAGATACCTTCTTCGAGTATGGGGAGATGACAATGTTCGTGTTGTGCAGAGAGCACAGTTGGTCAGACATGCTTTTGAGGAGTTAGGTCATTTTGGAGTAAAGCGGACATATAGCTTACTTCAAAGTCACTATTGGTGGAGAGGTATGCAAACTGAGATGCAATAGTTTGTGGCCAGATGTATGGTATGTGATCGTGTTCGAGCATCATTCAATATTCCTACACCACAATTACATCCTCTATCGATTATGGGACTTGGTTATCGTTGGAGCTTGGATTTTGCAGGACCTTTGTCATTGACTATACAACATCATCGATATGTGTTGGTTATGGTGGAGTATTTCTCCAAGTGGATTACGTTAGTGGCCTTGCCTGACAAGTCAAGTGAGGGAACACTTTTGCATTCTTAATTGCGGTGCTTAGCCGATTTGGTGCATCAGTAGAAGTGTTGACTGATCAGGGTACTGAGTTTTTGGGCAAGTTTCAGGCTTTGTATGATCGAGCATTGATCGATCATCATACCACCTCAAGAGATCATCCCGAGGCTAAAGCTAACAAAGAGAGTTGTTCAGATGATGAAGAGAGGACTAAGAAAGTTTGGCTTGGAGAAAGATCATCTGGGAGACTTGGACATCTAACTACCATGGTTGGCCATGGGTTATCGATTTAGTCGGCAAGCATCTCTAGCATCATTCTCACCGTACTTTTTATTATATGGTAGAGATCCAGACTTGCAGCTATTTGTCGAGAGTCAGCTGAAGTTTTGGACTTGGATAACCCTGATGTTTGGGTTATGGTGTGTTGTCAAAGGGCAGAACTCTTCTGTAGAGTAATACCCATGGCATTTGAGAACTTGGATATTGCTCAGCATAGAGATATTTTGCTTTATGCTACCATCCAAAGAGGTGGATATCGACCTTCAATTTGCATATTTCATGTTATTGATTACGTTTACTTGCAACAGAATGCACCGACCACATTGGATGTTATGGATGGTCGCACGATTCTATGAGTAGGTGAGGTTTTACCTTCTGGAGTTTTGGTATTGGAGGGTTGTGATGGTATGATTTGGAAGGATCATGTTCATAATTGTGCACCATGTCACCTTCCAAACATTGATGGTACTATGGATCCAAGCCTAGCATTTATGCGTGCATGCTTGAGATGTATGTTATGTGGATCACTAGTGGAGCAGCCAGTATGTTGATTTGTGATTCTTGTTCGAGAGGATGGCATATGTCATGTTTGACACCTCCTCTCAATGCGGTGCCCAATGGGTGGTGGAGATGTCCTCGATGAGTTTAGTAGGCAAGCAAGTTTGATTGTTACATGATATGGATTGCAGATAGACGACTAACGATGGGGCATTGTAGCACCCGGCCTCTTGATCTTAGCCCCACGATTGGTTTGACTGTAATCTCTTTTTTATGCTATGGTTATGAGAGGAGTGTCCTTGTGGATGTTTTGAGAGTAGAAAAGATTCAAGGCTTGGCAATAGTGCTAAATCCTAGCACATATCAACGATAGAAGTTTGCAAGTCCAAGGAAGGCTCACACCCTACTCATATCTGAGGGTTGTGGAATATGCAAGATTGCCTCCACCTTGGTTTGCTGAACTCCCAATCCTCTTGGGTATATGGTATGACCCAAGTACTCTACCTGCTCCTGAAAGAACTTGCACTTTCCATGATGCAACTTGAGGCCATGAGCAATCAGTCACTAAAATACCTCAAATACCCTACTGTGGTACACTTGTGTTGGTGTATGACGATCTATGTATTGTGATGTTTGATGTGATAGCGATGTATGTTGTGATGTGATATGTATGTGCACAATAACTTCTTTGTCAGTTGTATCCTTAAACTTGGGGTTTTGCTGCTTAGTGATAGGGGCCGCCATGATCTCTTTTGGTCGCTCCTCTTCCCCTTTGTGTAGCACTTGGAATTGGGGCTCAAGATTGATCTTCAGTACTCTCAACCCTTTTGCTTCCTTGGCGGTGTCGTGTTGTGACGCGGCTACTATGAGAAGATGATGACATGTGTCATCTTTAGAGCTGTTGTCATGACGGTGATACTTTAGGTTAGGATAACCGACGATGCACTGTAAGGTTGTTAAGAGTCCACCGTTGGATCAACTTTGTAGGGTCAGGATGTTGAAAAGGCTCTAAGAGATATTATCTTGGACTTTATCATATATAAAGCGCAGTCAGGATGGAAAGGGTATGGAAGAGAGCTAGACACATCACTTTGCTGACTAGGGAGCTTATCTGATCAAAGTGGAGCCGACGTAGGACATGGATAGAGGACAACATGATCCTCCAAATATACCGATGCCCAATCCATTTGTGATCAACATCCGGTGTCTTCATCGTGATCACTTTTGGGCGTGGTTAGTGTATCATTTAGGAGATAACTTTCTGCAACAAGTGATAAACTCTCCAGACCCGATTATTCTTCCAGTTGTTTCCTACGACGCGATTTGGGACATGACAGTATACATTTTGATTTAGTTTGGGCGCTATGGATTTGAACTTACCAGTAGTGGTGGCTTTCAACATATGGGTTCCAATCCATCACTATTGCTTACCAAAAATAAGCCATAGGGAGTTGATTGTTAGGAACTTTGGCGAGGAGTATTATTCTCAAGTTATAAACTCTCCGGTTCCGTTTGTAGTTCCGTTCATACTTAGCCGGTTTTGAGTTGTCATTTTGATTCTTTATTAGAGGCAACTCGTATTGTGTATAGGATGGCTAAGTAGTGTGTTTAGGATAGTTGTAAAGCTCTAAGTTAAAATGGAGCTAATTTGGCCACACTAGAGGTCAAAATAACACTCTTCATTCTCATTGGTCTTGGAGTTTGGGCCAATGAGGGCACTTGGGCAACTTCTTTGAGCTACGATGTGGGCTCAAGAATGGATGGATTTGAAGGATTTGTCACTCTGAAATAGTGATTCAAAGATAGAGTGAGAAATTTAGACCTTTGAGTGTATTTGGGGTGTTTTTGAGAATCTTACAAGGGTTTTGGGAGATCTTAGTTGATTGTGATATAGTTTACAACTCATGCTTGCGTTTGGATTGAAATTTCGACTCAATTGGATGAGTTTTGAGTACGGAGTGATAGCTTGAAGTTTGTGTATACAGTGAGAGTTGCAGGAATGCACTTAATGTCACGAAGTTAGTACGGAGATCATATCTTTTGATATTAGAAAGTTCTGTCAATAAAACTTTGCACAGTTCAAGTTCTGATAATGAGTGACCTTCTCATGAAATCAGGAAGCAATTGAACTCAAAGATTGGGATGTGTGAGGGGTTTTGTTCACAGGGATCTGCATATTGCCTTGTGATACAGTGTGCAAATCAACAATTGTTCTGAGAGATCTAGAGCAGAAAAACATTTGAAACTTTTCTGAGAGATTGAAAGGATTTTGGAGAAATGTTTTGTAAAGTTTAAGTGAGAGTTATTGGTCGAATCATTGGCTATCATAATCTTCTTCCGCTGAAGTTTTACCGGTTTATAACGAACTCGAATGTGGAGTGCTGAGGAGAAGAAGAAGAAATTGTCAACTCACACGAGGTTCTAGAGGGTTCTTCTACAGCCAAGTGCTCGGGCGTTCTCAGAGCAAAGAAATGTCTATGTGACAGCGGTAAAGATTTTTGGCCCTTCCTGAAATGCCGACCACCGCTCATTTTTGTCACTAGCTTCGTCTCCAAAAGGAGTTACTACCTTAGTGGAGGTGTTGGTACTTGGGCTTATGGATCCTTCCGAGGAATTCGAGGTGTTGGCCTTGGATCGAGATCGAGTCTCCAATCTTCCTGGGCTACTGGTGCGGCTTTCTTGTTGGGACTTTGGGAATTCGTCCTTCTGTGATCTTGTATGCTAGTGGCCTACCACTCGTGTCACCGGGTTAGGCAATACCGGAGTCTTCTTCCGTTGTCGATCCAAGGGCCGTATCCATCCTTTCTTGCATTTTTTTCCTTTTAAGTTCTTCTCGGGCTGCAGCGCACCTTTCTCTAGCGGTGAGTTCAAGAGTAATCACTTCTTCCTCCGTGAGTGTGGCGTGTAATAATGCAGGCTCCTCCTCCGATGGCTTGGCGTTGGTTTGCCTTTCTGTCATGCATGGTCGAGGATGAGTTTGGGGAGGTAGTGGTAGATTGTGCTTCCTACTGCCACACAAGGAACTAGGGACCTTCCGGAAGATCTCGGATTTAACCCACACATCCCTCTTCCCAAGAATTTAAGTGGGGCTTCTCACAGGAGGAATGTGTAAGGCATGTGAACAAAAGTGTGACCAAAAACGAAACTTCCCTTCTAGGCTAGATGTCGAATAGACTTATTCCCCGGTAGCGGTGCCAAGAAAATAATCGCTCTACCGATATGGATGTATGTAATGACATGATAATCTCAATATAAGCAAGAGTGTAGTCTTTTGATTCATTCCCAATGGAATAAGGGATCCGAATAAGCTTTCATGGAAGTGAATATGAGTTTAGACGTCTTTAGTGACTCTAGACATCACAGTCCAAAGAGTGAGATGGCATGACCTTCACAGAACCTATTCCATCGATAAGACAATTTCCATCCAACATTTACACACACACCAAGAACAAGTGTTCTAGCAAATTCATGAGTCGGTGAATTCACCGTTTACTGAGTGATGGGGATCTCTCTCTTACAAGCTGGAGTCAAGGTGATGCACTCAACAAAGTACTCCTAGGTGATACTACACAACACTGGCTCCAGGGCAAACACCTGGCTATCTTCGCAGGCATCAAGCACCAATCTAGGCCAACTACACGTCGATCACACCAACTTCATGAGGCTCTTTCTATCCTCCACGTTGACCTGATTCAGTCTACTCTTTAGATCCTAAAGTGCTTCCCAAAGATGCGAGTTCTCCTTCTTGACAAATCTGATCTCTGCACCCCGAATACAGCTAATCTATGCATATGCCTTCTTCGCCTTTTGGACCTTCTGCTCTAGCTCGACCTTCTGTTTGGACAACTTGTCCACATTCTCTGTCAATTGCCGAACAGTGTTGATCTAGTCTTGCTTTCCAATGGCCAGCCGGTTCATCATTTGGACCATGTCCATGTAGCCATTAGCTTGAGGATCCCACCTAGGCATATACATTGGTGCCATCTCTTTCAACTCCATCAGCATTGGGACCACCACTGTCTCCAACTTCTCAGACAACTACAAAACAAAGGCAAGAAGCTCAGCAATCTTCTTTGTCACATTTACCTTCGGACGAGAAGGCTTGGGGAGTGCCACCTCCTCTACTTTCCTCTACTCGAGCTCCGCCTTCTTGACCGTTGAAACGTGAGGAGGACTCTCTTCTTTTGCTATATGCTTCCTCTTCCAAGATGACCCGATCACTTCTATTTCTGAATCCGAGCCGGGTTTCTCCTTTGTAGTAGTCATGACTCTCTTGTCCATTGTGGCTCAGGCGGTGCGTTTACTTCAAAACTCCTCGTAGAGCCGCTACTTGCATCGTCAATATCAACCTCGAGATTCGATAGCCCATACTCCAATTGGTATAGTTGTCTTTCTCCGTGGATCAACCATTCCATCTTCGCCTACAGATGCACCAAGAAGGAGGAAAGGTACACTCCACTCTTGTCATCCTCTCTCAACATGGTGGTCATCGCTTACATGTTCTTTGCAAAAATCTCTCCCCAATTAACTCGAATGATTCCTCCCACAAAACCCTCCACAATCCACACCTTATACATACTGACATTGGTGGTGCATTGTGGTGAGAACAGTTGATTTAATGTGAAGGCGACCTTCCTTCAAAACACATCTTTGATCAAGTCGATTTTATAGTCATTCGTCCCCTTTCTCTCTCGAGGATTAAACCATTTAGCCTTGTTGAACATGAAGGTCGTAGGCAATTCCGATCCTTCCCATTTGACCCCACCTTTATCCTCCTCAGAAGTCCGATCCTACGCCTTCGCCCATAGCTTTGCATCCCACTATTCTAGCTGTAATTTGCTCCCAGTTGTTGGCATCGTTCTTCCTCGACAAATTTCATCACATAGTTCTGGGCACACATAATCCCATCGCCATGACAGAAATGCACCACCTAAGATCTTCAACAGTAGCAATTCTACCAGAGTCCAATCCGCCATCAAAATGAGTGTCTAATTCTCCCCATTTATGCACTTCGCACTGTCTGTACTTTCATGGTCCTTCGTTTCAACATCGAGTTAGCTTCACTCATGTGCCTTTCTAGTTTTGCAAGTTCTTGGCACACACCCTTGTTCTCGATATTTTTTTGATCCGCCGACCAATTGCGCAACCTAATTTCTATCATCCTCCTTGTGTGAACTCTCTAATTATATTCATACACACCTAACTTCCATATATTCAAACGAATACACTTCCAAGGTCCCGAATATAATGCTTTATTTCACTAAAACCAAAAAAAAATCCTACTTATCCTAAGAATTATGCTCTTACACTCATCCCTAGATTTAAGTGTCCTCACTAAGTCAAACTTATAAAAACTAGTCCAAGTCAAGGAAAGTTAATATATCCATGTGATTGTAGATGAGAACAACAAAATAATTATTCTCATCTATTACATCAAGAGTTACCATATATTTTCGTCCAACTTAACCATAATTAATTAAATATAATAATGACTAAGATAAACTTAATCACACTTTAGATATACTCACATTTTATCCTATATGTACAACTATGGGTATTACACATCATTTGTGCACGTGGATCATCCAACAAGTTAATATTTCCCAAAATATATATTGATGAATATGTTGCTATGTCTAGAGAGATCATAACACACATAATATCTTTCAAATCATACAAAAATATGAATCTTGTAACCCATGACCTTGACCAACTCGTGTAAGTTCTTAACATGGCCATCTTGCAATAATCAAATGAATGATGCCATGCCAAGCAAGATCTTGCAATGGCATCAACAAAATATCTAACGGCAAGGAATGCTGACATCCTTGAACCATCAAGAATGATAGAAGATATGGGTATCGTTGTAGCAACTGTGCCACATGACGTAATCAAACATGCATCGCAATCTAATCTCACTTCAAATATAAATATAGATATACTCATATGCAATACTGCAACACAACAACCAAACATGTGTTGATCCTTCCAAACAAATCCAACACACATATGCCCTCCTTTGGATACTACCATGTACCAGCAAAGTCACACAAAAGAATGTTGAATATAGTTCATTTAAGATTTGTTCCCAAGAGAACAAAGTGTTAATCCGTATTCAAAAGTGAATTTGTGAGATTATGCTTCTTTTCCTTACTTTGGAAATCAAAGTCCAAAAAGCTCTGTAAATATATCTCCCCTTGGATCACCATTCGACTAGTTCAGCACACAAAACATCCATCCATAAATAATTGAGTCACAATTTGATACAATTCTTCAATTTTACTAGTAGAAGGGTCGATCTTTCCTATTACAAGTTGGAATCTAGGCGCTAAGCTCTAAGAACTCATATTGATGCATCCAATTTCAAAATAGCTCATGGAAAAATACTTGTATAACTTTGCGAGTATGCCAATCCATTCTATGATGCTCGAATATGGAGATACATAGCTTCTCAAGCTCCCGTTCTACCCTGATTACACTTACGGTTTGATAATTGAACACTTGCAATAACATAAGATATGCTTTTTCTAATCCTACTCTTATTTATACAAGAATTTATTAACGTCTACTCCTAACTATCATTTACACGGATTATTCTCTCCCACTTCTCTGGGTGAGACTTTCCTTTGATGGCGATTCTACTTTCCATGCAAAGGCATAAAGACTCAACTATAACTCCCAAATATCCTCTGCAATCTCCTTCCGGTGAATCCGCATTGCCTCTTGGTATTTCCAACCCATCGCCTTATATATCTCTTTTTGCTTCTCCTTCGAATCTACGGAAGTGTTCATCACCTCACTTAGTCATTTCAATTGATCTGGTTGGACTTGTACAATCAACTTTTTGAGGTGATATTTGATGGTCATGCATCACTAGCACTTCCAAGTTATGTTTGAATTTGAAATGGACATATCTCCACATTGATCTTTCGTAAATCAAGACCAAACTCTGCATATTTATCCAACATAAAAAGGTTGTGCACCTAAATCTAATAACACTTGTTGAGGTCAATAAACCTTTCTTAAAGAATTGACCAAACAAAACAAATCACTCATGTTATTTAACATCATCGTACTTGATGACATCATGGTAGTTCGTATGCGGGTCTCGTTGGTAACTCCCTCGGTCAAGCAATAATATGCTATAAAGTTTCACTTGTTGTTGTCCAAATCCCATGATCAATATTATTAGTGTTGTGAGTACCAGAAGCAGCCAACACATCATCTAATCTTTTTCTTGAACTGTAGTTGTCAATCATAAATTAGGACTGAATGCTCATTCAAACTCATTTAGCCCTAATTTGAATTGTATTCCTTGAGCTTTATATTTCTTAATGGCACTATCAATCTTACTGCTATGTTTAATACAAACAACACTAATTGCATTATTGGCTCGAACTAGGGGTGTTGATGTCGTATTGTGACACGGCTATATGAAACAATGATGACATGTGTTATCTTCAAAATCATTATTATGTCAATGATACTTTAGGTTAAGATAACCGAGGGCTTGTTTTAAGGCTTTTAAGAACCCACAATTGGATTGACTTTGTAGGATGAGGATATTGATAAGGCTCCAATAGATATTATCTTGTACCTTATCAAATATAAAGTGTGGTCAAGGTGCAAAGGGAAAGGGAGAGATCTAGAATATCACTTTATTGTATGATGAAATTAAAACCGACGTAAGACATGGATAGATAACAACATGATCCTTCAAGTGTTCCAATGCCCAATCAATATCCAATATTTTTCATCAAGATCACTTTCGGGCATGGCTAATATATTACTTTGGAGATAACGTTATACGATAAGTATTGAACTCTCTAGACCCGATTATTCTTTCAATTGTTTCCTACAATATGATTTGGGATATGATAGTACACATTTTGATTTAGTTTCTGAGCACTATGGATCTGAATTTGCCAATAGATGATTTGGAATCCACATATAACAATAGTGATGAATTGGAATATGTGGATTCCAATTCATCACTATTGTTAATCAAAAGATAGCCAAAGGAAGGTGATTTTCAGGAATTTGGTAAGGAGTATTATTCTCAAGTTCTATACTCTTCGGTTTTGTTTGTAATTTTGTTCATACTCAAACGATTTTGAGTTGTTATTTTAAGTCCTCATGAATAGTATGTAATATTGTTTATATGATAGTTAAGTAATATATTTAGTTTAGTTATAAAACTATATATTAATATGGAGTTAATTGGATCAAACTAGAGATAAAAAAGTCACACCTTTATCTCAAGTGTGGCCAAATAAGTGTCATACAAGTTTGTGTACAAAGTCAGAATTGCAAGATTGCACGGTCTATCACAAAGTTAGCATAGTTATTATAACTTTTGCTATCATAAGTTTTCATCAATAAATCTTTCAAGAGTTTAAAGCTTGGATGATCAAAGATCTTATTCTGAAATTTAAAAGCAATTGGAATAAACAATTGGGGTATGTGATTGTTTTAGTACACATGAGTTTGCATGTAGTCTTTTGATACAATGTATGATTAGAAAATTTAGGATTTAGAGAGATATGAAGAAGAAAAAGGTAAGGAAATTTTCTGAGAGCACAAAGAGGTTGTAAGGTAATTATTTGTGAAGGTTGGATAAGAGGGAACGGTTCAATTGTTGAATAACATCATCTTTTTATACAAAAAATTTATCAGTTGTAATGAACTCAAATGTGAATTGGTGAGTAGAAAAAAAAATAACAACTCATACAAGAGTCATGAAGTTTATTTTATAACCAAGCGTTCAAGTATTCTCAAAGCAAAGTAATATTTTTGTGACACCGCTACATAAACCATGATAAATGAAACGAAGATAAAGAATACATTATTAACTTTTGAATCCATATTTTTAGTTATAATATAAATTATCCATATAAGTAATAGGGGGTTTTAAAACATAACTTTAACCTTTTTACCATAATATTTTATGGGAAATGTTATGTTCAACCTAAAAATCACGGAAAATCATAAATTTTCAATTTAATTTCAATATATTAGAGTATTCTAAAGAATAATAATTGATTTATTCATCCGGAACATATTTTATGAACCAAAAATTAAGATATGAATATTCCGTAAAACGTTTAGTGGTATGGGACTCCGAGGTTGTTTTCATGGAATGACACATTCCGTAGATTTTGTATATATAGGTATGGTATTGTTTCCGGACTTTTCATATAAGATTATTCAATTTGCATTAATAAACATAGAAGTTTATAATTACACTGAGTTTTATTCATATTGTAATCTCATCATCTTCTTTTTCAACATTACCTGTCAGGTCTTTGTGTTATTATGTATATTGATACTTCAATGATACGAAACAAATTTAAAAATAAACAGAACATCGAAATAAAGGAGGACTCAAAATGCGGGAAATGTTTTAAACCACCTCATGGGGTCGTCATGCATGAGCTTATCTGATCGAGAAATGTGATCAATGAAGAGAATTTGATGTAAAACACGCAATGGCATCATTTGGATAAGAGCCGAAGCTTTTACATGGAAGTGGTTGACAGTTTCTTCACTCTATGGTGGGCGATTCTGAGTGGGAAGACCACTGCAGCTGAAGCTCGAGAAACATACAAATTCCCATGGATCTGAATGAGTCCTAGTTTACTAAGATGGTTGCCATTATCCAGCAAAACTTAAATGCAGTAAAACAGAACCGGACACTTTGCTGCGGCCTACCGCAGTAGAAAGGAATCCAAATCCTCAATAGATTCCTCCGACATTGATCATCACGGGGTTTGAGAAAAGAAAGGAATCTGGAAAAGGTGTAGTAGCGACGTGCAGAGATCAAATCTACCGAGTCAAATTGGTTCAAGTACATGGATCTGAATAGATACACATATATTGGGACCTAGCCCCTTTGTTCCATCCATGTGCGACTTGATGGTGTCTTCCCATCCCTCTTGTTATTTTACTACGTCTATTTCCCCAAAAAAAATAAAATATACATATATAAACTATATAGTATATATTTTTTGTGAAATTTCTAAACTGTGGCTCCTTTTAAGCTCTCGTGCGGATATCCATGTAACGTGCGGACATCCATGTAGCCTCCTACATGCGGGTACTCAAAACTATCAGTTGTGTTCTATGAGTCAAAAGTGATGATGACGACCTCACGTTTTAGCTTTCTTTATGCGATCGAATACCCAGCTCCTGGGGGCCGGCCTAGTGATAGGATTCTGGGGTCGGTATAAATAACTAAACAGCCGGATTGGTGTGCGTATTCGAGGATGCTGAGTTTCGGATGCCCTCGAAACGCTTTGTAGATCTCTACCAAGTGATCACTCAAAGTTCCGCTTTGAGATTCTGAAATAAGCTACCCTAGCTTATGCTAGGGTAGCTTATTTCAGAATCTTCAAATGTGGAATATAAATGTTAATATAATATAAATTCCTTCAAATGATAATATAAATAGAAAAATCATCCTGAATGAATTTAGCAAATGAATAAATTCAGAATTTTAAAAGGATGCCCCGTGTTTATGGTACTCTACGACGATACTCCTAGACCTGTATTTGAAGGAAATGTCTTCGGTAAAGCCTTCGTTAAAAGAAGCCTGGAAGCCAGGAGTATCCGGTTATGGTCGTGAGGAATTGAAGGACAAAGGGTTTTAATATTTATATAATAAGCCAGCTTTAGATATTGCAATCCAATCCTCTCTGAGGAGGGAATAAAGCTATTATGATTCAAGGAATTCTTGAAGCTGAGAGGAAAGGCCTAGGCATTTCCATTAATAAGTTAAAGAAGTTGCCAGAGTTTACTAAAAGGTATTCCTAGGCAGAGTTGGTCCTAAGTGCCCTTTGTTTTGTCGGACAAAACCAAGTACCCTGTCGGACAACGCCCCTTTGGGTATCTGGGGCCCCTTGGATCCAGACATATTAAGACGCATTTTATACGTACCACGGAGGAGATGTTACCGTGGTTAGATTTGGGTGGAGCATACGTAATAAAGGATTTGAATGATTTCAAACCTGCTAATGTTTTTGGGTTCGGGGATGTTGAATTTTATTTCCCGGACTCCGTTAAATATCCTTGTCTTCCAGTTAAAATGCGTAATGGTCTTATATTTCCTTTCAGCGGTTAAACTCAATGTACAAGGTTTAAGATTTCTCTTGCTTTGTGGATGGGAGCTGATTGAAAACTAATCAAAGGCCTGGAGGGCCGTTGGAATTGAAACCTTTAGCGAATTTCATGAATGAAATCCCTTTAAAACGTAATACCTATAGTAAAGGAGCACTAGGTAACTTTTTCTAGAAACTTGTTTTAATTTCACTTTATGGACGTGTAAAGGGTTATTTCGATACAAGGTCGGGGTTCACGTGTTAGGGAAAGGAGGTAAACTTACAAACCCTTATATCGCTAGTTTAGTTATGGGATAGAGGAGTTTTAGATTCCATTTTTCACGAGATTTCAATTCATAGGGATTATCTCTTATTACGGTGAGTCGCTGCCAGCGACCTCCTTTTCTAAAAAAAATATAATTAATTATGGCGTGCAATCTCCTAGAACAATTTGCAATTATTCAATTGATTTTTATTCATATAGAAAACTTGTATTTTTCATTTACCAACTCTTCTTTGTTTATGCTACTAACTATCAGTTTAGTATTACTTTTAGTTCATTTTGTCACCCTGAACGGAGGACACTTAGTACCAAATGCTTGGCAATCCTTTGTGGAAATGATTTATGATTTTGTGCTTAACTTGGTGAACAAACAAATAAGTGGTGCGTCTTCGGTAAAACAATGGTTTTTCCCCTTAATCTATGTCACCTTTACTTTTTTATTATTTTGTAATCTTATTGGTATGATACCATATAGTTTTACAGTAACAAGTCATTTTATAATTATCCCTCCCACAATAAAAAGATGAGAACTTCCTTCTATTTAAATCAGAAAATTTGAGGATAAAATAGGGTTTGAAATTACCAAAAACCACACGATTATATAGCCAAAGAGAATAAGCGGCGCCTAAAATCATCCCAAGTGCTGCTAATGTGGCCACTAAGCTACGATCTGCCGACCTTAGTTTTGCAGTCTTCTGAGGAACCTGGATTGCTACGCACTGAAATTCCTGACCAGCATTCAGATCATTCTCGCCTAAGATAACCACCCCGACAGGCACGTGAATATGTCGAGTGAACTCATAGAACCGTTTGGCGTGGTTTTTAGACGCTGAGAATGAACTATATGATTGGTTAGATAAAAAATATGCTCCAAAAACTATATATTATTGAGTTAATGTCCTCTAAAATCCCTCTCAAGGTCAAAAGAAACCAATTAGCTTGAGAGATTAACTTCGATCTCGATGTCCTTTTCAAGGAAATCTTGGAAAATATTGATCATACTTCAGAGAATTATATATAAATAATGAAACCCCAAGTTATTAACAAATTCACGAGGATTAAGCGGAGAATTCCTTATTCTTACAAAGAGATTGGGACCGGAATCAGAACCGTAAGTAAACTATTTCAACCGGGTGATCAATGTGAATGTGTTCAAGCCTTGTTCCGCCTACGACACCCTGTTTGATAAAATACGTATTAAAGTTAAGGTATATTTTATGGTTTTAGGTGTATCAAAATCCATTATTTTCACAAAGTGTATATAATAAAAACAACTGATAACGCTAGTAACTACTCCTATTAAGGCTAGTAAGTAGGGACCATAGCCTAAAGCGGCAAAAAACAAATAGGATTTGCTACAAAATCCAGCTAAAGGGGGTATTCCTGCGTATGAAAACATAGTAATAGACAAGATAATAACTAAAAAAAGATTAGTTTTGGCTAAAGTGCTTAAATCTGCACTCCTCGGTAGGTTTATGTGACGCACAGAAGAGTAAAATATCCTACAGGCCTCATGACGCACAGAGTGGCTTTGTTGTTTTGGTCCCGGGTCCCTGGTCTTTGAAGTCTCATCGATAAGTGGTCTCTGAGAACTTTCATAAGGTGAATTTCATCAACGGTCACCGAGGAATGCAAAAAAGGCAAGGCAACCGCTGCAGATTTTCAATCTATTCCTAATAAAAGCCAAGACTCGCTTGGTGGAACTTGGTGGAACAGCAAACACGGCATACTCAAAATCTGTTTCTAATGAAATATTGGTTCGAATCCGATAGCGAGTATTTTATTTATAAATAAGGGCGGATATAACTTAGGGGTTAAAGTTGCAGATTGTGGCTCAGAAAACACGGGTTCGAATCCCGTTATTTACCGAAAAACTAAAATATTTTTATTTTGTGATAAAATATATATTTTATTTTGCCTGCGGCCCTCCTCCGTTAGCTTGAATATTTATGTAAAAAAAAAATATTTTTTCGTAGACTACCAAATTTAGTAATTTTTAATACATAGGGTGAAGAAGCATCTACTTTTTTATTACGGTAAACCCCCTGAAGATTGCCATAAAATTATTGAATTCATAAGTCAATCATTCAAAATACCATTAGATCCAATTTGGTACAAAGACCTTAGTCTTGTAGAGATAAAGACTTGTGTAGTAATTCCGGTTCAATAAAAATGAATTTAGAATATTTATTACAGAACTCCAAACCTTTTCACGAGGTCCGTAGAGAGACGAGACACGTAAGGGCAATTCTGATTATTCATGTAAAAGGTGTGAAATTGTTATTGTTTGTTAACTTTACAGGTTGCACTGATGTCCTGCATTACGTATATACTTTTAGATTTGGTAGATAGAAAAAAATGACTTAATACTGACACAGCATTTACCAAAGGTGGATTTAAAGTAGTAGTAAGAAAACGCAGAAATTAGTTTATGACACGCTCTATATGGAAAGGTACTTTTGTGAAAACTTGCTTGTTCAAGCAAAAAAAGATCAGGTGGAGAATTTGGTCACTTAGATCTTGTATTTTACCTCAATTTGTTCGTTGCTATGCACAAATTTATAACAGAAAAGGTTTTGTTGGTTTAAAGATTACTGAAGAAATGGTTGGTCATAAATTTGGAGTTTTGGAAAATATGACATTAAAAGTTGTGAAGCTGGCCGTATTTCATATCAAGCAATTGAAGCAGTGCGTTGTGCTATAAGCAGAAAATTTTGAAGAAATTCTAAAATATGGGTATTTTTTTCTTTTTAATCGTTATTTTGATCTTTGTATTATGGATGTTGGTTCGCGCTTTATGGCATTTTCACTATAAAAGAAATCCAATTCCAGAAAGTATTGGTCATGGAACTACTATAAAAATTATTTGGAGGGCGACCGTTAGGTCACCCATAGTTATGTCAATGGGGCTCAACACATGGGCTCTAAACCGCGTGAGCCTACAACATAAGTTCTTGCGGTGTCCAAGATAAAAACATAAAATTACGGTTGTATTTCCACTCTATGGATCTCGGCCACCTTACTTTTATTTTCATTAGATCCCTTTTTTTCGGCAGCTTAATTAGGAACAATCGGTCAAAAAGAAATGGAAAGCGAATATCGAATCGATGCAAAAAAATGGAAAAAGTCATTTGCATTGTCTAATATCCTTCAAGTCACACGGCCTTTCACCTCTATCCACAAGTCATCCCCGCCTTTTGCCACAGGCATGGGTTTGGTCCTCCAAGGCCTGATTAGGCCCCTTCAACCTGCTCATGGATAGCTCAATTTTTTTCAGGTCAAATAAAAATAACTAGAATATTCAACTTCATTGCGCCTACACCTAATGGCTTAAGCTCACTGTTTCCATTTATTTGCTGACCCATTATGCAAAAGGTACACCGTTAGAGTGGAAAGTTTTCTATACTTAGCCTCATCCTTGGACTGATTGTTTGCATCGGATTTCAGGTTTTCTATTTCACTCCCTTTCTTAGGGTTCTTTTCACCTTTCCCTCGGTACTTGTACGCTATCATTGAGGAATACTTAGGCTTAGAGGGTGGTCCCCCTTGGTCACGTAAAAGCGATCAAAATTCAAACACGGTATCCGTGTTTTACTTATTGAATAAAACCAATGGAAAAATGTGCTACATGGCTATCGCCTTCTTTGGCAAGATTTTTCAATCTTTTTCACAATTCCTTTAATGGTTTTTCCATCATTCAATTCTCAACAAATCGAATGAAGAGAGAAGTTTAATCCGCTTTCGCTCGCCGCTACTAACGGAATCTCGGTTGATTTCCTTTCCTTTAGCAACTTAGATGTTTCAGTTTGCTAAGTTGTGAAAGTCCAAGGCGTAGTGCAGCACACTTATGCGATGCTTCTGCTTGGATACCATTTCCCAATTGGAGACCCATGGATCACAGACGATATCTCCCCATGGCGTTTCGCATTTGAGAGCGTCCACCCTTCTCAATGCCTTACATTTTTTTTCTTTTTTTTTTGCAATAAAAATGAAAAGAGTTGGAATATAAGCAACTTCCATAGATTTTTTGAAAATATCGGCTAAAGCCCCAGGCGGGAAAGGAAATCAGAAAAGTTATACCTAGAACCGGACCTCGTGTTTTGTGAGTGGGTTGTTCTTCTTTTGCATTTTTGTTTTCTCACCCGTTTTATCACCTTTTTTGGCGGGAGTTAGATTGCCAATAGTAAGCGAATACTCATAGTAAAATGTAATATCCCTTTTCAATAGTAACACCGAATTAGCAGAATAGGGTTATTATTGACGGTTCATTAGAAGAAAATAAGTTGCCTTTTACCAAAGAGTTTTGAAAATGTATCATCTTTTTTTCATTTTTTTTTCTTTTGATAAAATAAAAATGTATATTTATTTGATTAGCTCAGATTAGCTCAGAAAGATCTGCAACCATCTGCAAAATGTATTTATTTTTGGCCGACGAGTAACGGATGTTTAGAGGGAGCGGGAGATTGTATTTGATTATTATTCATAAATTCATTCCTGAATAAATATTTTTTTCATATATATAATAAATCTAAATTCATTCAATTCCTTCAGAAATTCATTATTATTCATATTATGCAATCCACAAAAAACAATAAATTAAAAAACTTATCAGTGTTGAGTTTGTATGCTATGCTTTGAAGAAAATGAAAAAAAAGCTTTGAGTTGTGAAACTTCATCCTTATCCTTACGTTGCAGGTTAAACGTTCTATAGACCCAAGTCCATTTTCAATTAGGATCTGTCTGTACTTGATGTTGAATTTTCTTTTTTTATGTGTCAAATCAGCTAACCAACGTTGGATCTAAGGCCAAGTCTGACGACAAGTCTGGCAATTCGCCCGTAAGCCAGGCAGATTGCACATAAGCTAGGGTAGCTTGAATGGCAGACATTTTTCTTCAATGGCCGACCGTATCGTGACTCCGAAACGGACGGACTCTCTCCATATTGGAAATTTCTGAAATCGAGAAGCTGTTTTAGTGAGTAAAGGCTTTGGCTTTTCGTCAGTGACAGATTTTGTCGCAGCTTTTAGGCTTCTAAGAAATCAGGTGTGAGCGCAGGAAGTGTAAAATCATATGCTTTAATGATAAAAGAAAGATCTTTGAAGACTTACCAAAGCCTCAGCCAGATGAACTTACTTCTGATTCAGCGACTGTCTCAAATATACGCGCAGCTTCATCTCTTCGTAACTTCTCCAAAAGTGAATGGCTTACTTCCGTCTTGAAGGATCGAGTTGCTCTCACATATCGAGACATATAGTTGGAACTGTTGCATTTCTGTATATCCTGTACATTTGGTAATGTCATTGAGGAGAGACACCAAACCTGACAGCCTTCATTTGAAGCATTCAGACAAATCGCTAACTGTCATAAACAAGTACATCAATTGATTAGCTAGAAGCCTGAAGTCAAGAGAGACTTTATTGTATCCATCACTCTTAAGGAAGATTGTGGGAGCATTTAGTATGCACTTAGCTTCGTCTAAGTAGGCTGTGTAAGGATTCGGCGTAGCAGTAAAATATAAAATTTCAATTTAATACATCAAATCTACCATTGGAAGCTTGGAGGACTTCACCAAACAGAGATTTATTAAACAGCTTCGAAGCCCAAGGTGTCAGCTATACTCGATTCGATGAGATCTTAATCTCTCAACCCTGGTATGAAGCAGAGAGAGGCAAGCTGTGATGATGACTTACTTGACAATAGATTGAACAAAATCTGACAACTGATTAGTGCGGTACTCGGATTAGACAAGCTGTCAAGTGAACTTTGAACTTTCATGACTTACATACTCTCTTGTTATAAGATGACGTTTACATGGAAGCACAGGAAGATAAAAGCGCGAGTAAGAATTTAGTCCACGATCTACCCGACTAGATCTTTGAGATTGAAGTTAGAATAAATGGTTAAACTCAAGACAATTCTTTTAATTTTTTGTAAATTATAAATGTATTTATTTTAAAATATTTGTATTTTTGTATAATAAATATTAAAATAATGAATGATCATATTTTTAAAAATAAAAATATATATTTTGTGTTAAATTTGATCAAAAATTTTTTTGTCTATAATTTTATTATCTTGAATTTGTTATTGAGATAATTTCATTATCCAGTGATATTTAATTGATCATTTAAATTTTAATTATTACTAAAATCGAAATAAGTAATCAATATAAAATTTATATCAAAATATTATTAAAATATTTCAAAATAATTTTTTTTCATAAAAACCATTTGAATATATTCATCATATATTTAAATTCTACGCATTATATGATAATTTATTTTATAATAAAAGTTAAAATTTATATCTTTAGATTTTAATATCAATAAATAAAATTTGATATTTTTTAATTTATTTAAAATAATTCATATTTAAAAAAATTATAAATAAAATTTGTTGAATTTTATAAATAAATTTATAGTTGGTTGATTGAAATATTAAAATTTTTTATTCTTGTATTTCATTTGAAATCGTTTTATTTTTTTCATTGTACAACTTTGAATGAAAAAAGACATTTTTTTTCTAATTTTTATAATAAAAAAATATTACTCTAAAAATTATTAAAAATTTGAATTTATTTTTTGAAATTTTATTTCAATAATTTTTTTTTATTTTTTAATTCTATCTTGAAAATAATTAACATTTTAATTTCATAATTTTTAAATTCTAATTATTATTTTCATTATAATTTTATGAAAAACATAAATAATATTTTGTATAATATAATTTTATGAAAAATATTAATTTTTTATTACTGTATTTGAAAAGTTTAATAAAAAATCCAAATTTTACCATTATTAAATTTAAATATAAATAAAATAAAAAAATGATATTATTAATATTATATTATTAAAAAATCCGTCGAAAACTTTGAAGAAATAGTAAATGAATCTAATATCCAAATATCGCTCCAGAAATAATGACAATTATGGTTCAAGGTTTTTCATACATTTCTTTTGCTACCGAGCCAGCCACTTAGAGCAAATGCGGCACCGAGCAAAGACGAAGTCTGAGGAACTATTTCGAGGACTGCAGCTTGGTTGGGCACTACTGCACTTATTACTGCAAATGACACTGATATAGTTATGACTCTCCTCTGATCCAACAAAGATCTTTCAGAAAGTACAGAAGGCAATTTGAGCTTTCGAGATTATGTCTGGTGCCAAGCATAATGTTTATACCACCACCTTACAAATTTGAAAATTCTTGCTAGTCAAACGGTTCGGGGAAGACAAGGCTATTCACTTGATTGTAGAGAAAGTGGCCTTCAGACTCTGGCATCGGTCTACCAAGCCTATTCGTAGGAATCCTGCTAAAGGATGACTCTGAGCCGAGTTATCAGTTTCTCTCTGTTGGCATCTCCAACACGGAAATTCAGATATTTGTAATTCAGAAAGTGGGGATGGCACGATACTAGCATCTAAAGACGTGCAGCTATTTATTATGACGAAATTTAAGGTCCAAAGACTGAAGGAGGTTTGGGGATCTGTCTGACACTATCTGCCGCTCTTGAATTATAGTTGATGAGCAGGATTCTGCTAAATCAGGACGAAGATTGGAAACGCTTGGGTCAAGCTTTCATGGCCGGCCCGTATGCTTTGCAAACAGGAAACTTATCAAGAGCCCAATGGCTAGGACCAGGCACTGAGATAAGAGGAGAGAATACGAGGTTCTGTGAAAACTCATTCAAGCTTGGAATCCAGTCTACTAACTTTGGAGTTTGACATTAGCTTGTTTTACATTCACTGCGTCTGTCTAACATATGGTATTCCAACTCTATGTTAAGTTGGATTCGGAGCCCAGATTAGGAATAGGAGACAAGTCCTCGATTGCCATCAATGGGACTCTGAGAAGGCTAGGCATCACCACAGCACAGGTGGATCTCAACAACAATATTCTGCTGCATAGTTGTAGTCTGGAAGAAGCACAATCGGAACTGCCAGCGACACGATGATCATGAGGACTTGTTGGCAGACAAAGTGCTCAGAGAACTCACTCATGGAAATACCAGGATGCAATTTGGAACACGCACCAGCAGGAACTACCTTCAGGTGGATTATATCCTGAAAAGAGTGAATTCTGACAATATAGGTCGTTCGAAGACTTTGTCTTGAACCCAGACTCTTCCGTGTAGAACTGGAAAGGCGCTGGATATTCAGAGGATTAGTAAGCTGGATAGGTATTTGGGCGAGGCGTTCGAAAGCACAATTCAATCAGTTCGCGAAATTGTTACTGGAAATATACGTATTTCGGCGTCATCTATTCCAAACTAAAGGGCTCTCAACGAACTGAAAATGTACATGTACAAGTTATAGACCAATCATTGAAAAGTTACAACACATATTTGTGGAAAGCCTGCAGATAATTTTGACCAAACACGCCTTCCTTTATCGACCCGTACCATTTCATCGATCCATATACAAAAAGTCAATTCCACAACTCCCCAGCATGAAATTCATCACCAGGATCTAACATCTCATTGTGGTCATCAAATATTAGGCTGATCAATTAAGTACAAGGACTATATTTTATCTCGAGTCTTCAGTTTACTATTAAAAAAATAACCACATTCTTCATTATCTTCTAAAAGCCAATAGAGATAACAATGTGGATACATATCTTTAGAGTGGGAACAAATTCCAACTGTCTCTGTCCCGATTGAAAAGTGTCCCAACGTGTGCCACAGAAAGCTAAATCTGATTCACCTCAAAGTTTTGTCTCGTTTCGCAGTTTTTTGAGAATTCCTGACCAATAGGAGCGTATTTTGTCCCCAAAATTGGCGGCGCTGTGCTGAGTTTTAGCAGATTCTCTTGTCATCCATCGATCGGATTGTTTCATTTCTTAGAAAGGTCATATTGAGTTTGACTGATTGATAACTCTGACACTAAATATCTCTTCAGCACTGGTCAAACACCAGGTCCTCTGTTAGAAGAAGTTTCCACAACGGTGGTCGATGAAAACATTTTCACGTACTAGATGTGCAGAACGGTTCCCACTATTTCATGATTGACTGAAATGTCAAAACCCTCTGCAGCAGTCCAGCTGAATTATGTCGTCAGCTAAATTAAATATAGACTATGCTGGTTTGAGAAGTTGGAAATCTTCTGAACGGAGATGAACTGAAGTACCGAAAGCAAAGAGGCCCGCGAAAGAAGCTCTAATACTATGGTGATGGAAAATCTGTACAGTCATCGACCTGTCTAATATGACAGAAAGTACAAAGTCTTTGTATTTTAGAAATTCGTATGTGCTTACCTCTTTCAGTCCGGAGGGAATGAGAACCACAACGAAGCAGGCCAGAGCATATGCTTACATGTGGGAGTATTAAGATTGGCATGTGGATATGAAACAGGAAACTTAAATATTTGTACCCCCAAACAGGGGTAACTTCAAAACTTCTGTATCTTCTCAAAGTTCTCCATTTCAGCCTCCTATTGTTTGATCTAAGTCCTTGGTAAATACAGCCGATGGAGTTTAACTTTTCGGACAGGTGATAACATCTGACGGTATCCTCGTCATGTTAATCGATGGACAAGTTCCAAGAACGTGACCAATTTTTGGTAGCGTCCGTTGACTTTGAGAATATATATGCCCAGACCACAAGCGGTGTTGGGTACGAACTCCCGCTCCAAAGCTTTCAAGTACTGCTGAACAAAAATTTAGGGTAAGTAACACCCTCAATGCATGGATTTCCATAAGTCTACCTTTGGTTGCCAATTTCACAACAGACAAGTTGAAATGCAGAAACAACTGCAATCCATTTTCGATTAAGGCGACATCAGTACATCTTGCCTGTCTGCCTAAGACGTGAAGTACTGGAAGTACGATGGCAGAAGTCATTGTGCAGTACAGGGGATTTACCATAATTATCAGACAAAAAGCAAAAGCAATGCTAATATACAGTTGAGTTAAGTCTTCTATTGAGAGGAGAAGTAAATAAAGCGGAACCAATGAAGTAGGTTGCCAGTGGACGGAGGAACTTATATTTCAACGGGTCAATGGACAAAACCGAAGACCAAAACGCTGGCCACATCCCCAATGACACCACTGCATTCATCAGTTACTGTGCGAGGCCCTATATAATTCACAGACGTTCAGGAGAGTTTATTATGCAGAGATCTGAGTATCATAGTACATGTTCATTGCTTCGCTTCGGCAAGATCCATCCACTTCTTCACATTTACGAGGTAAGTTTATTCATCAAGTTTGCTTATGGTCCAGTTCACAACGTTACGAATTTATGAATGCCTCCTATTTCAGTGAGGACCAAGTTATCCACTCTGAACTTATAGTAATGGCACGGAAAAGGCGCTGGCTAACTAAAGCAGCATAAATATAATGGCGATCATGGATTGGTTTCGAGGAATGGATAGATCTAATTCTATTTCGTTTGTGTGACACTTAGATAGTCTGATAGTGGTCTCTAAATTATGTTACTGCAGCTCAAACTAAAATAGCGCATCTGTTCGACGTCCAGTCTTTCACCAACCGTGAGGCGGAGAATTTGGTCAGTTGTGATGGCAACGGCGACCACCTTTGGAAAGAACACAATCCAGTGGTTGCAGCTGATTCTACTGCTTGTGCTATCTCCTTCCGGATTCATAAGAATGACAAAAGCAGTATCAAAAAACTCCGTGACGATTAAAAACTTCTGTCCAGTTGAAGACTTAACAATCACCTGCTCTTCTAAAGACACCAAGATCGCAGATAATTATGTATTAGAACACGAGAAGGAGATGTACTGGGACTTCGATCATCAGGTATTTGGACGTACTCTCTATGCGTGCAAAGTTTCTTACGGTGCGATGAACATTTGCTGGACGGCATACAGCGAAAGTAATGATGATACAAGTCGGTGTACGGTGAGTATGGGTACTACAGATCTTTATACCTGCGTCTATATTCTAGATGAATTTCAACTAAGCTTTGACAAAGGTTCGGGGCAACAGAAATTTCTGGAGTGGTCACGTACGCCTTGTTAGCGACCGTGAGAATCAGTGATCTTGAAACAGTGACTTCTGATGAATAAGTGGGCGGGCACATTCGTTCATAGAATGCATATGATCTCGAATAAAATGGACTTTCTCCAATATACTATTCAAAATGTAGACCATTTAATCTAGAGAGACAGAGTTAAGGTTTTCAGTAATTTGCTTGATATGTTCAAGCTAGAATGTAAAGTTAAAGTGCGAGCATTTGGTTCTGAATTGATTATCTTTATCGAGGCCATGGTGACCGTCAAGTTGAAGCGAACTCCTTCACTACTGGAAGGTAGTGAAGGAGTTCACGGTAGCTGGAATCTCGGCATCTAATTTATTCAATGGCAAGAATAAACATAGTTCAAACATCATGATCAGTCCCATCAGGTGCTTTTATTTTCCGTCTTTGCATTGCACCTCTATGTCTGAACATAAGAAGTTGACAGATAGTAACCCGTGTGTTAATGAGCCTTCAGCATCTTCATTTGAATGTTGCATTCACAGATTGAGATTAAGTCAGTGAAGGCACAGTTTTGTTTTTTGGCTTATATCATGTTTGGTCGATGACCCTTTTCTTCGAGCTTCTCACATGGTGCACCATAGACGCTCTTACATCGTCATCACCTTAATAGGATTTGGCAGACAAGAATCCTGCTTCTCGGACTATTTACAACTGATTCTAACTTATAGCTCATCTTGGTACTAAACACATCCTTAATCAACTCGATGTTATATATGTTATTCCCTTTCCTTTCTTTAGGGTTGAACCACTTGGCCTTATCGAAATTGAACCTAGTGTGCAAAGCTGAGACTTCCTAGTCAATGTCGTCCTTCTCCTCTTTGTAGTTGCGGCCTAATGCCTTGGCCCATAACTTTGCATCCCACAATTCAAGTTGCGCTCGTTTTTTGACTGAATGTACCGCTCTTCCCCAACGCACTTCCTTGCATAGTTTCGGGAAAACGAAATCCCTTTTCCATAAAAAAAAAAGGCTCCTCCTAGGTTCTTGAGTTGCAATACTTCTGTTGGTGTTCAATCCACCATCAAAATGAGAGGTGTTGAATCCGCCCCATCGGCATTTTGCATGTAGGTGGCAACTTAATTCCCTTTTGTCAATTGGACTGCATTTGTACTAATCAGCCATGAATGGTCATTGTTTTGACAAGAACAAAAGTAAAAGGTTATGCTAGAAGGTGCAAAATTAATTGGAGCAAGAGCAGCTACCTAACATTGCTCTCAAACTCTTCTTTAGTATTTCACTCTTGCTCTGTTTCTTGGCACACCTTCAAACAGATCGTCGAGGCTCTACTTCCAGATTCCTTATTCTCTAAGGCATTACCCACCTTAGAGCATTCTCCCGCTTGTGTGAAACTCCTAACTATATTTGTACTTTTTCCTTAAAGCCCCATATTTGTAAAAATTCATTCATATTTCATATGAAGATGAGTCTTTTATTAATCAAACAAAAACTTTAGTCCAAGTTGCTAGCTCCTAAGTCCCTACAATAGGCTCTCTTGTGCACTCAATGACGAGGCTAGATGAATTTTTTGCTTACTGCTCGATCGATTGGCACGTAATTCCATGGACAAGTTAGTGTGATTTTTGTTTCTCTTACTTCCACGATGGTGTCTAGGTGGGGATGTGTGCTAGACATATGGAGGTGGCAATTAGATTTCTAAGATTTTGAGCAAGGGACTGGACTACATTGCATGATGAGTCCGTAGGGGCCACATAAGTTAGGAGTCAGGTTCAGGCACAAGATATTTCTGATTTGGCTCGATTTCAACATTATATGTTCTTGGGTCATGCAAGAGAGTATATTAGAGCTGCATGAGCCCTTCATCCTTTGTCTATGGCTAGTCATGCTCAGGAGACTATTTCTTTTTTATGCCTTTTAGATCCACTCATGGACGAGTAACACCATAACATGTCTTGATAGAGGAGCCATTATGTCTTGATAGATCATTTTTTGCCCATCCTCTATGCACAGCCCCATGTCACTACTTATATAGTGGCATCCCTAGTTAGGTAGGTAGTTTTTGAGATGGTTATCTATCTCCAAAATTATACCACTCATGACCTGTCACCTCCTCTAAAATCTCATCTATGAAAGGTGAAGTATAATAATCTGTCTTTGTGATAACATTCAACTTCTCATAATCTACGTACACACATAGCTTACCGTTCTTCTTCTTCATTATCATAACACGAGAAACCCATTCATAATTCTCTACCTTATAGATGAAACCAATCTTCTTTAGCTTGTTGATCTCCTCCTTCATCACCATAGTCTTAGGTAGACTTATCCAACTTTGTTTCTGATATACTAGAAGAACTTTCTCCTCTAAGTCAATGTGATAAGTTTCTAAGATTATCCTTGTAACTAAAAGTAGAGACATGGATATATTTATGAAATATATCTAAGAACCTTGCCTTCTCCATAGTAATCTTGGAACCAAACATGAGATTGGAGAGCCGTCAAGTAATCTCCTCTTCACTCATCTACGTCTTGTCAGATCCTTCACCATTCTTAGCCTAAGAATTAAATCCATTGCAAAAAGAACTTGCACTTGAATATCATCATCTGAAGTGTCTTGAGATGATGTCTCCTTATTGGTCAACATGTCGGTGTCAACCTCTGAAAAATTACCACTTTCTTCATTTTCAGACTCCAACAAGTAATTATTGATAGGCCTATCCGAGTTTGATATTGCCCCTCCATCACTGCATTCATTATAAATCACATCATAAGTCAAACTCCTGTATGAAGTCATCCAACTCAACGGTACCAACTGTACCCAAATATTATCATGAACCCTTAGTGGCCCTATAGATATCATTTATGTTCCACAACAACGATGTGAAGACACACTCCAAGATATCACCAAGCTCAGTTCCGTCACTTTCTTACACCATAACAGAGTCTTATGTGAACCTCAAAGGCCAAGGGTGGTAATGAACTCCGTTATGATTGTGAATGAGAGATTGGTCTGGTTAGCACTGTTAATCCGAGCCGTCTCTCCTTTGAAATCTTTAGAGATCTCCATTTTGACACCAATGTCTCTCTTCCATAACCATGTAGACACATGTTTTCAAGTAGAACCAAAAATTGCAATAGAAGGTACTCGAGGCACCCCCAGTGCAACATGAAACGTGCCATTATCACAAGCACTCACCCAATCTACATGGTTGCAAGTCTTGTCTCATAGAGGAGAAACATGGAAAGTCTAACTGGTCCGCAAATCTAACCTCACTATCGGTAACACACATGAGCACTAACACTCCAAGCAATAAAATATCAACACAAACAAATGAGACGCACAAACAAGAAGTGAAGATAGAGGTATATCAATCACAAGAAGCATAAATAATAAAAATCCATCTGAAAAACATCCATCAAAGAGGTGAAACCAACCCAACCCAGACTGACATAGATTTAGGAGAGCATTTAAAAATACTAAAACTCAATTTTGAAGTTCAATTGCTCGCCAAATCGATAATGTGATAGTGATAATCCGGCTCTAAGAGATATTTCTTACAACTAGACTTTTTTTATTTCCTACCTAAAGTAATTTTTTTTTTACAAAAAGACACCGTTTGAAATTTCTAATCTTATGCTGGATTTCAAAAATCTTTGACTCCAATTTCAAACCCCTAAATGTCAAAATTTTGCAATTCTGACACTGCAATCTTATGCATGACATCTCTGCTCTTGCATTCACATTGCTATTCAAATGGAAGAGAATCTAAAAGATGATAATTATAGCTTGATGGCTAGAAAAGTAGCATCACCTATTGTGGTGCTACTTCTCTTGCCACCTATTATTTTTGCTTTGCCAGTAGAAAATACTCTAGTGGTAGACTTACAACATGAGTTAAAATCTATCATGGAAATGCTCACTAATCTCAAGATCAATGTAGTATAATTATGAGAGAGTAGGAATCAAAATGTAAGGTGAGATTTAGAGGGATTATAAATTATCCTTCAAGAGGAAATTCACCGCAAGAAAATTTCACAATTTCATGCTTTAGTTGTGAAGGTTCTCATTTCAAGAGGAATTGTTCTAATCCTCAAGAACATGATGGAGTTAAACACAATAATTCTACTTATGCTCCAAGTCAATCAAAGGATAAGAGAATATTATTTATTGATGTATTTCCTTATAAGTGCAAGTTTGAAAAGGGTGAGAGTTCTATGAGTTCAAAAGTAGATATTCTTGCACATGAGAAGAAGAGACCAAGATTCATAGAGGAGTTAATCTCAAAGGAGGATAATCATGCTAGAGCTCTCGATCCAATGGTGTGACTCAACCAAAAGGACCAAGAAATAAGTTGGAAATGGATGAATTTTGCATTTTGTCTATCCAACTCAAATACAATACGGTGGAGGTTGTAGAGAATCAAAAAGCCAATATAACTGTTGGCCAATTGATTGCTCTAAATCCTACAATGAGAAAGAAGTTGATGGGAGGCTTAACTTATAAAATGACCAAGAAGCAAACATCGAAGGGAAAAGCTTCCATGACAAATGTTGAAGTATGAGTGGTGGATGTTGATGCCTTGGAGGTATGTTCTCAAGCTTTGAAGATTAAATTACGTTTTAATGGACATGATATTTTAGATGTGTTAATGAATGGAGGATCTATTGTGAATGCCATGTCAGAACATTTGTTGAAGAAGTTGGGGATGAAGGCTTCAAGACCTTTCATCATCATTGTTGGGATGGCCAACAAGCAAAATGTGCTACCCATTGGAGTGGTGGATAAGGTGATAGTAAGTGTGATGGAAGTTCAAACCTTGTTATCTTTTCAACTGTTTAAGGAGACTAGCTATGATTTGTTGTTAGGAAGATCTTGTGAGGATGGTGATAAATACTGACTGGTGGCACAAGAGTTATATTCATATAGGGCCAAAAACCATCGAGTGAAGATTCTTCTAAGGTAATTATGTGTTGTTTAGTCCGTTTATGGCATGGAATGGAATGGAATGAAATGGATTATTCCAACATTTGGAGGGTTCGCCGTTTGATGATTATCATGAGTTTTGGCTTAAACATCATGAGGAGATTGAGTTCTAGAAACAATACTAGTCACTAAACCCCATCTCTAGTACTTGGGGTACAAAGTTTGGTGGTGCAAGTTCATCCTCTGTACCTGGCATTGATGATACGGTTGGAGTTACTTGAGTTAGGAAGAGTTAAGAGATCTCAACCTTTAATCCTGTTTTGAAGTTCTTTGCATGGTTGAGGAGAGATTACCATGGGGTGAGGACTGACAAGCTACGAGACTTGCAAGAGTTCTAATGGAAGAATAGGAACAATCTTCAAGAGGTGTATACTGAAATACGTTGGTTGATTAGTGTTACCCATGGGGTGATAGAGGCACAAGCTTTCCGATATTGATATGGGATATTGGACAATGAGTTAAAATATAAAGTGAGTGATGTCACCTTAATGCATGAGTCATCAGCTATGTTGGCCATTGTGTTTTGTCTTGCTGAACGTATTGAGTTGAACATGCAAGAGGAGAGAGTGGTGATTGTTGGGTTTAGCAAGGATTCATCAACTTCTTCATGTTACCAGTCTACAATACAAATCCTGATTGGTTATGGTATACATGTGAGACAGTCTCGACCATCCGGATTTAGTGATGAAGGTGTTAGATTGAGACTATTGCCATCCTTTTCATGTCAACAATCAGTTGTTGGTATGATGTGTTGGATATGTGGTGATCAAATGGTGGATACTATTGAATCAAAATCATGTGAGCATTGCCACAAACATGATCACATGATTGATCGATGTTTTGATCTCCATCTAGAATTACAATCAGCAAAAGTTGCCATGTAATGACATGGTATTAACCATAAGAGAAGAAATGTAGTACTTTGATTTGTTTCCAAGTGAATAAGGGATCCGAATAGTCTACAAGGGAGGTAAATGTGAGTTTAAACTTCTTTTCCTGACTTTGGACATCACATTCCAAAGAGTTCGATGGTAGGGAATGTAAGTAGCCTATTCCATTGATAACACAAATCCCATCATACACTCATGCACACACATGTTCCAGAAAATCCATGAATTGGTGAATTCACCATTAACTTAGCAATGGTGATCTCTCTCTTACAAGCTAGAGTCTAGTTGAGTCGCTCAATAAAGTGCTCCTGGGTGACACTAAGTAGCATTGGCTATTGGGCAAACACCAGGTTATCTTCACAAGCAACATACATCAATCTAGGCCAACTGCTTGTCGATCACACCAGCTTCCTAAGTGTTCGTTCTATCCTGACTACAATTGCGGTCCAATCAATTAAACACTTGCAAGCAAACGAGATCCCGCTACCTTAATCCTACATCTATTTATATAGAATTTTCTAACTTCTACTCCTCACTGTCATCTACACGGATCGCGCTCTCCGAAATCTACTCTCTCCATCTAAGCCGTGCGATCGCACCTCCACCTCTTGCGTAAATGCATCGATCCCTAATTGCATCTCTTGTACATTTGCTGCAATCTCCTGTTGATGAAGAGTCATGGCTTCTATAAAGTCTCATCCCAACACTTTATACATCTCTTTTCTACACTCCTTGAAATCTCCAGGGTTTTCCATCGTCATCACCAACTGTCCCAACTGCTTCGTCTCTACACTATCACAACGAGCAATTAGATGTTGTGTGCATCGATTTGCAAGAGTCTCCAACCTTGCAGGTTCTTCTACATCCACCATATCTAAACGCCACTTTTGATCCTAGACTATCTCTTGAAGCTATAGATCTTTGCATCCCGAATACATCAAATCTCAGCATATGCATGTTTCGCTTCTTGGATCCTCTGCTCTAGCTCGCCTTCTATTTGGAGAATTTATCCACGTTCTCTATCAATTGTAGAATAGTGTCAATCTGGTCTTGCTTCCCAATGGCTAGCCGATTCATCATCTGGACCAAGTCCATATATCCATCAGCTTGAGAATCCCACCCATGCATATGCATTGATCCCATCTCGTTCAAGTCCATCAGCATGGGAATCACCACATCTTCTACTTTCTTCTTCCCTGCATCCACCTTCCTTACCGTGGAATTGCGGGGAGGGCTTTCCACTTCCACTAATCTTTTTTTCTTCCTTGACGACCCGATTACTTTGATTTTTGAGTCTTAACTGGGTTGCTCCACTGTAGCATCTCTTACTTCGTTTTCTTGGCTCATGCGGTTTAGTCGCTCCGATGCTCTGCGTAGATCCACTGATTGCATCATCGATGTTCATCTCAAGGTCGGACAAGCCCCACTCCAATTAGTATAGTTGTCGTTCCCTTGAGGTTAACCATTCCATCTTCATATATAGATGCACTAGAAAAGAGGAAAGGTATACTACACTCTTTCATGCTCTCTCAATTTGGTGATCATGGATTGCACATTCCTAGCAAAGATCTCTCCCCAATTAATCCGAATGATTCCTCCCACGAAACCCTCCACAATCCGCACCTTGTGCATGCTAACATAGGTAGTGAGCTAAAGCGAGAACAATTGATTCAACATGTGGGCTATCTTCCTTCTAAATACATCTTTGATCAAATCTATTTTATAGCCATTTATCCCCTTCCTCTCCCGGGGATTAAACCATTTCTTCTTGTCAAACATAAAGGTTGTGTGTAATTCCGATCCTTCCCAATCAACTCCGCCCTTGTCATCTTCATAAGTTCTTCCCATCGCTTTCGCCCACAGTCTCGTATCCCATTTCTCCGGCAACACTCTGCTTCCTATCGCCCGATTTGCTTTCCCTCGACGCACTTCATCACAGAGCTCGGGGCATACATAATCCCACCACCATGACAAAAATGCTCCGCCTAAGTTCTTCAACCTCGGCAAATCCATCGGTGTCCAATCCACCATCAAGATGAATGGTCAAATTCTCCCCATCGACATATTTTGCACTGTCGGTACTCTCATGGTAAAATTTTCCATATCTCAACCATGCGTGTTTTGAAAGTTATTATGCACATACATAGTGCATCACAACATACATCGATGTCACATCAAATATCACACTACATAGATCGTCATACACCAACACAAGTGTACCACAATCAATCTTTTCTACTCTCAAAACGTCTACAAGGACACTCCGTTCATAACCATAGCATAAAAGAGAATCACAGCCACCTTGATGTTGATGGTGCAAGTGGTTAAAAGGTATTGTGAGCACTTACTCGCCAAAACTTCTAATCTAGCCGGTCTCTCTACATCAACTTCGTGTAGCTACCGTTTCACCCTCTTCAATTGTTGTTGGAGCTTCTCATTCTCCCGTTCCATAAACTTTACTTCTACGTCTCTGATCTTACAAATTTCATTGTAGGCTTGCTTCGTTGTTGTGGCTTCCTCTCTTGCCTCTGCCTTTTGTTTCTCCAGCTGCTCCACCGACTCCGTCAATTATTTGATTGTCTGCATATGGTCCTTCCTCCCTTGAGCCATGCGGTTCATAACCTGAATGAGGTCCATGTAACCGTCTTCATGCGGATTTCATTCCTTGATGTGGTTGGTCCCCATCTCATTCAGTTCCATCATAACTGGAACTATCACATTCTCCGGTTTTTGCGTTAACAACAACATCGAAGAAATCAGTTCTTCTCCATTAACCTTCAACGCTTTTATCTTAGGCCATGAAACCTTTGGTATTGGGCTTCTTGGTTGAATGATTTCCTTTAGTTTACTCTTCTTGTTGACAGGTTCCTGAACTACTTCCACACTGGAACTTCTTCTCCCTGTGGTCCCCACTAAATCTTCCCGTCCGAATACGGTTTTCTCAATATCCCGCATTACTTTATCTAGCTCCTCCAAAGGCATCTCCTCATTATTCTCCTCTACATACGATTGCAAGCTCTCTTTTCCATTGGGTCTTAGACTTCTACTCAAACCACTACTTCCCTCATTCTCCTCTGGTCCACCTAAGGCATCCGCAGCGTTCAAATGATATCTCTTCCTCTCTAGTGATGTTAACCACCCCATTCTTGAGTACATGTGAACCAAGAACGAGAAAATGTAAACCACTCCCTTTTCTCTTGCTCTCAACTTTTGCTCCATTGCTTGCACATTTCTTGCAAAGATCTCTCATTTTATCTTATATATAGTCTTACAGTTCTGACTCTACCAATGTATTCTTCCCAAACAGGAAGAAAATGGAACCTGAATTTTATTGATTTTAGATTAGTAGGTGGGATATATTTTTCACTTGAAATTACAGTTAGATCACATATACATGAAAAGTTATGATGGTTAGAATATGCTAGAGTTCTTACAAGATTTGAAAGATAGCTACCAAGAAAAAATGTACAAAGATAATCATTTTGTTGGATATTGATGCAATATCATTACTAGTAAAACTTGGCTAATAATTATCGTTAGAACGATGGAGTTACCAACAATATCCATGACATGATATGTCCACAAAGGGCATATCATGTTATGGACTAGATGACTACAGGATGTTGGACCTAACCGTCAGTTAGGGGACGATTGTGATACACTTGTGTTGGTGTATGACGATCTATGTAGTGTGATGTTTGATGTGACAGCGATGTATATTGTGATGCAATATATATATGTGCATGACATCTATCGCGACTTATATAACGGCATCCCTAGTTAGGTAGATGCGCACATTCATGAGCACATATAACAATTAGAGCCAATTGTGAAGTTATTGCTATTTGCACTGGAATTGCCGACAGCGCCATTAGGAGACCTAGGGCTCAAGGGATAGAGTTCAAATTAGGGCTCCTTGGGGTGCAATTTTTGATGTTGAACCTTTGAGAGTGTGGCTGTGGTGGAGAGTAGCTACTGCTGGAAACTGGAGTCTTTGAAGCACAAAGTGGGTTTGGCTTGACTGTAATGAACTCACTTTATATAAACAAGAGTGATCACTTTCCATGCACAATCACCAAAAGTTTCTTTGATGAAAAAAAGG
Source organism: Marchantia paleacea (assembly GCA_014180765.2). Lineage (NCBI taxonomy): Eukaryota > Viridiplantae > Streptophyta > Marchantiopsida > Marchantiales > Marchantiaceae > Marchantia > Marchantia paleacea. Next base: position 464,231 of record MUAA02000145.1, read on the forward strand.
TGTGTCGCTTACAAATGTTTCTAGTCAAGCATCTTCATGGTAAAAAATGACACAAAACTAATCGAAAGTTTCAAAATGGAATTATTTACATACACACATCACATATAATTTACAAATTGAATGGATAAAATGATATAATACACATTTCTCATTCATAACACAAAATAATCATAGAAATTTTATTTAAATTACGAAATATTTAATAAAATAAAATTATTATATAAATTTTAAAAAAAAAATTTATTCGATTTTTTTCAATTATAAAAAATATAAATTGAAAATATAAGTTGACATGTATAATCACACAATTGTTTAATAGTCTATAAATTTTACAGTTTTTATTCACATCATATTGTCACACATATATAAATATGATTTGTAAATTTATTTAAACAATTATTCCATTTTAATAATTATTATTAAAAAATAATAAATTTCACACAAATTTATAAAACTTTGATGAAAATTTGAATTTATAAAATCAATATATATAAAATAAAAAAATTTGATTATTAATTAAAATATGTAAATCCACATTAAAAATTCTCTACAGTTTATCATATTGATAATGAAAATCTTATTTTATTTTATTTAAAATAAATATTTTTAATTAATTTTTTATTATTATTTTGATACAATTTATTTTTAGTAGTGATTTATAAATTTATTATATATATATATATATATATATATATGACATAAAAAATTTAATTTAGCTCATATCAAGTCTATTCTTCATAATATGAAATAGTTGCATTTGACATCAATGGCATGTATGTTTTAGTCCATACCATGAGCACTTTTTCACCATATGTATTCAAATGAAATAATTTTCTTTATTTTTCCTCATGCTAAGATGATAATACATACTCTATATTTGCTTATGAATTACTCATATGACATATTATCAATCATAGTTGTGTATATTTTTAAAAATGTGAAGTCATGACATGCTCTTGTATAAGTTTCAAACTTAACAATCTTGTGAATCCATAAAATAAATATTTTATTAAAAATCATTTAAAATATAATAATATATTATATTATTATATAATAAATTTTGAAAAAAATTTGGTTAATATAATTAATAAATTTTTGGCAAGAGTTTAACTTAAAGATATATGGTCACTTTCATTATAACATTTTGATACTAAAATTTATTAGATATAAAATTTGAATCATCCATTTGATATAAAATATATAAATTTTTGAAAAATTATGGCTATCAAAAAAATAAATTTAACTATAAATTGTACAATCTGCATATGTGAGATGTTCTTATAAATTTTAATTTGAGTGTTGTTATGAGTTTAAAACACATCGTTGTACTTTAAATCTTTTGATTTTGATTTTTTATTATTTGATACATACATCAAATTAAATATGTATTTTTTATTTATAATCATTATGCAAAAAATGAATCATAAAATTTGTAAAAAATTATTGTTAAAAAAATAATTTGAAAAAAATTAATGAAAAAATTATATTTAATTAAGAAAATAAAAATTTATGTCATATTCTCATGGTAATAATTATTTTTTCCTTATGATTATAACAAGTTATTTTTTTTTATTTTTTTTTTTTTTTTATTTTATTTTATTTTATTTCGTTCTTTCTCTTTTTTTAAATAGATTTAATTTGATTTTGAAAAAAATTTTTATTTCAAGGTTTGTAAAAATATAAATTTATTATTATTATGAAAATTTAATGATTCAATAATAATTTTTAAATTTTTTAAATAAATAAGTTAAATTATAAAAGTTTTAAATATATTATGTATTTATGAAATAAAAAATAATAGTTTTATTTAAAAAATATTTAAAATTTTATCATAATTTTATTTAGACTTGTATATTTAATATTAAAAATTGAAAATAATAATATAAAAACAAAGGTAAAAAATTTATGAAACAAGTTAAATCATAATTCCAAAAAATAATTTTTTAATTATATTTAAATTTTCAAAAACATAAAATATAAAAATATATTTTTATATGTATAGCTGATTTAATGATTTTTATAATTGATAATTTTTTTAAATTAATTAAACTTGATATTTATAAATATATCATAAATATCAAGTTAAAAAATTTCACGTATTCAAAATTCATCAAAATTAATTTAAATTTGATTCATTTTTTCAAATCTTGGATTTTTTTTCTTAAATTTTTAAAATTTTAAAATAATATTTTAATAAATTAAAATTTATTATTATATTATTTTGTATGATTTGATTTTCAAACATATTTAGAATGTTAAAAGTTTGTGTGATCCTCAAATACGAATATAAAAATATATTTGATGTATTTATTATGTTCAGTATGATGCAATTATTGCAATAACTCAATCATATAAAAAAAATTTGGCATATGTTAATCAATCAATTATTCAAATGATTAGATTTATATTATATAAACAGATTTAACATATGAAAAATATCTTTTACTAATATTCATTACTTTAAAAATATATTTTGAATGTAAGAAAATGAATAGCATTTTTTATTAACTTTATATAGATTCAATCTAGATTTAAATTTTTTATTATCAAAAATAAAATAATTTCATGAATCTTTAAGTAACAAACATTGAATCATAATACTAATTGTGTGATGGTTAAGGATCAATGTTATGTTGTGATGCATAAATTATAAAAATATGATGATATTTATATCAACGTCAAAATCATTTATCATGATGATGACATTTTAGATCAAATTAATTGTCAGTTCATTGTAGTGATATATAAAGCTCATGTTTGGGTTGAATCTATAAGATGGGAATATTAATAAATTTCAGAGAAATATTTTGAATATAAAAAATTGTCAGATGGAAAGATCTAAAATATTATTTTGTTAACTAGTCAGCTTATTTGATTGGAATGGAGTTTACGCCCAACATTGAAAAAAAAACATAAAAGAGTGAAATTCATACCCTAAAGTGTACTTGCAAATAATCATAGAATACTTATGAGTGTTATCATATTGAGCAAACATATAGTTTACTTAAAATTATGTTTAAATTCAAGTTTTTACTCAATTGGATGAGTTTGGAATGTTGAATGGTGGACTGAAATTTGTAAACATAGTGAGAGTTCCACAATTACAATAACTGTTACAAGATCAAATCAATGATTACAACTTTTGCTATCAAAGGTTTTGATCAACAAAATTTTCCAAAGTTATAATTTGGATGGTGAAAAATTTGTTTCTGAAATTTGATACCATCATTAAAATTTTTAATTTTTAATTTGTACACATGAGTCTAAATATCATTTTGTGATATGATGGATGTTTAAAGCATTGTTCTGACACATTCGAGAATGAACCACATTTAAAACTTTATAGAGAGTATAGAGAGATCCAAATGCAATTACTTTTAAAATGTGCAAAAGTTAAATGTTAAATTGTGGGATCTAATGAATTTGGCATTGAAATATTTGACCTAATTCAACCTGATGCAATTCAAATCGAATATGAATTGATGGGAGTGATATATAAGAATTGCAATTCACATGAAGTTTAAAAAGTTTCTTTCGGAGTCATAGAATGATGAGTTATCAAAACGAAGCAATGTCTAAGATAATCAATCATTTCTTGGTTCATGTTGCATTTTGAGATTGATTATTTAAATAAAATAAATTGTTGGATAGAATTCAACTTATTCATTTAGATTTTCAGATTGATCATTATCCATGAAAGTCAATCCTTTGCAAAATATCAACACTCTACTTTCAATACGTGTGTTATTATATATAACTCCAAGTAGGCTAGGATGACTTTTGTATGCTCACTAGAATTGATGATAGGGAAATTGATTCAAAACATTTAAAAGAGTGAATGTTAGTCTTCTATCTATGTAGCGATCGGACAACAAAGTGGACTGTTCCTAAGTATCTCCACTCAGCATGTGATGTCCAACGATGCCATCAAGCCCAAACCGACCACACATGCAAATTCTTTCCAAATGGCAAACAAATGTGCAAATATCTAGCAACAACGGCCCCACATTCGAATGAAGCTTTTTTAATTTGACCACAGTGAACAAGAGTCCATGTGTACAATTGTAGCACAAGTCAAGACAAAGAGGAAACTCCCAACTTACTTATGGGCATGTAATTCTCATACGTGCTGTAGGTAGATCGGGAATACTTCGGGATACTTCTTACAAAAGTCATGACAAAAAATTATATCGGGGTGGAGGCCAGGGAACCCTCACGAACGCGCGGTGGTAACAAACACAAATTCATCAAAAACTGCGTCAGTAAAAGCTCTTCTAGTCTATGTCCAAAATTACCCTCCAAAGAAGAATTACTAAACAACCTTTTCACGCACATTATCCTCGCTAATTTGAAGACTTCGAGGATCTCCTCTCCCCACCACAACCGTCCAGTCGAAGATACCGCTCAACATATTTCGAGGAAAGATTTCTCATAGAGCCTAAGAGCACCTCCACTTTTCTTCCAAAGCCTTCTGTACCAAGATTCTCCTCCTGGAGTGCTAATACTAGGACTCCAAGATGTCAATGGCTGTCCTGCACTCGGCGAATACTGTAAACAGACAAGTAAGAAATATATAGCAAAAAGGATGGGAAGACCCCCATCAAGCCGTACATGGATGAAACCAAAGGAGTAAGATGGGGCTAGCCCAAATACTGTAAACTACTGATCAACATGCATGCCCCGAGTCCCCGACTATTCTCCTCCGTCTTTCCAAGGGACAGTTTCTAGCGCTTAATATTTCCAAGGGTGGGTTGTAGGTGTGGGCCAAGGCGATGGAGAAATTTCTCGCGAGAGTTCAGAATCCAAGCAAATCTTGACAGGTGTGGCCAATGTGGGTGTGAACGATCATGGCAGAATCAATTAACTGTCTTACTATAACAGGAAAAGTTACACCAAAGCGGAGTGACGGCGGTTACAAGCAAGTTCTCTTTAATCTCAATTCTAATCTCTCTCTCTCTCTCTCTCTCTCTCTCTCTTCGCACCACACATCTTTGATGAACCCAGCAAACCCAATCATACCCTTTCTATACAAAAAATAAGCCCTAATCAAGTAGAGCTGAATCGAGACCGAATGAGCACAAGTCGAATCAGCGAGGCTTAAGACGAGGTTTGAAATCACCCAAACAATGTGAAAAATCATTTCTTCCCATCATGAGAACGTACGATGTAGTCAGATCGGACGGCTCCTACGGTTCCCAAGGTATACTTGTCTCCACGTCACACGTCGTTATGAACACGTCATCTACGTACCACAGCGGAGCCTGTCGCACTACAGTACAAGCCAGGACCCTGGACTCCTGGACAGAAGATCCCTTGGACTTCAAACCCGGCACTTACCGGCCCTCACCAGGCCTACTCCGATGTGGAACCGAAGCTGTGGAATCGCCTTTTGTCAACAATCGGAGCAAGTCTTGTCCGGGAAAGGAACACGCGCTATTGCTTCGCGGATTCTATGGACCCGAAGCTGCTAGAGCTCCAGGCAGGGCACACCCAGTTGGTGAGTGGGATGGGGTCACGAGCGTAACTTTCTTCGTTCAACAGTACTGTGCCTAGGTAGACAACCTGTAGGCCCCGCTCGGGTCCGGGCGGGTTAATGGACTCTGACTGGGATTATCTCCCAGGCTCGGATGAGGTTTCTCGTGCACCCAGGGTCAGTTCAAAGATATCTCCCTTCGTATTTTCCTTCCGTGGATGGATATGGGAAAATGACGACACATGCGATAAAACCATCACAAACAGAGCAAAGCCAGAGGCCAAGGGAAACACGAAAATACTAATGTCTCTCTTGGTAAACATTTTTCTAAATTCTCGTGCATGCAAGAAGTATAGATGTCTTGAACAAGTATCAACTTCGTTTGATCTTCCGTTTCAAGTTGTAGTCTACTGCTGAGGCACTTTCTGAAAAGATATTAACAATGAATATTGGTAAAAATGGGCGCTTATTTATTTAGTTTACTTCTAGTTATTTCTTACTTTAAGACCAGTTTCCTCTACAAGTTAGTTCCTTACCTCCCATTTGTCTCAACTATGGAAACTAGCATCGACGTGGAGTTTTTTTACTGTTTTTTCATTTCTTTTCTTCTTTCTGTATAGAACTTGAGGCTGTACCGCCACCACTGGATCAAAGCGACTATGCCCAAAACCCTGAAGCAAAGAAAATACAAACCTTTGATTCAGAAAATGGCATGACGACCGGAAAAACTTCGGTGGGCTCAGAACGAAGGCCCTCTTATCCTTGTGACCTCTGTCCTTCCTGCGTGGAAAAGCAAACAGACACAGAGTCACGGACATAACACTACCTTAGGTTCGGGACTGCGGGTGGGCCCCGACTAGGGTAAACTTCTAGGCTCGGTTGGAGTTCATGGAGGTCAGTGCGCGCCGCTGAGGACGTGCGAGGCCGAGGTCAGCAGCGCCAAAAGCATCGACATGTGAAGAGAGAGAGACGAACGAATGTTTCTTGGCGACCAATTTCTCGCTTAATTTGGCTACCTGAGAATTGTGCCCAGAAATCGGCTTCTTCTGCGTGAATCTTCTCTCAAGGCTGTCGGTAGAAACAGAATTTGTCATTCCAGGTGGAGATCGTGATTCAACTACTCAAAACCGAAACAAATTGGGAGCAAAATGTACGTCGTACTGTCATACTTTTGCTACATTAATTTGACCCGTTTGACACATCTTCCATGGTGTAATCTGGAGAGCAATCACATTAGGTGATGTTTTGTTCGACCTAGATAGTTAGGATATATCTTATTGTATGACATATTTCTGAATGTGATACTATTGGGGCTAGCCTCATGTCACTGGTAGGCTTTGACGGGTCTTCCCATCCCTTTTGTTATTATACTTTGTGTCTCGTTTTGTTAATCTGAAGTCTCAGTAAGTGGTTCACAGAGTTTTGTCAGTAGAAAAACAACTATGCGGGCAGTTAGTGCAAGTTAGTTGGTTCCTTAACTCTGTTAGTGCAAGGCAAGGAACTCATCAAGTGCTCAGGTTTGCGCTTACATGGGGGTGTATTGTAGCACGAGGATCTTGCATAGCCATTCGCCGATGAAGTCATTAGGTTGTACTATAGGTTCAGGCTTGAATTTTCGGTGAGCATGTGAACCACGTTCACATGTTCGTGAACTCCAACTAACGTGACTTGATTCAATATGCCCACATGCATCCCATAGTTATGCTGGTCCAATATTTCATATGGCGGATTTTGTATCTAACCATGATGTTGTAGTTCATTTATGGTTCCGACATGATGTCTTCTACCGCTTCCCCTTGCTAGAACGACAATACATATCGGATCAGTGAGGAACTGGTGAATCAACTTAGGTCATATCCATGTTGGGTTTTTAGTGATCAAATACCATGGGAAAAGGAATTAGTGGCACCCACAGGAGTTTCTCATCTGCACATATTACAGTTATTTTCCAAGATATTTGTTTCTCTATAGATACATTGAATCGTGTTTGGACCTAGTGCCTACGATGAGATCATGATAGCTGATTGTCGGAAAAGATGGCCCAATATGTGTGGACCATGGCTTTGCTGGCGATTTAGTCAATATTTCTTAACTATGTCTCATTTGGAAAATAAATCCAAAGGTATGGTAAATCCAAGGCGTGAAGGAAGTGAAGGGAAGCCAAAAACTTTGACGGTCACTGTCGTGCTTAGACCTGTGATAGATGGTCCAAAAGTATATAAAGCGTTGTGGAATTTTCGCCTCGAGGTGAATCAGCAATTCCCTAAGAAACATAAACCAATTTGGGCCTTTTTCGATATGTGCATTTGGAGCGCACCACTTCAACCAAAAGCTCAAAAGCTGTTATCAAAACGTCTATCGGAGGTCTTCATTTGTCATCGTGTTGTTGTCGTTCAACCTGGAAAGAATCGTGGATACGAACTACTGAACAGCTCAATAACCGGTTATTGAGCTGTGAAAAAACTTTCAACAAAGAACGTAGAGAATAGAGAATCCCAACAGAGGATTCTCTATTCTCTAACTATGGTTCTGAGACTTGAGCCGAACCAAAGCAGTTTGGTCAGGCAGGCGAGGCGAAGCGGGGGACAGCAGGGCCGGAGAAAGAGAGAACGGTAGCTTCGGTTCGCTGAGTGCGCCTCGGTGTCTAGTGGCTTCCCTGGAGCGAAGCAAGACCTGGGAAGAGAACAATCACAAAGAGGAGAATCCCAGTAATAATGTCTATGATGTTGGCGAGTAAAAGAGAGGACGAGGAGGTGGAGGGTCTCGATTCTCTTCTGCGCTCTCGATTCTGGTCTCGCTTTTGCGCGAGGCCTGGAGAGCGTGAGAGATCGAAACTCATTCGAACTCGTTCGTCGTGGTTGGGATTTAAGCTCGTCGTGTGTTAGAACCGTGAAAACCAGAATGCGTCGATAGTGAGTGAACGAGCTAGCTAGCTAGTGAGTGGGTGAGTGAATGCATCAAGTATCCGCTGCTCTGGCTGCAGCCGTCCTTCGCTGAAGGAAAGAGAAATCCTCTTTCTGCAAGCGCTGGCTGCTGTTCTGCTGGTGGCGGCAGTGCTTGCTTGCTTGCTCGTAGAATGTTAGTGGCAAACAAAACGAAAACGATCCTGCCAATTTTGGCGAAGTGGAGTGATTGCGTTGGTTGTTCAGTGCTGGGCATGAAGTAGACGGTTGTGGTAGACGGGAATGACGTAGCGGTTGCTGTAATCGCGGGCTTCTTACCGACTGTTGGAACTTCTTGGACCTGGGCGTTGAGAAGAAAGTTTGGACTAGACAGGCAGTCGTCGAGAGCAAACGGCCTCTTGAGGCTCATAGACGTTGGCATTATCGTTGAACCAGCTATACAAAATTGGATTCGACCGGCAGAGTGGCATACGGCTGTTCCTTCTCACCATTCACTGACTGACTTGACTGGGTGGCAAAGATGGGGCAAATTAGCGCTAGCGGTGATGACAATGTGGTGACCTTGTTGGGAATTAATCTTAGCAGTAAGCCAAGGTGGTTGCAGCTTCTTATCTGCGGTGGTGGTTTCTTCTTCGGCTACATGGTCAATGGTGTGTGCGAGGTAAATTGCGATTCTTCCTGTATTCGATGTCACCGTGTTGCTGGATATTCTTTCACCGAGTATTCAGTTCACATTTCTAATCTCGGGGATTTTTCGTTCATTCCTGAGGAAACCAACTGAGGTGAAATGTGAGGACCCAGACAGGATTGAGGGTCATCATGATCGGCCAATCTTTCCGTCCCTGCGCTAGATTTTCTGAAGACTCTCTGTGTTGACGTCAATTCGGAAGTTTCTGAGAGTAAAGTTCTTAGACAGGACAAGAAGTTCCCATTGATATGGTCCTAGTCGCTTACTGGATAGCAAAGACTTGCACGATCTCAAGGTTGCTTTTGGAAAAGCAAACTTTATCGTCCTCTTATCTTGTAACTCACACGAGGTGAGGACGATCTCCGATCCATTATGCATCACTGAAAAGTGGTCCACTGAAAACGGAATGTGTTTGATTGTGTAGAAGATCATAACAAAGCGACGAACGAGCCAAATCTAGTTTGATCCTCTTGTTTCAGTGACCATCATTTAGATCACAAGACCCCTGACCAACGATCCTGCACATGAGTGGAGGTGAAGCCTCTTAGCTCCATAAGTTGTGTGACATGTGCCAATGATCAATTTCTGCTAGATTTGGGGATGGAATTCCGAGCATGTGGATTAGGACTTAAAATATTGTAAAAACGAATGTGCTTAGCTACAGATGATGATCGCTCATGGAAGCATTGATGGTCTGACCAGTGAATGTTGTTCTTCTCACAGGAGTACGTCTACAACAGACTTCATTTTAGGTGCGTATTTGAGCCGTCTTTTGTAATCCTGTCCAAAGAGGACCTGCTTGTGTGATAGGAACAGTGTTGTAGAAGGTAACAGTATGAAAACGTACACCAGATCTGAGACAACGCAAGTGAAACTGACAGAAATCTGTGTGTCATTTCAGCTATGGTTGGTACTTCACGTTCGTACAAGGGTTCGTTTATTTGGCCCTCATTATGGCACAAGGTTTCAAGCTCAAGCACATCCAGAATCCGTGGAATACCTACATCAAGCTGTCTGCTGTCTTGATGGGTTCCCACGGGCTCACCAAGGGATCTCTTATGTGGCTCAACTACCCGGCGCAAATTATGTTTAAGTCTACCAAGGTCTATATCTATACCTTGGGACTCCTTTCCAAATCGCTTCTGCTGTGAAGATGCTCTTTTTTTGAACTGAAATGTACTCGTAGTGCAGTTTTCATAGGGCTGCTGAAGAATAGTCAATGGAAACGTTAGTTATAATGACCATGGAGTTCTTTTGCTTCACTATTTTAGAACTACAACCAAATGAGTATCTCTGACGCTCAACAAAAGCCATGCTTTGCATATAAATTAAAGAACATACGTTTGGGGTTGCGAACTTCACAGAGATGAGCTGTTGACGAGCTCTATGCTTGTGATCTCTCAGGTGCTACCTGTTATGATTATGGGAGCCTTTATTCCGGATCTTCGGCGAAAGTACCCCTTTCATGAGTACGTTTCAGCTGTAATGCTTGTCGTCGGTCTGGTGATCTTCACACTAGCAGATGCGAACACGTCACCCAACTTCAATGTTATGGGAGTAATTATGGTGTGTGGTGCTCTTGTCCTGGATGCCTTCTTGGGAAATCTTCAAGAGGCAATTTTCACCATGAATCCTGCGACATCACAGGTAGATCTCCCCTTCCTCTTGTATACTTACTACTCTATTGAGCCCTTTGTATAACAGGGAATTTTATTCTATCCAAAAACATTATGTATTGAAAACGTACCTGTTTTCCAGTCTTTCTACTTTCTGTTTCTGTCTGTCTATGGAGTAATCTGATGTGCACTTTTACCATGATATGCATTATCGTGGAAGCCCAACTTTTAATTGTAATGTTAGATGACCTCCATTCACCTGTGTTCTTCATGTCAGAACTTGTTGTCTGAGGAGATTGAAAGTAGGAAATGTGTTTCTTTATTTTTTAATGAGGATGCCGTCGATAATCCTACACTAACTTACTGTCATGAAATTTTTCAGATGGAAATGTTATTCTGCTCTACTGTCGTAGGTCTGCCCTTCCTTATTCCTCCTATGATTCTCACGGGAGAAATATTCAGGGCCTGGACCAATTGTTCCCAAGTAAGTCCTAATTGTACAGCTCTATTGTGCTGAATTTTTCACCCTTCAGTTGGTTTTGATTACAATGCAGTTTTAGTGGCTTAAACTTCTACTCATTTTCATCGTTGACTGCAGCACTTGTACATCTATGCGGTACTTGTCTTCGAAGCCTGCGCAACATTTATAGGACAACTGTCTGTACTATCTTTGATCACCTTGTTTGGTGCTGCCACAACCGCCATGGTCAGTTGATCTCGTATCAAGTTCTCATCTCTTCATGTCTACAGAATGATCCGATCAAAGATAGTTCTAGAAAATTCAGCTTCAATACTTGTTTATATTTTATTTCTTAAAAGCTCAATAAATCAAAGTTGTTTGAACTTACTCGCAAGGTTTTTTCAGTAAAAGTTTAATCAAATATCAAAATGTAAAATACTTCCTAAAGCCTAAAAATATTTTTTGATCTGTACAGGTCACAACTGCGAGGAAGGCCTTCACATTGTTACTGTCATATATTATTTTCACAAAGCCTTTAACCGGGCAACATGGGACTGGGCTATTACTTATAATGATGGGCATCGTCCTGAAGATGATGCCAGATCCATTCCCAAAGACAGGTTATACACCTATCCCTAAAATAGAGATAGAAAGGTTAGAGAAGGAGAAACCAGATCACAAGGTTTAAAAATCTTCATCCACTTCCATCCGACGAAGAAACCGCGGGAAGATCTGATGTCCACATTCTTTATTTCGGTTAGGGAATAGCACCCTTTGATTGCTCTATGAAACAACCGAGAAATCATCGAATAAGCTTGCAATAGGAAACAATACGCAGGGGTTATTGACAATCAATTACTCCGAGAGAATAGAGTCTTTACTACGTCTATACCTTGTCCCATTGGAAATGTGTCACTTGGAAAAAGTCATGCGGGGCCGCAGTAGTTGTGGCGTAAGAATTCATATAGCATAGCTTCAATCATAAAAAAGGAAATTTGTATATTTTCAAAACAATGCCTACGGCACGTCGCTGACTTACATCCAATGGTTATTTGTATGTGCATCTTTACTGCAGTGCAGCTTGACACAATTTGCAATTGACTGTGCCAGTTGCCTTTGTTGAGCTCTATATTATCAACTGCACAACATGTGAAAAGTTCAGGTGCAAAAAAGAAATCTGATAGAAAATGAACGTTCATCGTTTCTATTGTAGTTTGAAGGACAGAAACTGACAGTGAGACTTCAACCTCTTACTAAAGAAGAGGAGACTTGGAAAGTGAACAATGACCCCCCACATTTAATATCACTCTCACTCCTGTCACATGTAACTTTATTTATAAAAGCCACGGAAAAATCCACTAGCTTTACAACTGGTGAGATCTTGACCACGAGGACAAGAACTTGTGAAAAATTGCGAGGTTATCATGGACTTCCAATGCGAAAGAAGGCAGCCGCAATCATACAAATCCAATGAAAAGGAATTAGGCTCGTGTCTCCAACATAGATCTCTCCTTGACTATTACTCCTCCAGAAGTAACGTATCGAAAATTATAGAATATGATATAGCAGGCGCTCACTTTGCTGTCGATTGTGATATGATGTTCTTGTGTGTAAATTAGGATATACTGAAAATCTAATGGCTATAACTGTATATCTCTTCTTTTGCCACTTGGAAATGTAATTTTCACATGCATGAAATGAGTGGCTCCAAGAGCACGAGTCTTGTGAAAAATGTCGAACACACACACACAAATATTAAAGGGTTGAATTGATGCTTCCTTCAAATGCAGCCAAGGGTTTACTGAAAACGGTGAGGACATCTCCCAGAATAGCAATCTGCAACATGCGCTTCCTAAATCAAACATGCCTACAAGCAAAAATGCTTCAAACAAGGGAACATTTGCATGTACGTAGAGCACGAGGCTGGCCACTCAGTCTCATTATGAGATTTGATGATCATTTATAATCTTCAGCGAAAGTTGTCGTAATTGCTGATATGGTAAAAAAGTGAGTGTATAAAACGATGTGTGTAGTAATGAATATGAGCCATGAAGACTTTCCAAAAGGTTAATGTGCCAGTTGATTCACTCGAACTGCTCATATTGAATAGAGTTACATCCCTTTGTAATCACTTTCAGCCAGTTTTGTACAGTCAACTTGGTACTAAAATCTAGTACCAAGTAGCATTTTTGGCTAGTTGGTCACTCTTTGCATATTTGTTATCTTCCCGAGTTATGATTGTAGATAGGTGCATCCTTGAGATATATGCAAGTGACTGGGATATATGATCATTTCTTTTATATGTATTATTACAACATACGAGAGAACTTTACCCCCCCAAGGTTACGACATGAGCTCACGTTTTTTTTCTTTTTGCCCATCAATTGGACTAGAGGTCTACAATCTACCTTGATGGACTCTTAGCCATTCCTCGTACTACTAGGTATCGTCTACACTATTGCTCCAACAAGTGTGCATGCTCGTGGATCTTGGCTTGATCATGCATGAGGGCTTTCCGACCCGCAACAATTACTTTTTCTACAATGATGAAATTCCACCTTTGCTTGATCCATCCATCTACATCTTCATTACTTACATGTGAAAGTGGTATTACTTTAGATGCATCATATGTCCACATGACTCGTTGTCCGGTATTATGATAGAGTATAGCTACCCATGATACCATTAGGGATGTGGTGCTTGCTATTGCGCAAGAGGGTGGATAACTCTGTGTGATGTATACACTCCCTCCATGTGAGAGCATTGGTATGCCTTGCAGTCATATACTTGGTTTGGAAAGTGAACGAGAGCCTACCATACTAGGTACCTAAAATAGACTATACAATAAACTAAAAAGAGTGATAAACCTCTTTAGTTTATTGTATAGTATATTTTAGTCAAAATGTTTCCATTGTTCTAAAGAAATCACCAACTATTGCAATCCATAGGCGAGCAATCACATGAGGTGATGCTTCATTGGATGCTCAAGTAGTTTATAAAAAGATTGACCTAGATAATTTGAATATCTTAGGCACAATATGACTTATTTCCCATTGTGATGTTATTGGGGCTAGCCCCATGTTATCGTTTGGTTTCATCCATGTGCGATGTGGTCTTCCCATCCTTTTTTTTTATTTTACTTTGTCCTACAAAAAGAAAATTAACAAATAATAAAAATAATAATAATAGTAATCTAAACTACAAAGTATTACTTCGTGTAGTATTTGCGGACCTTCAAGACTCAAGTCGGTGTCCATCTTTGAGTGAATCAAATCAATCTACGTCAGGTCAGTCAGGATTCAACTTAGAAACGGCTTTCAAAGACTACTCTCCACATGCTTCTGGGCATCCATCTAATTCTCAGTCACCAATGATATGGCAGCGCAGTGAGAACTTATTGACCTTCAGCGACTTTCGACATCAGCGGGAGCAGATTTCGGTAGACGTAAAACTTGCAACTCGTGCACAAAACTTAGTGTGCGGATTCCAGACAACACATCATGGTAAATACTCTGTCCAGTAATGTAATGTCTCCTTATCATTACCAGATGAATTCAGACGTTATGGACCCTCCACACTGCTTGGGCCGCTGGGCTTACATTACATCCCGACTCCCACCAGTATCGGCATGATTTAAAAATTGAATATTGAAAATTAATCGTGGCTTCACGTGCAGCGCGATTTTATAAAACCCCGAGCTGCAGCATTTTTAAATCCGGCTGTGGTGTAGACTCTATGTGACTACAATAATCTACTCTTTCGACTCTTTCGCCCCCACCATCTCGTAAGAAAGCTTGTATTTGCATGGTCCCATTTGAATTTTGAATTTAGGGTCGCGGCTTTCTGTCATGGTATTCTAATTTCTCTCTTGATTTTGTGGCGCCTTTGAACACAATGATTCCGACGAATTGACACAGGAATTTCTAAATGCAGAACTTTCCTTGTGTCGATCGACTCTCACGTTTTCAAGAACCTTGACAGAACAAATCAGTTGCTTGCAGATGTAAATACGTTGTGTATTTGCATCCCTCGTGGTGACTGACTACACCTTGAAAATTTGTTTTTAACTTTCAACGCGAAGTTTCCTGATTATCTGCAGCGCCAAAAAATGAGAGTAGAATACGCAAGAAGATAGAGCATGAGATATTTCCTGCATATTCAAGTTAAATTCCATCTACTGAAAGCTTTGGAAATGAGAGTAGAAAAGTGTGAAAAATGATGATTCGGAGCCAATTCAGCTTTCCGTAGTCCGTCCAGGCATAGAAGGCTTGAGGACCCTCATAAAGCCAAACCTCAGCCCGAAAATTACTGGACATGACACGATGACAATGTAAGACATTAAATGAGACAGTGATGAAGAGGCCCGTCTCGATTCTCGACAGAATCAGTAGACGGGCATGCGAGGTCGACCTTCGCAGACAGATACTGATGGGAGAATCTTCAGAAACTGGTCTAGCATCACCGCTAAGATGTGTGCGCAGACAATGAGGAGGAATCTCCCCACCCATCCAAACCATCGACCTGAGTTTCCTTGCCAGCCTACAATTGTCAGTTGCTAACCTGGAAAGAAAGGTCAAGAACTCAAGGGGAATGGGAGTCGAGAAATTATTCGGGCGGCAGTGACTAGACTAGGTTCACACATGCAACAATTGCGAACCAAGTCAGTTCCATATCAGGAACTGAGACCTTCTGAACTCATGACAGACAAACAAGACAAGCTGGCAACTCAAGAAACACAGATTCTAAAGGAAGTTGAATTTGGTAATGATTAATGTACAAAGAATCATCTCTTTCCAGGAGAAAGAATGAGTAAGTTACCACATACACATGGTGGGGGCAGCCGAAGAAGTCACCCATTTCGCTTCTACTCTCTAATCTACAATCACGCAGGTCAGCTGGGCAGTTGAACCCCTCTCGCCAACTACACGTACAAATATACTCCGATAAACATATGTCCGACTTTTCTAAAACTCGCGAGCAACAGTTTCTAGAGTCAACCCCTTACAACTAACCGGGACAAATAATAACTTACTACGTCTGCACATATTCATTTACGTAGCAACGCCATAAATCTTCCGTCCCATGACACTTTACAGCCTCCTCTCTCTTAACACACCCCGCTCTCGGGTTTCATCTATCAAAAACCGCAGATCTAAACCCTAAAATCTTGCTTCCATCCTCGTCACTTCTTCATGCATGCCAGGCAAAACGGTGGGTATGGTTGGGTATTATGTCACAACACTAAACCCCGAGTAAGATTCAATCTCCCTTTAGATAAGAAACCATACATCTCAACATCTGTTGAGATGAAACTCCATTCTCGGAAGGCCATGGAGCTGGTAATGGAGGTTGAGGAAGATGATGTTACTAGTGCTGCCAAGAATCAGGTTCTTACACGAGTGGGCGGAAGTAGGGCGAAGTAGTCTTGGGCTGGCTTGTGGATCTTCTTCCATTAATTTCTGCACACTTATTTTTGTTTTACAAAGATAGAAGGACCTGCCAGATTGCCGAAAATTGGCGTGTTAAAACAGGCACAGAACATGGAAGGTTGATAGCGGCCAAGGATTCATCTATGTGTACATAGTTACTTAGTCTTCTTAGATGTGTTTGTAAAACTGGTCTGAAGAACAGTCAAATCAACGCATCTGACCCATTCTTCGTCTTATAATTGCTGTTGAAGTCATTGAGGACCGTCTCCGGTGTGAAGATGGACGGCGAGTGACAACGTCGGTTTGGAAAACCGGGGAAATTGGCCTCGTTAGCTCCTTGGCAGACCTGTGCACAAAGAGAAGGGAAAGAGATTCATTAATTGCAACTTTCAAGATCAGTAACAATGTAGCGCTTAAGACTGTGTGACCCTATAGCAGATCAAATAGAATCGGCTGTACGTGGATGCCATGAGATCTGTCAGTCAGAACAAGTATGGCAAGCAAACGTTACCTTTGGGGAACAAAAGGTCTGCCGAACACAGGCATGGGGCGTGCAAGAGGTACCATTTCTCTACGCATTGCCTTGATGCTTCTCTCCTCTTCCGCCTGCCATCAATTAGTGAGTCAGGCACACAAGGCATTTAGCAACAAGAAGTCATCACATCAGTCTCATGCTCAAACGTGATCTCCCTAGAATCGACTCGATGTGGTGCGACGTTGAAACTAACTGCAGAAGCTCGTAATTAACCCAGAAAGAGAACCAGAGATTATCCAACTGACACATCCCACAGAAGCATTTAGAGAAATGAACCGTCTACCACAGGGATGAACGAACAAAAACGCGCAATATTTGAAACCTACCCTTCGAGCCGCTTCGTACTCCTCTCTGAACCGTTTGTACTGATTGTGCTTCTCCACCACCTGTTGTGCATCATGCGGGAACGTCAGGAGTGCTGTTAAGTTGTAAAGAATAACGATGTGAATATGTTTCTCAGCAGCAAACCGTGTTCGTTCTGTCGAACAAAAAAGTACAGCGACCAAGTTTTTTAAACACTTGGATACCGTTCATGTAATGCCTGAAACCCGTGACTCACCCTTTTATCAAAATCGGCCCGTTCAACCGCTCGCGCCTCCAAATGGAACTGGAATTCTTGCATCTCGGTAAGTGGTTTTCTTGATCGAGATGGAACGAACACAGGAGCACTGCAAACATAGCATGTTCAGGATGACTATTTTCGAGACAGTTAAAAACCTCACACGAAGTATTCTGTAAAAAACTGCTGGGAACATTCAGAGCTAGTGACAATTATGTTGCACTTACGTGGACAGATTAGGCTGTGCTCGGAAGGCTTTGAGCGCCGCTTCCAGCTCCTCGGCTCTTCTGCGTTCCTCAGCAAGCCTATGCTGCTCGTCCTCGTGGCGTATCAAACTTTCAAGCTGGAAAGGTTCTGGCCGAGTAACACCTCGAGGTTCAGGCTTGGGAGGAATCTGTAGAGAGTACGAGTTCTAGTGTAAGACGCCGAACGAACAAGAGATCTGCCTGTTTGGAGTTTAAACCAGTATAACCACCAACGATTAATCGAAAGAAATGGTAAGTGGAGACGTTTCTAAATCACTTTGATTAACTTACGGCTGGTATGTCGGTTGTGAATGGGAGAGGATGAGCTCTAGGAATGCGCGCTTGTGACTCTTCGTGTTCGCGCTCTAAAATCTCTTGTAAGAACCTCATTTCCTTCAGTAGACCGCGGTTCTGAGAAGAGAAAACACAAGCAGGTTTAGGACAACTATCAACCGGAAAAAAGATAGAAAGAGGCTAAACTCTAGCACAGTCCAACAGTCGGTCTCCATTGTCAAGACAAAGGACCCACTAAACTGAGTCCAAGGTTCCGATGTTTCTCAAGGGTCACATAGTTTCTAACCCTCGATGACCAGATGCTGTGAAAGGTCCTTCACGTACCTCTGTCTCAAGGTGGAAAGGTTCGGGTACAGTGGGCCGGAGAGTATTATCGTGGTGTTGTTGATTGATGCACATCTGTAGAATCAAAAGGTACATCTGTGAGACTTCTGCAATTTCTTCAATTCGAACAGACAGTAAGAAGGAAATTAAACAGGACAGCGGACGGAGTCGTAGAAGTCGTACTTTGCTAAATTGGTCAGCTAAACTGGAAGGCTGCTCCCGATGCTGTATCCGTTCATCGGTGGCGAAGTGGAACTCCTGCATCGCAGGTGAGGGTAATCAATTACATGTGGGAAAAAACCCATTTTCTCAGTTATAAACATGGGATTCTTTGACGCAAACTTGCTTCATGAGCTGATCTGTTTAAATAAAGGAATAATGTGTGTGCTAAACTACCAATTGTAGCTAGAAAAGAAGTTCAGTGCAACGGACGGACAACGTTGGACCTTACTTGAGGTTGGGTTACTTCACGCTTGTTATTCCGATAAACTCCCATATCTCCCCTACTGTCAAATATCTGAAAGAAGGGAAGAAAAGGTCAGTGAAGTTTCGTGTTATAGCTGAACTTCAGGTTGATTCCCGACAGACTTTCTTACTGGCAGCCACCATCAGCCTAAGCATCCCACAAGTGGACAAGTCTGCAAAAGTCTGCCTTACTCTTTTGTTCAGCGGTCGAGCCTTGAATTTCGGTATTCTCGCGAGTTCCTCAATCTCCAGCTGTTCCCTACTTTTCACACTGGTGTTCCATGTTGCAAATGAGCTTAAGGTCAGAAGCAGCACTTCGATCCATACAATCTTGCGCTGCATATTAACTTCCACAGCGTCAACCTAGAGCCTGACTGAGAACACGAGTGTTCTACATCCCTACAGTGACTACTAGCTCAAATATTTAGCAGACGAAATTACTCACGTTAGTGGACGAACTCGAGCTGCCGTGTGCAGATGGGGAGTCTCTACTTGAGCACTGCCGCCGGGCGCTGACTTACGTCTCCTCTTGAGTTCGGCAGCCTGATACAACACAGAAAGTTGCAAACCCGCGGTTACAACCTAATGCGTACTGTACATGCAATGTACATCTTATCACCACGCTACACTGGATAGGACACAGAAGCATAGAGGTGGAGAAATCTATCTACCAAAGAGTCCGTTGATGTAGCCACAGAGGACCCTTGCCGAGTGTTTGTATCTCTTGGTTCAGTAGCCTTATGTTGAAGAGCACGCTCTGTTGTTCGGAGGTGAAACTCCTGCTTACAGTAAAGGTGATGACGCTCATTAACATCGGTGACTTTCAAGCCGAGATACTCGATGCAAGAATACACTCGATGGCAATCTGGTCACAACCATAAAGCGGAAAGAAATTTACCTGGAACTCTGTTAGTTGTGGAGTGGTCTTTTGTATTGTTGGTGGAGCATGTGGCTCCAAAATCTACAGGACGTAGCCGCTTGTTAGAGAGACAATTCTCAGTTCAGAACAAATCAATAAACATTAGACGATATGTGGGTGGAAATGGCAACCTTCTTGGGAGCTGGGCGAGCTTTAAATTTCGGAATCTTCGCAAGCATTTCTTCTTCTAATTCGGCTGTACTTTTTACCCTGTCCAAAAAGCCGTCGTGAGCTTCACATGTTAGTGGCAGTCATGCGTTTTCCATAACATGGATTTTCACGTCTGGTGCGAAACAGGTAGCAAGACGAGGCCGGGAGGACAAATTGGTGGTGCACAAGCATACCTTATTTGTCGGGTCCTGTATGATGTTTCGAAGTCGGGTGTCTTTGGTTTGGTCAGCTTCAATTTTCTCTTCTCGTGATCATCCTGGATAATCAAGGCATTGCCCAATTTAGATTTTGGTGCGACTGAATGAGGACTAAGCTGTGACGTCTGAGTTCAAGACAGATTAGCAATCTGTGGATTCTGACTGCAACAATCACCTTCAAAATGCAATGCGCCTCCTTTCAGGAACCTAAAGCAGCGGAAAGTTTACACTCACAATTTCATAGTGGCCTGCTGGGTTTACGTGGAAACGCTCTGGTGTCTTCGTTTGAAATTTTCGAACCTTCTCGGCCATAGAAACAAATGGTGAAGCAGCACGTCCACCCTACGGAGGAATTTAGAATCAGCATGAGGAACATACAGCTGTGATGAATTGCTTTCATCATTGACAAGTGGCTTTGCTTAACTTCGTGGACACAGACTGCTCACATCATAGGGCTTGATACATACCTGTGCAGCCGCCGCACATTCGGCCCCGCCAAATAGACGAGATCGCTTGTCAGTGCAAAATTGAAATTCTTGGGGCACAGTGAGACCATTTTGCTCCTTCGGCCGAACAACGCGCTCCTTGATCTGAAATTACTCCACGATTCAGACATTTTTCATATGCACAAGAATCAACCATGTCCCTAGATTTTGAGAATCTACCAAAAAGCCGTAATGCGTGAACAAGAGCAACGAAGGCCGGCCATCTAATCTTCTAAATACCTGGCGTAGACGTCCTCCTTCAAGTTTTTGTTTCTTGTTTGCGGGATCATCTGGGCTAAGTAACCCCTTCATTCCACAAGGAGTTTCTTTCTTCTTCGTGCTGGTCAAGTAGCGCCTGAGGAGACAGATATGATCATAACAGATATTTTCATAAATCAAGACAACAATTTCTGAAGAACTTGTAGACAAATTGGATGAGAATCCATTCACGTAAATTCTAGCAGTCATGGTCAGAATCTGACTGAATTATCTTCCTGAAATTACCAAAGATGATGCACTTTCAGGCAACGTAATCTTCACAAGACCAATATAAACAACACACTAGTCAAAAGACGCAGTTTTCACCTTGCACCGGAGGGCTTCTGGACCTTGGGCATGGTCGCAGTTCCATTGGCCTGGACCTCCTTCCAGCCATGAGAGTGCAATCGCTTGGCTGGAAGACTTCCAGGCGAGGTGGACAACGAGGGCATGACAGAGAGAGGTGTCCGCTCCGAGTTTCTGACACCTCCATCTTCGTTCGTCTTCGGAGTGTTGGGTGAAACGTCAGACTCCACAGAACCGTCCGACTCAGGAGTAGGAGCTGCTGGAGGAACTGAAATCGCCGAAAACGATGTACTGATCAGAACAATGGCAGGGACTCCGTGCGTGCAATCAACCACGGGCACGATGCACGGCAAACCATGAGGAGCCTGAGAGCTACGGGTGAAGGATTGCTTGCGAGTATCTGTGGAAGCTAACCATGATGCAATAGTGCAGTTTTGTCTGCTACGCGATGCTTGCATCGAATCCATTCATTCAGTCTAATATGCTGCAAATGTTGACCGAACGTCGAGGGAAAATACTTGATGTTTGCGGGGAAGCTATGCTCCCCGAGGGAATCATTGTGTCTAGTGCTGCAGCACCTGTGCCCCCGAATTCTGATCACAACAGTGGTAATGTCCTGATCCGGTGTTGAGTCCTGTACCTGATGATTGTTCATTGATCTTGTGGACTATACTCTCCTCCAATGTTTTCCGGATCGCACTTCCTCCGGCCTCACTGCTCAGAAGTCCAGACAGGTTCTTCACTGGAGTCTTCATGGAGCTGTGCGCAGATACAGAAACAAAATTGCTCAATACATGTGCGCGTCCCCTTTACACCTCTTTAAACCATTGTTTGCATTGTATACAAATTCCGTAGCAATATTCACAGCACGTGATCACGTCAAGGCGATCAATGTACCTTGCATCTAGTTGATTCTCCTTATTCTCTGTTGGCGATCTGGCTTCGACGACCTTCGCAACCCAGGATACGAGTATGGAGTTAGTGGTATGAGAACAGAGCAAATGATCAGTTCAGGAAATAGTTACATGCCCACCGATCACTTCTCGCGACTACTGAACAGCAAATTCCACGTATCCTGTCATCGAAGAAAAATATTCAAGTATTTTTCAATCGTTTCCGCAACAGAAACAGTGATGTTGCAGGAGCGGCTGACACTCGTTCCCGGGGATGTCCTTGTCATCGTTGTCAATCGTTTCCCAACATTTTCCAATGAAAGAGAGACTGATTCAGGAAGGGAGAAGGTACTCAAACAGTAAGTAACCGAGAGTTATTCCTGCATGTTGGCATTGTTTCATGACAAACTGTGTATGAAGAAGATCTCTGATTTCACTAGTTGAACTGGTGGTTACCTCTTCCATGTCCTCGTCATTACAATCGAGATTAAGAAGCTCCGCGACGGCCTTGGTTTTCCCCACATGTGCTGCAGACCAAAAAAACAGCGACAAACTATCAGGGACTTTTATCGACACCCTTAAAAATGGTTATGCAGGAGAGAGATTCCAGGCCTTCGGTCGAAGGGTTCAGAGCCAGTGACGTTCGGAAGGGAAAATTCACTGCAACTTTGCTTCTTAGAAAATGTGGGACTCCCAACAGCTTCAAACATTGCTACTCCAACGGCTCCAAGGTTGCAGCTTCAAACATGCTCCGACCAGAAAGAAACCACTGCTTTCTTACGAGATGCATCGTAGCTAGTCTCAGCCTCCAGCCACTTCTCTGCCGCGACTTTATCATCTTCTGTCTCCCCTACGATGAAGTCATAATATTTCGGAGCTTGAAACTCCCAAGCGGGATCAATCTTCAACGCCTTCTTCTTCTCTGTAGCTTCTACTTCCATATCTCGGCCCACTGTCACCTGTTCTCCCATGCCACCCTCAGAGCTTGTAAATGTTCCTCCAGAGCTGCAGCTGCTCAGCTAACCTCTGCTGCTGATTACTAACTACTGATACGACCACTACTACCACGAGTCAGTTTTTTCTAGACCAGCGTGTAACCCTTTGGTCATATCCCTACTGCATGGCACAACGCGTTCACTCCACCTCTGCTTCAGGCCCATGCCTCGGACGCCACGAATCCTCCCGCTCTAAGACACGAAAAGCTCTTCACATGCAATCTGGAGATCGTACTTCTGCTCTGCTGGTGGATTGTTCTTCCGGCCGAATATGGGTCTCTCTGCCATCTACTATCTACAAAGAACACATCCTCCAGAATGTCTTCATTAACCAACGCACTGATAGAACAAGAATGCAAGAACTCGTTAGAGCGTGTCTACGCAAGGAGAAAGGAAAGAAAGAAAGCTCCACCAAGACAGTTTTGAATGCAAAGTCAGAAACTCGTTTCAAACGCAGAAGATGCTGGAGACAGAAGTGGTAGCATGATTGGAGACGTATAGTAACCAAGAGAGGGGATCTACGAAAGAGTGGGCCACTGGGGAATCCTGGGAACAGCGCTCGTCTGAGATAAGTCCGAAGACATCGTTGTGCTCTGCACTATGTAGTAGTCAACCACGAAACACTTGAACTAGATCCGCGGAAGGTAAGCATCTACCTCCGCGGGCTTGATCACCAGGAAACCAGACGAAATCATCTAACTACGAGGCAGACGTAAAATCATCGCCCATGAAACACAGTTCCTTCATTATCCTAGATACTAATTCTTTCCCCATGTCCGACGCGGAACAGCCTAAGCTCCAAAGTCAAAGCTCGCGCACCGAAAGTCCGATAATGCAACCTGAAATCTAGATGGATCGTGCTTTCGAAGTTACCTGCGCATATCACCCGTTGAGAACACCCGGATCTCGATGGATACAAATTATGATGATAAGAAAGGAAATTGATCACGACTTTCAACAGAAAACGCAGGCAATGGAAAGGAATTGGCGAAGAAAAGGAGAAGTGGAGGACCGGACGTGAAGCAGCGAGAGGAAGTCTCGAGCGTTGAATGAAGGGAACGCAAGAGACAGAGAGCGCGACGAGAGAGACGAGCTTCGAAAGCTAGCCGAGGGGGAAGGAGCGAAAGAGGAAGAATTTGAAACGTGGAGCGGGCAGCAATGGCGAACGGCCACCTGGACATTTCCAACGTAAACATTGCCCCTCCGGGCAGGGCAGATCTTGGGCAAATTGAAAAACTATAGTTTATGTCGTCCGATTCTGGCCTTCCGCCTTTTGTTTTACTTGCCGCTTCCGGATGTACTAAACTGGGAAACACCAGTATCTGTCATACCGGCTTTTCTGCCGGCCCCGTGTTTTCTTCCTGGTCTTGTTTCGGGATTATTTTTTCACCGCTGCCCGTCGCCCGTCTTTCCTCTCTCGGCCTCTTCTGCTCTTCTTCCCCCCTCTGACGCATTCGCTCACGAGCATGGGAGAATCTGCTCCTTTCATAGAAGAACATCGTGTGCAGCCATCCTCTTCAGTTATCTTGTAAGTCGAGCTTGGACGTCAGTTCAGAGCTTGGAAACAGCTCTCCGCCGGCCTGGAAAAGACAAGAAAATGATTAGATGGCTTTCAAAACAGATTCCAGCATGTGAAGTTGTGAACTACTACTACTAGACAAACAAAGGTGTGTTTGTGTGTTCCGTTATTTTAAGCTCAAATGCACAGAGTTTGGTGAAACAAGTCTAATAGATATAACCATACATCTGCGTAACTCTCTCCCTCTCTCCCTCTCTCTCTGGCCATGCATGTACCCCCGTGTTTGCGTCACTAAATTAACCCTACTCAATTTTCTACCATGTTCCATGCTGCATGTGATGAAAAATGGATGAGTGCAGAGGTACTGATTACATTCCATATGTTGCGTCTTAAAAAAAACTCTTTAATTTCATAATTTAATTCAGTTGATTAAGCTTAAAAAGTAGTAAGTAAAGTTCCATATTTTCTATCAGCATGTTTTAACTAGAGTTTCAACATTATACTGAGCTTACAAAGTAAATAATATACATTTAAAAATTCATGGTTATGGAATATTAAAAAATTGTGAAGATATTATCCATACCACTAGGCTTCAAATAATTGCATGCAATAGCAAGCTTTCAGTAAAGAGTAAATATATTTAACATTTGATTATAAATATTTAGTAAAACTTTATAAGTACAATTAATTATTAATATTTAATAATGATTCATCCTTATTAATTATAATCGAATGAAAATCTTAAACCAATCGATCTCTCGATTATATAAGTAGACAAAAATATTTTAACTATCAGATCAAATAAAAATTAATTGTAATTTTAATTATTTCTTTTTTCAAAAGATTAGGTATACAAACTTCTAAGTATTTTTCAGCTGCAAAATTATGAAAGGAGAAAGAATACTTAAATCGATCAAACATTATACTTGACCAGAAAATTTCAATTTAAACGTTTTAAGAAGATTAATTAAGTAACCCTTTCAAATTATATTTTTATTAATTTTTTAAAATCAAATCTATAAGATCTGAATATCAAGTTTTATCAAAATCACTAATTTTTTGAAAAGAGTAAGCACCTTGCATTTAAAAATCCCACTTGGCATGCAAATAATTATGCTGTAATTATATATATATATATATATATATATGGAAAAAATCATCTAAATATTTAAAAATAATTTTGTTACCATTCAGATTTTTCGTGTAATCAGAAATCTTGAAAATAAATTAATCTTAGTAAATAAATAAATATATATATATATATATATATATATAAACAAAAAACAACCAGAATGAGAAAAATAT
Organism: Marchantia paleacea; assembly: GCA_014180765.2. Taxonomy (NCBI): domain Eukaryota; kingdom Viridiplantae; phylum Streptophyta; class Marchantiopsida; order Marchantiales; family Marchantiaceae; genus Marchantia; species Marchantia paleacea. Next base: position 490,270 of record MUAA02000145.1, read on the forward strand.
GCGCAAAAAGCTATAATTTTGAAATTTGTGAAAAAATTGAATATTATATTTTTTCTAAGTACAATTCAAAGTATGAAACTTAATTATGTAATTTTTAGTGTAAAAATATAATTGATGGCTAACGTTGATGTTAGACACTTTGAAAGAACTTCATGACACAAATTTCGAAAATATTAACTTATAAATACCGGAATCGCTTTCCCAATAATATATGTTTAGCTACGCCTTGTCCTACGGGACTTATTTTAGCCATAGGAGATATACTCTTAAGTTCAAGGTTATATAATTAAACTTTGAGTTTTTTTTATATCAATTTAACATTTTTTGTATAGAGATTCTGTGTTCAAGATTGGATTTATACGTTATTTGAAGTAAAAAAAACAGTTCTAAACGCTACACGTATATCTATTTGAAAGTAATCTGGAGTTTAGTGTTTATAATGACTTTTGTAATCTTGAATTATAGTTTGCCCAGTGTTCAGTAAAATGTACTTAATAGAAAAAGGAAAATGAGGAAGGGGTACATTGATTTGCGGTGTACATATATGAGGGCTGTGGGATTTTACATAAAATTGTTCAACTGAGCAAGGCCCCGGAGATGGAGCAAGGCTTCGTGCTCCTTCATGTACTTGACCTCTGACGGTGCCCTGCTCATTTTTACCGAAATCCAAGCTTGATTGTAGTATGTACCCTATGAATAAGGGGATTGGAGCCCATTGATTTGCATTTTGTTTTATGAAGATTTGTTTGTTTTGTTTTTGGTTTTAGTTTGTGACGGAGAATTATGTAGTAACAAAACAGATTGGTAAGTATATGGATTGAATCAATTATGAATACCCCAAAAATAATAATTTGAAAGGATTTCAAATTAGCATTTTTGGGGTATTCATAATTGATAACCTTTACATGAATACTTTAATTCTTGATAAATGACAAGGCAAAGTTTCAACTTAATGCATCCTCTTATCATTTTGTTACCTTATTCATCTATTGGTATGCATGTTCTCTTGTGCCACGTTGCAAATGGTACAATAAACCAAGAAATTCAAATGGTCTCCAATTTTCTCTAGTGGGCCGGTACTTGATTATAATTTCCGCGCTTTAGCAATGCAGATTGCTGTTGGAATGCTCAGAATCTCTGAATGGAATTACTTGAATGGTATGCACCACGGCATAGAACCTTTTATATTTGAAAAACCTCAGATGAGTTAAACATAGTTCAATTCAGGCCGAAGAAAGAAGAACAAGGTTCAACGTGGGGGCGGAGAGAAGGACAATGTTCAAACGTCGGATTAAATAGAGTACACTTTAGGCTGTAGAAATGAGGACAAGTTCGAACTTCCGGTTCAGTAGAGTTCACTTCAGGCTGTAGAAAGAAGGACAGGGTTCAAAGTTTCGATTTATAGCATCGGAGATTTGTTTGGATAAGGCACAGTGCCACACACTGCGTTGGTAAGTTCTACTGTAAGGCCCAGAATGTACAGCATGGAACACAATATGCGACATGTCTGACGTTGGCGGGTCCCGCCAAAAGCCTTGCGATGGTGACCGTAGATTTCACTTCCCAAGGGCACGGAAGAAATTACCGTTTCGAGAGGGCCATAAGGGTCCAGCGGCAATCACCCATGCACTTTTCACCTGCAACTGCGGCGATCATCCAGAGGACTACTCAGTACTGCCGGAGGAAGAAGTCGCTGACTAAGGGTACCACATCTGCGGATCCTGTTGCAACCTTCGTGTGATGAGGTCATCGGAGGTCAAGGATCGATGCGGGAAAGTGCTCTGGGGCCCATTGCTTAACGAATAGTAAATCACAAAGAGTTTGCATATATTTATACTGCATGTAGTCATGGACATCATGGGCAGACCATGATGGTCCATGCACCACAGTCGACAAGCACTGTACCGGTCAGCAGCACCTAAACCACGAATTTCCTGTTGAGTGGAAAGGACCTACAGAGTTTCAAATATCTGTCTCTGGCTGTCACGACGACGAGGCGAAGGAGCATATTTAAATTTTCGCCGTTATTAATAGGACAGAGTCCCACAGAAATCTAGTCATGAGAGAGGACGCTGGTTACGATAGTCAGCAACATCCACATCAGCATAAGGGGCGGGACCACCCGGCGGTCCAGAGTGTCCGGCTCGGCGGCGGAGGTCCGGACTCCCACGGCTGCTGTGGTGACGACGAAGCTTGGGTCTGGGTCGAAAGAGTGTTGGAAACGGGGCTGCAGTCGTTGGACCCGTCCACCTTTACGTTGCGGGCACGGGTTGTGATCGGCACCCGTGCATATTCTTCTTTTTTTCGCCCACGGGCAGGAGGTGGGATCCCGTTGCATCTTCTATACGAAAGCAATACGAATCAGAAGGACTTGTTTCCACATAGGCGGTGCGTAAATTGAATACCTTGAACCGAGTAGACAAACCTCACGAGCTTGTCTTGTCAGAAAACTTCCCTTCATATTTGACCATGTGAAAAATCCACAGGCATCTTAGAGCACCTTCATTTGAATTCAAGATTCAATCGATTGTTCCTCCGACTATCTTTTAATCTTAAAAGATGACTTCTGGTGATTCGTGTCTCAATCGTGAAAAACTTTTGCATGAAACTAAAAATATCAATCCTTGAACAATAAAACTAAGATGCCGTATCCAAATTAACGAAAAATATATCAATATCAAGTAAACTAATATAGTATTTGTTACTGACTAGGCCAAATAGAAATGCGGGTAAATATTGCATTTTCCCCATTATATACATAAATTATTTAATTTAAAAAAATATTTGTATTGAACTATAATGTAAGGTAAATGCAAAAATTTCAAGTAACAAAATCAAATTAAATATTAATAATAGAAATTTATTTTTAAAAATAGGAACAACATTTTCCATTGTATTTTATTCACATATTGTACATAATATGCACGATATATAAAAGGATAACATAAAAGATTAACATAGTCCAAAATGAATATATATAGAAACATAAGGTTTTTTTTTTCATACTTAAGTGAACAAATTTATATTAAACCTAAATATTTTTTCTAAACTTACCCGTTGTTTAAAAAAATGCATAACATTTAAAATGACAACACAACTGAGAACAATTCAACTATTAATTTATACTTGAAAATTAAATGATTAAACTGTCAAAATGTAACAACTGAACTGCAAAATAAAATAATTTGAAATTTATATGTAAAAAAAAAACCAAATGTATCAACGTATGTGAAAAAAATCAATCTAAAATGTTATCTAACAAGAAAAGAAATAGAAATTTTCAATCAGTCTTTGAAAATTCTGTTTCCAAAAATTTTAAAAATATGTTTTTTATAATTTTTTTGTTTAATAATTTTTTTAAATAACAGGAGAAATTATTTTTTTGATGTCAAAATAATTTTTGTACTAATATTGAATAGAATAATAAAGAAATAAATAATATTATTAATAATAAATTTTAATTTTAAAATATAAATTTTAAGTTAAAAATATTACGGATATAATTATTTTTTCATTTTTTTATAAATAAAATTAAGATATTACACAAACATTTATTTATTTTTCATGATTATTACTATATGCAAATAAATTTTGTATTATCATCATGAAAACTATATTTGTAAATAAAAATTTAAATTTTATATATATATGTAAACATGCTATAATCAAATTTAATTAAAATTTGCATTGAAAGAGTTAAGTTAAAGATCTAATTTTAAATTTTAAATTTTTATTCGTTTTAGAAAAATAATAATTATTATTTTTTGAAAAAAAATTTATAATTAATTTATAATAAATATAAAAACATTTACATTAGATGAAATCTTTAGGTACATAAAGAATGAACTAACTTCAAATCTTCAAAGTAACAAATTTAATCATTTATAATTAGGCAAGTTAAAGTTTTATAATCAATAGCTTATAGTATTTGTAGCAACTCAAATTTGTTATCATATAAATTAAATGTTTGAACACCAATCACTTAAATGGTGATAAAACTTATGTAGTGTGTGGGCATATTGAAGAGGGTATACATTAATTAGATTTAGAGTGTCAATGTGAGACATATCGTACTTATGATACATGATTCAAGGAGATGTAGTTCAAATTATGATTTCAAGTACTACAGTTTTAGATGTAAAGATTTGACAAATGACACTATGCTGACTAGGGTATCAAATTAAGTTTCTGAAGCACATAAAATATTGCATAAATTCATTTCAAAATGAAATGTTTACTCAATAATTTATAACATTAAAAAAATTAATTAGAATGATTAATAATATATTTAAAATAATAATTTAAATCCAAAATTCGAAATTATTATTTAAAAAATTATTATTTATGGATATAATATATGAAAAAAATCTTTTAAATATATTTATATAAAAATATGTTTTTTAAATTAAATAATAAAATTAAAAATTAAAATCTATTAAATAATAAAATTAAAAATTAAAATCTATTAAATAATAAAATTTAAAATTAAAATCTATTAAATAATAAAATTAAAAATTAAAATCTATTAAATAATAAAATTAAAAATTATTTTTGTTAGAATTGTTGGGTTTACTATTAAATCTTGCTTAACTATAGTTAGGCTGCTACTCTAGTTAGATGATGACTATGGTTAGTTGACACTACTATATAAGAGAGTTTGTGAAAGATCTGTGGGACACAATAGAGCTCATTCTTACGAAGCAATTAAGAGAATGAGAGCAATTTGAAAAAATATAATTTCATATTGTTCAATGAAACTTGAGCCTAGGAAGTTTTTGATTAATTATCAATAAAAATCATATATTATGTAAAAATAAACATTCATGTCAAAATCATAATCACAAAAGAAAAAAATTATCATATGTAACATGAATATTTAAAAATTTGATGTAATGCATAATAAACAATTCAAATATTTAAATGATATTCTAAACATTTTACAATATGACTATATTTAGTCATATTGTAACATTTTTAGAATATATAATAAAAATGAAATAATATAATAAAAATATGTGACAAAAAAATTAACAATAAATATTTTTATAAAAACTAAATGAAAAATATTTTGATTTCAACACCAATAATTGATGGGATAGTAAACTACAACTTTGACTCACGTGCCAATTTTCTAAATCATCATATTTAATAGTTGCGTATTTTTAAAATATACACTCTAATGAGATAATGTGTATGCAAATACATTGCATGTATAAAAAATATACATCCATAACTCTAACTATTGCATTTAGATTGTTGCAAAATTTGACATGCTTTAGTATGAAATTATTGCAATATCATAACAAGATTTTCTAAAACTGTTGTTTGGACTTTAAAATTGAGAGTCCATCCAAACAATTTGAACTTTCAATAAATAGTACTTATATTTTGAACTTCTCTCACTTCTTGAGATTGTTTGAACTATTTTTACTTTGTTTATACTAACTTTGATGTTACATCATAATTCTCTCTAAATATTTATGTGATACATGTTATAATCAAATCAACACATACATCAGAATTGAATTAAAATATGTGAGCTCATCATGAGTCATTATGATGTAAAACTGAAAATTTGGAAAAAAACATAAAATCATGTAATGTAAGCTCATAGGGGAGCATCATGAGTCAAAACTCAAAATTAAGATAGAAAAGTAAGATCACATAGGATAAAATAACCTAAAAGGAGCTAAATATCATGATATATCTACTTGGGATACTGTCGAGATATATGCAAAATAAAATGATTCTTTTTTAATTTTATAGATAATTTTTATTTTTTGAATAAAAAAACCTTGTCCATGTTTGGTGGATCTAATCTTGTGTAAGACAATGAGATGGACAAACCTTAATATGACTCTTGCCAAGTCATACATTCTAAATGTTCTAGACTATATTAGAATCATCTCAAACTAGATGAGGATGCAAAACTTAAGTTTAAGCGAGTTGAGGAATTTTAAGTACAATCTCACCATATAAAGCTCAATCTTAGACTCAATTCGTTGATGATAATGACTTTGTACATTATTTTGTGAAATAAAATTTTTCTTTTTCAAATGCATCTTTGATCTTCTCAAAGATTTTATGTTTCTATTGTTTGATATTCACTTGAAAATCCAAGTCCATTGTTGTACAAAGCATCTTAATGAATTAATTAGCATTGTGATAACCGGATTTTCAAGTGAATATCAAATTTTAACCGTAATAGAATCAAACTACTGTAATGTTTAATGATTGTGTACTGCAATGTTTAATGATTCTATTACGGTTATCACAATGCTTGACATGTTTCTCAAGCTGCATGCCATCTCTTATTTGCTTTAGATTCATTAAGACATGATATTTGTTTCACTTTGAATACCGATTTTTTTTCAAGTTTATCATTAGATGAAATCAGTTTTGACTTCTGAACCGAGTTTATTTCAATTTACGTAAATTCCAACAAAAGCATACAAACAAGTGATACTATATATTTTATGATCTCTATATTTTAAACTTCTCAAACAAAGTTCTTGAAACTGTATTCATCTTTTGGCAAGTAAACCTAAATTATTAAACAAGTATTAATTCTCATGAAGTGAGCTTGGTTAATCTCCAAAAAGGAGATTTCATGAATGTAATCATCTCCCGACAAGATGATCAATTTTTTTTGATAGTGATATCATTTTTGTTGTTAAAAATTCATCTTTTTAAATCTGAAAACATTTTTTTATTATATATATTTTTTTATCCAATAAGAGTATTAAAAGACAAGTTATTTGTATCACTTCTATTCTCGGAGTGTATGCTTTGCAAATGAAGTTGTCTTGCTTGTGGTGATCTCTTCATAAGAGCAATAAATAGTGGTACTAATATCATGTACCAAACACAATGTCTTCATATTAATTTTAAAGGAATAAAAAATTTATTCTTTAATTTTGTAGTGATGATTGAGCTTCTCACACTTGTAAAACAGAATTCTATAGATATTTTACTTTCTTATCACGAATTATCTATTTGGTTTAATGTGATTGCACATGTTGTGGATTGGTTGCCAACCATTTTTATTTTCTTTGATAGTGTATTGTATTTATGTCATCTTGGAGAAATTCTCAAAAAAATATACATAAATAGTTTTGTTTGTGATAATATGCAGTTGATAAAAGAAAAGAAATGTATTGTCTCTAAATTTTATTCATTTGTTCATGAATTTAAAAAAATTGATTAATTTGGATGAAATGTGCATTAATCACAACATATTTTCTTTTAATTTAACCAATGTGAATCACATCTTCATCTAAATATGAGATATATAAAATCTTTGATTTTTGATTTTTTATTCAGATTTATTTATTGAATCTCACATAAAAAACTAAAAAAGTGATAAATGTATCACATATCTGTTTTCATGTGAATGTTTACATGTTAATTCTCTCATGCTTGTAAACACATGTTTTTCAAAAATTGGATCAAACATTAAGATCTGAAAATTATAGTCTCCATCAACTCCTTCAATACCGCCAAATATTCTCTCATGTTTAATTTTTTCACCCAAGTGAAAAAAGTAAGGTTAGTCATAATATTTGTTCACTATGTTAATTATAGGTATGTTTGCTTTCAAACAAGTTATTAAAACTATGTTATGTAGATCATAGAATGGATTCAAGACACTACCTTGGAAAAAAGCCTAGGGCTTATGCAAATGAATGAGCTTATTAATTTACTTTTAAATGATTTTTGGATAGATAAATATATCTTATAATTTGCATGTGATATGGTATCCAGTCGGAAGCTACTCGAAGGACAGTACAATAGGTTCCTACCAGTGTACAATCAGTGCATTTGTGGATGTAAAGTGTTCTGCATTGCCGTCAAGATGGATACAGAACAAGCCATTTTACTTACATATGCGTGCATTTCATAACTATGAATGAAACGATATACTTCAAATTATATATGTTTAATATGAAAATCCAGTAATGGAGTCTTGAATATGTTAATGATTTATTCCCTTATGATGCAATGAAGCATTTTCCTCTTACATTCTCCATATGATTTCAGAAAAGTGTATGCCAGATCTTATGTAGAAGGTATGTAAGAAGGTGTGACAAACACTTTTCTGCTTTGCCTTGTGAATCCACCTCCTTCATTCTCATGCGTTGGCGGGTTGTTTTGTAATATATCCACACAACTAAATTGCTCTTGCTCCAACAAAGGTGCATGCTCGTGGATCTTGGCTTAATCATACATCAAGACTTTCCGACTTGCACCAACTATTTTTTCTATAGCGATGAGGTTCCGCATTGGCTTGGTCCATCCATCTACATCTTCATTACTGCCTTAGATATAATAGGAGTCCATCTGACTTGTTGCACATTTGGAATGCCTATGACAACTTCCCATGATGCCATTAGGGATGTCATGTTTGCTATGACGCAAGAGTATGGATATCTCAAATGGAGGGAGCGTTGGTATGCCTTGCAGTCGACTAGGGTTAGGGCAGACCTATACTTGGTTCGGGAGGACCAGGTTACTATTGCAAACATGGTGGTTACTGTGACATAGTTTCAGAGGGGATGATTACCCATTCTCCTGGATGGGCGGCGAGTGGAGCCGTAACAACCAAGATCTCCAAGTATAGGGGTATGTATAGAGGTCACATCTTTGTTCTTCAAGCTTTGGAGTTACATGGAACTATGTACACTGACTTCAACATGTTCTGGAGCTTTGGTATGCCTTGCAATCCACCAGGGTTAGGGCAGACCTATACTTGGTTCGGGAGGACTAGATTACTATTGCATACGTGATGATTATCGATCCTACACGCGACAGAGTTTCAGAGGGTTTGATTACCCATAGTGGGATATGAAAATAGGTCACCTCTTTGTTCCTGTAGCTTTGGAATTACATGGAACTTTGGACACTGACTTCAACATGTTCCGTGAGAGAGTGATAAGAGGCTACCATTCTAGGGGGCATGGGTTATCACTCTCTTTAGCTTATTGTATAGTCTATTTTAGGCAACATAATTCAATTATTCTACATAAAATACTAGCTGTTGCAATCCATAGGAGAATAATTACGTTAGGTGATGCTTCTTCGGATGTTCATGTTGTTTGTTTGTAGACAGATTTACCTAGATAGTTAGGATATCTTAGGTGTAGTAGGACATATTTTCCATTTTGATGCTATTGGGGTCTAGCCGCATGTTACCCGTTTGGTTCCTTCCATGTTCGACTCCTTCCATGTTCGACTTGATGGGGTTTTCCCATCCTTCTTTTTATTGTACATGGCCTTGGGGTTGTAATGACTTGCATAAGAGCCTAAGAAAGAAGGGGTCAAGCAACTTCATGTGAGATCATGGACTACTCATTACATTAAGGACTCATGTTATGTGGGTCTTAGTTGAAGATCCCATGTTATTCTTGGGATCTTAGACCAGGAACTTCAAGACATGAGACGCCCACAGCAAAACATGAGAAGCCCACAGCTGACAGGCAAACTGTGTTACTATAGTCTGCAGATATAAGATCAAAAGATGTTCATGCTTATTATAGATGATGGAGTACTAGACCAAACTGAGTGTGTCAAAGTAAATCTCTATAAAAGTTCGCTGGAGAACTCCGGCTCTTCAGTACATGACTAATTGGGATGCATTTGAGCGTCTAAGGGTTCTGCACATACATACATGTCCCCTACATTCATTTCAATATCCATGTACTCGAGACTCAATCTTCTAGGGTTTCAACTCATTTAAAGCACAACCACAACGACATGTTCATCTCAATGTGATATGATTGAAACGTAACATCATCCACACTAGTAAACTGTGTGACGAAAGATCCGGTTCAAACAGAACACTAGAAATTTTTTGTCATGGAGATTGCAAATGAAATAAGTAGTCTACTTGGAGGCTTTGTTTTGAAACATAGCTAATTCAATGCACAAGACATTAAAATCTTCCATTTTCTTTTCTTCACTTTGTTAGAAGGTGATGCATGCATTACTGACCTTGTTCGTCCACAACCAGACCATCTAATGACACTCTACATTCTTGAACATTCTCCTGCAAATGCTTCAAAACTTCCCTACGAAGACCTTTCGCCTTGAATGATCGGGACAGATTGAACATCTCCCACAGATTGTCAAGGCTGATCTTTGTGCACAAGGCGTTTTCACATAGCTCTTTCAGGTGCTGGAGGCCATAAAGGTGGGCAACCTTTAAAGCCTTCTCTGGAGTAACTTTATCTGTAAAGCAAATGTCGTCTGTGTAGCAATAGTTTATTAAAGCCCGAATCAAAGGGGATGCATTTTGATCGTCTACTTGACTCCTTGAATCGCGCCTCCCCATCCACAACGAAGGATTCTTTAGAATCCCAGCCTATCATAGTCATTTCGAAGTCAGTCCATCATATCGAGTCAGGGTAAGGTGTGAGTTACTGATCTTAAACATATGCATATGACCACTCCTAGAAATCAAGGTCAGAAATCGAACGAGCAAACGTGCTTAATATGAAACAATATATTTTAGATTTAGTATTACTGGCCTAGAAATTGACTTCAAGATGGAAGCCAGCAGCCACTTTCGATCATTTGAAATTGAATGTGCATAAGCTCGGCTGCAGTATGGCTCTATGGGGCAGTAAAGACTTTTTTGCTCCGAAATTAAATTGCAGTTCAATAATTTCTCCTCGTGAGCAAGGCGACCTGCTTTCCTAACTTTTAAATATTTCAGGCTGTCTAAATACCAAACGTGATAAATGACTGGCTCTCACCGCGAGGTACCGACGGGCTCGTTCCATGGCCATCGTACATGCTCCTTGAACTATGCCAACGCCTGTGTCTGCTGCTGTAGAATTCTCCGACTTGGAAAATTTGCTCTTCAAATTCAAGTCCATAGTTTTCAAGAACCGAAGCCTTCTTTGAGTTTCTTCCAAATTGAATGTCAAGTTTGTGTTTTCGAATCTCAGAGCCGCCAGCTCGGCCTGCAAACGACTCACTTCTGTTTCGTGAGCAGATTTTTGTGTCTGGAGAAGCTTCTTCAGAGCGGCTGATTCCTGTTTCGCCTTGAGCATCTGTTCTTGGTGGAAACCCTTCATCTTGTCCAGGAGACCCGAAGTAGCAAATTTGAAACGCTCAAGACCATTGTCAACCTCTTGATCAAGGAATATGAGACAACCTTCGCAGTCGAATTCCAAGCATACATCGTCGGATTCTTCGTCATCGTGCTCTCTCTTTCTCGTGTAAGGCAAATCCGGTATAATGAATTGGAATTTGGACTTCAGTGGACAAGAAAGACAATCTGCAGGGTCTTCGCACCTAGTTGAATGGACGTTGATTTCGAACGGAGCGGCTAAAGCAGCCACTCCTTCGCTCTCGTTTATGTACGCGCTGTGGCGATCCCTCATGGTGTTGGTCACAAACTCAAGCTCGCAGTGGGTGCACACTGGCTCCAGCGCCCAGAAGAGATTGTCTCGCACAAGGCGTGTGAGGAGTAAAACCCCCCGCATGTCATGCAGAGCTCTCTTCAGATCCGAACACAGCGTGAACCTTGTAGATATGTGTCCAAGAAACCATTGAGCTTCCAGTTCCTGCAAATTTCAACCGGGACTTGTAAGTCTGGTTTGCAGCAGTCAACTTGAGCTCATTGAACTCCTGGCACGTATGTACTCCAGTTATTCTGAATTCTGCGCTGAATGTACATGTACTGCAGCTGTACAGGCTCTAGCAAATCGCAATCACTACTGAAACCACCAAATCCGCCTGCTACCTAGAGCCCTGCTGCAGCAACCCTACGTTCAAGACTCATATTCTAGACTGATGCTTCGTTTCCTCATCCTACCAATCGTTATCTTGAAGGGGACAGTCCGTGCTTGTTATCACGGCTGGACCTCCTCTTATGCGTGCATGCGGATCTTAAGACTCAAATCATGTGCACAACTTGTAAAGTACACAGTTATTGCGTTGCGTTGCGAGCACGGAGCGGAGCAAACCCCAACATTCTTAAACGCTCTTCTTTCATCCATGTATCAGATTATGATCTTTTCGGTTATAATTTGTCGAACTAAGTATATTTGCGGTTTCTCTGATCACGAGCATTGAGGGCGCTGCCTACGTTGTTAGCCTGCGATTTACTTCAGTGCGGGAGGGATTCGGAGCAGTAGACGGCTTGCAGATGTCATGGTTGAGCCGCACTTGAGCCGACTGTGTGGTTCAACCACAGCCTGGGCTTTTCCGCTTTAGGATCGCGTATAGTCATGATGGTGACTTTGTAAACAGAGCTTGACGTCTTCATAAAGTTAAGCAGGTCGCGCTGGTGTACCACCGAAATGGATTCATTTTCCATGGACGAATATTAGTTTACATTTACAGAATGTCTCCATTCGCTGTAAAACAAACCAACTTTCATCACTCTGACTGTGAACAATGCCTGCAGGTTTAGCCAAATTCGTTTCACCAGATTCGACTGGAAACCAAAAACATCATGGTGAAATGTCAACGCACACCGGGACCGCATATTGCAGATTCATTCTTGAATTTTCCTCGATCTCAGCTGCAAGTGAGATGTAGAGCTAGTCCTATGCTCTTGCATACTTTGTGAAAATGTAGCGTCGAGACAGAACCTATAACATTGACTGAGGGAGTCTTTTAGACGCTAATATAGCAACATTGTTCAAATTCTGGTAGCACAGGTTTAGGTTTGAAAAGCGAGGAAAAAAGCGTACTGATTTCGAATGCCGGAAGAAAAATCTCGAGACTACTATGTTCATTGAAAAGAAAGAGAACTTTGTTGACAAAAGTCCAGCAGATATTATCGCGAGTAAAGACCAAATCTTCCATAAGGCAGTGTCCTTCGTCAACGCATGCGGGAGGACAATTAAACCTCTAGAATCATATGATCCTTTGGACATCAGATCCCCGTGGCATCGTCGAATGCATGGCTGGTGATATGTGCGGGCCATATCTGACTAATCTCATAGCTTCTCCAATAAAGTCCTTCTTGGTTACATACACATCTACGTAACTGTGTACAGCGCATGGCTTTAACCACCAATCTCTGTTGCTGATGTCATAACCTTGAATATTAGAAGAGGTTTTACCTGAAATCGAAAGCATGGAGCCACTACATGACTCCTATTTGATGCGAATCAAGGAAATTTTCTTGATTGCTGCAGTCTTAGTGTCTGGCAAAAGTAAGAAATCAGGCTGGATGTTGAAACATCTGCTATGAATACTGGCAGGCTCAGTTGACAAGATCATCAGATTGTGAGAAAAGAGTTCGGCAGTGCGGAGGAAGCAGAGAATAGTGGTGGTTATCTAGTTAAAGAGCTGAACAGGAGGTATTAAAGACTTGGACGAACTTCTGTTTCTGTTCAAGATCCAGAGCCGCCCTTTGCAAGCAAGGAGGTATAGTTATATGCTCAGAATGAGCTCGGACACTGAGGAGATCGAATGAAGCTGTACGTGAATATGAGGACCTAAAAGCTACCCTGGCTTATAGCATATGACTTCGGTGACACTAACATGAAAAGGTACTGCAAATCATGTGTGGAATCTTTTGACCGGGCAATTAAGTTCATTATCTGCTTGCGCAACTCTGCACTTTGAAAACCACGTCCGATGCAAGAAACCGAAATCATGCAGGCTGCAGAAAAACCCACTGACCATGGATCTCAGGTAGACGAAACGGTTTCAGCATGGACACGCATTCATTGCTGATATCAAAATGCTGTTATCGACCCTTCTAGTCAAGGGGAGCACACGTGCATGAGAGTGTCCAGTCGATCATAAGAAAAATACTTAAAGAGTTCGAATGAACTGTAGAATCGCTATGAAAGACCTACTGTCACAGGAATTTGCAGAAACGTCCAGTGACTGCAAATGCCCACAATGTAACCAAGGGATTCCAGCTCGCTTGGTAGCACAGTTGCTTCTGAGTGGCCTGAGTCTGAGTCTCAAGCTGGTCACATCTCTGAGCAGCCCTGGTGTGCCAGGACTGCTCAGATATTTTAGCACCAGGCTAAAATATGCTATAAAAACATCGAAAGATGTATTCCGTCATTTAAAAGTCTGAAGTCAGCGCCCAGAGAAATGGGTAATGACAATTTAAACTGTAACTGCCAAGTGTGGAAGTACAATATGTTGTTTACCGTCCACGGTGTGTGTTACTCCCAAAACAGAAGTAGACCCGTAAATGGAAATTGCAGATTTTAAGTAACTGCAACTCACCCGTTATTCCCTAGTTCACTATACACTACAGATAACTTTCTAAATGCATTTATTATACACGTGTAAAGTATGACATCTTTTTCACGGTCCACGTAGCTAACGGTGATTAACTCTGAGTAAATGCAATTTAGGTGAAATTGCAATTACAAAGCTTCCAGCAAAATTTCTGATTTAGTTGCACTTATAGAGATCCTACATAATCATGATTTGAAGAGAACTAGATGATTGTGAGGTGAGATCATTTTTCACATATTATATTGTAATGTTATATTTTTCCAAATATGTAGAATGAATAGAAAATTATCTTTATTTTTAATTTATTTTACATTGATTCCTAAATTTAACATTATGGAGAATGATATAGAAAAATATTAGAGATTTATTATTTTTAGAATTTTGAGTGATTTTTCTTTATGGTTGAGTTTTTTTTTTCTAATTTTTTTCTTTTCATACATTAGTTCAATTCGGATATTGTTGGAACATTATAAAGGTCATAATAAAAAGATAAAAGTATTTTTAGATTTTAGGGTTTTCTCAGTTAGCATTTCTCTATGTGAGGTGGGGTGTCAGAGTGTTGTGGTTCTACAGGTGGGAGCAGATACATGATTGACTATCATGTATTCTTATCGTTCTCTTTGTGCTAGCTATAGATTCACTTCCCCTCGTGGGGCCACATAGGGCGGTGCATGATACATATGTTTGATGTGTCATCTTCTCTTTACCTCACAAGGGGTAAAGACCCATGTGGGAAAGATGCACAAAGATTATGATTGAATAATTTGGGATGCGCATGTCAGCAGTATGATCACATCGACATTTATCACTTTGGGGAACACACAGACTACATCGATTTCTTTGTTGATTGTTTCGGATATACCAATTGGATCGTGTGAGTGGTTAGCATCCCATGTAGATTCTATTCTAGGGCTTTTTGAGACTAGATTCTCATATTCACGTTTATTTCATAGCCTCCCTTGTATACTCCATGACGAGTCTAGACGTACTTTTCGCTTATCGTTTGATCGGTTGATATATGATCCCATGATTTAGCATGATTTTTGTTTCTCTTACTTTCATGATGGTGTCTACGTTATACTAGAGGGGGCATGTTGTACATAGAAAGGTGGTAACTAGATATGAGAGATTTCGAATAAGGGATTGGATTACATTGCAGGAGCAATTTGTACCGGCCACACATGTTAGGAGTAGGGTTCAGTCACATGATACTTCTAATTCGGCTCATTTATGATGGTGTAGTTTTTTGGGGAAGGCCTTGAAGTATAGCGGTGTCGTACATGCCCTTCATCCTTTGTCTATGGTTAGTACTATTGAGGAGACTATTTCTTTTTTAAGCCTTCAATCCACCCATGGGCGAGGAAATATCATTAGAGATTTTGGAGTATCAGCTAGAGGAACCATTATGTTTTGATAGATCATTATTTGCCCACTCTTGATGCAGAACCCCATGTTTATCTTCATGGGGCCTATTATGGATGGTATATAAGTTTCTTCAAGATTGATTTCAGGCGGAGCACTTCCGATCCAACCACGTGTATTTTTGACATTTTCTACATCTCTGCATGCGTTGACCGCTTGCTTCTCATGCTCCATTTCATTTCTTCCGTCAAGCTAGCAATTAGTCATCAACTAGACGCTGCTCTCGTCCGCTCCCTTGGCGCTGACAGTGGTCGAACAAAGCACAACCCACACACACAAACCTATTGCTCTGATATCAATTATCGATCCGAAATATGAATTCACAGAGAAACACATGCAATCAAAAGTTGACATAAGAAAACATGTGGTTCAGCTCAATGAGGCTATGTCCATGAAACACATAGTCATTTTACTTAATAACCCTAATTGTGTCACAGAGAGCTTCTACCAGCCCTCTTATATAGTAGTACCAGCCCTAGTCTAACTAACTATAATCAAACTAACTAGAGATACTCAAGACCAATTAACTCCTAACACCTATTGCATCTAAGGTAATATCACACTAATAAAAATGTAGATGGGTGGACCAAGCCAAGACGGAATCTCATCGATATAGAGAAGGTAGCTAATGCAAGTTACACATCCTTGATGCATGGTTGAGCCAATATCCACGAGCATGCACCATTGCTCTAGCAAGGATGCATAGATGAGCCCTAGTAGTAAGAGGAATTGCCGGATTCACTAAGAGAGAGTGTAGAGCTTGTTGAAATAATCGATCCATCAAGGTAGACTGTAGGTCTCTAGTCTAATTGATGGGCATAGAGGAAAAGGATGGGAGCTCATGTTGTACCTCCGGAGACAAAACATCTCATATTTTCCGTATAAGTTCATGTAAAGAAAATAACTTCCCATCCACTTCCCTCACAAATATCTCAAGAAGGGACCTATATGCAATCACAAATAGGGAGGATAACAAAGGTGTCAAGAGTGATTAACTAGCCAAAAATGCTATGGATGCCATCTCTTCCATCGATAATAAAACTACACCTCCACACAAAATTGGTAAAGTTGTTTGTCTCCGTGCAAAATCTCTTATCACACACTCAAAGTTTCATGATCGGATGATATCACCAAATACGTCCATGATTCTTCTATCAAAAGCTGTCAAACTTGATAGGAATGCATGCAAAGAAGGAACCATGTAAAATAGGTAGGTGGATCGACAAGCAATACTAGAGGAAAGTATACTAAACACCACATGCGGATCTCCTAGTAAAGAAAGTTCATCTATATGCAATATATACTCAAAAACTGTCATGTTTAGAAAACCTGAGACAAAGTCCTTGGACTCTACTTTCTGTTGATGTCATACATCCCTATAGAAGCTAAAGATGAGAATTAATGCCCAAAGTAGACCGTGAATTACACTTTGACACCTTAGATCTCAAGCTTATATAAGATGAAGTTCGGTTGTCAAGTAGTCAAATACATGCATAATGTGGTCTACAAGACCCACAATGTGTGTATAATCCACTAAGGAGGGGAACACACAACTTGACACGGCCAAAGCAATAGACAGAAGAGCTATGTAATAAGCCATGGAAAATAGAGGTTTTGTAAGTATGTTGAGTATCATGGGATGTCCATGTTGAGTATAATAAACGGATTATAAAACAATAACTTTCTCTTGTGAAAAGCCATGTTGATAGAAACCGTAGAATTATCGTACGAAAGGAATAAGGCTCAACAAAGTTACACCATCCTCTCTAAGCTTTCTAAAGATGGATGCATATGAAACATTATTAAAAATATTTTTAATTATTTAAAGACATGTAGGAGGTTTTATTTACATGTATTTGTGTCATGTTGAGTGTGGTTTATGGACTTGGGGCCAGTGCATCATTCGGTGATGACAATTGATGACAACTAATGTTGTGCATGATATTGCTTAAGTATACATGAAAAATATATGGGAATATTATGTACACATGATACGATAGCCAGTCGCCAGACGTAACAAATGAAGGCTTCCCCACATGTTGATGACCGATGACTAGACATGTTAGCCTTTTACGTATAGTTCATAACGTGATGCAACTAAAAGGCTAGAAAGTCAAAATCAAGAAGTAAAAATCTTGGATACAAAATATTTAGAATGATCGAAAGGGGAGAATGAAAGAAAACTAACAAATCAAGAAGTTATTGTGATCCAAAAAATCATATCAATTAGTGACAAATCAAAAAAATTGATTAGGAGGATAAATGGAAGATAAGATATTAAGATTATTTTCTACAATAAATACCAAGTAATCAAAGACTTTTAGATATGGTAAACTTTAGTTGTCACACTTATCAAGATGTTTAGTCACGAGTTTCTTCTTTCAAATTAAAGTAATTATATTTTGGAGTTTTATCAATATTGAATTGCTTGAAGAGCCAATAGTGGCATGCTAATATGAGTTGAATGAAGTAATAATAGATAATGCAATCTAATGAAAACAATTTTTTTGGATTAGAAGTTGAAGGAATGTAATAATTTTTAATATTTTTTCCTTCAAATTTTAATGATGTGTTGGAAATAAAGTAATTGGTTTGACTAAAATGTTGATTATTTATTACCTCGAATGATTTTATGTCAAAAAATCTAATGTATCCATAATGAGATGTGAGAAAAAAATTTCATGTATGATTGTAAGCTGTAAGAGATTGGAGAAACATGATTTAGTAAACATGTTGGAAATATCAAATATAATAATAATAATATATAATTTTAAATGAATAAAATAATAATGATTAGAAATAGATCTATTTTTAGAAATTAAATATTTTATAAAACATAAATATAGTGACACCGTATTATGAATCACTAGGTTGAATACATATTTTCTCCAACAACTCCTTCAATTGTGACTTGCATTTCTTCCGCTCGTTTTCTGTGACAATCGATATAAAATTCAACTAGAAAATTTTTTCATAATAAGATCTCTATCTTATGATCCATTTTACTTCTTGTTGGTAAACCTACAAGTATATCATCTATGAACATGTCTTGAAACTCTTTTAAGAAATAAGTTAACTCCTCATGTATAAAATATTACTATTTTGGAGTGTGCATATCTCTTATTAATCTCCAAAAATATACATGTTTTTAACTGATCACGGTCATTCCCATCACATATAAAGGTAATTTTTTTAAATCTTATTCTATCTCCAAAGATACTCCCACTAGTGAATTTCACTATATTTCTTCTTAAGTTCACATCAATATTATACTTTTCTATTCAAAGCATATCCAAAATAGCATCATAGCAAATTAATCAAATAACTCTCCACTCCAATGATTACTTTTATTTCCTAACCTTCAATTCAATTTCTCTAAATATAATCTCAATACTCTCTAATTGCATATTCGGAAATTCTACTTTGCAATTCTCATCTTTTTTCTAAAACTAATCTTTTTAAGTTTATATTAATAGATCTAGATAGTAAATTTTTCATAATTCTTGTATCAATGAATACTCTAACTTGGATAATCCTCATGTTTGGGTTAGGTTGTGTTCTCAAAGGGCAGAAGTCTTCCGTAGGGTAATACCCATGGCATTTGAGAATCTAGCTATTGCTCTGCATAAAGATATTTTGCGTTATGTTACCATTCAAGAAGGTGGATATCGACCTTCAATTCGCAGATTTCATGTTGGTGATTACGTTTACTTGCAACAAAGTGCATCGACCACATTGGATGTTATTGCTGGTTGTACGATTCTACGAGTATGTGAGGTTTTATTTTCAGGAGTTTTGGTATTACTTTGCGATGAGAATGCCTAAACGTATGACTATAGAAGAACCTTTAGGATCCTTGTGTGAGTTGTAATTCTATTTTTCTCCTCCTTATCTACTCACATTCAAGTTCATTACAGCCTGTTAAATCCCCATGTAAGAAGATCCTGTATATGGCAATTGGACACCTAACTTTTACCAAACTTCACATATAATTGTCTTACAACCAATCTATGCTCTTCAAATATTCTTATGTTTTTTTCTTCCAAATCTTTTGAAATAGTTTTTTAATAATAAAGTGTATTACAATTAATATGCATGTATACTAAAATCATCATACATCTCAATCATTCACTCCAATTGCTTTCAAATTTCATAAAACGTTTTCTTATATCCAAACTTTAACTTTGGAAAGTTTTATAAATAAAAATTCTGAATAACAAAAGTTATAATCACGATCTTTACTTTATGATAGTAAGTACAATCTTACAACTTTGACTAGGTATATAAATTTCAAGCTATCATTTTGTACTCAAAATTATTCGAGTTGAGTTCTAATTTCAATTCAAACACAAATTCAAGTTGTAAACTTATGAATAAGATCTCTCAAAATCTTCATAGATTTCTTTTACTTATTTCAAATACACTCTAAGGTCTGAATTTTTCTCTCCAACTTCAAATTATCATAATAGATTGACAATCCGTCAATCACATCCATTTTTAAATTTATCTCCTATCTCTCATTGTTAACTTTCCAACTTTATCATATATCCACAAATGGTCATTAGAAAGGCTTCTAAAACTCCTCAAAATCTCAAAGTACTTCACCTAATTCCTCATTGATCCAAACTTCATGACCAATGAAAATGAAGAGTGATTTTTTTTACTTTTAGGTTAGTCAAATTGGCTTCATATTTACTTAGAGCTTTACAATTAACCTCAACACACTACTTAGTCATCATATAAAAAATATGAGCTACTATTAATAAAGTGTCAAAACAACAACTTGAAATCTACTGAGTGTGAACGAAAATATAAAAGTAACTAGATGTAACCATCTTTAATTAGTGAGAACTAAAATAAAGGTTACGCATGATGGAGATAAAAAGTCATGAGTTGACTATTATTGGACTATTAATGGATTACTTAAAGATGCCACATCATCCATTTATGTTCTGATTAGGTGGTGTTTGTAATGTGTTAGTTAGTGTATTTTAGTTGGAGTTAGACTTCAATAATTTATATGCTCATAGCTAGATAAAAAAATGGTTTACAAACACCACCAAACACCACATACGAGATCTTATCTATATTGTAGTTTTTTGAGTATTTTATATGAAAAAAGAAAAACCATTGAGTTTATCTATCAACTTTGGAGTTCTTGAGATTTTTGAATGATTTATCCTTACTTCTCTAGTGTTACAATTATATCAAAGCTAACTTGCTCTTTCCTTGAGTGTAGATTATAACTCTTGGAATAACAACATAATGATGAGAGCTCTAAGTTCTTTACACAAGGAATTTTATAACTTGAGAATAATAACTCCATATGACTTGCTAACAATCAATTCCATATGGCTTACTTCTGGTAAACAATAGTGATGGATTGGAACCCATGTGTTTAAAGCCACAACTACTTGCAAGTTTAGATTTATTTTGTTTAAACTAAATCAAAATGTATATTGTCATGTCGCAAATCGTATTGTAAGAAATAACTAGAAAAATAATCAAATCTATGGAATTCATCACTTGTTGTATAAAGTTATCTCCAAAATAATATACTAAATATTTCCAAAAGAGATTGCAATGAAGACATCAGATGTTGATCACAAATGGATTAGACATTGGTTTATCTGGAGGTTCATGTTGTACTCTATCCATGTCCCACATCGGCTCCACTTAGATGAAATAAGCTTATGAATAAGCAAAACAATGTTCTCGTATCTTCCTCTTTGATTCATGACCACATTTAATATTTGATAAGATACAAGATAATATTTCTTGGAGCCTTATCAATATACTAACCCTATTAAATCAATCCAATAGTGGATTTTTAATAGCCTTAAAACAAGCAATCGGTTATCTTTAGTAAAAGTATCATAGTCATAACAACAACTTTGAAGATGACACATGTCATCATGAAAAATAATAATCTCTTATACATATGGATAACTTATTTGATCAACTTCATTGAGCTAAGTATTTTACAAAACTTGATCTTATATACAATGAAATCAAAGAAGATAAAGAAGATCTACAATAAACAAATTTTAGATTTAGATATGGATACTTTGAATATCAATTTATGTTCCTTGGTCTTGCCTATACCTTTGCCACATTCATAGGACTTATGAATGATATTTTTTGTAAGTATCTAGATAAATCCGTAATTATGTTTTTACATTATATTTTGATATAAAGAAAATCCTTACAAGATCATCATAAACATATACAATAAGTTCTCCGAGTGTTAAAAAAATATAAGTTATATGCTAAGATGGCAAAATGAGAGTGCAAAATACACAAAATCATGAGTGAAAAAACGAAAGTTATTAAAAAATGAATGACTCTAAAGAGTCAAAGTCAAATATAAAGTTTTTTTTGGATTTGACCGGAGTCTACAAAAGGTTTATGAAAGCTTTGCTTGTATTCCTCATGGTTTAATAAAGTGGATAGAACTAAAGATAGGATAGAACTAAAGATATTGCATATCAAGCTATGAAAAATCTCCTCTTCCATGCATCCATTTTAAAACAAAATGGCTAGTGTAGACTAACAAAATTTGCTATGAATGCACATGTAGCGGTTAGAGAAGTGTTACAACATGAATGGGAAGATGGATGCTATCTACTTGTTTTTTTCGCACTTAAGTTTTTACTAATAGAGCTTGCATGTTTTGGGAGATGCAATGTATATTACAGTATCTCCATACAAAATATACCTATTTACCAGCATACATTCTAGATAATATTTTGTTATTGGATGATTCAAAAGCAAGAGTATGACAAATGCATATGAGGTGTAATCATAATTGGACCAACAATATTGCTAAATGCAACAAGAATAACTTTTTGTGCACATTGTCTATGTCTTTTGTGGACAAACCTGATGTTTATGGAGTTTATACATCAAGCATATGATGGAATGCAGAGAACCACATCTCAAAGTGGAAAGTTTTTTGGATGTAGGTATCTATCCACATTCAAAAAACTTCCAAATAGTGATATATGATGAAAATTCACCTATTGCAATGGCAGTAGATGCATTATCAATCCAACTTTCCATTCATACAAAGAAGGAGTATTTGGACTTATATAGGACTCTCGAACAAGCAATAGATGGAACCATACAATGATTAGAGAGAAAATGAGGGGTTTTGTATTCGTACCACAATAGTGCCTAAGATATTGGTGAATGTTATGGATTTGAACTACTTGACATGGATTGTGAGACTTGGATTGAACAAGCATATATGCATGCACTCCACATATGTAAATGCAAAATCATTCTTGAACTCTTTGCCTATCTAGACGATGGAGATAAAAGCTAGGGGTGAAAAGTGCTCAAGAATATATCCTTGTTCTTATAAAGATGTTAGAGAAGAAGACGTTGCATCTACTTCTAGTATGGTTGGAGTTTTTTTATGTGGAGCAAGCAATGGTTAATACTCAAAGTTTTATGACAAAGCTCGAGAGGTTACATCTAGTGCGAGGAGTATTGTTCATACCGAGTTGTACTAGTGGAGCCTAGTATGAGAGAGAGAAAAAGAAGTTTTTTGCTAAAGAGTTTGTTACTATACCACATTAGAGTTAGCCATTATGTTGGCTACCAAATATTAAAAGCACTAACTTTGAGTTAAGAAGTTTGTGGTTGAGACTTATCACAAGCCTTTTTTAATTTATAAACTTAGAAAGATTTCTCAAAAAACACATTTGTTGGACTAAATAGAGATAATATTTTAATATGAAGAATGTGTATATGGAGAGTAGGAAGTGGCTTGCAAATGCATTAACACATATGTTATGCATTAATTATATTCCATAAGTCAAATCTCATTTTGAATAGTGAGAGATTCTAAACCGAGCAATAGAGGAGTATAAGGATATTATTGCACAAGCCTTTAGGGAGGGTTAAGCACAAATGGAACATGGATTGATTTTCCACAAGAGAAAGATTGAGATACCATCATATATAATTTTAGGTATAATAGTGTAAGCAAAGACACATGATTCAAATATTGTAGGTCTAATAGTAGTGAAAAATACCATCAAAGGTATCCAAAGGGTATACTTTTGAGCTAAACTCAGAGATGATATCACCAACTATGTTAAATATTGTCTAACATGTCATTATAATAAGATTAGTAATAAAAAAATAAGTATGTCTACATCCACATCTACCAACATCAAGTTAAGGATGGAAGCACATCAGTATGGACATTGTATGTGAGTTGTTGATGATTTCTACCATATATGACATTGTAATAGTTTTTGCAGATATAATGAGCAAAATGATTCATGTTAAGCCCACAAAAATAATAATCATAGCACCATAAATGGCTTATATTTATATGGATTTGATTTTTGCCCAACCTGATTTACTTCAGTTTTTATTACTATATGGACAATCATTTTACCATCATATTTTGGAAAATATTATTTGAGTTACTCAAAACAAAACTAGCCATATCTACAACTTATCATCCTTAAATGGATCAACAAACAAAAAGAAGCAATAGATTTATTAAGGACATGCTTAGAGCTTTTATAGAGGAGAAATAAGAATTTTGGGATGTACTTTTATCCTTGATTGAATTTACTTATGTTATTTTGATCATCCACAAGAGTCAACTTTTTTGTTTGTTTGTATGGAAATCATCCTCTCACACCATCTAGTTTGACTAGAGTAGGTCACATGCATGAATCATCAACCAACGTTTAACTAATTTGTGGCACAAATTCAATGAGGAATGCATCAATGTTTAATATTTACTAAGACTTCACTGCATTGAAACTTCATTCTAGAGTAGGTCATAAATCAACTACAATTATCAAGATCACACATTTGAAGATTAACGTCTAGATCTTTTTTGTTTAGGTCTTTTTTGTTTATGGTTAATATCACTTAGTTCTAGTTCTCAATCTACACTTAGTTCTGGTGCTTGCATAATCCCAACATGAGCAAATCTCTCAATGAAAGAGGGGGGGGACAAAGTATAATAACAAAAGGGATGGGAATCTCAGAAGGAACAAAAGGAACCTCTCAATGACTTTCTCTATAATCTAGAGTCATTGACAAATTTTTTTCTCTTTTAACGCTCAACCACCTATAGTGTCCATCTAGCTTTGGGTCTCACTCTTAGGTCCAAGAGGATCCTAAGCTCAGTCATAGGGTTTTGAATTTGGCTTGGGTCCCTTTGATCATCATGTGTCCTTTGGATGATCTTAACTTGTTCCTGAAGTCCAGTGACTGAGTCTTAGATCTAATCATGGACCTTAGGTCTAGCATCTGATCCTTGGGTCCAGACATGGATTTAGGTCCAAAAGGCCCTTAAGTCTCTTGATTCGAGTTTAAATCTATCTTGCTATCCTATACCGCAAGATGAGTAACTTGCTTAACAAGGGGTTTGGCTCTACAGTAAAATACGGGGCAAACAAATGGGAATCTGAGGTTATGTACAGTCACGTACCAAGACCTTGGATGACAATAAGAAAGCTTTGGACGACCATCTGGCAAACCTGCCACATGTACCTACTGCGAATGAGACTATCTAGCATGGCAGATCTCTGCCTTTCCACCGTGGACTAGGCAGCGGAGCAGGCTGGAAAACTGAACCACTTTTGATTGTCGTTTTCTACCCGGCAAGAAATTTTCATAACACCCGCTACTACGTGGAGACAATGAGGACCGAAATGACAAATATTAAAAGAAGGAAATATGCAGACAACTGTACAGTTACATAATTTCTTCTCGTTTTTCGTTCGGTAGAAATGCATTTCAAATCAGCCGCGGAGAGCTGATACGAGCTGTGTATATGTTGGGCAAGAGGTGAATTCCTGCAGGCTGCAGCCGATGCACGCTGTTGTAGTTGGGAGCAGCAGCAGCAGGCAATCGGAACGCTTCACAATTGGGAGTTGAGAGAGAGAGAGAGAGAGAGAGAGAGAGAGAGAGGTGGGCACCGATCTGGAACAGTGCTCTGAGCATTTGCACATGTCGGGTTTGCAGGCCTCAAAGATCGGGAAAACTCGGAACAAGTGCGAGCAAGGCGAGGCAAATGTGTGCGCCCCCTCCGGACACGCATGCTTATGGTTGTAAGGTGTCCAAGAAGCGTCATTAGTTTAGCTGAGCTGAGCTTGACAGGCAGACACCAAGAGCTTGTCGGACATCGGTACCATCTCGAGGTGCAACTGGCCCGATGCAACATCGCCCACTGACCAACCAGTCGTTAGTGGTTTTCAGGTGCTCTTAGAACGGAGGAACGAGAGCCGACGCTAGTGAAGTGCAGCGGAGGTGGGCACCGAGGACGGTACGAGGATTGTACAAAGTTTACGTGGCACCTCACGCAGCACGAGCACAGCCCAGAGCTCAAGCCAGCAGCCCTTGGAAATTATCTGGACAGAATCGATGCCGAGAGCGCTGCAGGAATCAGGAAAAACGTCTCTCATCTACTAGAAGATGATGATTCGGAGCTGAGTGTGGACTTCACAGAGTGAAGCGGAGATGGAGAGAAGGAATTCCAGGAGGTGGGTGGAGGTCCGCACCGTGGACGTCGAGCCCGGCCATGAAACCGAGTCCCAAGAGCAGCAGCAGTTGGAGCAGCAGGAGTCTCCTGGCAAGATGAAAGCATGGCGCATGTTGGTGGCGCCCGTGTGCGGAATGGTGATGGGCCTGGCCGTTGCGGGAGTTGGAGTAGGAGGAATGATCCTTTGGCCCCCACCTCCTGATCTGCCTAATTTATTTCTTGGAGTTACGAGTGCTGGAATTCTGTTATTCCTGCTCATGATCCCCTTTCTCAGCAAGAGGAGATTGAAGGATAAGGGCAATAGGAAGAAGAAAGCGGACAGGACAGTTGTGGAAGACGACCTGGCCAAGAAAGTTTGGGCCTTGCCTGTAGAAAAGGTTTGTGCGGATTTGAGAGTTTCCGATCGAGTGGGATTGTCGCATGCCGAGGCCGAAATTCGATACAGACGATATGGAGGAAATGAGTCAGTGATCTATAGTGAACCTGGATACTGGAGCTTCTTCATCAAGGAGCTCCATGAACCTGCTCAGGTTCCAAGTCTACTTCACTCTCTGACCTGGGAAAGTTTGTCAGCTTCTCTGCTTGGATGTTCCTGAAGAAGTTCGATACAAGGCTGATTGCAGTTTGATGAAAGTTACGGAAATCATTTATGTCGAGCTGAACCCACTTTGCTCGGCATGCCTGTGCTTATCAGATCCTCTCTCTGTTGTATGATAGACATGCTGTATATGTGGCTCACGTCTTGTCAGTTAGGTGCACTCGTCAGTGAGCGTAACCGAGGATAGATGAATTTCGTTACCTGAGTCTCACCGATGTTTGTCGGGAGCCATCTGCAAATTGCGGTTGACGGAAGATGTCTGATACGACCTCAGCTGCTCCCACTAGAAGCAGCCTTTTCTTCGATGTCGCGTTCTTTCATTTGTTGGATTCAGAATCTTTCAGCGTTATCTGCTGTCACATGTGTTATTCGGTGTTTCCTCGATGGTGTATGCGTGGAGGTTTTGCTGATCCGAGACTCGTTTATTCCTGCAGCTGCTGCTTTTGTGCGTGGGTGTTCTATATCTCACGTTCGGAACCATGGAGGAAGCCGTCACTGCCTTCCTTGTGATATTTCTCATGGCCTCAGCCGAGGTGGGAACTGAGTGGCGTGCAAAACGAGCTTTGAATAGTCTGGAACACTCGAGCCCGCCTGAGGCAACTGTGAAGAGGGAAGGTCAACACATGAAGCTGGATGCACGCTCTTTGGTTCCAGGAGATATTGTCATACTCCGAGTGGGAATGGTAAGTCTCCACATTACAGTTCTGGAACACAGAAAGTTGAGGAAGGACATTGCTGCCAATCTGCACAATCTGTGAAAACGATTCAACAAATAGGCATATGCATATCCTTTGTCTAGCGTGTGCTTCTGGGTCCTCCAATGATTCCACTGTCCTCTGATGCAGGAAGTACCTGCAGATTTAAGGCTCATTCGTTCGTATTTCTTGTGTCTGGACGAATCAAAACTGAGTGGGGAGAGCGCTCTAGTTTTGAAAGATCCCAGTCTTCTGCATCCTGAAGAGACCTCTGAGTTGGAGAGAAGCAACGTTGCGCTTGCCGGGAGCCTAGTGAGGCAAGGTCGGGGTGTGGGAGTTGTGTACCGAACTGGTACTTCTACCTACTTGGGCCAGGTCCTCAGTATGTCGCGCAGACGGAAGGAGAAGAAGACCAATTTGCAGAAAGTGATGCAGGAGCTATCTTGGGGCTTGAGTATTTTAGCCCTGATTCTGAGTGTGATTGGGTCTCTTTTAGGCCTTTGGAGGAATATGAAGTGGCAAGATGTGATACTCTCTGGTCTAAGCTTGGCTTTTGCCACCATTCCTGAAGAGCTGCCAATTCTCATTGCTGCAGTGTTGGCAGTTGGAGCACAAACTCTGTCCTTGAGACTCATGTACGTGAAAAAACTTAAAGCGGTTGAAAATTTGGGCTTCATCGATACGATATTGACTGATAAGACGGGAACTCTCACGGAGAATCGGTTGCTATGGCACTCGGCCTATCTTGGCACTGAACAATATGAGATCCGGAGCAGGGCGTTGTCTTATATCAGAAGTTTTGACTCAGGCGGTTTGCAGAAATTGTTTGAGGCCTGGCTTTTCATGTCAGATTTGGGGGATGATCTTGAAACTATGAAAGATACCCCACGGCCCATAGAGCATGAACTTGAACCACTTACCAATGACGTTGCTCTACTGGTTACAAGTTCTTCAGCTCTGACAGAAATGGAGGACCTCGAAGCATCATCTCCGCACCACGTGGAAGGCGACATGTTTGATCAAGCTGTTTTGTACGCATTAGGTTCTTCGGTTTCTTTTCTTGGAGGGTCTCCAGGGTATGGATTTCTGGCCTCCAATCCCGACATTAAACTGCACTTGGAAAACACATACAAAACCAAATTGGAAGCGAGCTTTGTGGCAGAGGTGCCGTTCGATCCCAGTGTCAAGTTTTGTTCAAGAACTTTCCAAATCGATCCCGTCTTGATGAAGCATGCGACGTAAGTAACGGGTGACAGAATGTGTATCTGGTTTGATCAGTCTAGATTGGATTCAATTGTAAACTGTTTTATGGTATTTATCTTCTATGTGCTCGTTTGATCGTCAATCATCCTGCGTAAATAAAACATAAAACTCTGATGCTTATTAACAAAAGGTGTGCTTTAACCATCGAAAATGTTGATCATAGCTGACATACGGACACACTTTGACATAAATGGATGAACAGAGATGCAGCAGTTTCAAGTACAGTGAGGCCAGTGATGTACCTAAAAGGAGCTCCCGAGGTCCTGCTCAGGCATTGTGCTCATGCTCTGGAGAATGGAGCCGTGGTTCCAATGAATTCAGTGAGACACAATATTAGTGAGCAGGTAACCAAGGTTGCGTCTGCAGGTGAGTTTGATATAATCTCTTGAAGGTTAGCATTATTTTCACTGCACCTGCGTTAAGACCGTGGGCGTATATAGATTCTTGAGATGCTAACTTGAAGACTTTACTCGCTCGTCTTTGAGTTCTCTTTTTGTCTTTGAGTAGTCTTTTTGCTGGTTCAGATGTTACCACTTGGGCCTGCGTTGGGTTTGTTTCCGACCTTCTCTAATTTTGTTCATATTTCAAAATTCAGTCTGGTAGACTGAATTTTGAAAGTTTTGGTTTTAAGCCTGTCCTTTTCGGTAGTCTGTATGAAGTATGTAGTTCCATTGAAGATTCACTAGCTTTAGCGTCCTTAAGTTGCATCGATTTGCGTGTTCAGGACATCGTTTGATTGCGTACGCCTACAGTGACGTCCAAAATAAAACCTCCAAAGCTACGAAGGGTTCGATTAGAGCATCAAACCACTTGTCTGTTTTCGAGAGAGCAATATTTCTGGGGTTTTTGTCCTTCATAGATCCCGTCAGGGAAGAAGCTGCTGCTTCAGTTCAACAGTGTCAACGAGCAGGGGTCAGGGTTATCATGGTGACTGGTGATCATATAGAAACAGCCGTGTCTGTGGCTCAGCAAGTGGGAATTGTATCTACGGAGCAAGAAGAGGATTCATCCGATATGGCTGTATCGTGCACAGACATGCACCTGGCCACTTTGGGGAAAGATGAGCTGGGGGATCTCGTCATGAGAACCAGAGTGTTTGCAAGGGCAACTCCGACGGACAAGCTCTTGATACTAGAATCGTTGCAGGCATGTGCCAAGAGCGTGATGGCAACCGGTGATGGTCAGTATCATTCCGGTTTAAGAATATGAATAAAAACAGAATTTCACTTCTTGACAAAGTATCAATTGGAGTGTTTTACTGACAAATGTTACTTTGTATATCGTCTTTTTTTCAAATTCCAAGATATGGAGCTTGGATCTCGTTTGGCAGCTTTTATCCAATTCTGTCCTTCTGACTTTTATACACATGTATTCAAGATGAGGATTTCCTGAGAGGATTGATGACAGAAACGTTCTACATTCGACTGTGATGCAGGTGTCAATGATTCGCCAATTTTAGCGCAAGCCGACGTAGGAGTGGCCATGGGCAAAGGCACGGATGTTGCACGTGAAGCAGCGTCTATTGTAATGATGGATGATAATTTCAGTATGATTCCTTATTCACTAGCGGAAGGGCGTAGGCTGCTGGATAACCTACGAAAGGCGCTTGCATTTTACCTGGGTGCCAAGCTTGGGTTTATCCTCCTTTTCACTATGGGAACTCTATGGGAGAGGTCAGTCACTTCGCTGTTATCATTTTTGTCCATGGCTTTAGCCTTTGCTTACGATTAATCGAGCATATTTTCGGGTGGTCGGAATTGTGTTTCACTCAAGTGTCCTTTATGCACGTTCGTATTTTTGTTGGACGGTCTCGTTGATGATCAGTTCTGGAGCTGTTACAGCTGGAGTGAGCTGGAAACAGCAGCATTAGTAGGTTGTACGGGTTATTTGAAGCGAATCCTAAGCTCTTCTGGTTCGTCTTACAGGTATCCCCTATCTGCACTACAGATAATACTTCTAGAGCTGTTTATGGACCTGGGGTCCAGCTCTTCTTTCGTCATGGAGCCGCGTGATTCTGATTTGATGAAGAGAAAGCCTCGGCATCCGTCTGAGAAGTTTTTTGACTTTGAGTTGGTGGCGGGGATATTTGTCGCAGCCATTTCCATGTTTGCCACTGTACTCACAAGTTTTTTTTATGCCATCTATCACGAGAAGGAAACTGCACAGACTAGTGTATTTTTTACTTGGCTACTTGTTCAAGTACTGATGGCATTCAACATGAGAACTTTTCGCGAACCTGTGGTCTTGAAGGGCATCTTTTCAAACATGGGGATTACTGTCTGGTTTATAGCAACGGTAAGTCTGGCAATCCTTCTCTGCTCATCCACGTTCTTTCAAGAACATCTCTCATTAGTTCCTCTATCCACGTCACATTGGTTATACATCATAGTGATGAGCCTAGCAGGATCGTGTTGGATAGAGATCACAAAACTGTTGATGTTATATTTTAGTAGTAGTCAAACCGTAGCCACAGACATAAAGGAACAACAGCCGGGGCAATATGATGAAGAGGTCAGTCAGTCTCTTCTTTTACTAGAAAGTAGAAATAAGGAGCTGAGGCCAACGAGTAGCGATATTGAAACTTCCAGCACAACAATTGTACAGTGACCCGAATTGAACCAAGGCAACCCAAGTTCACCTTGCAACAACTGGTTTCTCGTCCTTCTGCTGGTCAGCAAATGAAATGAGTAGTAAAGCTTAGGTTGTGGCTGAGATGTCATATGATAGTTTGAAGCGTTGAGGTGAATACGCTGGTGGTAGAAATATCCTAAAACAGAATTTACAGGATCCGGAAATATATGTAATACATTTGAATCGGACAAGACTCAGTAATTGGATAACTTTTGCAGAGGTGTGTTTATCAGTGGACTTTGAATGCTCGTGTGCTTCTGCTGCCTCCATTGAAACCGTCAGCGAATTTTACTGCCGTCATCCTGATTCGTCTCTCCGCTGGGCAGTTGGTCGTGTGTAGCATTTGTGAAACACAGTACGCTAAGGAATTTTAGTGTTTTTTCCAGTGTCAGTGCTTCTCAGCAATGTCAAAAGCTTGATACTAAGTCTCTGTCTCTGTTCTTCCGTGAGGATCTTCATTGAATTTCGATGAAGCTGGTTGCACACGGATTTGGAGTGGGGAGGAGTATCTCTGCCTAAAGACTGCTCTTATGCAGCTGCCCTGTGAGTGCCAGTCTCTGCGTAGACTTTCCATTTGCCTCCGTACAAATACCAAGCTGTGATTGAATTGGTAAATCTGGCATTCGGAACCCGAGCATGCGAGATCTGTTTGGTTTATTCTATAGGCTTGATTGTCCACAACCGAAGTCCCAGTGTGTCAAAGTTCAGCTGTACTCCACAAGCATTATACTCTCTCGTCGAGAGAATTATGTTTAAGAAGCACAAGGTAACCGACAAGCTTCAATCGCTGGATACGTAGGGAACTCAAATGCTGGCACTTTACGACGGCAGACATGGATTCCCAACCCCGTGACATAGCTTCAAACTCAGGCTCCTCGGTACTTGTGGGGTTGTGCACATCAGACCTGAGTTGGAACGTTGGGATTTGACAACGGATGGGAACACTCCGAATGAAATTGAGGATTTCCCATATGACGTACGCGTTAGCTGCTACTGCGGTTGGAAAGTGGAAATGCTAGCCTCCCCATGGGCACTCAAACCAGGACCCGAAGATTCTGGACACACTGCAACTAAATGCTGGATCTCGTAGCTGGATGAGTGCGTGCGTAACTTGCACAAACTGAACCAACGCGGTAAATAGCGTAACATTGCGCAGACTACGAAAGAGCTTCACCAGCTCGACTGCGAGAGCCAGCAGATGCTCCTCTTCCTTCTTGATACTCCCCATCATATCACAGTCGGTCTCGGTGGCGAGAACTGACAGTTGGAACATTGGCTCCGAGGCCTTCAAAGCCAGGTAAGTGATTGCAAACGAGTCGAAAGACCCGAGCATGAGAAGCAGATTCTTCCAATTGGGTGGCGAGGTTTTGTACACCTCCACCAACGGAGACACGACGCCTCTTACACACGAGAACAGGAAACAGGCTCCTGCAACCTTTCTAAGAGTTTCCGCCAGGTCCTTAATTCTTGCCCGCTTGACTTGTTCCACGTATCGGAAGACTCCCATCATCTCCCTGCTCACTTTGATGGTATAGTCTCCGGAGTGTTCGGGCTTGCACTCCTGACCAGACGACCACTTCCTCTATGAGTTGCGAGGACCCCAAATGTTCACTTCATATACACACACACACACACACACAATAGTGGCTCCATGTACGAGGTGCGTGTGGTGAGCAGCAGTCTAACACCTCCAAAATTTACCTCATAAACTACAGGGTCTTGAATCTCTGGCACAAGCAAGTCTGCCGAGATCTCGGAAAGCATTTGAAGCTCCCGATGCGAGGATACGGACATGTACGTACAACAGCCCAGATTTGTGTTGTTGTGTGGAAATGTGTCGCTTAGAGAAGTAGGGGTGACCACACCCCGACTTGTTACAGCAGGACAAATAAATGGGAAGTCTCAAGGAACAAGGAACAAGGAATTTGGAGGTGAAGGATATTATTGATCGATAGGCTAGCACTAGAAGGAGTCCGAACAATATCCTTCAGAAAGCCAACCAGAGCTCTACGTGTTTATTCTTCCTCTACCGTCCCTTTCCGTGTATGCCAAGTGTTTTAAGGCTTCGAGGTGAGAGGCAGCAGAAAATCTAGATTCTATTTTGATGAGTCGTAAAGTAGCCGACAGGACAGTGGTTAATGCGAGTAGCGAACCACTCTAAACAAGCAAACTTCCACTGGTTTCTATGTCGGCTGAAGATGGTTACCACAAAAGGCCATCAAGTATTGATATTAATACTGACAAGATTCATCTCTACAACGATTTCAAAGCTTCCAATTAGTCTTTTACTTTGGCAGACTTTTCCCGTTTATTAGCACAAGATATTTCAGAATTACATGTGAAATATGTTGCTTGTATTTGAACGAGTACTCTGTAAAACGAGCAAGAATATGAAGTTGATTACAGATGCGAGGCTCAGGTGCTTTTTCCATGGTAACCACGGCAGTCAATCACGACTCTCCTCGTTTCGTGCATAGGTCTTAGGATGGAACTAAATTTTATACAAAAACTCTCCTCTGAGAAATCAAATTTCCAGTGTAATGTACGAGCTCTGTTCAAGCTCCTCTGAGCTGAAGGATATGGGTGTACAGGATCTGCGTCCTAAACATCTTTCTCATGGGTCAGAAGGAACCCACGCAGATACTAGGTACAGCTAAAAATCTCATTCAATGGTTCTTGAGATCTTTCGGGAGGATTGATGCATAGAAACTGAGGTCGAGAGAGAGGGAGATTCGTTGAAACGAGTCCGTGTCTAGTTTAAGGGTCTTGCTACTATGAGATTTTGAGGAAACGTCTCGGAACTCGAGTCGATGCGCGGTTGAAAATCCGCGATCTTTGAATCACGAATAATGTAACTCGAATTCGAAGCAAATGCTAATTAATTGTCTGGAAGATAGAAATGCTGAGAGATAAAATTGTGGTGGGAAGCAACCGGTAGCCGAGATGTTGAAGCAAACAGTTACAGTTATGACTTTTTCAATTTTATCGGTAAGTGAAATCGGCGGACCCGACCTAATTCCTAGTGTAGATTTCCAATTTGGTCTCTCGCCCGCCCGATTCCTACCACTAGTGATGGTCATGTGCCCCCTGAGGATATGAATACAAGTAGTCTTGTGGTTGCCGCATTAAGGTCTCGAGGGTGCTCGGGGATAGATGGATGCAGATGGAAGTTCTCAAAGGCCTTACGGTGTGTCATGCATGGATGGGATCGATCATCCTAGAGCAGGAAGACGTTGTCGTCCATGTACAGAATTTTGGATCCGATCAGGATGGGGCCAAGGATCAAAAGTACCACTTGTCGAGAAACTTGTCGAGTTGTTCTCTTCTGCAGTTGGAATTGTACCAATTCCAGTTGCAGTGAGGGAGTGGCAGGAAAAGTATGGCAGAAGAACCATTCTCGTGTTGTACTGTGATGTCATACTACAGTACATAACATTGCGTGCAGGAAATTGGGTCGGTCGGTCGAACTCAGGGTTTCTCAAGGAGTGGGCTTCACCTCTGAATACGGCTCATCAGCCTTGGACTCTTCGATCATGCTAGTGATGCACTGATAAAACAGTTCAGCAGGAACCTCCTTAAAAATCCGAGACGAGAGCTTGGAAAACAGAGTCTCGAGAAACTCTTCTAAAGCCCTAATGCAGCAAGATTTCTCGCCTCCTTCGACCGACAAGGCGCAAGTGCGTGGCTCGATCACGTACTGGCTCAGAGAAAAGAGACAGATGGTGAGGAAAGACAGAACGGGAAGAGGGCAGAGGAAGACATTATCGGAGTGATTCACCGTCACAAACGCCGGGCTGTCTGATTTTCTCTGGCTCCGAATCAAAGCGGCCAGATTTTTCTGCCCTTTCACCACACACAACACGACGATGGGTTTGCTTTTGAATCGGCTGACGCCGTAGAGCCAGAGAGCGAGAGAGGACACGAGGGACAGGGAGAAGAGGAGGACCTGATCGACCTCGGATGATGACGACGGCGATGATGGTGGCTTGCAGACCTCCTTGCAAGGCTTTGAGCAATCGTTGGAAGGTTTGGCCTGCTTGAAGCTGCATTCCTCGGACGGCTCGCCATAGCCTTCTCCTTCGTTGGGAGAGTGGTGATGGTGGTGGCAGTTCTCATAGCATCTACTCTTATCGAGTCCTCTCCTGGACTTGCCAAGGTCCGAATTTCTGTCATCCTCAAATCCCAGCCAACATCCTGAACCAAAAATGGAGCTGAACTTGCAGCAGCACTGCAGATTCTGCAAACTCCGCCGTGATCTGCATCTCAAATCTGCGCTGTAAGAATCACAATGCAATTTCTTCTTGGTCACGCGCAGACTCAGAGTCGTCCTGCCGAGCCTCCTCCTCCGAGGATATGGGAGGGAACACTGTCCAGATTCACTTGCCAGTACGCCATCCACCCTCACGATCGATGGATAAACCAGAGCGAGTGCGACCGAGGGTTCCAACCCCAGCGCAGCGATCATCGCTGCTCCCGTTTTTAAGCTCTCAGAGTAACTCAGTCCAACGATTCTACGAACATAATATCTTTCCGATCCCTGCAGGGAGCGGAATCCGCGATCTGCCTTCTCGCACGATTAATTATTAGAACGCAGACTCTATCGATACTGTGCTCGAGGATCACCAGGGCTCCACACAGGCAGTTCCAGCATCCGAGCTTAGAAACGTGGAATGGTGATCGCCCAGCTGACCGGACGCTACTGGGAAGAACTTGGGAGCGAGGTACTTGATCTTAGCCCAAAGAGAAACCAGTGATGATATTGTCAAATTCTGCAGAAACTGTTTGGGAGACATTCGTCATAAGCATGCACGGAAGGCTTCACCAGCAAA
Source organism: Marchantia paleacea (assembly GCA_014180765.2). Classification (NCBI taxonomy): domain Eukaryota; kingdom Viridiplantae; phylum Streptophyta; class Marchantiopsida; order Marchantiales; family Marchantiaceae; genus Marchantia; species Marchantia paleacea. Next base: position 526,450 of record MUAA02000145.1, read on the forward strand.
AGCTGTTGAAGCCCAGCCTTCATGTAATCCCACATCGCCCTGAGGCTCGGATCGTCAGATTTCTACTCTAATCTATTCTATTCTATTGTTTCATCTGCAGCAATCCAAATGTTTCGATCGGGAACTGAAAATCTTATATCCAGGAAGGGGTGTGAATAGCTCTCGCTCCAAGAGTTGGCACCGGTTGGCTTTAAGAAGCCTGTTTCATCTTTTGGGACACTCATGATGTCAACCGGATGATGCTCGTGATCATTGCCTAAAATACTCTTCTGCCTCGCCTCTGGTCGGACTGGTCTGGACCAAAACGTTTTCTGCAACTTCTCTTTCACTCATGAATCGAAATTTTCCAATTTCCCACCGTCTGACAGTTGCTCCCAAGTTCATCCCAAGTTCATCCCAAGTTCAGTTCTGTTCAGAACTGCTAGTATTAGTGTGTACTCTGCAAACAGGTGCTGAAGAGGGTTTTTTGGGGAATGATTTAATCACTCACTTGTGTTCGCAAAGCCGTCGAAAATTCGTCTGGGACTAATTGACGGCGCTACGTTGATCTTCCGTTCTCGCGCACTTGAAGTATTGGACCGAGAGTTTGGACTGAGAATTGATTATGTGCGATGCAAGGAAGGATGGATTGATTAAAAACATTCTACTAGTGTCGTTCAATTTCCGGTGTAGAATGTATGCTGAGGAGCTCGCTGGGGTTAACGATGATCGAATCAGGTGCACGAAGAGTAAGCCCAGCTAATAAACTTTGTATTCGAATGAGCACTAATCTTGTATAGCTCATGAGCTGTAAATGTTCGACAAGAAGTCCCCGAATGCAGCAATCGGCTACGGAAGTGGCTTTGGCCTCCGTTTCAGACAGAACAAACTTCAAGCTGCTTCGACGATTTGAGATCAAAGTCTTCGTCCCCTACCTGCTGCTGCTGCTGCTGAGCCGGCGGTGAGCTGCGTCACGTAAATAGGCCCTAGCTCAGTCTTGCTCCATGAATCATGATCAGATGTGCAAAGTTCCCTACGCTGTCAGTGCCATGCCGGTTCAGAAATACATAATATGATAAAGAAAACGATATGCGGGACCGTTCTGATCATGAGCAGCAGCTCCAATGTTGCGACTGGTAATGCGTTGTGCATATGTAGATCGTTTTTGTTCGTTGAGTGCGTGATTTCACTCCAGTTTGCAAAGCACATTCGGTCAAGATATTAGCTAGGACTTGGACTTTTGCTTTTTCCTCTATAAACATGCGAGACCATGACGGATGTGAGCGCCTATCGTTGCATAGCTGGATCTGGAGTCTGGATCCTCGCTTCACTCGCGTCAAACGACTCAAATTCACCATAAACTAGATTATTATGACCGCCCGTCCTGGTCGGGAAGAGCTTGCGGAAGCAGGAACAACTTTACCCCGTGAAGGGTGGCGAAGGAACCAACTTTTGTCCACAGTTGGTCCCGAGATGGCTGGAAAGTTCTTGATCACACGTATTGTTCCTTGTCGATGAAGTTGTTAGAGATGTACTACTGAGGTTACCGCCACTTAATTGCTTGAATCAATGAATAAAGTTACATAAATTCACTTGACGAACTGCTAATAAAGAGATCGAAGTTCGTCTGAGTTAAGCCACCGACCTGAAAACTATTGAAAATCGATGAGATTCGATTTCGAAACTTGTTCTACAATCTCAAAAAGGCTGAAAAGCTCTTTCCCGACGAACCCCAACCAACTGTCATGAGCATCGAGAGCCATCTGTTTGTCCTTGCACCGATACAATCTCCTCGCAGATAGGACGAAATACCAACTTTTGCGCCCATTATTATGCAACGCGTAGCATGAGTAGGTCGATCGATATGGACCACTTGTAGATCCTTTCCAGAGAGACTCTGAGAGGGAGAGAGAGACCTCACCATGTAAGGAATCCAGGTCGGGTGTTGTCTCAGGTTGCCATGATCTGTAATTACAAGGCCGTCCAATCTTGCAACAGGACAAATTGGCACTTGCGCATCGTTCAGTTTACGATGTGGTGACGATTGGAGAGGGATTGAGTCCTAGGAGGACGGCATGTGGCAGTCCACAATCCGCGTCCGAACAGGTCTAAGGGAATGAGGAGTAACATCACTACATTCCAGGCGAGCCGCATAGATCAAGGTCCCAGGAAAGTTCAGCCCCAAGATGTACTTGACAATGCCAGTCTGCAGTCCTGCCCTCCCTGCAGACAAACGAAGAAGGCATTTGTCATACACATCCCGGCCGGTCCTTGAATACGAGGGGAGAGTTGACATTCACAGGCATGGCCCTTTGTTGCTTTGCATTTCGGACGCGGCGACGAGAGAATGGGGTACCGGACGGCAGACTGTAGATTACTTCTTGCAGTCCTTCGCGAACTGGTGGACTTCGTAAAGCTATAAATCTCGAGCCAAGAAGCTGTGGGCTCGAAATATACAAGGGAAGGTCAAGTTGAAGAACACCAAAGAATTCGCTGCACAGTCTGTTGAGGATAAGAAGCAGCAGCAGCAGCAGACCTTGGAGGAGCAAAATGTTGAGGAGAGATAGAAAGAAGCCTGTAGCAAAACCTCAAGTCAGTAGGCCTGATCCCAACAGGCCGCGGCCCAGGCGACGTTGGGGTGGATGGCGCATCTCGTTTTCCTGCTGTGGCTGCTTCTGTGGCGCGGGCTGTGGTTGTTGAAGTTCATACATCAGTCTTCAAGTTGAAGCTAATTGAGTGGGTCTCAAGCTACTAGTTGGAAAATTGAATGGCCTTTGGGAGTTGCTTCCGAGAAAGGCTGAAGGCATATCTGAGTCATCAAATAAAACGGAACTATCCGTTGCAACTTTTGGACCGTGCAATGAAGGTTGGAGACTGCGGGGCCGGTGCTTTTTGCTGTAAGTTAGAACTTAAGGCGTTCTATGTTCAGTTTCATTTCTCGAGGGATTGGAAGAGCTGAACCCTGCAAGTTGAACCACCAACTTACGCAAGTTCTTACACATGACGACTGAGAGTAGAGTATTTGCACTTTTCGAAGATGATATAGAAGACATGTACAGTACTAGGAAGGAGGATCCGCATGTTCACGAGAGCAGGGTCATTAGTCTTGAGAAAACATGAGATGTGGATGCGAAGTTATGATGTCCATGGTCTTTGACGGCTCGGATTGTTTATATATGTCTAGAAACTTGTCGATCTTGAACGTTTACAAATTGCGTACTAGTTGTGCTACCATGTTGGAGAGGTTAACGACAAGTCCTCACGAAGAATTTCTTCAGCATACGTCTCTTATTTATACAACAAGCAGCCCTGGTCACCGAGAGTGCATGTGCTACATCGAATGCAAATGCTGTCATGTCAATCTCCATACGACTTTAGAGGATCGGCCTTGCAGCTACAACTGTAGTAAACTAAGACGACACTCATAACGGAACTGGACAAAGTTTCTAATTTTTGCGACTACATTGGTGTTCTGATTTTGGAGCGATCCTGTACAGCGGTGTTTTCAAACTTCTAGCGAAGTTGATGTACCAGTTTTCATTATGCATCGCGAGAACGTAGTCGGGAGGTCCTGGGGCTTAATTAGTGTCTAGCGTACTATCTTTCCTGAGGGGTTTGGGACTACTCTGAGAATAGCAATCGGGTGTTCTTGTGGACACTCATCTGTAACAGGTTGCCTTGTAGGTTTCTTGATTGGAACCCGTTAGGCAACACCCAATCATACGGCACTGTGATACTACGTGAAAAGAGCCTACTTCTCCCTCAGCTCTTCATGCAGAGTATGTCATGTATGTGGGGCGTTGTTTCGCATGTCTGCCTGCAGACGAACGCAGTACCAGAAAGGAAACAGGTCTCACGCTGCTAAGAAATTGCATTTATATAGTTAGAGATGAAAAAATTTCCACAAACCTTACGGTATAAACACACTCTCAAACTCTCCTTGGATATCAGAGAGGTAAATCTTCTAAGTTACGACAATCTATGAGCCACGACATTCCAACATCAAGTGAAACACTTTCGGGTTACGATACAGGTTTCCGCGGCACATATAAGGTGTGTTAGTTTAGACTGACTGGTATAAGCCCTTCATCCATGTTAGATGTTAAAAGTTTTATTCAACTGTGAATCAGACTACACGTTAGTGCCAAATGATGCAGAGGAAATTTAATTTGTATCAAGTCATCTTTGCCGCATACCTAATAAATGATACCTCGAAAAAATAACATCAAAACATATCTCTTTTTCGTCAATATTATCATGCATGCTTAGTATGTCGTTACAAGTGACGAGCAACACAATCTTGCAGTGTACTGACAAAGCTACTTTTTCCTGCGTTGACGAAACCGTACAAGACACTGAATAAAACAGTTTCATGCAAAGTATCAAGAAAAAGAAATGGCAAAAGTTAGTGACCAGCATTTTCATCTAGGATGACTGAAATAATATAAAAGAACAAAATTTTTTGAGTGTCCAGGCAACTCCTACTCTTTCGATTTTCAGAAGCTCAGTCATCAATTCATGATCTTGTATTAATTCACGATTTCGATTTTCAGAAGCTCAGTCCTAACTATCGTCATATCATTATCGCCGGAAGGAAGTCGCGTGTTTAAACGTTAAAAAAGAACTCAAGAACTTGGTAGAGTCATTATATCACCATAATGTTCGCAAACAATATTTTCTTATAAGTCCAGGCATTCCTACGTATTCATCAAGAAGTCTTCTTGGCTATCAAGAGTGGAAGCTATCAAAGCCTTCCTATCACATCTCGCAGATGTACTTCTGTGTACGAGCATGAAAATCCTTGCGGACCTTATTCATTATTGTCTACAGCAGGGTCTGAGACTCCGAGGAAAGACGTGACCTCGACTTGAGGTTCATTTGGCGCTCAGGGCCTCAGATGAATGACCTGCTGCATATCAGTTCTGCCCTTCGGATCCATCCTAATCCTGGCAAGGAGCGTGCAGCCCGGTGCAGTTGGTATTAATAGTTGGCCAGCTCCAGTCGTCCCAGTCGCCCCACCAAGATTCCACAAGAGAGCAGAAGCATTTGTGAACATCCCTTTCCAGGTTGACGAGCTGGTTGCAGCACTCTTTGGTGATGTTCCAGTCCTCAAGGGATTTGTGGCATGAGCGCCACATAGTCCCCATGTCCACGTTCGAAAAGTCCCAAGTATCACAATCGTCGTCGTCATCCTCATCATCATTCTTTGTGTCAGATCCAGATCCTGAGTCGTTTTTGTTATTGTTGTTGTCGTTGCCGCTGTTCCCGCCAGTGCCGCCCATGCCACCAGTGTCAGTGCCACCTCCACCGCCGCGTGAGGTCTGTGCGACAACAACAATGCTGCTCACAAGTACGACCACACTCAGAATCAGAATTATCTTCGTAACCGCCGCCATCTTTACCCCAGAAATCAGACTCATCTCACGACAAGTCTGATGTCAAGTCTCAGGACTTGATGCACGCAGAGATTCGTGTACGCACTGCCAAGCTCGCTTACTCGATTCGTCACCCGACCAAACTGAAATGAAGTCGTTGGGACGTCCAAAGACCTCCAATCTCATATTTATATTCCAAAGAAATGTGGGCAGGAACCAGAACGTAACGCCACAAGAAGCACCAAACCCTGAGGACGCTCGTAGGCGCGGCCAACCTTCCAACGGGGGGCGCGGAGGTATGTAGTCGTCCCATCCACGAAGACAGAATGGTTCCTCGCAGCAGTAACTAAACTCCAGCAGCGCCTAGATCGATGACTTCAATTGGCCAGGAAGGTTTACTGTGTCATATACCACATCCGTTACGTACTTCTGTAACAGACTCGAATGCGCTGCTTACCAGTTTACCCAAATACGCTCCAACGAGTTCAGTAACATATGAACCAGACTCGATAGCCGCCGTCGCACCTTTAATCAATCAAGCACCAGTGCGCTTGGATTTACACCTTAAAACCTCCTCGACAATCTCCCTTTGGATTGCTTGTTGCAGAAGGTTTGTGAAGTGGATTGCTCGGTATATTCGAATATGATCTAGAGTGGGTAACCTGACTATGGGAAGTAAAGGAAAAAAATCACCATATGGTAAATATTGTCTTGAGCTTGACGATCTTGGACAGTCTGGTAGCAGCGCCACGGGCGGCCGCTGCACTAAGGGACGGATTAGGAGAGAGTCGTGAAGAATGGAATTTAAATCTTTCTCTGTCTGTCAGATGACGTACGACGGATGGTGATTGCCTACTAGCGATTGGACTGATACACGTATTACTGTAGAGTACAATCACTATACGTACACCAATTCCTCCAGAGAAAGGGAGGGGAAGAGAGAAATAACGATCTCCGTTCTGAAACATGCGGTAATATCCACGATGCAGATGAACATGAGATATTGATGTGTCTCAATCAATGACATTTGAAACCTGAAGAAGTAACTACTGGAATGTAGAAAACTGTATTTTCTTTCCGAGTTGGCGGGTTGAAAGCAGCAAACGGGCTCGCGTATCGTTTGTGATAGCACCTATGTTTATAGAGAGTAGAGTCCACAATCGCTTTTCTAGTGTTCATGGACAGTGTGAGTAAATCTCTCATTACACACGTTTGTGTTTTGCAGCATCGGAAAGGGGACTTGAGACTAGTAATTTTAACGAACAATGTACATAAATTCATAGATGTGCAGCTTATGGAATTTTACAAAAAGCGCGGTTCTGTAAAGAGTAGAATTGGCGGTAGATAGTTCGAAATGTGAGCACTAGATACCGCTGTCCAAGCTTTCGTTAACCTCAAGTAACAACCGCGGACAGGTAGACCAGGTAGTTTTACAGGCTTGGTTACATACAGCATTCAAGTGACAGAATCTGGTGTTTCGGAAAACTACCGGTAACTGGGCAGCCAGCGTTGTCTCCCTTAAGGCATAAAACATTAAGATTAATGTTCTTAACATTAACATTAACATTTTCTTAATGTTTTAACATTACCGTTTTCCCGGTTCCCGAACATGGATTTCCCGGGAGTTCCAGTAAGAGAGTACAGCCTTGAAGCTTTTTTAGAGCTCAGAACTACTTTTTGTTGTTAATGGATTGCGCAAGTGAAAACTAAAACTCCTCATTTACTTATTCTTATGATAACTCTCTTTACTTAACTGTAAATGATCTTTATAGTTGTTTTTTCATTTATTGTGTATGAAGTCATACTCCAAATTAATATTTTTTAATTCATAGAAATTTTTAAACTATAATTTACTCATGAACTGAAGTACGAATTATAAAAAATTCTAATTTGGAGTTATTTATGATAATTATAAATTAATTAAAAAATATAATAAAAAATATTTTGAGTGTTGAAAAGAAACTTCTGTGCTATGCATTTTGAAACTGATAAAATATAGAAATTCCTCAGTATTTTAGAATTTGATGTTATAAATTTCGTGCAGAAAATCAAAACTAAAAATCTAAGGTTTTGAAAATTAAATATTTATTTTTTGAACTAAAAAATTATAAATAATAAAAAATTTATCCAAAATAAATTTTTATTCTTATAAAATTAGTAATTTTTGTATCTCTATATTTGTTTGAATTGATGATTGAATTAAACTAAATGTATCATATATAATCCATTTGTTATTAATGTATTAAATTTTGTTGATACTTTTGAAAATAATTTCATACTTCATGTCATATAAAAAATAAAAAATCCATCAACCAATAATCCAAAGTCACCAATCTGCTCTCCCACGCAATGATGCACAACAAACAATAGGGCAAGGAATCCCCACACAACGCAATGCGATGCAACGTCTTCGAGCTCTGATACCAATTGAAGGTATGAAATAGGAATATACTTAGAAACAAACATGCAATCAAGGGTCGACACATGAAATACATGGTTCATCTCAGTGAGACTACATCCACGGAACACATAGAGTCACTTTATTGAATAACCCTAATTGTGTCACAAAGCACAATTAGTATTATAGGTGCAGTCCATCTTCTAGAAGGATTGTTGGATCTCTTATATGTAACCTGTGACAATGAGTCTGCCCATAGAAACATATGTCTCTGCTCAACCAATCCAAGACTCACAATCCATGTCAAATAGTTCAAGTCCATAGCTTGACTGAACATCTGACGTCGTGATGCCTCTGACAATGTAGGTACTACTGTAGTACTAGTACAAAATCCCATAGCTCGCTCTCTCTCTTCAGCGTTGACTTGTATGGGATTCTCGCTTGTAACGGTTGGGTTCCACCAACCGCTACAAGCGAGAATCCCATACAAGTCAAGATCCTCCCTCTCTGTAAGCATGGGAAGCTGGGTAATTCAACAATGTGGGTAATGCCGCTCTTGGTTGACTCACAAGGTTCACCATTGCCATGGGTGACCTGTCAGCATAGACCACTGACTGGGAATGTCTACCCACATCCAAAATACTCTCCACTGTGAGATGTGAGGACCTCTCCATTCCTTCATTCCAACATAAGGGGTTGTGCACCAAAATCCAATAACCCTCATTGAGGTCGGTAAACCTTTCCTGAAGGTCCGACCAAATAGAAGATACTACTTCTATTATCCAACATCATCGTACTTGGTGACACCATGATACCCTCGTATGCTGGCCTCGCTAGTAACTCCATCATTCGAGCGGCAGCAGCTTGCCAAGTTCCACTAGTAGTTGTCATGATCCAAGTATCAACACTACTACTGCTCACACTACTAGAAGCAACCAACACATCCTCTTTTCTTCCGCAAAGTGTGGTTGCCAATTGTAGTACATGGGATGATGACACCCCCAACGCCAATAAATCCTTGGCTGAGAAAACAGGAGAATGAACAAGAGTCTTTGCCGGCCCCAACATTGTGCTAGATGCTACCTCAGACGATGTTGATGGCTGGTCCCTACTTGCTCCATCTCCAAGTACATCCACATTGGCTTGCACCCTCATCTCTCCAATAGGTTGTCTAGGAGCCATGGATGAGCTGTTCAATGCCTCTTACAATGTGAAAGATTGAGGAAGTCTAACTTGTCGGCTAGCATCCCATCTTTGTGGATCCAACTCCACTAACACTCCTCTTGACTCAGTAGTATGTGTTGCAATACAACTCATAGCAACTGCACATGGTTGTGCCGCTGCGCACATGTACTCCACAACATCTCCATCATATGATGTTGAGGCACCAACTCCAGAATTAGATATTTGTTGGGCTATAGCTATACTTGCTATCTTCTACTCCAAATGCTCCAATCGAGATGCCATGTTCACCTCATGACTAGCCTCATGGTCTAATACTCGAATAGGGGCTGGTCCTCTACCACCACCCCTACCACCTTGAACTTCTCATCCTCTTCCAGGGACTACCGTGGCAACTCTTGTTGATCATAATTATGGATGGAGATCAAAACATCGATCCATCATGTGACCATGTCTGTGACAATGCTCACATGATTTTGATCCAACAAGACCCATCCTTTGACCTTGAAGGTAATCCTTCTTGTGATGAGGTCCACCACATATCCAACACACCATCCCAACAACTGATTGTTGACCTGAAAAGGATGGCAATGATCTGGATGTTGCACCTTCACCACTTTGTCCTTATGATCGAGACTGTCCCACATGTCTACCATAACCACTCCGGGTTTGTGTTGTAGAATGGTAATGTGAAAAAGTTGATGAAGATGGTGAATCCTTGCTGAACCCAGCAATCACCACCCTCTCTTCTTGCATGTTGAGCTCAATACGCTCAGCAAGATAAAACACAATGACCAACGAAGGTGATGTCTCATGTAGTAAGGTAGCATCTCTCACTCTACATCTCAACTCCCTATCCAATATCCCATACCAATATTGGACAGCTTGTGCCTCTGTCACCCCATGGGTAACAATAATCAACCGACACATTCAAGTATACGCCTCTCGAAGACTCGCCCAATCTTCCGTTGAAACTCCTGCAAGCCTCGTAGCTTATCAATTCTCACCCCTTGGTAGTATCTCCTCAACTGCGCAAAGAACTCTAGAATAGGGTTAAAGGTTGGGACCTTTGAACTCTTCCCAACTCTACTAGCTCCAACCGTATCATTAGTGCTAGTTACAGAGGATGAACTTGCACCTCCAAACATTGTACCCGAAGTAATAAAGATTTAGTTTGGAGACTAGTATTGTCTCCATAAATCTATCTCCTCAAGGTATTCACGCCAGAACTCATGATAATCATCCATCGGCAGACCCTCCAAATGTTGGAATAATCCCTTCCAAGCCATGAACGGACTAAATAACGTAGGGTTGCGCATCCGCTGTAAATCACACCATGAGTCAAACTACTAGATGAAGTCATCCAACTCAATAGTGCCAACTATACCAGAATATCATCTGGGACCCTTGGTGGCTCCATAGATATCGTCCATGTTCCACAACAACGGTGTGGGTACACACTCCAAGACATCACCAAGCTAAGCTCCGTCACTCTCTAAAACCAAATCAGAGTCTTCTGTGAATCTCAAAGGCCAAGGTTGGTACCGAACTCCGCTACGAGTGCACCCAATGCTAACCCGAGCAGTCTCTCCTTCGGAACCTCTAGAGAACTCCATTGTGACATTAATGTATCACCTCCGTAACCGTACATAAATAGATCCCCAATGGAACCAGAAATAGTAACTAGAACCAAAAACCACAAAAGAAGGTACCTGAGGTACCACAAGTTGCTAACACAAGGGCAACCTAAAACCTGCCATCACCATATGCACTCACCCATTCTATAAGTCTGCAAGTCCTGTCTCACTGGGGAGAAACCATTGAGACAAATCCAAATCCAATCCTCACTATCGGCAGCACACAAGAGCTCCAACACAAACAAACGTGGTGCACAAATAGGAAGCAGAGATGGAGGTATATCAATCACAAGAAACATAAAGAACAATACTTTATCTCAAAAATATCCATCAAATGGGTCAAACCAACCCAACCCGGACTAACATAGCCTCAGAAGGGCATTTAACACAAAAACTCGATTTTGGAGGTCTTCTGCTCTCCATATTGAATATCTAACACTGATAATCCGGCTTTGTAAGGTGTTGCCTTAAACAAGTCTTGTAAGGCAACACCTTAAAAGACTTGTTTACCTCATCTAACGTAATTTTTTTTTCGCAAACGAACACCGATGGAAAACTTCTATGGGACTCTGAAAATCTTTAACTTTGATTTTGGAACCCTAAAAATCAAAATTTCGTAATTCTGACACTGTCAGCCTTGAGCCTAATGTCTCTATTCCTGCGCAACAAACTTTATATCTTTTGTCACCTCACCAAATTTCAAATCAAACGGACACTATATGATACTCTGATAGCTTGCTGCTCGTATTTTCGATCCGAAAACTTCAAAACATCAAATCTTGGACTTCGAGCACTTTTATCCGATATATTTCTTGGCCAATCTTGAATTAATATCCCAAGATAACTATAAGCATCGACCCACTTCGTCAATTTTCAGCAGCGCTTCTGTCCTCAAAAATTCATGATTTGAATTTACACTAAAATAAAAAATACAGAAATTTGAAATCGATAAGATCAACTTCAAATCGACTCTACTTCTAGATCATCACCACGGGCTGCACTCCATCAATGCCCTGCATACCATCGATCCAAACTCACCAAAACACCTTCAGCGCTCCAAGAACTCACAGTTCTCACCACATAATCTAATTTGAGTTTTCGAAGTAATCTTTTCTACTCTCAAAACGTCCACAAGGACACTCTGCTCATAATCATAGCATAAACGAGAGATTACAGTCAAGCCAAATCCACTTTGTGCTTCAAAGACTCCAAGTTCTCGCACTAGCTATTATCCACCATAGCCACACTCTCAAAGACTCAACTTCGAAAACTGTCCTCCAAGGAGCCCTAATTCAAACTCTACCCCTTGAGCCCTAGGACCCCTAACAGCGCTGTCGGTCCAAATAGCAGTTCCAATGTGAACGGTGCTAACTGCACAACCGGCTCTAACTGTTGTATCTGCTCCTGCATACGGGCACCTATCTAACTAGAGATGCCGCTACATAAGTTGTAATAGCTTTCATGTTGAAAACAATGATTTCTGCCTTCCATATTCTCTTATCATTATTTCTCAAATTTTCTAACAATTGAGAGGAATCCCACATTTCACATTATTTTTTCTAAAAAAACTAATTTTAGATATTTACTCTAAAATTGTGGTAGTTTTGAACCAAAAACAATGATACCAATGAGACATTTCAAGAAAAAACAGTATTTGCTTGGAAATGAGTGATAAATTTTACTCAAACTGTTAAAGTGACTCACCATTTCATGGTCACATTACCAGTTGAATACTTTATTGTGTTGAAGGTACTTTGCAGGAAACCTGGGTAGTTGAAGATTATGATCACTCCAACAGTCGAGCATTGCACGAAGGACTGCCAGATTCATCACAATATGGGTCAAGTGATAAGGATACGACAAGAGATGGAGCTTAGAGGCTTCTCGTCCATCGTTACATAGATAGTTGGATCTTAACCCACGTCCATGCACATTTTCATAAGCTTCACAACTTGTATTCATCTGCATTACGGCGTAACACAAGGTCTTTTGCTGAACCTTCCAGCCACCTTCCGTTCTGCAGCAGCATCTATATCAAACAAAAACTGCATCTGATTTAGATATCTGAAAAATTTTGGCAGTACGCGAGATCTCAAAACAAAATTGGTGCATATGGATGTCCCTATTTTCTTGGATGCACGTGCATGTAGCAGGTTCCTAATTAAATTTCACTCTCACAAATCAAAGCGACACAGTATAATAACAAAAGGGATGGGAAGACCCCATGAAATGGTACAAGGATGGAACCAAACCGGTAACAATAATTCATTTTTTGAATTATTTTGAATCATATTTACATGAAAATATAAATTATAATCAATAAATAATACACACTATGAAATATGCCCTACAACATCTAAGATATCCGAACTATCTAGGTCAAATGGTCTACAAACAACAAGAGCATCCGAAGAAGTATCACCTAACGTGATTGTTCTCTTATGGATTGCATGAGCTAGAGCTCTCTGTAAGGCAATAGAAACACGTTGTCTAAAATAGACTATACAATAAGCTAAAGAGAGTGATACCCCATGTCGCCTAGTATGGTAGGCTCTCGCGCACTCACTCACAAACATATAGAAGTCGGTGTCCATAGCTCCATAGAGGAACAAAGAGATGACCTCTCTGCATACCCCTATACTAGAAGACCTTGGCTGGTGCCACTCCACTCGCCGCCCATCATGGAGGATGGGTGATCATCCCCTCTTAAACTGTGTCTCTAGTAGGATCAGTAATCACCGCATCTGCCATAGTGACCTGGTCCTCCCGAACCAAGTACAGGTCTGCCCTAACCCTAGTCAATTGCAAGGCATACCAACACTCTCTCCATGTGAGGTATCCATCCTCTCACATCATAGCAAACACCATATCCCTAATGGCATTATGGATAGCTATCCTCTGCCCTTCGAATGAACAACGAGTCATATGAACACCTGCTGCATCTAAAATGATACCACACTCATATGTGAGTAATAAAGATGTAGATGGATGGACCAAACCAAGACGAAACCTCATGGCTATGGAAAAAGTAGCTGGTGCGAGTCAAAAAACCTTGATGCATGATTGAGCTAAGATCCACGAACCTGCACCCTTGCCTGAGCAAGAGCGTAGACAAGCTTTAGTAGTACGAGAAATGGCCGGATCCACTAAGAGTGAATGTAGAGTCTCCTGAAACTGTCAGTCTATCAAGATAGACTATAGATACCTAGTCCAATTGGTAGTCAAAGAGGAAAAAGACGAAAACTCATGTCGTAACTCTCGTGGTAGAGCATGGCTCGTATGTCACAATAATACATGTAAAGAAAATGATTCCGTATCCACGTCCCTCGCATATATTTTCATGATAGGTCTATCTGCGATCACAAATCAAGAAGATAACAAAGATGCAACGAGTGCCCAACAAAAATGCCGTAGGTGTCATCTCCTCCATTGAAAATAAGCCTACCGGTCCACATGAAATTGGCAAAGATATTTGTCTCCTTGCCAAATCTCCTGTCACACACTCAAATATCCCTAGTCGGATGATGTCACCAAAGACACCCATGATCCTTCTATCAAAGGTTGTCAATCGTGATATGAATGTAGATGAAGGAGGAACTGTACGAAGAAGGTAGGTGGGTCGACCAGCAATACTAGATGACAGTATATGAAACGCCATATGCAAATCCCCTAGTAGAGGAAGGTCATCTACATGCAAAATATCCTCAGCAAGTGTAACGTCCAGGTAGCATGAGACAAAATCCTCGGACCCTATCGGCACTCCTAGAATATGTCTGTCGATGTCATACATCCCTCCGGAAGCTGGAGATGAGGAGGAATGCCCAAAAGAGATCAAGCTCTACACTTTGACTCCTTGACTTTCAAGCCTACAAGATGAAGCTTGGTAGTCAAGTAATCAAAGACATGCCTAATGTTGTCTACAGGGCCCACAATGTGTGTATCATCCGCTAAGGAGGGGAACACATAACCTGACACGACCAAAGCAGTAGACAAAAGAGCTCTATAATGAGCCAAGGCACATAGGGATCCTGCCAAAGGATCTCCCTGTCGAGTACCAGCGACTGACTGTAGAATAATGACTCCCTCCTCCGAAAAGCCATGCTGATAAAAGATTGTATGAAAGGAATGAGGCTTGATAGAGATCCATCAGCCTCTCTAAGCTCTCTATAAATGGATGCACGCGGGACGCTGTTAAAAGCGTTCTCAACATCCACTTGTAAGACATCCCAATCTGGATGGATATCTAGAAGTGTTCTAATGTCCAACGATACCGTCTCACAGCCTCTTGGTGTGGCGACTCCAAACTGTCGTGGACAAAGGTACTCTTGGAAGTGTGAGGGATGTTGCAAGACAATGGTATGACTAACTAACCGCAATAAGATCTCTCCAATAGCAATCAGTCTGATGCCCCCAATGTCCTTCTCCATCGCGAGAAGCCGACTAGCATCCAGAACTTGACTAACTGACAATGGAATCTCCCCTCTCGCAACTGATGCAATGACCTGGAACAACTCCGTGAAACCACTAGAGGGATCATCCGTATGAAAGCAATCTCGAAGATGCTCATATACCATCCCTGACAAACCCCATGAGGATAAACGTGGGACTGTGCATAGAGAATGGGCAAAAAATGATCTATCAAGACATAAAGGCTCCTTTGGCTGATACTCTAAGACCTCTAATGGTATCTCCTCATCCATGGATGGATGTAGAAAGCGTAAAGAGGAAATCGTCTCCTCTGTAGGACTAGCCATAGACAAAGGATAAAGGACACGTTGTCGCATGGACATTACTTTACTCTGAGAACACCTGAGTGCTTGGCTGTAGAAGAACTCTCCTCGTCTTCATGCGAATTGGCAATCACTCTCTCTCACCTCCTCATCACTCCATGTTCAAACCCGTTGCATCTGGTAAACTTCAACGGAAGAAGATCGTGATAATCAACGATTGGACCATTAACTCTCAGTCAAAACTTTACACAGAAGTGCTTTGCAACCTTTTGGAACTCTCGGGAAATTTTCACATGCTTTTCTTTTCTAGATCTCTCGTCTCAAATGGCGGACTATACCCTGTATCACAAGGTGATATGCAGATCCTTGTGTACTAAAACCACTACAAATCCCAATCCTTCAATGCACTTGCTGTCAAATTTCATGAGAAAGTTATTTATACAATTATATTTGACATCCAAGCTTCAACTTTGTAAAGTTTTATTGATCAAGCTTGCTGATAGCATGAGTTATGATTGTCGAACTAACTTTGTGATAATTAGTGCAATCTTGTAACTCAGACTGTGTACACAAACTTCAAACTATTGCTCTATACTCAAAACTCATCAAATCAAGCTGAAATTTCCATCAAATCACAAATTCAAGTCGTAAGCTATATGTCTATTGAACCTGATCTGTCAAAACCCTCACGAAATACTCAAAATCGATCCAAACTCTCTAAACGGTCTGAATTTCACTCTTCAACTTCAAATCACCACAATAGAGTGACAATTTGCTCAATCATCTTCATTGTTGGACCCAAATCGTAGCCCTTCCCGTCAGCTTTCCAATCATATCCTTCAACCTTAAAAATCTCCCTTGAAGGCTCCCAAAACTCCTCAAAATCCCAAAGAACTCGACCAAGTATTCTCATTGGTCCAAATTCCAAGACCAATGAGAATGAAGAGTGTCATTTTGACCACTAATGGGGCCAAATTAGCCACATACTAACTTAGAGCTTTACAACTATCATAAACACACTACTTAGACATCATATAGATAATAAGAATTATCACTAATAAAGAGTCAAAATAACAACTCAAATCCGGCTAAGTATGAACGGAACAACAAGAAGGACCGGGGAGTTTATAACTTGAGAATAATACTCCTCGCCAAAATTCCTAACAATCAATTCACTATGATTTGCCTTTGGTAGACAATAGTGATGGATAGAAATCCATATGTTGAAAGTCATCACTACCGGCAAGTTCAAATCCATAACGCCTATATCAAATCAAAACGTATATTGTTAAGTCCCAAGTCACGCCATAGGAAACAATTGGCAGAATAAAAGGGTCGAAGGAGTTTATCACCACTTGCATAAAATTATCTCCAAAGTGGTATACTAACCATGCCCTAAAATGGTCGCGATGTAGACACCAGATGTTTATCATAAACGGATTGGGCATCGGTATATATGGAGAATCATGTCGTCCTCTATCCATGTCCCACGTTGACTCCACTTTGATCAGATAAGCTCCTTAGTCAGCGACGTTCTAGACCTCATCCCTTCCCTTGCCACTCCGACCATGCTTTATATCCGATAAGGTTCAAGATAATATCTCTTGGATCCTTATCTACATTTTGGTCCTAGGATGTCAATCCAACCGTGGGCTCTTAACAGCCTTACAATGAGCCGTCGGTCATCCTGACCTTAAATATCACCGTCATCTCAACAACTCTGAAGATGACACATGTCATCATCTTCTCATAGTAGCCGTGTCATAACACGACAATGTGCATCCCTGCTATACTCCATGACCTACCCCAAGATCCTACACCGTCGCAATCGCACCGAATCAGAAGTATCATGTGACTGAACTGTAAGACCCAGGGTTGTACATATAGGATAAAATGAAAGTATATCTAAATTGTGCCTAAGTTTATCTTAGTCATGACTATGTTTAGCTAGTTATGGTTAAGTTGGAGGAAAATATAGAGTAACTTTTGGTGTGGTAGATGAGAACTTCTATTTTGTTGTTTAGTATGAGTCAAGGAATAGATTCCATCACATGGGTATCTTGACTTCCCTTGACTTGGACTAGTTTTCATTGGTTGGACTTGGTGAAGACCCTTAAATCTAGGGGCGAGATTGACTTGGTACACTAGAAGTCAATTAGGGAGTAGTTGGGCTTCTAGAAGATCCAAGTGGACCAATTGCATGTTGCCATGTACCCTTTTCATTGGGGTTTGTGATCTCTACCTCGTTTAAACTTGGTAAGAGGAAGTTACATGGTGATTACTTGTAGTTACTAGGGTAAGATTCTAAGTAGTATAAATAGAGAGGTTGAGAAGCACCTCTCAAGTAGTTTTTCAATGGAAGTTAGTTTTGGGAGGAGATAGTGTGGTGATCTTAGTTTTAGGGAGCTTGGTTCTTGGAGATGTCATGTTCGGAGTGGAACCTTGATTCAATGAAGACTTTGATTACCAAAGTATCCCTTTCCTTTTGAGTGATATCTTACTCTTGGTGATAATGTGCATAATAGAGCTTGGACTTTGAGAGTTTGTGTAAGAGTGAGCAATAGGATCATGGGCAAAGGGTGGGACTAAGTCCTTCTAGATTCATGATGAGCTTCCAAAAGCCATCGGAGGTAAACCTGAGTGAGAGTCAGCCCGGAGGTCACATTTTTGGTTCCGTTGCCGGGACCTCGGTCTAGAAGGAGAAGAGATGTTCGAATCCAGTTTATTGCCCGTGAGAGCGCAACGATGAGAACTCATATGGAGAGGACTGTGGGGGGAAGAGCGAACCGAGATCATGATGCATAGTAATGTACCATTTGTGTATCCGGTAGTGTTATATGATAGCCTGGAAGTTATTTTGTACATTTTGTTTACTTAAGTGTTGTTTGGGATGAGGCGAGAGTGCTATAGTATGTATTTGGGAGGAAAACTTTATTTTCCAAAGTTTTTCCGATAATTTTATTGATTTTAGATTAGTAGATGGGATACGTTTTGCACTTGAAATAACAGTCATATCATGTCTAGATCAAAAGTTATGATGTTTAGAATTTTCTAGGGTCTTGACGGGTTTTGAAAGATAGCTCTCGGGGAAAAAGTGTACAGAGCTTATCAATTCGTGCAAGAATTGAATCAGGATTTGAAACTTTGCACGATTGTATATCAAGAGCTAAGCTACATGTGGGTTTAAATTTCGTTGAGAGATCATTTTTAGAGAAAGTTATGATGCCTGAAGTATAGGGGGGTATAAAAGTGAGCAAAACTGCTTTACTTTTCAGATTTACTTTTTCCTTGTTTATGGTCATTCCGAGAGAGTGAGTGCATGAGTGTTTTGCATAGTGAGGATGACTTGACACTCATTGGAAAATGGGAGATCAACCTCTTTGGAAGATCCGGTTATCTAAGATACCTCAAGGGCTGGACGTGATTGTTTCAGCGGATTCGAACACGAGGGAGTTCAGAGTGGAGTTTGAAGAGAGGACACTAAAAAAAGTTCCCCGAGAGCGAAACGTGAGAGTTGCTTCTATTGTGGAGAGGAGGGACATAAGCTTGTGAGTTGTCCTTTGAGGACCAAAGATCGGAGGTTGAGAGAGAGACGAAACGTGGGAGAGCTAAACCTTCATCCGGGACCATCATCTCCCCCATGAATCCAAGAGTGGAAACTATTGTGAAAATTGTGGAGTGACGGACTTCCCTTAGGACACGAGTGTAGTGGCGTGAAAGCTCTGTTGGAGTCACTAGTGGAGGGCTTTGAAGATAAATTGAGTGCAGATACCGAAAAGTTGAAATCTCCATGTGGCTCAAGTTCTAACTGAAGATGGAGATCATTTTCAGAATGATCGAGAAGATGTCGATGAGGGTAAGGCTCATAGTGTGTTTAGGAGAGGAGAGAGCCATGGCAATCTTGGACCAACCAATTCCGTTCATTTTGCCATTGATGAATTACTCTAGAATGGAGCTAGTTTTGTTTGTGTTGTATTAGGGAGTCCCGTATAAATTTCCAACAACAACGACAAAAGGAGTTGGAAATGGGGAAGCTTCCGGTGTTCTATGGGGGAGAGAGAAAGAAGATGTAGAATCTTTTGTGAGAGACTTCAAGAGGGCATGCATAGGAAACAATGAGAGAAGGAAACCCGAATGGGCTATCCTTTTGCCCGACTTCTTGGAGGATTCTGCATTGAAGTGGTACAATGAGTACAAGAAGGAGCATGTGGAGGAAGACACTTGGGAGAGTTTGACGGAGAATCTTGTTGAAAACTTTCTTCCGGATGAAAGTTACGAGAGCTGATGTGTGAAGTCACCTTTTTGAAGCAAGGAGAGAGTGAGAAGGTGAGATCATACGTAGAGAGAACGGAGAAGCCGGGAGTCACGCCAGGTGTGGTGTTGAGAAAGAGTGGAGACGAGGTCGAGCCAACCATGGTGGGGATTGTGGCGATGTTGACAAAGAACTTCATTGGAGGTTTGAAGCCTCGGATTCGAAGCAAGGTGAGATATGAAAAGCCCTCTTCTAAGGTTGAGGCTATTCGCATTGCTATTCGAATGGAGGAGAGCCTAGAAGACGATGATTCTAGCTTGGTGGCTAGAGAAGCATCACCACCGTTGTGGTTAGAATGGCAACTCCTACTTTTGTTGTTCTTTGCGCCAAGAGTAAATTCTCCAGTGGTAGACTTGCACCATGAGTTGAAATCTATCACGTAAACACTCGCTGATCTCAAGATTAACGTAGTACAACTATGGAAGAGGAGGAATCAGAATGTAGGGGGGAGGATCTAGAGGGTATGGGAATTATCCTCCAAAAGGAAATCCACCACAAGGGAACTTCACGGTTTCATGCTTTAGTTGTGGAGGCCCTCATTTCCAACGAAATTGTCCTAATCCTCGACAACATGATGGAGTTAGACACAACAATTCTACTCCCTGCTCCAAGTCAATCGAAGGATAAAGGGAGTAGCGCCTATTGATGTGTTTCCTCATCGGTGCACGTTTGAGAAGGGAGAGAGCTCTATAAGTTCGAGTTGATATTCTTGCACACGAGAAGAAGAGAGCAAGATTTGCGAGAGGAGTCCATCTCAATGGAAGATCAACCAAGCCGGAGCATTCGATCCGGTGGTGTGAGTCAACCGAGAGCACCGAGAAAGAAGTTGGGAATGGATGATTTCTCCATTTCATCTACCCAGCGACTCAAATACGACGTGGTGGAGGATGTGGGGAATCAAAAAGCCAATATAAGCGTTGCCCAATTGATTGCTCTAAATCCTACGATAAGAAAGGAGTTGAGGGGGAGGCCTAAGCTCCAAAAGGACCCAAGCGGCGATCCAAGGGGAAAGCTTCCATGGCGAATGTTGGAGTAGGAGTGGTGGATGCCGCTGCCTCGGAGGTATGCACTCAGGCCAAGATTGAAGTACGCATTAATGGACGTGATGTTTCGGATGTACTAGTGGATGGTGGATCTGCGGTGAATGCCATGTCGAACGTTTGTTGAAGAAGTTGGGGATGAAGCTTTCAAGACCTTCCAACATCATTGTTGGGATGGCCAACAAGCAAAAGGTGCGACCCATTGGAGTGGTGGACAAGGTGGTGGTAAGTGTGATGGGAGTTCAAACCTTGTTGTCCTTTCAAGTGCTTGAGGAGGCTAGCTACGACTTGTTGTTAGGAAGACCTTGGTTGAGGGGTGAGGACAACTGATCGGTGGCATAAGGGTTACCTTCATATAGGGCGAAAAAACCATCGAGTGAAGGTCCTCTCACAAGTGGCGGAGGAGCGGTCTCGCACTCGGATAGACCTACGAGTGATTACTCGTAGTCCGAGAGTGAAGAAAGTGGTAGTTTTTCAGAGGTTGACACCAACATGTCGATCGATGAGGAGACATCATCTGAAGATACCTCGGACGATGATGTTCAAGTTCAAGTTCTTGCTGCAATGGATTTACTTCCTAGGCCGGGGTGGTGAAAGATCCCGACAAGATGAAGATGAGTAAAGATGAGATAACTCGACGGCTCTCCACTCTCAAGTTTGGTCCCAAGGTTACTATGGAGGAGAAGTCAAGGTTCTTGGATATATTTCGAAAATATATCCATGTCTTTGCCTTTAGCTACAAGGATTTGAAGGAAGTAACCTTAGAAACTCATCGCATTGAGTTAGAGGAGAAGGCTCGTCCAAGACGTCCGGAAACAACGTCGGATAAATCCACCAACGGCCGGTGGTCAAGGAGGAGATCGACAAGCTAAAGGATGCGGGTTTCATCTATGAGGTAGAGAATTCTGAATGGGTTTCTCCTATTGTGATAGTCAAGAAGAAGAATGGTAAGCTACGTGTATGCGTAGATTACAAGAAGTTGAATCTTTGTCACAAAGAAGGATTACTATCCTTTACCTTTCATAGATGAGATTCTAGAGGAGGTGGCAGCAGTTCATGAGTGGTATAGTTTTGGAGATGGTTATAGTGGTTATAACCAAATTCAAATTGCTCTGAAGATCAGCTCAAAACCACTTTTACCACGCCATGGGGAACTTTTGCCTTTAGGTAATGCCCTTTGGTCTATGTAATGCTCCAAAGAACTTTTCAGAGGTTCATGAACAAGGTGTTTGAACCTTTTATTGGGAAATTTGTGCGAGATTTCATAGATGATTTTTGTGTATATATCAGGGAAGAAGGAGGATCATTTTGATCATTTGATCAAAATTCTACAACGGTTGAGAAAGCCAAGGCCTCGCTCAATCCAGAAAAATGCATTTTTGGATGTGAGGAAGGTTTGTTGTTAGGGCACATCATCTCCAAAGATGGTATAGCGGTGGATCCAGAAAAGGTGAAACGCATCCTCGACTTACCTTTTCCGGTGACGTTGACCAAGTTGAGCCAGTTCCTTGGAATGGTGGGATACTATCGACGGTTCATCTTTTCCTTCTCCAACAAAGCTTATGCCTTGACGGTTTACATGAAGAAGGGGACGGATTACGATTTAATCCTCAAGGATGGGAGATTTGCATGTTCGAACTTCTTAAGAAGGCGTTGGTAACGGCTCCTATTTTAGCCAAACCAAATTGGGGTAAACCTTTCATTCTCTACACGGATGCATCAAACATTGCTATAGGATGCACTCTAAGCCAGTTAGATGAAGATAGCCATGATCATCCAATTGCTTATGCTAGTAGACAGATGGTGCAGGCTGAGAGAAATTATTCAAGGATGAAAGGGAGGCTTTAGTCGTGATCTTCTCACTCAAGAAGTTTCGACACTATCTATTGGGAGGGAAGTTTACTATCGTTATCGACCACAAGGCTTTGAAGTACATTTTCAACAAGCCTAACGTTGAGGGTAGGATAGCGGATGGAAGTTGTTCTTGGCGGAGTTTGATTACATCATTGAGGATCGACCCGGTAAGAAACATGCCAATCTTGATTTGATGTCTCGAGCATACGATGAGGAAGGAGATCAACGAGTGGATGATACATTTCCAGATGAGGATTTCTTTGATGATGGACACCATAACAAAGGTACCGGCTGAATACAAGGGGATATGGGATTTCATCTCGGAGGGAGAGTTTCCCCAAGGCATGCATTCACGGGAGAGGAATGCATTGGTGAAGCGATGTGAACCTTATACCATCATATAGGACGTGTTGTTTCATCAAGGAGCAGATGGACTACTCGGAAGGGTTGTTGGAAGGAGGAGTCAATTCAACTTATGAAGGAGTTTCATGAAGGCTCGGTATGTGGAGGACACTTTGTGGGAAAGGTAAGCGCATTTAAGATCCTAGATGCGAGGCTATCATTGGAAGGGCATTTTCAAAGATTGTGTGGAATTTTGCAAGAGTTGTGATGTGTGTCAAGCTTTTGCTAAAAAGTCCATGAAAACCCCTCCTTTGACATCAGTTCCTATTTTAGGTCCTTTTGAAAAGTGGGGAATAGATTTTGTAGGACCCTTGAATCTTACTCCGGGGGGTAACAAGTTCATTGTGGTAGCTAGACATTATCTAACCAAGTGGGTAGAAGCTAGACCTCTAAAATCTACTAGTGAGGAAGAAGTGGGTAGATTTCTATATGAGAGGATAATAACTAGATTCGGATGCCCTCTAGAAATTGTATCGATAGAGGTGGTGAGTTTGTTGGAAGCATTATACAAGCCATGCTAGGTCATTTCTCCATCAAGGCACGTGTGACTACTTCCTACAAACCAAATGCTAATGGGTTGCGAAATAACCAACTATACGCTTTGCATGATGTTGGCCAAGGATGCGGATTATGGGACGGAGCAAGCAAAATTGGGACAAAAGGCTGCATGCTATCTTGTGGGAGTATCGGACGACTTGGAAGACATCAACAGGGTACTCACCTTTCCGTATGGTATATGGTGTCGAGTCAAAGCTTCCAATTCAATTTGATTTGATCTACCTTCTTAACTATCCAACGGAAGTTAAAGAGGAAGAATGGAGTAGAAGCTATCAAATCAAGATGTCAACAACCTGTTGAGCCGGAGGAGGCTCGAAGCTGTGGCCATGGTACGCGTGTGGAGCGGGCTCAACAATTGCAGAAGAAGTATCATGATAATCGATTTGGGACGAAGAAGATGAAGATTTTCAAAGAAGGTGATTGGGTAATGCTTTACGATTCCATTAGATATAAGAGAGCAAGAAAGAAATTTCTTCCAAAGTACTTTGGTCCTTTCATAGTTCACAAGGTGTGGGGAAACTTTACTTACGATTTGAAGGAGTTGGGAGGACGACATTTTGACCGGGTGAATCACGACAAGTTGAAGCCGTTTCATCGACGATCAGATTCTTTCACTCCCGAGGACGGAGTGAAATCTTGGTCCGGGGTAAATGTAAGACCCGGGGTTGTACATATAGGATAAAATGAAAGTATATCTAAATTGTGCCTAAGTTTATCTTAGTCATGACTATGTTTAGCTAGTTATGGTTAAGTTGGAGGAAAATATAGAGTAACTTTTGGTGTGGTAGATGAGAACTTCTATTTTGTTGTTTAGTATGAGTCAAGGAATAGATTCCATCACATGGGTATCTTGACTTCCCTTGACTTGGACTAGTTTTCATTGGTTGGACTTGGTGAAGACCCTTAAATCTAGGTCTTGAGATTGACTTGGTACACTAGAAGTCAATTAGGGAGTAGTTGGGCTTCTAGAAGATCCAAGTGGACCAATTGCATGTTGCCATGTACCCTTTTCATTGGGGTTTGTGATCTCTACCTCGTTTAAACTTGGTAAGAGGAAGTTACATGGTGATTACTTGTAGTTACTAGGGTAAGATTCTAAGTAGTATAAATAGAGAGGTTGAGAAGCACCTCTCAAGTAGTTTTTCAATGGAAGTTAGTTTTGGGAGGAGATAGTGTGGTGATCTTAGTTTTAGGGAGCTTGGTTCTTGGAGATGTCATGTTCGGAGTGGAACCTTGATTCAATGAAGACTTTGATTACCAAAGTATCCCTTTCCTTTTGAGTGATATCTTACTCTTGGTGATAATGTGCATAATAGAGCTTGGACTTTGAGAGTTTGTGTAAGAGTGAGCAATAGGATCATGGGCAAAGGGTGGGACTAAGTCCTTCTAGATTCATGATGAGCTTCCAAAAAGCCATCGGAGGTAAACCTGAGTGAGAGTCAGCCCGGAGGTCACAGAACCCGACTCCTAACATGTGTGGCCTGAACAGACTCCTCCTGTAATATAGCCCAATCCCATACTCAAAATCTCCTAAATCTAACTGCCAGCTCCCTATGTTCAGCACATCCTCCTCTAGTATAACGTAAATATCATCATGGAAGTAATCGAAATAAAAACCACGCTAACTCGTTCATGGGATCGCGTGCCAACCGATTGAGCGGTAAGCAAAAAGCACGTCTAGCCTTGTCATGGAGTGCATGATGGAGTCTATGGAATAAATGTGGACATGAGAACCTAGTCTCAAAAAGCCCTAGAATCGAATGTGCATGGGAAGCTAACCACTCCCACGACCGGATCGGTATATCCAGAATGATCAACAAAGGAATCGATGTAGTCTGCGTGTTCCTTGAAGTGACAAATATCAATATCGATGTGATCGTCCTCCTCACATGTGTTTCCCTAGTGGTCGAATCATAATCTTTGTGCATCTTTCCCACGGGATCTTTACCCCTTGCAAGGTAAAGAGACGATGACACACCGAACATGGTGTATCACGCACCACTTTTGGTGATCCCATGAGGAAAAGTGAAGCTATAGCTAGCACAAAGGTATGATAAAGACACCAAGCACTCCTCCCACCTGCAGAACCACAATCCCCTAACATCCCACCTCACATGGGAAAATGCTAACTATGAAAATCCTAAAATCTAAAAACGCTCATAACTTTTTATTCCGATCTCCATAATTTTCCAACTAGGTCTCAAAAGAACCAATGTAGGAAAAGTAAGATATTAGAACCAAAAAATCCGACCCATATGTCTAATTTAAAAAAAGTTACTCAAAAGTCACCCAAAAACCAAAAACACTCATATTTCACTATATCATTTTTCATAGTCTTCAATTTAGGTACCAATGGAACCCAAATTGAAAGACGAAGAGAATAGACTATTCACTCTCATGTTTGGCAAAGTGTGGACACAAAATATGTAAGGAAATATAGTACTCTATTGTACTATATTTCTCTGATATTGCTAGCAGATGCTCATTTCCTCTACTTTTACCTTCGTACTCCACAACATCTCACCAGTGCCATACACTAGTGGCCTCAACAAAAATGGAGATGGAGAAAGTTATACCTTCACCACAACTGCCGAGTGTGTTCCTTGTTCCCGAAATATCTCACATATGGGAATGATTCTATTATAATTATTATATGTAATCCTTGTACCTATTCCATTATATGCATCAGGTATAATGACCTGGTTTAATTAGAATTAAAAATGAAAGAAGAACCGTTCTCAACCTCAAATGGTTTGGATATGGTGTTGGCTTTTGAGACTTTATTGGAGTACAATTTATAAACCTACTATGTCTATGTACTGAAGGGACAAGTATAATAACAAAAGGGTTGGAAAGACCCCATCAAAGCGTACAAAGATGGAACCAAACCGGTAACATGGGGCTAGCCCCAATAGTATCATACTGGGAAATATGTCCTTCAGCACCTAAGATATCTGAACTATCTAGGTCAAAAGGTCTACAAACAACAGGAGCATCCGAAGAAGCATCACCTAACGTGATTGCTCTCCAATGGATTGCACCAGCTAGTGCTCTCTGTAGAGCAATGGAAACACGTTGCCTAAAATAGACTATGCAGTAAGCTAAAGAGAGTTATGTCGCCTAGTATAGTAGGCTCTCGCGCACTAGTAGTGTCTATGTACTCAACAGGATCATATAGGTTAGTTTTTCATGGAATGTCCAGGTTCTTTGACCTATATATGATATTTTGCGTTGCATTTTCCTCTTGAGTGTTTTCATTTCATTCTTTTTTTGGTTTAGATGTGCATCATCGATGTATGGACAGTGAAGAATTCATCAAAAAACTAACAGCAGCACAAACGGTTTGAGTTGCTCAAATAATATATCAATGAGTCAAAAAGTCTCGTGAAACTTCATGCTTCCATGAAAAAGCATGGAGGGTAGCGATTGAAAAGGGAAAAGATACGCTTCACGCACCAAAGACAAATATTGCAGTAAACTATCCTTTTAACTGAAAATCAATAAAAAGATATGAATATTTTCTTTCAAAGACTAATTTATAAATTTCTTCAAAATATGCATCGAAATGTTTTCGCAAGTTTTATGATTATTTGAGTTGATGAAAACAGAGAAAGGTAACCAATCAATTCTCTACATTGTTTTTATTTTTTCTGTATATACCTTATTATTATATCCAATCAAAGATCATCCGTGTGGGATAGTAAGTGGAGTACGTACTACTCAGTAACAGCCGTAGCAATCGGCTGTTACTGAGTAGTCCACAAGTCAGACTTGTGGACAACTTTCTTCAATTCAACTCTTTAACACCAAAATGTTGATGAGGTTTTTTTTTTTCTTCTTTTATATCATTTATATAATCATGTAACTAATTTCAAATGTTGATCAACGTATGCTGTTTTCATATCGTAACAAAATCGTCCAATATGACAGGAAATTTTTTCAATATAGGATATCAAAAGCTGCTCATGCATTCACAACTCAAAGCCGTGCAAGAAAATTATGTATGGAGCATATGAGGGAGAAATAAAAGGCTCCCATTCCCTAGATTATTTCAAGGTTACTAGAATAAAATTCTTTCGTAACTATAGAAGGATTATTCACTAGTGATCCACATTTATGTATGTGTTCTTGTATGCATGTTTTTGTGGGTCTTGAAATTAATAAATGTTACATATTAGATTCATTTTCTAAACCACAAATTACACAAGTTGAATTTGAAGAGTATCTACAAATTTCCTCTCACAACTTTCTCCTATGTTTGCTCCTTAAACTTGAAACTTCAAGAAACGTGTAGTTTTCTTTTAATTATCTATATAAAACCAAGTTTGGGCTTGGGAGTTATGATAGACATTAAACTTGTCAATACAATCCACATCCAGTTTGAGTGTATATGGCGCAATGATTATACATAGCAAGACCAAGTACAAAGTATGGGCCTTGGAATGACATAAATAAGGTGTCAATGCATTGAAGTGCAAGTTCACTTTCAGTTCTGATTGGATAATTATTAATTTTGTAAAGATAAAAAATTAATGTATTTTTTTGCATATTTAATGATGCATAATTAAATTTTTTAATATATTATAATTTTTTATGTATTTGAGGTTATCATAAAAAATTCAAAAATTATTAATTTTTATTATGTTAAATAGATTGTTGAATAATATTCAAATACACACAACAGTAAGTAACAATCGTATGTAACAAATGAATCATATGAAGATAGCATTAAAAGTTGAGTAACTTATAAAAATTGAAAGATTAATAGATGTCTTAGTCTAATAATTCATCCATGTAAAAAATACAATTCAGATATAAATTTATATTTTAGGTAATTTTGATTTATAAATTAATAGGAATATAAAATATGACATTGAGAAATATACACTTGAATTACATGCCATGTAATTTTTGCACATATAAAAATTTATTTTTATTGGTTTCAATGGATTTTGAAACATTTTTATACATGTGAAGATGATGTGGATAAGAGTAAAAACGAATTACAAGTTCCACAATCATTAGAAAGAAAAAATGAGGTCCATTATATTAAAAATAAACTGACTTGCACATGATCTTCGGATAGATTTTTTTCAAGTATTGCCTAAATTTTTTTGGGTTTTGAATATTTCAAAGTAATTTTTTTAAACTTTTGAAAAATATGGATTTATTATATTATTTCTGTTATTTTGGTTAATAAATTTTTCAATGCACTCATCCAAATCTAGATTTTCATGAGACTATGTGTTAAAGAAAAATGTGTGCCCAGTACATTTATTCTCACCCCTAAAATTCAGGAGAAGAGAGTGAATCACAAGGTTAGGTGAAGGGTATGCATGCTTATTTCAATAGGTCATCTTTTATCCCTCAACTAATATCCGGAGACACCTACAGGGCTTATGCTTTGTTAGTTTGTGAAAAATAATAAAACATATACTCATGTGGTTGCATAGCAAAGATCATTTCAAAACGCGGAATATTTAATTTCATTAATCTGAGATTCTAAAATCTTGAAGAAAGTAGAGGCGTGGAGCCTCTACCTCCAAACGTTTGCCAATTTTGGAGATGCAAATTTTTTTTAAAATATGCTAAATATTAACTTAACTTTGGCAAGTATGTAAGACATCTTTATTTTCAAACTACTTACGTCTGAGCCAAATTTACCTGAAATAAAATGGTAGTGGACAGAGACCCTATGCAAAATATGAAACAGCGGGTTCATATAACAACTTATATTCAACACGATAACTCTCTGTCGCACGAAACATGTGTTCTAGTGGAGGGAGTCATAAATAGTTGAGTGAAATATATGGTGAAAAAAACCCAGTCTGAACTTGTACTGCAATGTGCAATTATTTGCAACCTACTTAACAAGTATCACCTTGCGTAAGTTTGAATGTTATTTAAGCCCTTGTGTCATGGTGGGAAGGTTGCTTCCTCTGGATTCAAACTCTCCGCCCATGCCTTACACATGAGTAACATGCCTGCATTGTTTCCCATTTAAACTCTTACCTTTATTATTTACCTCATTTAGACTCTAATCCACATCACGGGTTTCACTGTTGAAAATGAGCGCAGTTCTGTTCAAAATGGGAGTAAAGATCTCCCCGGGATGACTACATACCGAGTGGGGTTGCACACCACTCCGTATAATGCAAATGTTACATAATGTTATAAATTGTAATAGGATATTATGTTACCTCTCACTCGTATCCCATTTCAGGCTCGTAATTATGGGCAGCCTCGTTATGCTTGTGTTACATGCACTTTGCAGATTTTGTCTACACTCTTACATAAATAGAAAACTGCATGTAAGTTGAACTATAGGGTTTAATAGAATTCCCCTTCCCCTTAACTCAATTCTCGTCCTAGGAAGTCATTTTATATTTTTGAAACAATTAAGTAACTTATGTAACTTCAGTATAAGCGTGCCTAGAAGATGGAGTGAGAATCACGACAACTCTATGTGTTTTTGACATTGTTAAATTTCATCACAATGATGATTTATTTTTATTTTTATTTATCATTCATGAAAAGATATGACATGTGATTCCAGTACCCTTGCCCTCAACAAAACTGGTTATTTTTTATCTTCACACTCTTCCCCCTTCCCTTAGTACATGCATGCTCTCTATGACTTTGACACAACGGCGAAAACAGTAGTCCACTACTCCAGGAAGAGCGACAAACAGAAAAGCAAAAAGAGATTGGCACTTTATACATGAGGATTTTAGCTGAAATGTTTTCCAAGGAGTTAAATTTGCTTTAGTTGAAAAATATGTTTATAGCACATGGGTTGAGGCTTTGGAGAGACCAATACTGGAAAAAATAGAAATATTTAAATTATAAGGATGTTTAATAGCAAGCGATATGCTAAAAAATGCTTGGATGTTGAACTGAAATAAACATAGATATTCAGATTCTTACCAGAAGTTATATTTAATTTCTTATAAAGCAATTTTTTATTTGGTTCTACTAAATTAATGGGGTAAATTAATGGGTTTTTTGTTAGAGAATTTCAGAAAGTCACATATAATGGGAACAAGGATTCCAAAGAGAATATAACCCACATTATAACTAGATACTTAATAGGGCGTTACAATCTAGAAAATAAGGATTCTTTAAGGGAGAAATGGATATAATAAAATAACAAAAAGTATGGGAAGATCCCATCAAGTAGTACATGGATGAAACCAAACTGATAACATGGGGCTAGACTCCAATAGCATCACAATGGAAAATATGTCCTACTGCACCTAAGATATCGGAACTATCTAAATCAAACGGTCTACAAATAACAATAGAATCTGAAAAAGCATCATCTAATATGATTGCTCCTTTATGGCTTGCACCAACTAGTGCTCTCTCTAGAACAATAAAAATATGTTGTCTAAAATAAAAACATGTCTACATAATAAAATAAAGAGAGTCACACCCCATACAATCTAGCATGATAGGCTCTCATGCACTCCCTCATGAACATGTCAAAGTTGGTGTCCATAATTCCATATAATTCCAAACTAGAGTATCAAAGGTGTGATCTCTTTGCATACCCATATACTTGAAGATCTTGGTTGTTGCCGCTCTACTCGCCGTCTATGCAGGAAGATGGATGATCATCCCCTTTGAAATTGTGTCACACGTAGGATTGATAATCATGATCGTTACCGCTCCACTCACCACCTATACATGATGATGGGTGATCATTCCCTTTGAAATATCACGCGTAAGATCGATAACCATCAAGTATACCTTAGTAATATGGTTTTCTCGAACCAAATATAGGTATGTCATAACCTAATCGAGTCGAGGCATACCAATGCTCCCTTCATGTGACGTATCCACACTCTTGTGCTATAGCAAATACCATATCTCTAATGGGTTCATGGGTAACTATCCTTTGCATTCCGAATGGGCAATGGGTCATATGAACATTTGATACATCTAATGTGATATCGCACTCACATGTGAATAATAAAAATATAGATGTATGAAACAAGCCAATGCGAACGTCATCACTATAGAGTAAATAACATACGTGAGTCAGAAAACCATAATACATGGTCGAGCCAAGATACATAAATATATATTATTTCCAAAACATATAAGAGACTTGGTAATATGAGAAATGACCTTATCCACTCAAAGTGAATGTATAGACACCTGAAACCATTAGTATATCAATGTAAATTGTAGACCTCTAGTACAATAAATTAACAAAGAAAAAAAAGTACTAGAGGTCATGTTGCATCTATACGGGAAAGCATTTATCATGATGATTAGAGGTCATGTTGCATCTATACGGGAAAGCATTTATCATGATGATTAGGGTTTGGGCAATACTTCAATGCAATGTATATGTTCTTCATAACTTAAGGATTCCGTTTCTTAGAGAAATAAAGACTTAGACTGTCATACTCATTATAATTTCTGTGAGGACATAGCGCTGTAATAAATAAAGAGCAGTTTCGGAATTGAATCGCATGTTACAATCGTTCATGGGTGTCCCGTCGGCCATTGTCTGGAAATTTTTTAATCCTTGGGTGGGTGGAGCTTAACCCACCCACGATGAATACCTTCGCACGAGTGAAATTTGAATTCAAACGTCCACGTGGTGATCGTTGCGTTTAAAAGTGGGCTCAGTGTCTAGCTATGGTGGTCAAACCTGAATGCTTGTGTTGGAGTTTGGTTCTTGACTTCTCACCCGTGATGTTATGGTGGATGTGCCACATCATCAGATTTGAGTGATGGAAGGGTATGTGATGCCCAAATTTCAAATTCCCTTCCACATTCCAGTTAGTTTCACTATTCCTGCTGTCAAAACCATAATCTTGACAGTAAATCTATTTACCATTGTGGAGACCACACATCGTTTTGAAATTGATCTCTGCGTGAAATGACAATGTGTTAGAGATCTAACGTGAGCCATGGTCAAATTTCTGATGATGCAAATGAAGCATTCGTCCCGGTTGTCATTTAGTGTTTTCCACTGTGTATACAATCTACTTCGAATTGCGTGGATCTATTGTGAGTGTTCATGGGAGTGCTCCATGTCCTCAAACTTCAAATTTCTCCACCATGGCAAAGGTAGTGAACAAGAATCAAGCAAGAACAAAATTCGGCTGAAGAATTTCCATTATGGACTCGTCGTTGATTATTTTGAGGTGACTCAATTCTTCAATGAGATTAAGGAAAACCAAAGGTTGGAGGCCAGACTCTAAACAAGAAGCAGACATATGCCTGCATGGCTAGTTACCTCCAAGATAGAGGCTTTCCACCTCTCACAACACTCAACTTGATGAAGAAAGTTGACAATTACCGGCAGAAGTATGTGAACACCGCAAGGTGGACTCTCACCACTGGCAGAGGCAAGCAAGAGTCATCTGACCATGGAAGATAAATTCAATAAAATATGCCCACACTTTCACAGTATGCATGAAACTTTTGGATGCCATACAAACGAGGACCCTCCTTCCATCCTCGAATTCGGGTATGGTGTGCATGGTGTCTCCATTCCCAGCGACTATGAAGTCGAACTAGAGAACACTCCAAATACAGCTTCAATTGACATTTCTGCTGAAGATCCCATGGATGTGGTAGCCCAGTTGCAACTGCAGACAATAAGGTAATTGTGGCATTTGCTCCTATGGAGTCGAGCCCCTAATCAAACGACAATCCCTTAATACTTAAAGTGTGTGTGGAAGCAGAAAATGCATTTGCAAAGGCTGACATACCCTTGCAGATGAGAATTCAGCTTAGGCAGCTGCAATTCTCAAGAAGTTCACTTTGAAGGTAAAACGGAGGCGAGCCATGTAGAATTTGTCTCCATTTGGAGACAAATTCCATAATGATTCGCTTCGGGGATCAAGTTTCAACTCATTGGTAGAGAAGGAAAAAGAGAAAAAAACTGAGTTTAGCATCAAAGGAGAACTACTGTCAGGTAAAGATTTAGTGCCTAAAGGAGTCCCAATTTCTAGAAATGCGATTGAATTTCATCTCAACACTTGTCCTTGTTGGAAAATCATAGATTGAGTTGAAAATAGCCATGCATTATTTTTATAAAGCCAGGAAATATAGTGCTCCTCTGAATTTGCAAGCAGTATCACTGAATTTAGATCTCGAGCTCTAGGTAATGTGTATGACATGAAGAGGAGTTTTGTGGATATTCTAGAGAAGTTCAAAAAGTGATGGAAATTCGAAAGTACTTTTGAAATGTCAGTGTGATGTTGGCCGTCATCTGGAAGTGTGTGTGCTGAGAATGAGGGAAATGAGATGCATCATATGAATAAACATGCAAATGTAAGAGCTGTTGTAAAATTTCATCAAATTTTCACAAGTATGTGCGTTCCGTACGTGTATATTCCAAGGTTTATGGACCAAAACAACCCATAATCCATGTAGTTCCGTTTGTGGACCCAAAGAATATGGGATGCTTTGGCTTATTTTTCCTATAACGTCTACACTCCACCTTTCAAAACATGATCTATTTTGATAATCACTTGACATAAAAAATGTGCCATCTTCATTCCAAAAAGTATCGGTAAAGTATGTGTCGGTAACATTTTCAATTTATGACTATTTTTCATAATATAATGCTGCATAAAAAAGTCTGTAAATCTCACATAGCGTACTCGTTGAACCAATACACATACCATACCTTGCCTAGACTCCGATACAAGGCATATGGGCTACCACTACTCAATTACCAACTTGCAAAGTTTTTTTGTCAGCTCGAAATTTCATAGACATTGCCACTCTCATAATCAATGCAAATCACCAACTATTATGGTTGTTTTAATTCACATTCTGTCAGATCTTGTCTGCAAGGCATATGGCCTCACTCTCATCACTTCCATTCCTGAATATTGTATGTATCTCCTTCGCATTTTAATAACAATACATGTTCAAGCAAGCAGCCACAAAAATATGTGTAGCTCATAAATTTTCAGCCACTCACTCACGTTCCATTTTATTTACAGAAACAACGTTGAAATCTTGACTTTATTTCATACGTCTCCTTTTCAATACATTTAATTATGCTCTCTCATGCACAGCAAACCTCATGCTTCTGTGTGGTGTTGCAGGCATTAGTTAATCACCCGGGACCTAGTACGCTTGTTAGCTAGAACATCTTCATCTAAACCGGCGTATCCATCATCATTGGGTTTCACAAATGGGAGATAATTCTTATCATCAAATGTTGTCTACTCATTATTCTTGTTTATCAAAAAATTATGAAGCAACATACAACACATAACCAACTTCATTGCCATCTTGCTGTACTCGACATCCTTTAATTGTATCCTTACCTCTTTCAATGAGTGCCATCGAGATTTTCAGACACCAATGCAATGCTTACCTTGGATTTTTATCTTTGCCAAGCACATGTTAAAGACATGAACATCACATCCATGTAAGCGAGAAGTGGTCTTCAAAGCTGGAACAAGCCTTCAATGTGGACAATAAGCATAATCCCCCAACAAATACCGTCCATCGTCAAACTTGTTAGTATTTCGATTTTGCATCTCTCGTAAAAAAAAGGTGTCCTATTGAATGCTGACCAATCAATCACTTGGACTAATTTGGCTTGTATATCAACAACCCTACTTCGTTCTGACCACCTAAGAAACATTAGAAACACAACAATTCACAAAACAACAACACGCAAAATAAACAAACAAAACATACATGATATTTCCTCATATAATAAGCTATGTAAAAAATAAGGTATTCTAGCTAAACCAGCCCACATCCCAACTGACACCATTTCGATTATAAATGGCATATGGGCTAACTCGGTTTGATTCATGATAAAACTGGTTTATATCTTGTCCATATGTTTTTATCAACATATGTTCAATACAAGGTATACTGGTTGAACCAACTCATATTCCGTATGATATCATTTCTCAACCACACGACATACTGGCTACTTCAGCTCATACACCATCGGCCCTAATTCAATATGCCCCCACAACATAACACATACACCGCCATTTGTAGCTCTACCATTCATAAAAAAGCTTGCATATTAAATCTATGCTCTTCTAAACATTAGTGTAGTCCTATTCACCTTAATTTAATTTAATTTCTAATTTAATTTTTACGACATCTTTTATTCAATACTTGTCATATGTACATGCATAAATATAGAATGTTACCATCAATTCATGTTACCATCCAAGAACAAAACACTCCATGTTTTTTCCATTTTTCTCCCTGATATATCCAAATTTTGATTCGATATTTAGGGTTAGGGTTTAGGCACATTCAATTGCAAACACATCAATATAAAACATAACGACATTGCAATCTCAACAGCGATTTGAATCTCATACAATTTAAAATTTTGCATCCTTAAAGAGACAAAATCCAGATTCTTGTCTTCTAAAAAGTACGTGATCTTCATCGTGTGATCACATATGATTTGACAGTTGATTGAGTTATTCCCTTTTATATTGAAGTAGGTTTTTTCATCGATGTGAGGCCGATGTAATAGTTTCAAGAGTGTGCCATTGACCAAGACCACGCAACCAAGAAATCCCTTTCTTACAAATGCTTTTGAAATTTGAGCATGTTCCAGTCTATCAAACCATTGTACCTCGCTCGTCAAACAATCTCCAACAGCTTAAATGACTCTTGACATAAACAAACATATGGTGCCCCCACCAATGTCCCATTGCATCATGCATTTGGACACACATTTGTTGTTCCCATAATCAATTATGCGCTATAGCCAATTGCATCCATATGTCCATTTGAAAATAATTACTATTGGTGTGGAAGGCCTTGTGATCTTCTATCCTCTCCAACAATGTATTGAAGGTTCACATGTCCATGTGAATCGATGATCTCAGCTCGTGTGGAGAAAGCTTCAGGAAGTACTCTTTTAACCATTCCAAACTCTTAGTGAAATAATGACGCTCATTCACATATCGGCAAAACACCATCAATTTCAGCAGCTCTTCCGCATCCACGACATCATTGTATCGAGTTTCCTTAATCTTTTTGTCAGTGGAGGAATCTCTAGAATCGATCTATCATCAACATCTCCATGTTTTGAATTTCTTCCAATGTATGTCATGTTTGCACCCGGTCAGAATCCAAGGCATGTTCGATTTGGCTCACATCCATCTCTTGCATCAACACATTTCGACAACGATTGAACTTGACGATTTGAAAAGGACATCAGAGAGCTTTTTGCTTGCAAACCTCATCTACTTTGACCATTGTGGTTACCATCATGATCAAAACCAACTCACCCATCCATCGACCTTCTCCCTCCTCAAAATGTATGCTCGTGCCCTTTCAACCCACTAATCCTAGATTTTGAAATTTGGCCTCAAAGTTAAGGAACTCTTTTGCACGTAAAAATTGTAAGGATGTTTCCTAAATTTCATTAAAAAATGAGATGGAGTTTTTTTTCTTGCCCTTATCTTCAAGTATAAATTTTCTTCTAGATTCATAAAGGAATCGTATAAAACATCCTTACAGGCTGGACTGAAATACCATAATATACACTAGATAACCTCAGAAATCTTTCATAGGGCAGGTTGTGAACTTTAACCTTCTAGTCACATTAGAAACATGACTCGACTATGATAGATTCTAGTTGACAAAATGCAACATAATGTTTGAAAGAACATGCATAACTCTATAATTAAACATGTATCACAATTACTCTCATGTGCATCTTGATATTAGTCTTTCATGGAAGTTCACCATTGGATTGTAAAATATCATATTTACACTTGAAAAATAAATTGTGGAAAAATATACGGATAACTATATGGATAATCTAAATCTCAATGTGAATATGGAAGTAGAGATAGTGATAACATAAAACTTTTCAAGTTCAAATGACGGCATGGTACTTGGTCATATTATCCTTCTCGACCTTCACTAGTAGAATGATTCATAGGGTAGAGCTGCTAGGGCATTACATCTCATGAGACCTAACATCTTCATAAAAAAACTATTTTGACTCAACCTTTAGATCATATGATATCTCATATTTTTGAATATTAACCAGAATACACTTTAATCATAGATAAGTATTTGTTCATCCTGGCTCGGGCTAAAGCCTCTCATCTTTCATTGGGTTGGACTTAGGATCAAAGCATCAAAGTGCAAGATTCGATCTTCATCACCACTTACTCTTGAGTTTCAGATTTCTCTTTAGCTTAGACTTTACTTCAATATGAGAATGTCTAAGCGTCTGGCTTTAAAAAAAATCTTTTTGATCCTCTTGTGAGTTGTAACTATTTCTTTTCACTTCACTAATTCATATTGAAGTAAATAAGAAGCTCCATACAAAACTCATTAGATATAATTTGATTGTTAATTTTTATCTTAATTAAAAAAATGATTACATTTGAACTTCTATGTACTTTTATAATATTACTCCAAATATCCATCATATCACAAGGCGATATGTAAATCCTAATGTATAAATGTTATCTAAATTCTTTATTTATAATGCATTCAAATGTCATGACAAAATTTTACATAATCTAATATACAACTATAGAAATTTTTATTGATAAAAATATTCAATAGTAAAAGTTGTAAGTATTGTCATAATCTTGTGATAGTTAGTACAATTCTGCAATTCTAATTATGCACACAAACTTCAAATTACCATTCAGTATTCAAAAGTCATCTAAGTGAATCAAAATTTAGATTTAAACACATGGACTAACACAAACTCAAATAGGAACTATATGTTGGCTTAACATAGTCAGTTGAAATATTCATAGTATTCTACAAATAGCTCTAATACACTATAGGATATAAATTTTACTTTTCAACTTCAAATCACCACAAAAGATTAACAATCATTTCAAATTATCTTTCATCTCATAGTTTTTGTTGTGAGTTTTGCAACCAAACCCTTCAATCCTCAAATTTTTTTTTAAAAAATTTCAAAATTTGTCAAAATCTTTACTTATAACTTTCATAGTATTCTAGGAATAACCTCAATACATTATAGAATCTAAATTTCACTTTTCAATTTTAAATCATTGCAAAAAATCATCAATCACTTCAAATTCTCTCTTATCCTAGGTCCATCTTGTAGATCTCGTTATGAACTTTTCCAACTGTGACCTTTGATCTCCAAATGATTGTCATAAAAACTTTCAAAACATGTCAAAAGCTTGAAAAAGTTGCCAAATTGGGCTCATTAGTCCAAATTTCATGGGTAATGAGAATGAAAAATAACTTTTGTCTATAATGTGGTCAAAGTAGCTCCAATCTAACTTAGAGGTTTAAACCTAACCTAAACACAATACTTAATTATAATATAAATAATTAAAGTTTTTATTGATATAAATTCAAAATAATAACTTGAATCTGACTAAGTATAAAATAAATTGCAAAGGTTACAGAAAGTTTATTACTTAAGAGTTGTACAACTCACCAAAGGTCATAACAATAAATCCCAAGGCTTGATTTTGGGATACAATAGTGATGGATCGAAACTCATTTTTTGATAGTCAACACCAATGAAAAGTTGAGGTCTATAGTTTTAAAACTAAATCAAAATGTATATAGTTGATAACCAAATCATGCCATAGGAGGCAATCAGAAGAATAAATGGATATAGGGAGTTCATCACTTGCAATATACAGCTATCTTCAAAATGAACTACCAACCATATTCAAAAGTTGTCACGATGAAGACATCAAATGTTGATGAAAAATGAATTTGATATCAGTACATTTGGACAATCATGTCGTCCCCAATCCATGTCCCATGTTGGCTCTGCTCTCATAAGATAAGCTTCTTAGTTAGCAAAATAATGTCTCAAATCTCCTTCTTACTCTTTGCACCCTTGCACCATGATCAATCTTCATATTTCATAAGGTCCAAGATAATATGTATAAGAGCCTTATCAATATTATCATCTTATAGAGTTAACTTAACGGGGTGTTATTAATAGCCTTACAATGAGCAGTCAAATATCTTGACCTAAAATATCATTGTCATGACAAATAATTTTAAAATAAATATGTTATCATCTTTTTATGGTAGTTGTGTCACAACACGACATTGCAAGGGTGTTAGAATAACTTCAGATTTTGAAAATGCTATTGGATTTTAGGACTTTGTACACATTATTTCAATAAGACTTCAATTCAATCCTTTTGCACGGGGACGACATGTCATACTTAGGGATGTCTAAGTGGCATGGGATATTTTATCGCCATCTTTTTATGGTAGTCATGCCACAACATCTTATTGCAAGGGTGTTAGACAAACTTCAGATTTTGAAAATACTTGTGGGTTTGAAGAAGTTGTATACGTCATTTGAATGTGGCTTTATTTCATAATCTTTTGCATGTGGACTACTTGTTACACTTAGGGATGCCCTTGTGGCATGAGATATCTTATCCACGTGTGTTTCACAATGCTCTTCATATCTCACCTAGATAGTACTACCTTCATCTTTTACTTCCTTTATGTCTTAGTTTGTTAATTTTGATAGGAGAGTTCTTCAAGTTTGTGATGATATTATAGATCATAGGACTTGGGAGTCACCTTAGGTTACTTTAGCTAGATTCCACATAGTAATTGCCAATTACTATTAAAGTCATGAATCTACTTGCTATGAATGATTGTGCCCCATCAACCTTTTAAGTTAGTTGGGCACCATGGTTCCTATATTGTCCTCTTGATTTTGTGTTTGTGATAGGTTTCTCTGAAGTATCTATCATGAGTTTGAGAGTGATCCTCACTCTTTGCAGTTTTTGTTATGTGTTGCAAGCTATAGTTTGTCATCCTTGGCTAGACAAGAGCATCAATCTTTTGAGAGTATATCAGTTATTTGCACATTTGGACTAAAGCCAATTCCCATGGACACATTCTCATCTACAACTCATGACAAATTTATACCTTTGGCGTTTGAAGCTCATTTATATTCTTGCTCTAGCGAGAGCATAGGTTTATGGTTGATTCCATGACCTTCTATCCTATTTTTGTGTACCATACATTGCACATATGCTTGACTTTATCATGATAGGCGTATGGTTGCACATTTGTGCTTGTCATATTGGGTCTAATACTTTAAATAGCATATTTGCATTGCATTACCGCGTGCCTTGGCCTTTTCAATTGAGAGAAAGATTGAGAAAAAGATTTGCATGTATGTGAGATTAAAGTCTAAATTGGGGACATTGTGATTTATCGAGGGACAGATTAGCTCTCACCTT
Organism: Marchantia paleacea; assembly: GCA_014180765.2. Taxonomy (NCBI): domain Eukaryota; kingdom Viridiplantae; phylum Streptophyta; class Marchantiopsida; order Marchantiales; family Marchantiaceae; genus Marchantia; species Marchantia paleacea. Next base: position 567,130 of record MUAA02000145.1, read on the forward strand.
TTCCTTTTGCCCATGGGCTAGGTTTTCATATGGACTTTGTGGACCTTTTCTTTGTGCTCTTGTCGATGGTTTTTTCATCCCGCTCTTTATTCCATGGGTCTCCTTTTCCCATCTTAGAGACTGTAATAAATTGGTCACCAAATGATTTCAAAGGTAGCTAGTGACTCTGCAAAATGAACTGTTACATCTTATTCTCGGGGCATGTATTATTACTGCGGTTCATGAGTTCCACTAGCAGTGGTGAAAATCCTTTGGTTTCCCAGCAGAGACTATAGTCTCAAAGGTATGATAATATTATGTGCTATTGTATCATATACAATAATTACAATATTGTGTTTTTTAAAAATGTAAAAGAACAATGGCCATAGGAGAAAACCATGATTATACCGTTTAAAACTTCCTAACACAAGTACTCAATTTAGAGCTAATACCATGGATATTACTTTCAATTATATTTGAAATAATGTTGGTAATTGAACCATAAGTGTGTAAACCAATCCATGTCCGTTTACCACTTGAAACACATGTCGTCAGTCATGTAGAATTTTATGTTGATGGGGTCTGACAATTTCTGATATAGTTTCCCACGCGCTAAAGATGTATGGTGCAGAGACAGAGCTTAATAAAATGTTCGATGTCTATTTAGGCACGTAATCAGATGAAGATGTACTCGAAGCAACTGTGAGATTCCTCACTTCGGAACACACGGAGCGTAGAATCCAAATCCACTCTAAGGAGCTCGAGCCTTGCCATGTTGACTGGAAGTTTACAGTCGTGCAAAGCAAATCGGTGCAATCTGTCTTCGAATCAACAGTGAGAGATGCTATGGCTTCTGAAATACGTCTGCTACGAGATTGTTTCCCTCTATCATGGAGCCCGATTGGTATGATGAGATTCTTCTGCACTTAGATCAAGAGAAAGAGGACGGTAGTAAAGTACGCATCTACCGAGTTCCGATCTACATGAAGGACCGGTCGCCAGATGACTTCCGACCCCTCGAATTGTTCGTGGGGTTCTACACTCACCCCTCTTTAGTCTTAGATCAGGATCCCATGCACTTGGATATTTCGAAACTCGCCGTAGCTCAAAAGATATGTCAGGGACCAGAACCAGACTCGCCGCCAATCATGCCGGCGCCGTCCCGGCGGCCCACAGAAATGCAAAAGTGGAGAGATTTTGTGTCACATTTGCAGTCAGACCTGAACCTGGCGAGGGAAATGTACGATCGTTTGACAGTGGATGTGAGTGGGAATGCCGTGGTGGCTTTGGACTCTCTTTTCATCGTGGCTTATCTGAGATTCAACTACAGCTGGGCGGATACTTGGGGATATGACTTCGCAGCAGTGTTCGAGCGATCTCGGTTCAATGCGTCAAGGTTTCCCGTGCTGCATGATCTTTTGATGTTGGAGAACCAAGTGCCTATGTTACTGTTGGAAGCTGTGGTTAAGTACCTCTGTAAGTCTCCGACGGATGCAACTGCCGAGTTGTATGATATGCTAGAATGGTTTGTGATGGAAGTGTATCCCTTCAATCATGGTGCGAAACTCGATGTCAATCCTGACGAGCTGAGGTTATATCTTAGTAAAATCCATAAGAATAGCTTTGATAGCTTTGTAAAATGTGACCATCTTCTGCACTGCGCCTATCTTGCCATTTGTGGTCCACACAATCCTAGTCCAGATGAGACACCAGAGTTTTGCGGGCAGTTTCTGCCATGTTTCAAGCCACGAAACATAGCTCCTACTGATGTCGTGCCAGCTCGGAATAGGTTCAGGATACCCTCTGCAACGAGTTTGAGGCGGGTGGGCATCTCCGTGAAGGTCAGGGATAACTCCCTGACCATGAACAACATTCAATTTGAGAGGCACAGGCACAAGTATGTTCTCCTTGTGCCGAAGCTCATCATGAATGATAGCACGGCTTCAGTATTCAGAAACCTAGCGCTGTACGAGCAGATTGAGGATAACGGAATGGCCTCCAGGGGGGACATGAGGACTTACCTCTTTCTGATGAGCAGCTTGATTGACAGCGTGCACGATGTTCGTCTGCTTATGAATCGTGGTGTGATTGTGAACCAGTTGGGCAGCGCAGAAACCGTGTGCAAACAGTGGAATCAGATGTGTGACGGTTTGTACATTCCATCCAGCACCCCTGAGTACTGGTCCCACATCCAGGACAGGATCAACGAGCTTGAGAAGTCCAAAAGCAACAGATGGTTCGCGGAGATTGAGGAACGCAATTTTTCAAGTTTCGTCCTGTTTGTATCTTTCGTGGCATTCACTATCATCTTCTTCTCCACACTGGTGCAAGCCATATTTTCAGTGCTTGCTTATGGCTCTATTCCTTAGTGGCGACAGCTTCAGGATTTCCAGCACCTTTTGCCTCCCTTTTACTCATCAGAGAAGGCTTTTCCTGGAGTCTATTCTTTTTCCTGGATATGCGGTTTGATACAAGTGATAGAAGAGTGCCCTTCTGCTTCTCGTGGCCACCACTATTCTTCAAAACGGAAAGGCACTCGTCAGTTTGATCGGCAATATAGCACGAAAAATGCAATTGAAGAGGAAGGGCGTCATCTCATACTCTACTGTTCTGTTTATGAGTCTTATTAAAAAAGCAGCTACTATTGCCTGGTACAAGCAGCCGAGATGAACAACTTGGGGTCTTGCAACCGTGATTGTATCTTGGTTTATTCCGGGGCTTGTCTTGTCTTCAAGGTTACCAAATCTTGCAATGTTGCAAGCTCCTTTTGATATCGGTGGCTCAAAAAGCAGCTGATGGGTCGTACACATCGAATTCCTCACTTCTGCATTCGGAAGGCCCTCTTGCTCTGAAAATCAGTTTTCTAATCTCCAGCCAAACATTGATATTCTACATCAATTTGCTATGGTCTCAAACCGTCAATAGCAATTTTAGGGTCAACTTCCACAAGACTACATTCGGTCTTTGGTCATATGTCTTCGCTGAGATATTCTTCTCATCAACATAGAGCAGAACTTGCAGGAGCTTTTTGGGGAATGCTCAGGGGAATCAGATGCGAGGCATGTCTTCGTGATGAACAGAAACTTCCGCTGACGGAGTTGGAATCAGATGGAAATAGTGCGCGTTCAAGTGTGGAGGTTCTTTTCTTCCACCCTGTCCAAATTTTGCAGAGTGGGAAACTTGTATCAGATCGTTTTCACCGATTATGGAGGAGAGACACTACTGTCCAAGGTGATGGACTCTTTATTATATTATACGGTCATCAGTCATCCGGCAACATCTTTCTCTGCATCATACCTTCCAATCAAGTGTTTGCACTTCCAAAAGAGATTCGAATTACATGGCCGTTTAATCCAGTTATAAGTTTCTTTTCTACCATCAAAACATTTATATACTAACCATGAAGAGAATGTAGTTCCCCAGCTGCATCTGAACTGAGAAGGTACCTCGCAGAACCTGTACGAACCTTTTATTACTTTCCATCTCTTTGACCAATCTGCATATGGAACTAGTTTTTACTATCTTCTTGGTGTTTGTGGATAGGACAGGTAACTTGGTCCTTGGCGTTTTACGGTGTAATGGTTTCTGGGGTTCTTTACGGTACTCACTTCGGTATCCGACTCCGGGAAAAATGAATTTCCTTCATTTGATCTAGAACCTGAATCGACAGGTGCTTCCAAAAAAGATGTGATTCCAAGAAACATCCTCGTGTCAAACATGATATGATTTATTTCCTGAATATGTGTTTATCCAACTTTAATATTTTATGTCAACATCGAGCTGGAATGGAGCTTTGTTGTTCAAGAGGTGTAACGAAATGTTTAAGTATATGTATGATAACTATTCTTCTACATATAAGGAGGAGAAATCCTATCAAGAACAATAATATACTTGTACTGTAGTCATGAAAAGTATTTAATTCCAAGAATCATACTCTTGTCAACTATGGAATGATGTACTTCTGTATTATGTTTTTATATAATTTAATATAATTCTTAACTTCTTCATTAGTAAATCAAATGTAATATTGAACGTGTCATTGAACTTAAAATTTATTAAGAAAAATTTGATATAGCAATATTTTTAATTTATGAATACTTTATTTTTATATTTAAAATACAGATCAATGAATTTATTCAAGTTTCATATAATTTAAAAAAAATTAAAGTATATACAACATTTTATTCATTCAAAAAATATAACATAGCATAGCAAACTAACCCTAATATATATTGTATTAAAAATTTTAAAACTAAGATCAAAACACACATCATCACCTCCCAAATCTCTCACCCATGTGTGATATGACAATTTGCTATCTATTTTCATTGAAATTAAGATATCATACACTAATATAGTAGATATTATAGAAATCTAAAATAAAAAATCATCTGATTATTTCATCTATGATAATCTATACTTTACTCACTATTAACTACATGGGTCTATAATGTTTAGTTAGCATCCTAGTACACCAATGATGATAATAAGAGCGAATAAGAATTGTTTTATAGATCTAAAATTTATTTTTCTTGGATTAATACTTACCGGCTTGGAAAGAATACTTAAAATAATCAACCTGTTTAGAGATCTTTGATTTTGTGCTGCTTTAGTATAGCATAGGAATAGAAGTGATTCTCAATAGCATAGATACATGGTTCCATACTTTAAAGTGAAAACTAGGAACTTCAAAGGATTTTCACGAGTTATTTTAGGGTCAACAAACGTTACAAGTGGATGGTTTCTAGGTTCACATCTACAAACTCCAATTGAACTTCACTTATTTAACCAAAAAATACTTGAAAATATGTGCATTTATAAATAAAAATGAAAAAAATATACTTTTTTCCTATATATCCAAACATCATCAATAATCTTGTGTAACAAGTTCATATCAGATATTGCATAGATAGATTTTTGTATTATAAAAATATTGCAGATTTTTTTACATTATAATCACATAAATCTAAATATTTTCAAAAAATTTCCAGAAATTTTGTACATGTAACCAAAAAATACTTGAATATATGTATATTAAAAAATGATTAAAATATTATATATATAATTCAAAAATCTTGTGTAACAAATTCATTTCATATATTTCATAAGATGGATAATTTTTCAAATATCAGAATTATTTTGAATTATGATAACATAAATCTATATATCTTCAAGAAACTCCAAAAGACTTTGATAAGTAATCAACAAATATTATAATATCAATACATAAAAAATGAAAAACTATACTTTTTCATGTACATTTATATATCATCTTTAGATGGTTTAAAAAATGGTTCATGCTTTACCAATATTTCATCCTATGCATTGCTTTACTAAAAGCAAGGAAGTCCTTGATCATATTACACACTAAGAGCTACCCCAATGTGTGTGCAAGTTGAGATTCGAACCCATGCCTAGACTTTTGGGACTTGATCATTGGTGTGTGTAGCTATAGACTTGAATCCATAACCTGATTATTGGGACTAAACATTGTCTTTCACTTCAGCTAAAAAGTGAGCAAGAATTTTTTGTATATTTGAATATTATTTGGTAACAATTTTATTGACTGTATTGTATCAACAATATCTTAGATCTTCATTTTTTTCATTTATATAAATACTTTAAAATATATATGTACGCTAATCTCTACATTCAATATTAATCAAATAAAAAATAATTAAAATCAAAATATTATAAAATAATTGCATTACTTGTATATTAAATATATTAAAATTTATAAAAATAAACTTAAACTACAAAATTTGATATATTATATTGAAAAAATAGTAAATAAATCTGTATAAAAATCATCTGAAATTTTCAATAATTATTTTTCTAATATGGTTTCTAAATAAACAAATTAATCAAATATAATGATCGTAAAAATTTGGTAGATGTTGTTTATCTATACCTGATATTTTACATATTATTGTGTCAAAAAAAACTATCTATTTGTAACATATAGCATTTATCAAAAAAATTTAATTTTGTTAATATGAGGGGGAAAACAATTATCATATAAAATTCATCATTTGTAAATATAAAAATACAATTAACTTTACTATTGTAATATATGATGTTGTAACTAATTTATTGCATTTTTGTATAATCTAATATGAAGAAAAACATCAAACATAACGGGAACGCCCACAGTGGTATCACATCGCACTTCATGACATTCATTGAAAGACAATAAAAATATAGACCAACGAATCTTGAATCAAGAAGTCAATAGCAATCGAAAGAAGTTGTCAAAATGGAAGAAGGAATGTCAAAATAGAGTTTTAAGAAGTACGAATATATTAAAAAGCTAATATATCAAAAAAATGAGAATACTCCATCAAGTCACACAGGATGTCGACACAGTAGCATGGAATAAGAAGCCTTTTCAGCATACCATTGAACGTTATTTCATTGAACCTCGTTATGTTGCAAGTACGAGCTCTGTTGGTTCATGACGTGCACTTATACTCATTATGAATGATGGAGACCTTTCAGCCTGAACTATAACTGCACCTTCGTCCTACATACAGTAATTAGTGTACAAACGATATTTAAATATCTTCTGTTATATATATATGTTATTCGTATAATTATAATTGTCTTGAATGAAATCGTAGGTGTATAGTATATGTATTATGAATTTGTTGATAGTCAATCTTTTATCTCAATGACTCTATCATATACATGTAGCACTTTTATCAAGTGGGACATATGGCAACCATTTGAGTCATCTTCCTTGTACTCTTTTGTAGATGACATTACTCTACGCGGATCCGCATGTGGCGTTTGGTATCCTGTCATCTAGTATTGCTCGTCGAACCACATATATTCTTTACATGATTCATCCTTCACCTACATCCATATCACATTTGATACTCTTTGATGGGAGGATTATGAGCGTATTTGGTGACATCATCGGACCAGGGATATTCGAGTGTGTGACAGGAGATTTGGCAAGGAGATAGATATTTTTACCAATTTTGTGTGGAAGGGTACGCTTATTATCGATGGAAGAGACGGCACCTACGGTATTCTTGGCGAGTTGGGCGCTCGTTGCACCTTTGTTATCTTCTCGATTTGTGATAGTAGATAGACCTATCTTGGAGATATATGCAAGGGACGTGGATACATGATCATTTCCCTTACAATTATTATTGTGATATACGAGATATGCTTTATCACGGGAGGTAGGACATGAGTTTCCGTCTTTTTCCTCTTTGGTTACCGATTTGACTAAGGGTCTACAATCTATCTTGATGGACCGACAATTTCAGGAGGCTCTACATTCACTCTTAGTGGATCCGGCCATTCCTCGTACTACTAGAGCTCGTCTATGATCTTGTTTGGACAAGGGTGCAAGCTCATGGATCTTTCCGACTTGCACCAGTTACTTTCTCCACATCGATGAGGTTCCGTCTTGGCTTAGTCCATCCATCTACATCTTCATTATTCACATGTGAGTGTGATATCAATTTAGATGCATCATGTGTTCATATGATTCATTATCCATTCGGAGGGTAGAGGATAGCTACCCATGATGTCATTATGGATATGGTGTTTGCTATGGCGCGAGAGGGTGGATATCTCACATGGAGAGAGCGTTGGTATGCCTTGCAATCGACTAGGATTAGGGCAGACCTATACTTAGTTCGGGAGGACCAAGTCACTGTGGCGGATATGGTAGTTACCGATCCTACTAGAGACAGAGTTTTAGAGGGGGTGATCACCCATTCTCCAGGATGGCGGGCGAGTGGAGCGGTGTCGCATGGACATTTCTTTTGCTCGAGAACGCCAAGCTCAAGCGGGTCAGAAGAACTCTCTAGAACCTCATGTGAGTTGACAATTTCTTCTTCTTCTCCTCAGCACTCCACATTCGAGTTCGTTATAAACTTATAGAACTTCAGCGGAAGAAGATTATGATAGCCAATGATTCGACCAATAACTCTCGCTTAAACTTTACAAAAAATTTCTCCACAACCCTTTTAATCTCTCAAAAAAGTTTTAGATGTTTTCCTACTCTAGATCTCTAAGAACAATTGTTGATTTGCACACTATATCACAAGGTGATATGAAGATCCATGTGTACAAAACCCATCACACATCCCAATCCTTGACTTCAATTGCTCCCTGATTTCATGAAAAGGTCACTCATTATCAGAACTTGAAATGTGCAAAGTTTTATTGACATGACTTTTTAATATCAAAAGATATGATCTCCGTACTAACTTCGTGATAGTCAGTGTAGTCCTGCAACTCTGACTATATACACAAACTTCAAGCTATCACTCCGTACTCAAAACTCATCCAATTGAGTCGAAATTTCAATCCAAACGTAAGCCCGAGTCGTAAACTATATCACCATCAACTCAGATCTTCCAAAACCCTCGTAAGATTCTCGAAAACACCCCAAATACACGCAAAGGTCTAAATTTCTCACTCTATCTTTGAATGACTATTTCAGAATGACAAATCCTTCAAATCCATCCATTCTTGAGCCCACGTCGTAGCTCATCCTGTTAGCTCTCCAACTTAATCCTCAGATCTCCAAATGCCCCCTAGAAGGTTTTCAAAACTCCTCAATACCTTGAAGAAGTTGCCCAAGTGCCCTCATTGGCCCAAACTGCAAGACCAATGAGAATGAAGAGTGTTATTTTGACCTCTAGTGTGGCCAAATTAGCTCTATTTTAACATAGAGCTTTACAATTATCCTAAACACACTACTTAGCCATCCTATACACAATACGAGTTACCACTAATAAAGAGTCAAAATGACAACTCGAAACCGGCTAAGTATGAACGGAACTACAAACGGAACCGAGGAGTTTATAACTTGAGAATAATACTCCTCGCCAAAGTTCCTAACAATCAACTCCATATGGCTTGTTCTCGGTAAGCAATAGTGATGGATTGGAACCCATGTGTTGAAAGCCACCACTACTGGTAAGTTTAGATCCATAGCGTCCAAACTAAATCAAAACGTACACTCTTACGTCCCAAATCATAGGAAACAATTGGAAAAATAATCGGGTCTGGAGAGTTTATCACTTGTTGCAGAAAGTTATCTCCAAAATGATACACTAACCACGCCCGAAAGTGATCATGATGAAGACACCGGATGTTGATCACAAATGGATTGGGCATCGTTACATCTAGAGGATCATATTGTCCTCTATCCATGTCCTGCGTCGGCTCCACTTTGATCAGATAAGCTCTTTAGTGAACAAAGTGATGTGTCCGGCTCTCTCCCATATCCTTTCCATCTTGACTGCGCTTTATATCTGATAAGGTCCGAGATAATATCTCTTTGAGCCTTTTCAACATCATGACCCTACAAAGTTGATCCAACGGTGGACTCTTAACAACCTTACAGTGCGCCGTCGGTTATCCTAACCTAAAGTATCGCCGTCATGACAACAGTTTTGAAGATGACACATGTCATCATCTTCTCATAGTAGCCGCGTCACAACACGACAGTGGAAGACGGCAAGGTCTCCAAGTATAGAGGTATGTAAAGAGATCATTTCTTTGTTCCTCTAGCTTTGGAGTTATATGGAGCTATGGACACCGACTTTGACTTGTTCGTGAGGGAGTGTGCGAGAGCCTACCATACTAGGCAGCATGAAGTATCACTCTCTTTAGCTTATTATATAGTCTATTTTAGGCAACATATTTCCATTGCTCTACAAAGAGCACTAGCTCGTAAAATTTATAGGAGAGCAATCACGTTAGGTGATGCTTCTTCATATGCTCTTGTTGTTTGTCGACCGTTTCACCTGGATAGTTCGGATATCTTAGGTGTTGTATGACATATTTCCAAGTGTGATGCTATTGGGGCCTAGCTCCATGTTCCGGGTTTGGTTCCATCCTTGTAGAGTTTGATGGGGTCTTCCCATCCCTTTTGTTATTATACTTTGTCTAGTTCTACTCTTTTAGTACTTTCTAAAGGTTAATCTCCGCAAGATCGAGGAGAGTCTATCAACATTACGCGGTCCTCGTGTATCACAAATATGGAATGTAGTCAATCACATATGTTGATGGGTGAAGTTGAAAGTTGAATCTACTCCATGCGATATGTTATTTATTTAGTGGATGTAAATTTCATAGAGTCCATGAAAATACATAACAAGTACCGGGAAGTGATCCAGCTCCTATCTAGACCTTGTCGCCTTTTCACATGGACAGGCAGGAATCACAATAGCGTGCGTTCGTGCGTTACACCACCCTTTCCACTGGTGAACTGGTATATGAGGACTACAGTATGTTGTAAATAGCCACTATATTTAAATATGCAGATAAATGGAGTGAAGGGCGTTGGAATAAGTTTAAATGTATTGCATGGAATTGTAAAATAAAATAAAATGACTAGGCATGGAATTAAAAGGATATTTCGCAATTGTTATAAACAGATTCTTGTCTTTCTTCGTTGTTTCAGATGTATAACATGACGTTATATGTATACATAGAGACAGATTACACTACATGGTTAATATTATCTTCTGAAGTTTTGAATTTCTATATTACGTTTGGTACCTCCATGTCGACTCATCACATCCTGGGGTTGAAGAAGGTCCCAAGGGTTCGGTTGTTCGCCGATGAAAGTGGTACGTGAGTTGGGCCCTTTTTTTATGTGTTGGCGCTCTATACAACCGACATAAGACAAGAATTGTTAAATATCATGGAGGTTTAGTCAGCACCATGCCTATTTTCTCTACCATTTTCTTATTTTTTACTTTAGCCAATATGAGTTTACCCGGTACTAGCAGCTTTATCGGGGAATTTCTTATTTTAGTAAGAGCTTTCCAAAGAAATAGCTTAGTGGCCACATTAGCAGCACTTGGGATGATTTTAGGCGCCGTTTATTCTCTTTGGCTATATAATCGTGTGGTTTCTGGTAATTTCAAACCCAATTTTATCCTCAAATTCTCCGATTTAAATAGTGGCTCCGAAGGCCCGAAGGCTTAAAATGGCTTGACGATCTTCTTTATGGTTATGCCGGCGATGATAGGTGGTTTTGGACTTTTGATTTTATTCGTCACTACGCGACATTTGTTCCCAAGGACTTGCAAAATCAAAATATCGAAATTCTTGAGTAAAATATATCGACGATATCTTACAAAATAAGTAAAAAATAGAGCCTTTCACATCTCAGTTGTTCGGGCGTTGGAGTCACCTTCAGTAGGATTCACCTTCGTTCTTCGTAAGCCATTCATTCAAATAATTTTGTCCATGAAGTTACAATGTTTTATCCGGGTACACTGAAGGAACTTCACCATAAGATCAATTTCATTTGAGGCATTGATATCTCTTAAATTCATATATAAAGATGTCATTCATATCTCTCCAGATGTAAGAATATCATGTATGAAGAACGTTTTTCATTGATTTCGTTATATTGTATGACAACTCATATTGATGTTAAATATGGTACTATGTTTTTTTTTTTTGAAAAAAAAAGCTTGGGGTAAAAAAAAAAAGAAGTATCATTAATATTGTCCGGAGTACAGCAGTTGTAACGCCCGAGCCAACCCATAAGGTTGTTGTCACTATTGTTAATAGACTGGCTAACTGCGTAAAAGTGGCCCAATAAACCTAGTACTGATAAGAACTATGGTTAATAGGAATTTAACCGATCGTATGCTAATAAGTGGCATTGTAATAACCATGGATGGCATAACAAAAATCCGTGGGGGAAACAGTGGACCATTGGCGACTAATTGTTTTCTTGGCAGCAGTCCCACTGGAGTTCTTGTGTGACATTTGAGTTTAAGGCAAAGAGAGATGTCAATTGCTGTGGCTGAAAAAGAGAAGAACAAAAAGAAATAAAGATGAAGAGACTGGTCACAACTTGAGGTGATGCCTCTAGAGTTAATGTCTTCATGTCTTTGGTCAACGCATCCACTTGAGCGGTAATCATGGATGAAAATGGTTTTGTGTTGAGAATATTGTTAGATTTTTTGGAGAAAAAGTCATGTAGTTGTCTATGGAAAAACTAAATCTATTTGTCATCATCTAAAATAAATTTTTCTTGATTTTTTCCCTTGCAATTATTGCTGCAATGAACCTATCTTGATGGACCCTAATCTAAAATTATATTAGGACAAGAAGTTTTAAATCATGTTGATGAATTGACTTCATCAACATGTAAACATAGATGAAGGTAGTAGCAAAATGTTCCCATAATTATTTTTCCAATATTTTACTCTAGATTTCTATCCTGTCAATGTATAAGGGATAACCCTATCCATTATGTTGATCATATTGGTGAAATACATGTATAAAATGGTTGTTGTTGAGGCTAATGTTTATGTTGGTGTTATTTCCTTGATCAAATGAAAAAAGTTGCTTCAACTTGGTTGAATATATACTTCTTAGCCTCATCACTTTTTTCTATAATAAATATATCCAATTTTGATAGAGATTGTTAAATTATTAATAAGATTGAATAAGTGATAACCTTTAAGCTGAAAAATTCTTTTGATGGGGTCTTCCCATCCCTTTTGTTATTATACTTTGTCTGATGGATCATAAAAAAATTCTTTTGATATCATATCAAGACTTTTATTATTATTAAAGAGATGATTTAAAGTTTAAACAAATCTTTATTTGCAAATATGATTATTGTATCTAAATTGAAAAAAAATAATTATATTTGATTGAAGAAATGATGCATCATGCTTGCTTTCTCAACCATAAATTTTCATGTTAAATATTGAATAATCTTTAAAGTTTGAAAAATCTATTAATATAATTATAAATATCATTGCTTTTATGCATTTACAAACCCCAGAATGAATAATCCTTGTAAAAGATTTCACACATGTGGAATTTACAGAATTTGATTAAAACATTTGACTACAATATGTCACGACTTATGCAACGGTATATCTAGTTAGGTAGGTGTGTGTATGCAAGAGCATATGCAGCAATTAGAGCTGGTTGTGTAGTTAGTGCTATTCGCACTGAAATTGTCATTAGGACCGACAATGCCGTTATGAGTCGTAGGGTCCAAGGGGTAGAGTTCGAATTAGGGCTCATTGGAGGGCAATTTTTGAAGTTAAGACTTTCAGATTGTGACTATGATGTATAGAAGCTAATGCAGAAACTTGGAGTCTTTGAATCACAAAGTGGGTTTGGTTTGGCTGTAATTTATCTTTTATGCTATGGTTATGAGCGGAGTGTCCTTATGGACGTTTTGAGAGTATAAAAGATTACTTTGAAAACTCAAATTGGATTATGTGGTGAGAACTGTGAGTTCTTGGAGGGCTCTATAAAGTTGTTATTTGAAATCTGATGGTATATATTTTCATTTAGTTTGGTAATAATGGATCTGAATTTTTCAGTGGTAGTTACCTCCACCACATGATTTTTTATTAATTACTACTGTCTATCAAAAGTAACGATTTGGAATTAATTAATATAACTTTTGACAATGAAAATTATCACCAAGTAATAAATTTCTTGATTTTATTTATACTAAATCATTTTGAGTTATTATTTTGATAATGTATTAATAATATTATTATTTATTTATATTATATATAAATATTTTAATTATTTTGGTTTAAATATCTAATTAAATATATAATAATAACCAATTCTGATGAGTTGATCACTTGCAATATAAAATGATAAATTTATCATTTTATGTTACAATTAATATAATTAAGATAAATATATCATATGTTGATCACACATGAATTGGATATATATATATATATACACACTCAACTATCCATCTTTCACTTTGATATATGAAATGTACTTAATTGTGGACCCTTAACACTGATATAATATATCAATCGTCATGGTAAAGTGAATTTAAGATGACACATGTCATCATTTTTATAATAACTATGCCACATGAAAATGTTGTCAATTAGGAGTGTTGGTATGATCTATATCATGATGAGGAGTTGTAGGGCTCAAACATAAAATTTGAATTAGAACTACAATGAATTTAATTTTAGGAATTGTTACTTGAAGAATGAGACTATGGTGGTTCATAATTAATATAACAACTCTAAAATACACAGTGAATTTGGTTTGATTTAAATATCTCTTGTATAGTATGGTTAATAATATAATATACTTGTGTATGAATATATCGTGACACATTTTTGTTGATGTATGATATTTTATGTGTTTTGATATGACATTAATGTATGTTATGATACAGTATATATATGCACAAAAATCTAATATTTTATAAAAAAAATTGATGAATTAACTTTTATAAGTCTATTTGGAATGAAATGATGAGATAAATATAGTTGTAGTTTGTTGGATAAATTTTAATTTTTCTATGAAAAAATCAATATACAAATATATATATATATATATATACGACCAAAATGAAATTAAAGTATATCATAGTAGATATGATTTTCAATAACCATTGTCGTGTTGTGACACGGTTAATATGAGAAGATGATGACAGTGATATTTTAGGTCAAGATGACTGACTGCTCATTGTAAGGCTATTAAGAGCCCACGGTTGGATTGACATCCTAGGTCCATGATGCACATAAGGATCCAAGAGATATTATCTTGGACCTTATCGGATATAAAGCGTGGTCGGAGTGGTAAGGGAAAGGGTGAGGTCTAGAACGTCGCTGATTAAGTCACTTATCCGATCGAAGTGGGACATGGATAGAGAACAATATGATCCTCAAGTTGTACCGATGCCCAATTTATTTGTGATCATAATCCGGTGGCTACATCGTGATCACTTTAGGACGTGGTTAGTATACCACTTTGGAGATAACTTTATGCAAGTGATGATAAACTCCCCGGACCCTTTTATTCTGCCAATAGTTTCATACGGTGTGACTTGGGACTTAACAATATACGTTTTGATTTGATAAAGGCGTTATGGATGTGAACTTGCGGGGAGGTGTGGCTTTCAACACATGGGTTCCTATTCATCACTATTGTCTACCAAAGGCAAGTCATAGGGAGTTGATTGTTAAGAATTTTGGCGATGAGTATTATTTTCAAGTTATAAACTCCCATGTCCCTTTTGTTGTTCTGTTCATACTTAGCCGGATTCGAGTTGTTATTTTGATTCTTTATTAGTGACAACTCATATTGTCTATATGATGACTAAGTAGTGTGTTTAGGATAGTTGTAAAGCTCTAAGTTAGTATGTGGCTAATTTGGCCCCACTAGAGGTCAAAATGACACTCTTCATTCTCATTGGTCTTGGAATTTGGACCAATGAGAGCAATTGGTCAAGTTCTTTGGGGTTTTGAGTAGTTTTGGGAGTCTTCAAAGGGGAGTTTTTGAGATTGAAGGATATGGTTGGGGAGCTGACAAAAAGAGCTACGATTTGGGCTCAAGAATGAAGGCGATTGAGCAAATTATCACTCATTTGTGATGATTTGAAGCTAGAGAGTAAAATTCGGATAATTTAGAGAGTTTGGGTTGATTCTGAATGTTTTGTGAGGGTTTTGACAAATCAGGTCTAATAGACATGTAACTTACGACTCGAATTTATGATATGATTGAAATTTTAGCTCAATTCGATGAGTTTTGAGTACATAGCGATAGTTTGAAGTTTGTATATATAGTCTCAATTGCACTTACTGTCACAAAGTTAGTACAACAATTATAACTCATGCTATCGGCAAGCTTGATCAATAAAACTTACAGAGTTGAAGCTTGGATGATAAGTGACTTTCTCGTGAAATTTGAGCATGAAATTTGAGAGCGATTGGATTGAAGGATTATGATTTGTAATGGTTTTAGTACACAGGGGTCTGAATATCGCCTTGTGATATAGGGTATAGTATGACATTTGAGCTGAGAGATAAAGGAAAGAAAAGCATGTGAAAATACTAAATTTCATGAGAGTACCAAAAGGTTGCAAAACACTTATCTGTGAAGTTTGACTGAAAGTTAATGGTCCAAGCGTTGATTATTACTATTTTCTTCCTCTAAAGTTTACCAGGTAAAACGAGTTTGAACATGGAGTGATGAGGAAGTGAGAGAGAGAGAGTGCCAATTCGCACGAGGGCGAGGAGAATTCCTCTACAGCTAGGCGCTCAGGCGTTCTTAGAGAAAAATAATGTCCATGCGACACCGTATACAACTTTATGATTTTTGTGTGATTTTTTTTAAAAAATAACTTATTTCAAATGTAGTTCATATCAAAATATTTGTTGCTTTTGCTCACAAAATTTTGTGATATTATGAGCCAAAAAATATTTAAAATTTTCTTGTAAAAAAATGATTATCGTCATTTTCTGGAATGATGTATCATTCGTTTATCCCACTCTCAACGCTTAGATCTTCACTTAATTTGACATGAAATTTTTTTCACTTATAAGGAATTACCATGAAAAAATTTATTTCATCCATATAGTTTTTGGTGGCAAAATGTTACTTTTTGTAATATTATTTTAAACTTCAATCATCTCTTAACCTTAGAATTCTCAAACATCAATTATTTTTTTTCATTCTAAGAATCCATATGAAATTCTTCACAATTGTATTATCATTAGTGAGGAGCCTATATACACAATTTTTACTTTATTTGACTTGCATTACCCATTAAAATTGTCATTCTTTTTAATTTGATAGCAATTCTTTGGATTGTAAAAGTGATTCTCTCCAAAAGATTATTTTTTCATGTAAATTATTATTCAATCACACAACCAACAAAAATTCATTTATGTAGACTCTTCTCACAATAGAGTAAGGAATGTCGATAACTCAAGACAACAAATCATGGATAAATTTACAGCCTTCAAACTTCTTTCAATCTTGTGGAACATATTCACATCATATATTGCATAAGATAGATTAATGTCTTAAATATCAAATATATTTTTGACTTATAATGACGTAGATCTAGATAAAGACTTTCTACATTTTAGGCAACATGTTTCCATTGCTTTACAGAGAGCACTAGATGGTGCAATCCATAAGAGAACAATTACATTATGTGATACTTCTTCGGATGCTCATGTTGTTTATAGACCTTTTGACTTGGATAGTTCAGATATCCTAGATGTTGTATGATATATATCCTAGTGTGATACTATTGGGGCCTAGCCCCATGTTACCCGTTTGGTTCCATCCTTGTACGATTTGATGGGGTATTACCATCCCTTTTGTTATTATACATTCTGGGGTCAGTTGATATCAATCTTTACTTTTATATGTCTATTACAGGTGACGACACGTGTTTATATAGGGATGTGTTTCATGCCACTGTCAATTGCAGACAAGCCTATATGGACGACCATTATGTAATTGGCTAGCAGGAAAGTAATCATAAGTAAACACATGATGTGGATTTTTTCACTACATACTTTGCGTACATCTGCCATTCTCTACGTCATTAGTCCCAGGAGTACAAGACTTGAATCTCCTCTTGACTATTGAGTAGTTCTCACCAGTATTTTCTCATTGGGGTCTCTTGGTTTTGACATATATTGAACACATTTCTTAGTTCTTAACCGATTGTGCTGGCTACATTTCAAGCCCTCGTTATTTTAGTAGCATGTGGAGTGTGATATCGTCCAATCTAATATAATTTGTCGTTTATGATAGAAAAAAATCCGGTGCACCAGAAAAGGATACGCAGAGAAACCTCTAGGGAAGTAGGGACTTGCACTAGACATTGAATTTGGGATTTGCACTAGATGTGCACTTTCTTTTGCATTCGTATTGTTTTGGGGGAGTCAAGTTAGATGTACAAAAACACTGAAAAGCTGATTATAAGCTTGTCCCTCCACCAACATGAACTTTGACTTGCAGCTCGACATACTTCAACTTAAAACTCTGACGTGTATAAGGATCTCACTTGCACGTCTGTTTCACCAATTTGTTGCAATTTGTTGCAATTCAAGTGTCATATTTCTGTTTTTATTCATAGATGGGAAAAGAGAACAGCAAATCACACATAGGTAAAATCTCATCCAGAAGAGGACACAGTGTTCTTCCAAACGCGCAGTCCGGAATGCCGGAATTTAGATTTATGAGTGTAATCTTCTGAAAGCTGCTGAATCCAAAAGTAGAACTAAGATCAATTCTATTTGGTAGTAGAATCAAGCTTGTGATATGTAAAACTTCTGGCACCCATTGTTGCATTTAGAAAGTCCTGTCAAGATTCAAATCTTCCTTTGGCTCAAAAAATAACAAAGAACAATATCTTGATATTAAAATTATTACAGGTTGATTATGAATCATTCCATCAAATATAGTTGACATCTTAGGAATGTATAATGAGCATGAGTGTGAATAATATTATATTATATTATCCACTCAACTTGTTAACATTTTTAAGCCCTGCATTGCATATTTTTAGTTAGTTTCTTCAGGACTAAGGAGATATCAGAAATCCACAAAAGCAGAACTTCCAAAAGCAGACTGTTTCGGTTGATGTCAGTCACTTGTGCGTTACAAACCACTTTATGTTTTGAACATCTTACGATCCACCGTCTTTTTCCTTGATTACACTGGCGTCTCTCAACAACTGTTCTTCCACTCCAAGTAACTTACGTGGGGCTGATCCAGAAAGATGGCATTCACCAGAAAGTAGATCCAGAGAGTAGCATCTTCATCAAGTACTTGCACGGCATCGTATTGTCCTACTATTGAATAGATAGATTCTAATCGTCACCAGATGCTCAGGTGGGGTGATCATCTTGTATCTGACCTTGTGCATATTAAAGTGTCGTCAGTACATCGCAAAGGACAAGATCGGCTGCAACTTCTCGTTGACATCTGACCTAAGGTTTATCTGTAGACCAACTCATCCAGATGTATTTTATCACAGATCACAGATTTCGGACAATTGTGGACAAGTTTGGGTGTGAAGTTAGAACACAGTGTGAGTACTGCTCTTGCCACCACTTCGATGAAACTGCAAACCTGATTTTCCTTCTGCTCATTGTGTTGTTAGAAGGTAGAATTGCATATTAGACATGTGCAACACTGAAGTTACATTGTTGTGACATCTATTTGACATGCTGGTGTTGCAGCAATCTTTGACATCATGTCTAGTGCTCGTGAGGAAAGGTACAAATACTCTGAGCCCGTGAGTAGTACGAACCTTGGAAATGATGCACAAAGCGATTCCAGGTTACAAAACACTGAAACTGTGGTCACAGAGAAGCTGAACATCTATGGAGGTCGAACAGTGAAGACGAGCAGATATCAAAGAAGTGGAGCAAACCAAAGCTTGATAAGTTATACAATCATCGAGTATGATGAGAAAGAAATGGCCAGGTCACGCAAGGTGTTTGATTCACGTGGATGTATGATCTCCAATTAGGTGGAATACTCTGTGTTCATATTGATGTCCTTCACATCATCGATTCAAGAGTAATTAGATGGATGATGGTTATGTGAATTTATATATATTATATTTTTTAAGTATTATATATTGAGAAAGAGAAACAATTGAATTATCTTTCAATTTCAGAATTGAGTGGTATCTAAGATGAACTTTATTGACTACAATCTCCAATTGCGATTTTCTTTAACAAAAAAGTTTTGTCACGGACAACTTTCACAGATGTTTTTACTTGCAGTTCTGACTCACCTGTTTATGGCGTAGAGTTTCCTACTTGTTCATGTGATTATTGCCTGCACAAGGTACTGAATTCTACGGTGGATGATGTGTTTACATACAGCGCGTGGCCATATAGAGTTTAATAAATATCGAGCGTCTGTCCGGAATTTCACAAGTTCCGGACAGATTTCACAACGGAATGCTCGACTTAGAAGTACTGTATGCTACGCGATCCATTAGGACATGTGTCATTGGATTTCTCTTACAACAGCTATACGATCAGATGATAGAGCTTTGCTGGTCCTTCTTTTGCTCGTCTCCGCCAACATGTTCATGTAGATATTTGCCCTCCCCGGACTGCTGGAATCTGGATGTTGTTCCGCACTCATTCGTTGATCGCTGCCCAAGTACACGAGTAGAAAATGTTGGCCGAACCGTGAACTTGCGCCGGGCACCTACTTCTTTTCAGATTGTCATATTGATGCAGTCTTCTTCAGTCAGATTAGATGCAGATTAAAGTGATCCAGAGTTTTAGTCCAACAGAATTGAACAGATATTTCTGTGCATAAGCATCTGTGCAAAAGCAACAGCTAACCACACTACCGCAGCGGTTATTGCTAAAAACACCTCATAAGTAATGAATTAATGTACACCTCCTGATTATTCATCCTGGAAGGTGAGTGATCCAATTAAACGTTAGAATACTTAATACCTCTTAAACCTTAATAATGATCTCTCTCTCAGTGACGTGCGAGACGAACATTTTTGGAGATTCGGTAGTTCTGGGGTTTTGTATTCTCAAAAGCGGGAAAATTAATTTTAAAAAAATTAGAGATTGGTTACTCATCAGGTGTGGACCTTATCTTGCCCAGTGGTACCAATTAGGGAATGTTGTCAGATGTTGAAATCGTATGATGTTGTGGATGTCAACGTTGGAGCAGCTTTTTTTAAAAGCTGATCACCTGTCAGATTATGAACTTCAAGGAACTCATGTTGCGAGAGGTTACAGCTAAGAGGACCTCACTTTCCAAAGTTTCCTCCTCAGAAGATTTATACCCTCTAGAAGAAACAGAAAACGGAGGCCGATGGGAATAAGAAGAACGATGGCTTAATCCAAGAAAGAAGTTACACGGCCTGGAAAAAAAAACATGCTCAAATCACGGTAGGGTTAATCCTTCTCGTAGAGGTGCTTTCAATATTCATTGCAGTTCAGAACTTACTGCAGAACTATGGTGCTTTCACATCTGTTGAAGTTCAAGAAGATGAATTATCGATTGTAGAGAGAAGAACATGGTCTGTTATCTGGAAAACTGTGAGCTTGTTTCCAGGTTACGTTCCGTGGGGAGAAGTTAAAATTAATCGAGGGAAATTCTCCTGAAAGTCAATTTGTAGGTGAGAGAATATCGAGGTTATTTCTAATCCAGTTTCAGTCAATTCGGACCATTAAACATCCGACGTTACGAACGACCGAGCTGATACACTTCGAGAGTAAAATCGAAGTGTATCAGCGTGTTATTTCTGGTTATTCGGACTGTGACAGAGTCATTTTCTGGGCTTTTTCTTCTATTGTGACAGTGTTATGAATTGTATCACGTATCCACTTCAGCCAAAGCGATTACTTCGCAGCCCTGCAACTGACGGCCGTCAATAAAGCGATCCCGACCGTTGTGCTGCAAAATACTTCACTCTATCCCGATTCGCGTTGCTCTGGTATGGTGTTCATCATCACTCTTGGTTTTGGAATCTGTAATATCGTGTTTGAGTCTTTGCCAGACCAAAGCTTGATAATCCGAGAGAAGGTCGTCCAATAGTCGGAATCGTGCGCTTCTTCTCACGGTGGGAAGCTACCTCACATGGAAACTGCGCAGGCACACATGTTTTATAATCTCTAACTTGAGACGACGTCAAGGTCGCAAATCACTGAACGTTTCAGCCTCCCATTAAGAAGGGCCACACATGGAATAAAAGGTGAGATGCCACCACATCGACTGAGGTACAAAGCAAACCCATAGCAGTCAAGAAAGAACCAACCGGGGCCAAACGAAGAGGAGAGAGCAGATATCTCTTGTTATAAATCACTATGTATCCAACAGCGCCTCTCCTATGTATCCTACATGCAGATTGTTAGTACAGTTGATATCAAAAGGTATAACAAGTTTCACCAATCAAAGCTATATTTCTCGCAATGGCAGAACCTAAAGCACACTGAAATGTTATGCATGTATGATGGATTCAAGAAGACTCACCTATAAGTCTATTATGATAAGACCGAGCGACTTTCTAACAAAACTATCCAAATGTTGTCCGTGTGCTCTATACATTTCAAAGGCAAGAGGAATAATGATATATACCTCACGCAATCCTCCATACTTAAGGATCTTAGGCTAAGATAATCTCTGCAGCTCCTCCTGTGTGACGTCTGCAGCAATAGTGTGTTTGAGTCATATCAGTAACCACAACATAAGCCACCACAACTCTAGACATGTAAAGGTAAGCACGTACTTACTGTCGTCAAGGATGTGAGGTGAGGATCTCATCGCTCTCTCCACACAACATTTATGCCATTGCACAAAAGAGTAATGGCATAAATGACATCGTGAGTAGCAATTTTCTGAAATCCAAAAGGACAGCGTGCCAAATGAGTCATGGGTGCATCTAGATCTTGACCACACTCTCATGTGAGCAGGTTGGAGTCCAGATCAAACCCAATCTAAAATGTATCGCTATGATAAATGTGGAATATGATAAATGTGGAATGTGTGATGCAAAAAGATTTCAAAAAAGTTTGCACTCTGAACCATAAGCCTCAGGCCTTGCCTAATCAAGAAGTGACACCGGATGTCACAGGGACTATTGGTTATGTATAATGGATGAGAAATGTAGTCTCATGTAATCCACTCAAAAGAAGTTGGATATGACTTAAGAGGATGAAGATTGTACTCCACTCTTGAAACATACTCTCGAAATAGAAATCATTGTACAACTCAATATAGGAAACACCAAGGCCTAACTACTCCAAACCCCGTGATGTGTCATAATAATAATACTCCATGGCAAGTAAACTATTTCACATGATATTGGGGAGCACATGTCAAGCTCTAGTAGCGAGGAAAAAATCAAGATCCACACTACAGAACTGTGGATATGAAATCTACGTTCTACAGTAGGGCCAATCAGTTGACGAAGACGAGACGACGAGAGCACAATTATCACGTGATGGACTTAAGTCAATGAGCTCTGTAGTACTGTAAATCGATCCCGGATTTCGGAAGCCTGGTTGCGTCCAGGTCATTGGTTGATTGTCGTTTTTGGCGACCTCAGGACTAAGAAGAGCAGAAGCACAGGGTTGCGTGATAAATATCGAATTTCAGGACCGTGGATCTTGAATCTGCTCAGGCGGCAGAACCAGAAGATTCTGCTGACCTGCAGCTCCTGTAGGCCTTGGAGTATGTGTTGGCACTGGCGTGATGGCGAGCGATAGGACCTGGTGGCAGTTTTAGCCGATCGAAGGGTTCAATGTATGGAACACGTGGAGTATCTCGGTTGTTTGGTAAATGTAGCGTGGTTCTCGGTTTGGTATTATACTTTGCAAAACTGTTAGAACAGATTCCACGACAGAAGATATGTCAGCGCACAATGAAGAGTGAACACTTCAGCAACAGCCAGCTCAAAAGGACACCTTTCCGCCTAAATCTCCCTACTTGTCAAGGAACGAGAAGACTGCAGTTTGTCGGACGGACAGTCCAGGAGCAGCGCCACCTTTGTGGCTCCCGGCGCTTCTTGGCCCAGAAGGTGTTTAAAATTTGAGCTTGGGTCTCTCCACCTCTATGCCCTGGCCGGCTTCGTCCCCTGCTCTTGCGCAGTTGGAGCTTACTATTCGTCTCGTGTCTTTGAGCTTCTCCCGATCCGAAGCAGGTCAGCTGACCTCTGCCACGTTAGTTGATTTGACCTCAAGTCGTTCATTGTCGAGATCAGAATGCTCCAATATTTCTCCCAGTTGTTTGCTTGAACTGTCATCCGATGAGAGCCGGGGATATTTATCATGGGTGCTCTTTGTCTTCATTCAGCAGTGTCCATTTGTCTCTCTTACAAGACACGGATTGCTTCTTCAGTAATTTTGAGCTGAAGTAATTGGTAGCGAGTTGCTCTTTACCCGTTGAAAGTAGCTCCTGGTGAAGAACGGCTGAATTAACTACCGGCAATTCAAGTTTAGACTCTCAGGATTGCAATACGCATTAGAGCTGGAAAAATCGAGATTGCGGGCACAATGAGTCCGATTCGTTCTAGTCACTGGCATGCAAGTCGCAGAACTTTGAGCCATAGACTTACCCAATTGTTTCACGTGGTGTAATCAGCATTCAACTGTACAGAATATCCACATTTTGCATACTTTTGCCGCTGTGGATCTGCTTCAAATTTGAACTCCTCTTTCTGATATTTGAAATTTGCAGAATTCTACAATTGATGAGATCGTGGAACTGAGCTTCACAGACCTGATGCGCCAGTCGGAGTAATTCAAGCTGCAAGAATACAAAGTCTTCAAGGTACCCACTGAAAAGTCCTTGGTAGCTCAAAGTACTCCTACACAAACTTGGTTCTTACAGACTGCTTGCGTCATTGCGCGATCCTATCTTGTTGTGATCTTAAAGCTGCAGCTCAAGCCCTCCTTAAAGCGAGTCGTCGCTATTGCTATTAATGACCAGTTTTGTTCATAAAGGCTGTTCGCCAGTTGTCATTCGTATTTCTTCAATGGCATCTCCATTGCATGTCTGAGCGTATGGGGACTTTCAATAGAGTTTCAGGCCGATCACAAATGCGGGAAGTTTGTTCAAGTGTCCAGGTACCAATTTGAGCCAAGCAAAAGGCCACTGCAGCTGGATGATGATTATCCGTTGGCTTCTCTGCATTCTGTGTAGAAAGATAGAACTAGTTCGATGATTCGAAACAGAAGAGCTGCGCACTCTGTGCTTCTCATTACGTTCGAGTGTTGCCGTATAAATTTCTTTCTAGCAGTCACATGCGAGAAAGTGATGCTGTCGGCATCCGAATTTTCAGTCAGACCCGAACAAAATTCATCTCGTACAAACTCATCAGTCAATCTCAGTGACAAATTTCTTTTGTCCAACCAAACTCAACCTTTTTTGGCTGGACCTTTCAGCAGATGATGCCACGTGGATGATGAATGAATGATATGGTTTGAGCCACGGAACGTCGAAGGGTTGGCTTTCGTGAACAGGAAAACAACATCATCATCACTATGGAGCCGGCCCACTGAAGGAAAAAGTATATATTCGCAGATAAGATTTCGAAAATGGCCTCCGAGGAAGCTAAATACAACTCGGTAACCGGATCTGAAGAAAAGCTGGACCAGCAGGAGCAGGCTGAGAACACTGCAAAATTTGAGATGCAGCAGAAAAGGTCTCCCTTCGATGGAGTGGAGTCCGAAACTGGCAAACTCTTGGATGACGACGGCAGGCCCATGCGCACAGGTGCCAACTCTGCGCTCCCTTTGTTTACCTACCCGTGTAGTTTCGTTCACGGTGCCCCTGGAAGACAGTGGCTTGGAGTCTCTTCTTGCTGTGGACTCAATCCATTCTTCCTTCACTCCAATTCTGATTCCTGCTGACGGAGAAAATACATGTACAGCAGTACCACCTTCCTGGTGGTTTTTCCTGCACTGAGTGTTGGTGGTTGGGTAAGAGGATCGATGAAGACAGTGAGAATTAGACCCATATTGCAACGAAGATCTTGCTGGGCCCGAATCTGGATGACTCTGAAACCGAGGAAAGGACAAATATTGGAGCTGCTGCTGACCCAAGGATATGATGTAAAATCTTACCAGGAAACACTTGGACCGCGACAGCTCACATAATCACGGCTGTTATCGGGTCCGGAGTGCTGTCACTGTCGTGGAGCTTCGCGCAGATGGGATGGATTGCAGGGCCCCTGGTGCTGTTCAGCTTTGCGCTGTGCACGTGGTACACGTCCAAGCTCTTGGCCGACTGTTACCGATATCCGCACCCGGTAACTGGGAGACGTAACTACATCTATATGGATGCCGTCAAAGTTAACGTCTCTGCTCGGTCCCATTTGATCTGCGGTGTCATGCAGTACAGCAACCTCGTCGGCACTTCTATCGGCTACACTATCGCCACAGCCACCAGTGCAGTGTAAGTCCCATTCATTCATACCACCAGCTGCCCCCAAGCACAAGGTTGTTATTTTATATCTATGTACATACATCCACACGGTAGATTAGTTCGAAAACTCTAAGCAGATCTCTCTTCCTCTCTCCTTTCGTCGTGCTTGGTGAGGTTGGACCGAAGACGAGTTTAGAATATGATTTCTTTGACACAAGTTCCTTGCACGGCTACTCAAGTCAACAACCTCAAAGTTGCTGACATGTTGGTTGCTAAAAGGAACCTTAGTTCCAGACATTGACACACATTGACAGTCTATAGAATTGGAGAAGGAATGAGCACAGTGAAACTACTTAAATGTGAAACTAAACGATTACGTCACAAGGACAATAGATGGACTGTACTCACGAGATTGTGCCCACAACAGGCTTCTTGAAGGTCACAAATCCTACATTTGACCCACAGAGATTTCGAGCCTGTAGCGTGAGTGGAGTGAGCACGAACGCCCTAACCAACTGAGCTGGTAGGCCAGTTATGAAATGGAAGATTAAGATACTTTTCAAACTAAGAAACTGAGAAACAGCCTCACATATCTGCTATGGTCACAACCGTTTTAAATGAAGTTGGATGTCAGATAGCAGGCCAGAATCTACAAATGCAAGTTGTAATGAAATAATTCTTTTGGTAGACCACTTCCGTTATACCTTCTGTGGAGCTGAGCGTCGAGTGTCGGGGTGACCATTGCAGTAGGGCGCTGTGTCAGGAATCAACTGATTGAATTAATTGAGAACGAACCTGGACTTGTAGTTCTACTGTTTATCTTGGGTGACAAATTAGAGCATAATGCACCATCATAAGAACTTTGTTCAGCATGTTTTTGAATCTTCGTTGAATCTCTTGATGGTATATGCTTGTCAAAGGTATCTATGATGTCCCCCCTCACTTCTCATGTCTTGGATCAATTCTCCAGCAGTCTTGAGAGAGGTGGAGCAATGTATGATGGATACACGTAGAAATGTTTTTTGGTGGTGTCTTCTTTGAACTCAGACTGTAATAAACTCCCTTAAAAGACAATTCCAATCTATATCTTTGGAATTTCTTGACCGTGTTGCCACTGGGGCTTGGACGTTTGTGATGGTGCAGAGCAGTGCAAAAGTCAAATTGCTATCACTCGCATGGCCGCGACTCACCGTGCTTGGCCTCCACCACATCTTATATTGCAGTGTTCGGTGTCATCCAGATTTTCCTTTCACAAATCCCAAATTTTGGTGATCTATGGTGGCTTTCATATGTTGCCGCAATCATGTCCTTCACATACGCCACCATTGGTCTTGGACTCGGCATTTCTAGAGCTGCTGGTACTAACTAACCTCTCCTCAATCTATATTTCTTCTGCAGTCAAGTCTGAAAGACGGGGATTTTTCGTATGACAGAGAGTTATTCAAACATTGTGTGAATAATTCTCTGTCACCGCTATACGTGCATATTATGAGTCATATGTGTTCAGATCCAATAGGTGTCTGTGCGTCTTTGAAACTGCTAGCGTGAACTGTTATCATCAAGCTCAGTTACGCTTCAATTTGAGTCCACGATTTGGTTCTAGAAAACTTTGAGAGGACTTCATTTACTTGTATAATCTCATAACCGTGCAAGTGAAAATGAAATGATATACCTTATTAATACATACGATGAGGATGAGGCAATGCTGTCTATCCAGTTTTCGTCTTTTGTGTCTGCCTATCTAATTACAGATTTCTAAATCTACAGAGGGTGGCCACTCATACGGCAGCGTAAGTGGAGTAAAAATCGGCACAGATGTGACTGAAGCTCAGAAAGTGTGGAACATCTTTGCGGCTCTAGGAAATATGGCATTTGCTTACTCCTTCTCCATGATTTTAATTGAGATTGAGGTAAAGTTTCTTGATTTATCAACTCACAGATTCCTGCGAGAACTGCATTGATTACCGCAAGCCCACAAGGCACCAATGAATGCTTTGGAATGCTGTTCCTTCTCCTCGGCTCAAAAGAACCTCCTCCGAGCGAAATCTTGTGTTTCCCTTCTGCCCGCCAGTTTTCGTCCAAGTCAACCAGAGTTGCTCCATAGATTCGTCACTATTTGCTGATCCTGCTTCAGAAACTTCCAAAGAGTCGGAACACGTTACCTCTTTGAGGTCGCTTCCACTTCTTGTGGACCAGCAACAGACGCATGGAAGACCCTTTTTTTTTGAGTTTCACTGAGTTCACAACCGTCAAGTTCATTGTGACTTTTGTTGCACTCTTTGAAGCTATCTTCTTTTTATGTGGCAGATGAACTCAAATACGCCACTATTTTGAGCGTTTCATGGTTTCTGTAATATCTATCGCTTGTTGCTTCTCAGAAGAATCTGCTTTCAGCAGAATCGCAATGTTTCCTTCTCCAGAGCCCGCTTGAGAGTTTCTAGGAGCGTATTTGTTTTGTGGTCGCCAGAGTTTCTTTGTTCCATAGCACAAGCGTCTGTAATAGCTGCACATTTTCATTCCTTTCTAGTGACAATTTTACACATTTTATCTGCAGGACACTATCCGAAGTCCTCCGCCTGAAAACAAGCAGATGAAAAAAGCCACCTTGTGGGGCACGTCTGTCACAACGGCGTTCTACATGTCTGTGGCGATTGCTGGTTATCTGGCATTTGGTGATGCTGCACCAGGCAATTTATTGACTGGATTCTTCACCCCATATTGGCTGGTGGATTTTGCAAACGTATGCATCGTCATCCATCTTATCGGAGCATATCAGGTGTGTAGCTCCTCCTATGATCATAAACTTCCATTCACCATTTTGATCCACAAAAAGTAGTCTGACTACGCTCTGACCAGCAAGCTTTGAAGTTCTTATACCACAAGACTCAATTCAACTCACTGGTTCCGTTCGATAGGAAGTCTGTTGCTGGATGTAGTCACGGGATCCGGCCATTGCATTTGATTTAAAAAAAATTAGGTGCTTGTTCATGGCAGGTCTACACTCAACCCGTGTATCAATTCGCGGAGAGGTGGGTAGCTAGAAGGTGGAGCAAAAGAAGCTTTCATAGCAGAGGTTACACCGTCAGGCTTCCTGGAGGGTCCGACTTCAGACTAAACTGGTTTCGCCTGACCTGGAGAACAACATACGTCATTATCACCACAATCATTTCCATGTTATTACCTTTCTTCAATGCCGTTTTGGGTATCATTGGAGCCCTTGCCTTCTGGCCACTTACAGTATACTATCCTGTCGTCATGTACATGAACCAACACAAAACCCCTCGTTGGAGCGGGACCTGGATAGCCCTTCATAGTCTAAGTTTTGTGACCTTCCTCGTCTCCGCAGCAGGTCTGATTGGATCTGTGGCAGGCATTGTCACTGACTTGTCACAGGTTAAACCGTTCGAGAAAATTTAATCTCGACTCAGGCAGGTGTCATCGTTATACGACTGAACGTGTCGATCAATATGTAAATATGGTCAGAGACACAACTGACCGAAAGGTGCAGGAAGGGAAGTATACATCACTCGCAGCTGGTATAACCTTTGCCGTTGAAGCGTCCGTGCAAGGAACTCGAAGACATGCCACATGGTTATGGAGGACGGTATATCAGATTCATGCGCTGGTGTCTTGTACTGTTAGTGTAGACGTTGTAAAAATCAAGCCAGGCAATGGTCTGGGCTCTCGTCAGTATATTCCTTGTCTCCTTGCGGAAGCATCAATAAAAGAAAGAAAAATCAATAAGAAGAAAGGGCATATCTAGTAGTTGGTACATTATTATGAAGTCTCTCTCGCAGAGAAATCTGAATTCTTACATACGTTTCATGGTAGCCAGTCTTTCACTCTTGCTCGCTCATTGCTTGTTGTAAAAGAGAATAAACTCTAGGACTGTACCTACAGAATCTTCGTGAGGTACGGAAAGAAATAGATTAAGAACCTTACGAGTAGATTCCCGGAAACGTTTCCAACAACCCTCGGTGTCTTTTGCTCAGCATGCTCAGTAGAGGGATCATGTCCAACCCTCTGCTTCTGATTTCGAACCTGCTTGATACTAATCTTGACATGAAGTGTAGCCAGATGAACCGATGCTCGGACGACTTATCTACCTTCAAATCACGTAGTTACCTTCTGTGTATCTGAAGTTCTTTCTTACCTCACTATGTTTGTACACTTGAGAAATTCTTCAGGTTTTGCTCCGAAATTTACCATGAAGCTTGTGAAAAGGACAGATGACCGATGCAGAAGAAACTGCAACGAAACTCAGCCATATGAAGAACCGCTTCGAAAGCTAGTTAACTCAGCGCCTTCAACACTAACGGTAACATTGGGGCCTAGCCCCATGTTACCCGTGTGGTTTCATCCTTGTAGGACTTGATGGGGTCTTCCCATCCTTTTTGTTATTTTCTGTGTCCGGGTGTGAATTCTCGTATATGAAGGGTGGGTAATAGGTATGGTGGGCATAGGACGTGAGATGCTGGCTAACAGCCCAAAGCCCGTTAGACTCATCACATGACAGGTGGATTTGTACGGTACGGGTAGCAAGAAATCGTTTTTAATGCGTTGATCGCCCCCACTGCCATGATAGTGAGTTTGTCATGTGACCGTGCATTGACTAACTGACCTTTGTGAGAACGAAAGTGGCAGCACAGAGGTCTTTAGCCTTTCGGTTTGGCTGTACCACTCCAAATAGGTCGATTACGACCAAACACAGTATGACCTCGTTGAATTTTTCAAAACGTCTTACAGTCAGGCGTCCCTCTGCCTCGATTGGCAAGCCCAAGGTCCCAGATAAGAGCCGAAATCTTGCTGGTGTATCTCGGTCACATGACAAACTGCTAGATCTGGGAGAACTTGGCATGCAATCGAGGAAACTCAGACAGAAGAGAATAACACTGAACTTGCCTTCCATGTAGACAAAAAAAGGGCACCAAATCTCTGTCAAAGGACAGAGGAGTTATGATTATGGATCTTTCAAAGTGGACATTTTGTTGCTGGATCGGTGCTTCGTTCAAAAGTCTCAACAGATCCTTCTCGACTCTCGACTCTCGAGACCTTGTCGACAATGGGTTACATGATGAGCAAACAACAACTAACGCAATGACGTCGCGATTCAGACAAGATCCAGTACAGTCCACCACTTGAAGTTCCGCGAAAATGCCTAAAATCCAGTGCTATGACCTTCACGTGGAATCTACTCAAAGGAGCTACAAGGCACAGGCCAAACTTCTCCAGCGACTATGTAAGTATGACATCAGATAAAATGACCAAAGACATCGACAGCAGTAGGACATCTCTTTCTTGCTCCATCCAGGTCCAGAAATATCCACATACAAAATACTTTCCTATAGATGCTACAATTTATAGGCTCATTGAGTAATAGTGGATAAGTGACCGTAGGTCGAAAATTTGCGACCTTTACAATCGGACGCATCGCTTCCAGATCACGGCACATCGTCACCCATGTGTCATCGGTGGTTTCAGTCCATTTGGTGCTCCTCCTTGCAATATAAACAAAACGCAATCAGTGCTACTCCGAATGTCGTACCCAACGATTCAACTTGGAAGGAAAACTCACATTCTTACCAAGGACTAACTAGCAGTTAACTAATCTTCGTTTTTGAATCCATATATAACTTGATTCTCCGTGATGTGGGAAAAGTCACTTGATCCTCTCTTGGGGCATAGAAATCAACATGTGCATACGATTTTGCAGTGAAGAGTAGGTAAGAAACGTGTATTGCCATGCAATGCAATCAAGCATAATTTTGGTGATTTCAATTCTTAGTACGACAAGGGGGAATCGATTCACTTCTAAAACATAAGAAAAACCAAGTAATAGTTCGATTCGTCTGCGTTTGATTTTGTAGAGTCTTGGAAGTGCCAATGGCCTTTGCAGCCTAGGTATGTGGGTTATTGCAAAGAGAAGACGACTGGGAGAGGGAGCGAGAAGAGTAGGTTATGAGGAGGGGATCATTTGTATGGTTATGATTTGCCACCATGAGAGTGAATAGAGAATTTTCTTAGTTTTTCAATTTGGGTTACATTGGTACCTCAATTGAACATTATTGTATAATGATATAGAGATATTAGTGATTTTGTCATTTTTAATTTTTAGAGTGTTGACTGATTTTTTTCAAATTGGACATATGGGTCAGGTCTTTTTTTTCCAATCTCTTTTTTTCACTGCATTGGTTCTATTGGGACCTAGTTGGAAAGTTATGGAGATGGGAATAAAAAGTTATGAGTGTTTTTTGATTTAAGGATTTTCATAGTTAATATTTTCCCATGTGAGGGGGTGTAACGGGGTTGTGATTTTGCAGTTGAGAAGAGATACATGATGGAGTGTTAGATGTCGTTATCGTTCTCTTTGTGCTAGCTATAGCTTCACTTCCCCTCATGGGACCTTCAAAAGTGATGTGTGATATATCATGTCTAGTGTGTCATTGTCTCTTTACCTTGCAATGGGTAAAGATCCATGTGGGAAAGATGCACAAAGATTATGATTGGACAACTTGGGATGCACACATGAGGAGTATGATCACATCGACATTTTTCACTTCGGGGAACATGCAGACTACATTGATTTTTTCTTTGATTATTTCGAGTATACTAATCGGTCATGGGAGTGGTTAGCTTATCATGCAGGTTCTAATCTAGTACTTTTGGAGACTAGGTTCCCATGTCCATGTTTATTCTATAGGCTCCCTTATGCACTCCATGACGAGGCTAGATGTGTTTTTTTCTTACTACTCAATCGGTTGGCACATGATCCCATGGAAGAGTTAGCGTGGTTATTGTTTCTCTTACTTCCACAATGATGTCTACTTTATACTAGAGGGGGTGTGCTAGACATAATGAGTTGGAAGCTAGATTTTATAGATTCCTAGCATGGGATTGGGCTACATTACATGAGGAGTCTGTTTGGACCACATATGTTATGTTCAACCACATGATACTTATGATTCGGCTCAATTGTAATGGTATATGATCTTGGGGCAGGCCGGCGAGTATAGCAAGGGCACGTGAACCCTTCATGTTTTGTCTATAGCTAGTCATACTTAGGAAACTATTTCTTTTTTATGCCTTTTACTTCCATCCATGGTCGAGGAGATATCATTAGAGGTCTTGGAGTATCAACCAAAGTAGCCATTATGTCTTGACCCATTCACAGACCCCATGATCATTTGCCCAAAGATCATATTGGATCCGGATTGGGTTGTTTTGCATATGGACATTAAGAACGCTTTTAATAATCCAATATCTTTTTTAATCGATCTCGATTCTAAGCCCCAAGATAATTATGAGCATCAACCCACTTCGTCAATTTTTAATAGCGTTTTTTCTTTCAAAATTTTTGATTCATATTTAAGCATTAAAAAAAAAATACAAAAATTTGAAATTGATCACACTAACTTTGAATCGGCTCTACTCCTAAATCGCCACCACGATCTTCACTCCATCAATGTTTTGCACACTCTACAATAAAAAGATTGAAGCTAACATCGATCAAAACTCATCAAAATACCTTCACAAGAACTCACAGTTCTCACCACAGAATCTAATTTGAGTTTTCGAAGTAATCTTTTCTTCTTTCAAAACGTCCATAGGTACACTCCGCTCATAAGCATAGCATAAAAAGAAAGATTATAGTAGAGCCAAACCCACTTTGTGCTTCAAAAACTTTAGGTTCATGCAATAACTACTATCCACCATAACCATCCTCTCAAAGGTTCAACTTCAAAAACTTAGGGCACCCTAAGGAATCCTAATTCAAACTCTACCCACTTGAGCCCTAGGTCTCCTAATGGCAATGTTGGCCCTAACATCAATTTCAGTACTAACGGCGCTAATTGTACTATCGATTTTAACTGTTGTATGTGCTCTTACATGTGCATCCCTATCTAACTAGGGATGTCACTACATAAGTCATGACAAATATTTTTGTGCTTTCAGTTTTCCATTTGACTATTTTTTTACATCAAACTTCATTATATATTATGAAATCACCTCAAATTATGAAATATTCTTCATTTTAATGAAAAGTTTATGAAAACAGTGATGAATTTTTCCAAGCTTGATAATTTTTTTGATAATTTTGTGCAATGAAATTAGGATTTGTTTATTTTGACTTGATAGACTTTAAGATGGATCTAAATTTTTATTTGAAATATTAGATTTAGATTTGTTACTATTGTAGATCTAAGATTAATCATCAAGAGTTTGTTATGAGTAGAATAAAAAAATTAACGTAATTAAGTTTTAATTCTTTTTATTTTTTTATTTTGTATATTATTAAAGATTGATTCATGATCATTGTTAAACTTTATAACTAAATTAATTATTTTTTTGCAAACCGTTTTTTAAATCATTTAATCCTCCTTATATAACTAGAATAAACAATGATAAATTATAATTTATCTTTTTAAATCATGATTGATTGTATGTGTAAAAATTATTATTTTTTCCAACCAATAATCTTTCATGGAGGAGAGCTGGACTAATGAATGAACAAATAGATCATTTTGACATTTGAAGGATTTTTGCACTTCATGAATGCAACAAGATTATAGTGAAAGAGTTAAGAAGATTGGCTACAATTTCAAGTGAAAAATCAATCCGTTGTCGTGTTGTGACGCGGCTACTATGAGAAGATGATGACATGTGTCATCTTCAGAGTTGTTGTTATGACAGTGATATTTTAGGCTAGGATAACCGACGGCATTGCAAGGCTGTAAAGAGCTGAGGAAATCTAGACACATCACCTTGCTGACTAAGGAGCTTATATGATTGAAGTGGAGTCGACGTAGGACGTGGATAGGGGACAACATGATCCTCAAGATGTACCATTGTCGAGTCCATTTGTGATCAACCTCCGGTGTCTTCATCGTGATCTCTGTTGGGTATACTTAGCTGGTTTCAAGTTGTCATTTTAACTCTTATTAGTGAAAACTCATATTGTGTATAGGATGTCTAAGTAGAGTGTTTAGGATAGTTGTAAAGCTCTAAGTTTCAATGGAGCTAATTTGGCCACACTAGAGGTCAAAATAGCATTCTCCATTCCCATTGGTCTAGGAGTTTTGACCAATGAGGGCACTACGGCAACTTTTCAAGGTTTTTAGGGATTTTGGAGACCTTCCAGGGAAACATTCGAAAATCAAAGGATAGCGTTGGAAAGCTGACGGGACGGGCTACAACGTGGGGTCAAGAATGGATGGATTTGAAGGATTTGTCACTCTGAAACGGTGATTCAAAATTAGAGAGAGAAATTTCGACCTTTGAGTGTATTTGGAGTGTTTGTGAGAATCTGACAAGGGTTTTGTGAGATCTGAGTCAAGTGAAATACAGTTCACCACTTGGGCTTGTGTTTTGATTGAGGTTTTGACTCGATTGGACGAGTTTTGAGTACAAAGTGATAGGTTGAAGTTTGTGCAAGCAGTCAGAGTTGCAGGTTTGCACTGACTATCACAAACTTAGTACATCGATCATATCTTTTGATATCAGGAATTTCTGTCAATAAAACTTTCTAGAGTTGAATTTCGGATGATGAGTGACCTACTCATGAAATTTGAAAGCAATTGGAGTTAAGGATTGGGATGTGTGATGGGTTTTGTACACAGGGGTCTGCATATCGCCTTGTGATATAGTGGGTAAATCAACAATTGTTTTGAGAGATCTAGATGGCAAAAATATCTGAAATTTTTATGAGTGATAGTAAGGGTTGAGAAGCAATTTTCTGTAAAGTTTAAGTGAAAGTTATTGGTCGAATCATCGGATATCATGATCTTCTTCCGCTGAAGTTTTACTGGTTGTAATGTGGAGTGCTGAGGAGAAGAAGAAGAGATTGACAACTCACACAAGGTTCTAGAGGGTTCTTCTACAGCCAGGCGCTCAGGCGTTCTTAGAGCGAAGAATTGTCCTTTGCGACACAAAGGTAGTGAACTCGACGTGAAACCTATGAGGTGGAGGAACTTTCATGAGTTCTCTTGTTGTGAGTTTACAGATTCATGGGTTTCGGTTTATAGTTTAGTGTTTGAAGTTTAGAGCAAGGGTTGGTTGCAAGCTCGGAAGTGGATTAGCCTTGAGATATTAGGGTGCAAGTTCAAGTTTTGTTTGGACTTGAGATATAAAATAGGTCAGAAATCAGGTTGTCGAACTCTATAGTGATAACGGGCAGTAACGCGTTGAGTTTTATGATATGTCAAATGCCAAGTGATGGCAAGAGTCGATCGTGGGTGGGTTGGAACAATTTGAGTGTGGAGGGTCATTTGTTTGCTTCTTGTGTTTGGATCCCTCCATACCGGCTTCTTGTGTGTGCGCCATGCTAGCTTTTGTGGGCGCCCGATTCAATAGGAGTGCTCGGACTTGATCACCGGTTACCATCAGAGAGCATCTTTGCGTATTTCTCTTGTGAGAAGTTGGAAGTGATGACCAACTCTCCCAAGAGTGCTTGAGGTGATGGCAGGTTAGGTTGCCCAATATATTAGACACAAACTACGGGGATCTAGACTTAGATCAGAGTAGATAGACGCAGAAGGTTGGATACTTGGGAGATTGGAGGGGTTAGCGATCAAGGCAGCTTTTCATCGACAACGAGCTGAGTGGATGTTCGGGACCACAATGACGGTTACAATGAGTGGGGAGGGGTCGAGCAGAGCAACTGAGGTCCCTAAGGTGCAGCTCGATCCGGCAACATCAGAGATGTTTCAAGCATTCACGCTCTTCCTTCAACAGCAACGATTGCAGGATCGAAGGGAGGATTCAGCCACAAAGGCACTGCAAGCTATGGTGGGGAAGATGGATCAGTTTGATGGAAGGAATGTCTCAAAGTACTTGAGATATTACGTCAGAGAAATGGAGGTGAACCGTGTTTCTGAGAAGGAGATGATTGAGATATTTTGTCTTGCTGCGGTGCCAGAGATTAGAGACCATGTGAGGTCTCTACAAGAGCAATTTGGTGACGATTGGGAGACATATTCTCGTGCTTTGAGGGATGAGTACTTCTTAGAAGATCCTGATAGAGTCACTAAGAAGTCCTTCATGGAGTGGGTCGAAAGGCCCAATAAGAAGTCTCATGCAACAAAGCTTAGGGGGAGTTTGAGACAATTCTCACAATTGTCTCGATTGGAGAAGATAACCTTGGAGTCACATAAAAAGAGTTGTTTCTCCGAGTCCGCCGATGTTGAGTTGCAACAGAAGCTAGAGTTGCTTCTCGAAGACAAAAATGAGGAAGAAGGGCTAACATGTAGTTGGAAGGATGTTGAAGAGGCAGTTAGACTCTTGGCGAAGAGAGAAAGAAGGAGAGAAAAGATTGTGATGAGAAGATCCCTTCAGACGGATGCTTCTATTGCTCCAAAGACTTGTTACTAAAGGGTGGTTCCAACCTCCAACGCTCAAGCTCCGACTATGAATTACAGAAAGGAAGAATCATCCATCGATGAGATCATGCGAGGGATGAAGGAGCTTAAGATCAAATTCGCAATGTTGGAAGAGAAAGACATGGGAGGGGAGAAGAAGACTTCCACCAAACAAGCATATGTGCAACAGTGCATATGGTGTGACAGCACTAATCATGCACGAAGGGATTGTGGGGACTTTGCACAAGCATTGCAAAGTAGAGAAATTTTCTGGAAAGAAGGGAAAGTAGCTCTCAAGGACACTGGAGTAACCATTCAAACCAATTTTGGTAAAGAAGGGATGAGAAAATTGGTGGATGATTATCATAGTGCACATGTAGTGGCATCAGTTGAAGCTTTTAGCTATGGTGCTAAGGTTAGAGGAGCGGGGAGAGAGGAGTTTGAAGGCCACGCACGCTTTAATGGCCTATGGTCAAGTGCTCTCGCTACGATGAAGAAAGGGAAGGTAGCTAAAGAGACTCCTCTAAGAACAGCGGCGGAAATTCGTGGTACTACTGGATGGGAAGATCCAGTAGAAACCATGTCGATTCATGCTTATATTGCTAAGACTCAATATGAAGCATCGGTGGAAGAGAAGAGACGAAGGGAAGAGGAGGGTTATGACGAAGGACTCTCATTGAAGAGGGTGGCTAGAGAACGTATCAGACCTGATACACCTCTCCCACCTGATCACACTATGGAGGAAGCGAGTCCTTTCGAGGTCGAAGGAAAGAACCAAAGGGGGTGAGAAGGACAAGGGAAGGTACCAGCTTACAAACTACAATCTGATATTGAGGCGGCAACAGATTTGAAGGGAGTATTGGAGGAGAATTTTTTGAATGCCAAGGTAGAGTTTACCTTGAGGGAGATACTTGGAATAGCAAAGAGGGAGTTTCATGATGTTATCATTGATATCATCAAGAGGAAACGACAGATTTCAATGAGACCGCTTCTACTTCATGCTATGGGTACAAAAGGTAACAAAGGGATGAAGAAGATGCGCTGGTAGAGTGTTGTGGATTGAAATATCAGAAGGTTCGCTTTGAGGATGAGGCAAAAGAAGAAGGTGTGAAGGTGTCTAGCCACTACACCTGATCGCATTGGGCAAGGGCGACTACTGAAACCCTTGTGAAGCTAGGGGATCTCAGTGAACCGGTGTTAGCACTAATTGATCATGGATCGGAGATCAATATAATGTCAAGAGAGCTCTACATGAAGGGGAACTGGCCCATAGACACCAATCATGGTTGGGTGATTAGGGTAGCCAACAATACTCGAGGGGACTTGTATGGAGCGTGCCCTGATATTCCGGTGAAGGTTGGGGATGTAGTAGCTAAGCAGAATTTCTTCGTGCAAGACTCTCCATCATACTTCATTAAAATCTTTTAGTTGGATAGGTTTTATTGTTGTACTTTAACAATTATCAAATGTCGGAGAGTTTTCATTCATTTGGATGTGTTGGATACTCTCGGTGCTTGATGCATATTTTTCCATCCAATATGTGTTTTATATGGTGTGTGGGCATCGTGACTAGGTTATAAAAAAAATGGAATGAAAACAACATATTCTGGATTGTGTGTTATGGTGATAGTTGTTATGCATTAACTCAGGTCTTGAGAAATTCTAATTAGTTTGACTATAGTTAGTTAGACTATAGTTAGTTAGACTATGGCTGGTACCACTATATAAGACTGCTGGTAAAAACTCTATTATACACAATTAGTTTGATTTACTCTGTGTGAATCATATATTTTTCTTGTGTTGACTTTTGATCTCATGCGTTTCTCTATGAATTCTTGTTTCTGACGGACAATTGATATTAGAGTGTTCATGTAGATAACATCCAAAATTCTATTCCTTTCCAAGAGGAGAAT
The DNA here is from genome assembly GCA_014180765.2 of Marchantia paleacea. NCBI lineage: Eukaryota > Viridiplantae > Streptophyta > Marchantiopsida > Marchantiales > Marchantiaceae > Marchantia > Marchantia paleacea. Next base: position 606,041 of record MUAA02000145.1, read on the forward strand.
TGAGAATCATAGGGCAAACGAGGGCGTTTCTGCAAATGCATCTCGTGCCATTCATGTAATGTCTGACTGTGGTGCAAGATTTACCATTGCATACACGTGACTGCGGCCAATACATCAAAATTCCGGGATCATCAATGCAAAATTGGTCGGCTTTGACCAAAGCGTCCGTACAGACTGGCTTTCCCTTGAGCATGAGTTGATCAAAATCGCTGTTTACTCCATTTCTCTTCGGTGTTCTGGCTACTGCGTCAGTCTCGTTACCCTCCAAGTCGATAATTTGCAGCAAGGGCCCAAGATTACTGAAAGTCAAAGTTCCATTAAGACCGTTATTGGCCATGCCTATCTTCTCCAAGTTTGGCAAGTTAAAGAATTCTAAAGGTATCGATCCTATCAAATTGGAGCTTCTCATATATAGGGTCTGAAGTGCGTTCATTCCAACCCCTCTAGATGTGAAAAAATCTGGTATAATTTGCGGGTCGAATTAATTTTTGCTGGTGTCCAAAAGTCTGAGATCTTTACATGCGCTCAGATCTAGAATCGTCCCCGTGAGTGCATTGTTGCTCACGTGAATTTCAGTGAGGCTCTTAATTGTGCCAAATTCATCTAGAATTGGCCCAATCAACTTATTGTTATCTAACCTCATGATCTGAATCGGTGCAATTGAGACGTTGATGGGAATTGGGCCCAAAATAAAAATAAAAAATGATTACTATCCAGCAACAGGTGAATGAGATTAGGCAAGTTGAAGATCTCTTGTGGAATATTTCTCTTCAACGAGTTGTTGGTTAAGTGGAAATGCTTCATGCTTGTCATGGTGTCAAGGCCAAGTGAATCGTTATTAGCCGTAGACACTGACAATGCCTCACTAAATCCATTCACGGAAATATCGGAGCTAAACTTTGTAAGCTTCCCCATATGATGTGGAAGAGCCCCCTGCATTTTGTTTGAGTTCAAGGCCAAAAACTCCAGTTTTGACAAGTTTGATAGCTCCACCGGAATTGAGTCTGTGATTGCACATTATCGTATGCTCAGAGATTTCAGATTCAGCTGCTTTCCCAATTCCTTGGGCAGATTGCCAGTGAGAAGCGGATTGATCGACAACTCTATATACTCCACACTTGAAAATTCCCGATTTCCGGCGGTATGACTCCTGAAATATTATGACTTGCCAAATTCAGTTGGGTGATCCGTCCGGAAATGGCGTAGCAGAGGACTCCTACCCAACTGTTGCACAGAATATTGCCTTGACATTTCGGAGAAAATAGAATTGGTTGTCGAGTAGCAGCAAGCATAGCATCGGTATATCTTGTGGTTTAGGGATTTTACCCATGATAAATTTCCATTTTTCCTCATATGAGTGGTAAAGAAGCAAGCTTGGAGGTTTCATTTAACCGAATGTCACAAGGAACAAATTCAAGGGCGAGGCAGACCGAGATGGCAATCATGAAGACAAGAGGAGCCGGATTTGACATTGCCAAATATGATGGGCATGCTGACTATCGTATGTGGGAGAGCCAAGTCAAGGATAAGTTGAAAGATTATGGTTTGGGCAAGACATTGAGGCCTAAACCCTCTACATTCAATGATGAGGATTGGAAGGACCTTTAAGAGCAAGTAGTGAGTATTGTTATACTCCATTTACAACTTGTAAATGGAGTATAACAATACTCCATTTATGAAGTATTTTTATTGTTTTTTGCTTCAGTTCTGAAGCAAGTTGATGAGTATGACAATTGTACTTTGCTATTTGAGGCTCTTTAGCGACGGTTTCATCACAAAGAGTTATAAAACATGTTGTACATCTTCTGAAGCTGATGAGCTTCAAGATGAAAGATTCAAATATGAAGATACAAGATCACATTGATGTCTTTCGTGATCTGATCATTGATCTTCAGAATCTTGGAGAGGAGATAAGCAATGAGAGGAAAGTCCTCCATTTGTTAAGTTCATTACCTGCTTTGTATCATTTATTATCACGAGTGTTGCTCTATCGTGATAGACAAACAATCATTTACAATGATATGATGACCTACATCATAAGATGATGATGTCTTCTACACCATCTTCTTCATTTCGTATTGCACTGAATGTGACTTATGGACAGTCATAATCACGGAATGACAAGGATGGGAAGAAGTTTAGATCTTGAATGAGATCCAAGTCTAGGATTAAATCCCAAGACTGGAAGACAATGGTATGTTGGAAATGTGACAAGAGTGGTCACTTTAAGAAGGATTGTCATGTGAAGATCAAGGCTAATGATCCTCCTTTGGCCAATGTGGCTCAAGATTTTGATGAGGAGGATGACTTGCTCGAAGATGGAATATGAAGCCATAGGTATGCTTTATGCAACTCATCAAAAGGCGTTGGTGATGTATGGATTCTGGATAAAGCTTGTTCTTATCACATTTATTACATTAGAGAGTTTTTTCATACTATCTCACTATCAAACGGTTTAACTCTTATGGGATATGATCAACCATGTAGGATTGAAGGTGTTAGATCTGTCAAGATTCACATGTTTGATTGAATCAAACATACGTTGACTCATGTTAGGTTTATACCTGACATGAAAAAAAATCTTATCTCTCTTGGAATGTTAGATTCAAAAGGCCTTGAGTGGAGAAATACTTGAGGTGAGAGTAGGTGATAAGATTATCTTAAGAGTACACAAGCATAGAAATTTATATGTGCTAGAGGGCAAAACCATTTAAGATGAAGTCAATCTTACCAGATCTCGGCCTAAGATGGCTCATTGTAACCATCTTTAGCTAGTGTGGACTAAAGTAGAGGTTACGCAAGGAAGAGATGGATAGTCTTGAGTTGACTATTAGTGGAGTATCTAAAGGTGTCACGCCAGCAATCCATATGCTCTTTAGGTTGTGTTTCTTGTGTGTTAGTTGGAATACACATCATCAATCCGTGTGCTTATAGTGATATCCGTCATGTCATCAATCCATGAGGAATTGAATGGATGGTGGTTGTGTAACCTTATCTAGATTGTACCTTTTTGAGGATTATATATGCTGAAAGAGAAATCATTGGGGTATCTCTCAACTTCAGAATTTCTTGAGCTATTTGAGTGATCTCTCCTCACTTCCCTAGTGTTACAATGGTATCAAAGTGAACTTGCTCTTTCCTTGAGTGTGGATTACCCCTCTTGGAATAGCAAGACGGTGATGATAACTTTAAGTTCTTGAGAGCTGTGTAGAGACTAGCAGAGGTCCTTGATCTGCATGTAGAGTAAGGGGGAAGGAAAAACTGTGGGTTGCATGTATGGATGAGCATGAGAGAAGTCCTGTACCAAACTTTCCATTTCCCAACCTATTCAACATCAATATTCGATTCATGGAGAAGGATGTTTTCATAGTGTACCTTGTGGCAAATTGGGATGCAGATTTTATGGCTCGAGTGATGGCATCACCAGTACCAATGTTATTTTCGATTGTCAATTATGGAGAATCGTGGGATTGTACCATTTATATTCTATACTGAATATTTGATGGATTTGAATCATGAACCATTTGCACTGGTTCCGTTCAACATGTATGTAAAAATTAGAACGATTTACCTACAAAAGAGAGTGTGGAGTGACTTTATTGTTAGAAATTATGGTAAAGAGTACTACATAGATGTAATAGGATCACCTAGGCCTTTTGTGATTCCTATTTTGAGAGATTGGATTATTATTATACTTACGCTGTATTAGTTTCAGTGATTGATAAGCATGGAAACATCAGTTTCTATGAGTGAAGTTATGAACTCAATCATGATAGAAATGAAAGAGTTAAGAAAAACTATTGTAGATGGACATACAAAGCAACAAGCTATGGAGGACAAGATCTTTGCATTAGAGAATGAGAAGGTAGAGAGAGAAAGAGTTGGTGAGATGGAAGTCGAAACTCCAATACAAGAGACTCAACCCCAACCGCAAGCGACTGCTATTTCCAATGAAGAGGCAAATAGGAGACGACTTCAAGAGATTGAAGATCAAACCAATCTCTTACTTTGTATGGAAAAAGCATGTAAGGTGGAAGCCTACAAGGGCAGTAGAGCCATGGAAGTTTCCGAGAGATGGATCATGAGGATGAATATACATCATTCACATTTTCATATTTCTGATTTTATTGCATGAATATTCATGCAGTCTTATCTCGTGGATTCCCTTCAAACCGCAAGAATGAAGTTGTGGGATTTGAAGTAGAAAGAAGTCATACATGAATACATTGAAGAATTTTGTGATCTTCAAGTTTCCATTATGGATATGAGTGGAGCATAAGCCTTAGATGTCTTCAAATGAGTCCTAAAGGAGAGAGTGCGAAAGGAGGTGATGGTGAGCAATCCATCCACAAGCAATCACAATTGCTCAACGGATTTCAGGTGTTTATGGGATCACACATGGTGAACCATCAAGCAATGTTCAAGATCCACTTGGCCCAACACCAATGGAGTTGGGAAACCTTTAACTTAGGGAAGGATATGCATCACCACGAGGACCACTACCCAGGTATGGAGATGATAATCGTCGATCATTTATTCCAAATTTGTCGGATCTTCCTACAAATAATGGCACGATTAATCAAGGAGTTATGGGAGTTCGTGATAATCGTCAATGCTATACATATGGGAGGAAAGGTCACATTGCCAACTTCTGTAGAACTCGATCATGATCATCATGAGGAAGATCTATGTTGCGAAGGCCTTTCACCAATATGGAAGGAGCGAAATACAACAATGAAGACGAGATCTTGTAGGGAAATAAAGATTGCCAGTATACTTGCCTCGCGGCCTTATTGGTTCCACTAAACAAAAAAAAGGTGTGTTAGGGAGAAGACAACGATTGGAAGTTCATGGAGGGAGCAAGAAACAAGCACAATTGATTGTCACAGATGGGATGGTGGAAGGACATAAGGTGAGAGTCCTAATTGATCCTGAAGCAACATAAAATTTTCTATCACGATTTTTTGCAATGAAATTAGAATTGAATTTGATGAAGGATGTGAGTGAGGAAGTGGAGTTGCCAAATGGGTAAACTAAACCAATTGAAACATTAGCACAGAGTGCAAAACTAGCCATATGCGGGTACAAGAAAGAGATTGAATGGAGAGTAATCCAATTAGCTCGATATGATGTCATCCTAGGAATGTCATGGATGGAGCAATACAATCCGGAGGTAGATTGGAGAAAGAAAGTGGTAACAAGTAGTGGATGGAAGATTTTCTGAGATAAAAACAGATCTCAGAATAGAAGCTTACCTCTCTTAATTGATAAGACTGTCATTTATAGAGGTGATGTATGTTTCTTGGGACTTATAAGAGACGTTGTTGGTTCTAAGGACAATCTTTACATTCGGGATTCATTGAGCGATATTATTACGGAGTATAAGGATGTATTCCCATATGATCTACCTACATGATTGCCACCTAAGAGGCGTGTAGATCACGAGATCAAGGTGAAACCCGGAAGCACTTTAACTTGCAAAGCTCCATATTGTTTGGTTCCAAATGAGTTGGAGGAATATAAAGCTCAAATGGAGGTGATGTTGAGAAAGGGGTTCATACAACCAAGCATTTCACCTTATGGAGCCCCTATGCTATTTGTGAAGAAAAAGGATGGGAGTATGAGACTGTGTATTGACTATCGTGGGTTGAATCAACAAACGGTGAAAAACAAGTATCCATTACCTCGAATGGATGATTTGTTTGACGAACTTCAAGGGGCGAAGTACTTCACCAAACTCAATTTGAAGAGCGGATACAACCAGATTCAAATTACTGATGAAGATGTTCATAAGACAGCTTTTCGTACTAGTTATGATCACTTTGAGTATCTAGTGATGCCTTTTGGTCTCACTAACACAACTGCCACATTCATGGGATTAATGAATGATATTTTTTGTCCTTATTTAGACAAATTTGTTATTGTCTTTTTGGATGGTATTTTGGTATATAGTACAACCTTAGAAGATCATATGCGATATTTACGATAGTTACTTCAGGTTTTGTGAGAGAATGAGTTTTATGCCAAAGCTTCAAAATGTGAATTTGGCAAATCAAAAGTGGATTATTTAGGCCATCGAGCCACAGCGGATGGAATCCAAGTGATAAGTGAGAAGATAGAAGCCATACAGAAATGGAAAGCAGCATAGGATCAAACTCAGAGTTTTTTAGGTCTTACCGGATTCTATCACATATGTGAAGCTTTTGCATGCCTTGCCCAAGCCTTAATATCTATGCTAGGAAAGGGTCAAAATGGAGATAGCGAACCGCACAAGAGTTAGTCTTTCAAGCATTGAAAGATGCTCTCTTGAATGCATCTATTCTCAAGTAGTATGATCCTAATTGACCAATCAAGTTGGCTATTGATGCATCAAATACAACATTGGGTGGAATTTTTCAACAGGAATGGGAGGATGGTCGGCATCCGGTTGCCTTTTTCTCTCGAAAGTTGATGGCAATTGAGCAAAACTATCACACAACTGAACGAGAGGAGTTAGCCATTGTTCTGGCCACCAAACATTTGAAACACTACATAGGAGATAAGGAGTTCATGGAGAGACCAATCACAAGCCATTGGTATATTTGGATACTCAAAAAAATCTCTCCAAACGACAAATTTGATGGGCAGAATGGCGTCAACAGTTCAACATGAAGATAGTGTATGTGGATGATAAGAAACAACTTGCATATGCTCTCACGCAAATGCCGTGCATCAACAACATCACAGAGGTGAAAATCCAAGTTGATTGGTGGTCTCAAATGATGGCAGCAACAAAGGAGGATGAGGAGATCATGAAAGCACTTCAAGAAAAGACGGCAAAGAAGGTTCGAGGTCTAGCATTTCAAGAGCATCGTATATGAATCCCATAAGATCTAGATTTACGTACAATTGTATTGTCAGAAGGTCACGATACAACCATTGCAAGGCATGTGGGAGCTGAAAAGACTTTGGAGAGCATACAACGAGTGAACTATTGGCCAACGATGCAGGAAGATGTGGAGGCATATGTTTGAAGCTGTGTCGTATGTCAAAAAAATAAGACGGGGAATAAAAAAACCGGTAGGTTTATTACAACCCCTTTCCATTCCAGAACAACGATGGGAACATGTTACTATGGATCTTGAATATGAGTTGCCAAAAATCTCTTTAGGACATGATTCAGTTGTGGTCTTTGTGGATAAATTAAGTAAGATGATACACATCCGACCTACCATAAAGACAGTGACGGCACCACAATTTGCTCATTTATATCTAGACGCAGTTTTTGTGAATCACTGATTAAGCAAAAGCTTAATCACATATCGAGAAACTTATTTCACTAGTTTGTTTTGGAAAACCTTGTTTGATTAATTCAAAACAAAGCTAGCAATGTCCTCAAACTGATGGTCAAATAGAGAGGTCCAATAGAACAATAGAGGATATGCTCCGAGCATTCACCTTGAAGGAACAACAAGAGTGGGATACTCTTTTGCCTCTAGCGGAATTTGCATATAACAATTCTGTTATTGCATCCACAAAAGTGTCTCCATTTTATTTGATATATGGTGCTCATCCTTGGACACCTTCAAGTTTATTGATAATTCCTAAAGGGTAGGAGTTTTCAACCAAATTTGCGGTAGTCAATAATTTTGTTGAACACATACACAAAAGACTGCATCAAACAAATGAGAAGTTGGTAATTGCTCAAAATCGACAAAAGCAATATGTTGATGCTCATCGCGGGGAGGTAAATTTTTAGGGAGGAGGTCAAGTTTGGTTATCTACGATCAATTTGGCACTTGTAGGAACACCAAAATTCAACCCTCGAGTCATCAATCCTTTTGTGGTGATGAAACATGTTGGCGAGGTGTCTTACAAGTTAGAATTCCCATTGCATATGAAAATACATCTCGTATTTCATGTGTCACGATTGCAAAAACATGTACCATGTCCCAAGCTGTTCACAAATCCATCAACCCCTCCTCTTTTAACTACTATGGTAGCAGACCATGCAGAATTTGAGGTTGACAAGATTCTCAAAAAATAGATTCAGGATCACAAAAATCCAAAAACTAAATATTTGATTTAATGGAAGGGATATCCATTATATGAATCAACTTGGGAACCGGCAAATAACTTAGCCAATGGGAGAGTTTGACAAAGTTTGACATTTAGGAGAGTTTGACGGAGAATTTTATTGAAAATTTTCTTCCAAATGAAAGTTACTACAAGTGGATGTTGTCACAGCATTTCTGTATGGATCTTTGGAGAAAGAAATCTACATGAGACAACCTACTGGCTATGAGAAAAAAAGGTAGGAGAAGTTGGTTTGTAGATTGCTCAAATCTCTATATGGATTGAAGCAAGCTCCTAGGCAATGGAATGCAAGGTTTGATGAGTTCATGAAAACACAAGGATTTTCAGAGAGTGTGTTTGATCCATGTGTATACATGAAGAAGTTGAATAATGAGAACTTTTGCTTCATTATTCTAATACTCTATGTGAATGACATGCTCAATTTGCAAAGGAACAATCCGACGTCGATAGATGCAAGAGGCAACTAAAATCTATATTCAAGATGAAGGATTTGGGTAAGTCCAAGAGGATATTAGGTATGGATGTTCACATGGATTTGAAGAATTGTAAGCTATGGTTAAGTCAAGGCAAGTAAATTCAACATGTGCTTGACACATTTAACGTGACAGACTCTAAAGTAGTGATATCTCCTTTGGTGACACATTTCAAGCTCTCAGCAACTCAATGTCCAATTGATGCAATTGAGAGAGGAAACATGTCGTCAATTCCCTATGAAAAGGTAGTGGATAACCTCATGTATTTGATGGTGTGCACTAGACCTGATATTGTTCTAGCTATGGGTAAGGTGAGCAGGTACATGTCAAATCCAGGGAAGGTGCATTGGAAAGTTGTTTGATGGTTTATTAGACAATGCCAAATCCTTGTTGGGTTACGGTGATGTTGATTATGGATAAGACCTAGACAAGAGGAACTCTACAATTGGGTATCATGTCATCATGAAGGTCTTGGCTTATTATCAAATGTTATTGAATCTCATGCTTTGACCTAAGAGGCAAATCACATAGTTCTCAAGAGCCAACATATTTAAGATGGTAAATCCATGCCAACCAAGCATCTACTTATTGGTATAGCAATGTCATTTGATTCATGATCACACTTGATACTCTTCATAAATCTAGTTCTTCACAATATACTATGATGAATAGAGTTGATGTGTCATGAGACATCATAACAAATATCACATCTCTCATCACCTTTCATAATATGAACCATATAACTCTTGACTATCATTTAATTTGTATATATCCATGGACATATTGAAATAATCAAATGAATGGTATCATGACAAGCAAAATATTATGTTCCCACAAATAAAAATACCTAACAACAAGGCATCTTGATATCCTTAAATCACTTCAGTGCAAAAATATATCTAAATAAAAACAAGTTGAACAATATTTTGAAATATAATATTAAAAATATTTTAATTTTTTTCATTGACATTGATAAGGTGATCTTTGGGGTGTTTTTATTTGTAAATATTTATTATTTTCCATTTGTAAACTCAATGATTTTTTAATATTGTAATTTGGGTACACCTAACATCTATATTAAAAAAAATTTCATATAATATTGTTTGAAATTTTATACACAAATATTAGATTCAAAAAAAAAATTTAATTTATATAAATATAATAATTATCATATTATTTAAAAAAATAAAATTTAAGCTTAAAAATTATCAATAATTATTTTTATATTTATATTGTACTTTTAAAATTTCTTCTTCTTCTTTTAAATTTGATATTTTTGAAAAATAAATTATTATTTTGATATTATTAAATTTTTAAATATATAAATATATTTATCTATTTTATATATTTTAAAAATATTAAGATTAAAATTAATCAATAATTAAATATTTTTGGATTTTTTTTAAATTTTTATTAAAATAGATTTAATTAAAAAATTTGAATGTGATATTTTTGAAAATTTTAATTACCACATTAACAGTGAATATCATGTGCCTAATCACACAAAATCTGCAACTTTTATTTTTCGAATGACTATCTTTATTTTGATCTTTTATGAAAAAATTTATCAATATAATATTTTTTATATTAAAATTTTTATATGTTATACAACTTGCTCTGCAATAATTCAACTGAGCTTACAACCCATAGCAAGATATTTGTAAGGATCCGTCAACTAGATAATTAGTACTTTATAGTTTGTGTGTATAATGAGTCCAATTTATTCAATCGGAATATCATCACATTTAAAATCCATAATTATGAAATGTGGATGCCAAAAATGAATTGTATCATATCCACTCTCATCCATTGTTTAGAGATTAGATAATTCTATTTTAAGAATCTGAAAATGTCAAAATAAAACTACAAGAAAACATTAGTCAAAAATATCATCCAACGTGCATTGTTGTGACACTAATTTAGCATCATCTTTGCTTTGAAGTTGTAAGGGGATGAGTTTAGGGTTAGGGGATGGTAAGGTTCAAAGACAGAAAACTAGACACTTTCGGTGAGGTTAGAACCGAGGAATGTGAATTGATCTAGATTCTAGCCTCTCATTTTTCTTCATTTTTCTTGCTTCAAATAGACAATAAGGATGCATTCTAGGTGAACTTTCTAATCTTCGATCAAAGAGATTAAAGTTTGTTTGATACTACAGTTGTCTGGCAGTGTTCCAAAGCTAGGGCTAGCTCTTGGTTCGCCTGCCCTACTACTTCAGTACAGGAACCTATGCACTGGAAGCAGGGCAATAAGGTTGGAGGTAACCTAGAAAAATCTCCATGTCCGCACGCTAGAAGGAGAGACCAGGTGAGAAGGGAAAGTGTAGAGTACGACAAGAGCTCTATCATTTCTTCACATATTGTAAGTTATATTTTGCCGAACATAAAGAGTGAATAGAAAATTTATTTTTTTTTTCAATTTGGGTATTATTGGTACCTAAATTGAACACTATAGAAAATAGTATAGAGAGATATTTTTGATTTTATCATTTTTAGGGTTTTGAATGATTTTTTTTTCAAATTTGACATATGGGTCGGGTCTTTTTATCCTAATCTCTTTCTTTTTATGCATTGGTTCTATTGGGACCTTGTTGGAAAATGAGATATCAAAATAAAAAGTTATGAGTGTTTTTTGATTTTAGAGTTTTCATAGTTAGCATTTCCCATGTGAGATGGGGTCATAATGGGTTGTGGTTCTGCATGTGGAAGGAGATACATGATAAAGTGTTGTATGTCCTTATCATTCTCTTTGTGCTAACTATAGTTTCACTTCCCCTCATGAGGCTATCAAGATCGGTGCATGATATATTATGTCCGGTGTGTCATCATTTCTTTACCTCACATGGGGTAAATACCTATGTATGAAAGATGCACAAAGATTATGATTTGATCACTTGGGATGCGCACATTAGGATGGCGATTATATTGACATCAACATTTGTCACTTCATGGAACATGCACACTACATCTATTCTTTTGTTGATCATTTTCGAGTTTACCAATCAGGTCGTGGGAGTGGTTAGCATCCCATGCAGATTTTATTCTAGGGCTTTTTGAGATTTTGTTCTTATGTCCATATTTATTTCATAGGCTCTCTTGTGCACTCCATGACTAGGCTAGACTCACTTTTCTCTTATCACTCGATCAGTTGGCACGTGATCTCATTAATGAATTAATGTGATTTTTGTTTGTCTTGCTTCCACAATGGTGTTTACGTAATACTTAGAGGAATGTGTTGAACATAGGGAGATAGTAGCTATATTTAGAAAAGTTCAAGCATGGAATAGGGTTATATTGCAAGAGAAGTCTATACGTGCCACAGATTAGGAATCGGGTTCAACCACATGATACTTCTGATTAGACTCGATTGCGACGGTGTAGGACCTTGGAGTAGACTTAGGAGTATAGTAGGGCCGTGCAAGCCCTCCATCCTTTGTCTATGGCTAGGTCTACTAAAGAGAGTATTTTCTCTTAACGCATTTTACATCCACATGTGGGCAAGGAGATATCATTAGAGAGCCATTATGTCTTGATAGGTCACTATTTGTCCATTCTCTATGTACAGTCCCACGTTTATCCTTAAAAGATTTGTCATGGATGGTATATGAGCATCTTAGAGATTACTTTCAGGCGGATGATCCCTCTAGTGGATTCAAGAAGTTGTTCTAAATGACTGCATCAGTTTTATTGTTAAGTGTTGGGTGTTAGTCGGGTTCTTGCGATGGAGAAATACATTGGGGATAATAGACCGATTGATATTGAGGAGGTCTTATTGCATCTAGTTAGTCATACCCTGGTCTTGCAATATTGTTCACACTTGTAACAACATTTTTGTTCATATCAGTTTTGAGTCGTCACACTAGGAGATTGTGAGGCTGTATCATTGAACATTAGAGCACTTCTAAATATCCATCCGGATTGGGTTGTCTTGCATGTGGATATTGAGAATGATTTTAATAGTGTCTCACGTGCATCCATTTTACGAGAACTTATAGAGGTTAGTTGATCTTTATTGAGCCTCATTCCTTTTGTACGATCTTTCTACGGTTCACATTCTTCTCTCTTTTGTCAGCATGGCTTTTCCCATGAGGGGGTCATAGTTCTACAATCCGCCACTAGTACTTGGCAGGGAGATACTTTGGGAGGATCCTTATTTGCCATGGCTCATTATAAAGCTCTTTTTTCTACTCCTTTGGCCTTAACAGTTTGTGTGTTCCCCTCCTTAGTGGATGATACACACATTGTGGGCTTTGTAGACTACATTAGGTAGTCCTTTGATTACTTGACAACTTTGTAGACTACATTAGGCAGTCCTTTGATTACTTGACAACTGCGCTTCATCTTGTAAGTTTGAGAGTTAAGGTGTCAAAGTATAGGGTTTGGTTTCCTTTGGGCATTCCTCCTCATCTCTAGCTTCGAGAGGGATGTATGATATCGATATACGGCTTACGCATTCCACGAATGTTAGTAGGCTCCAAGGATTTTGTGTCACGCTGTCTTATGAACATTGCTTTGCTCTTAGATCGCCTAAGCGCCTCGCTATAGAAGAACCCTCTAGACTCTCGTGTGAATTGATAGTCTCTCTTTCTCCTCCTTACCATTCCACATTCGAGTTCATTACAATCGGTAAAACTCCAACGGAAGAAGATTATGAAATTCAACAATTAAACCAATAACTCTTGTCCAAAATTAAGAGATAATTTCTTTACAACCTTCTCACTCTCTTGGGAAATTTTCTTATGTTTCTTTACTCCATATCTCTCAAAACAATTGTCTAATTGTACACTGTATCACAATGTGATATGCAGACCCATGTATATTAAAACCATCACACATCCCAATCCTTCATTCCAATTGCTCTCAAATTTCATAAAAAGGTCAATTATCATCCAAGCTTCAATTCTAGAAAGTTTATTAATGAAAACTTTTGATAACAAAAGTTATGATCACTAACTTCGTGATAATCAATACAATCCTGCAATTCTAATTATGTGCATAAACTTCAAACTATCACTCTATACTTAAAACTCATCCTATTGAGTTGAAATTTCAATCTAAACACAAGACTGAGTTGTAAACTATATAAATATTGAATTGAATTTATCAAAATTTTCATAAGATTTTCAAAATTGATCCAAACACATTCCATGGTCCAAATTTCAGGCTCTAACTTCAAATCATCACAATAGTGTAACAACCTACTCAATTGCAACCATTCTTGAGTCCACCTCGTAGCTCTTGTTCAACTCCCCAACCCTACTTCCAAATCTGCAAATATTTTCTAGATATGCTTCCAAAACTCCTCAAAACCTCGAAGAATTTGACCAAGTGCCCTCATTGGCCTAACTGTAAGACCAATGAGAATGAAGAGTGTCATTTTGACCTCTTGTGTGGCCAAATTAGCTCCATAATAACTTAGAGTTTTACAACTATCCTAAACACACTATTTAACCATCATATAAACAATATGAGCTGTCACTAATAAAAAGTCAAAATAACAATTTGAAATCGGCTAAGTATGAACAGAACCGGGGAGTTTATAACTTGAGAATAATACTCCTTGCCAAAATTCATAAAAATCAACTTCATTTGGCTTAGTTTTGGTAAACAATAATGATGGATCCAAACCCACGTGTTGAAAGCCACCACTACTTGCAAGTTCAGATCCATAACACTCAATTAAATCAAAATGTACATTGTTAGGTCCCAAATCGTGCCATAGGAAACAATTGGAAGAATAATTGGGTCTAGAGAGTTTATCACTTATTACCTAAAGTTATATCCAAAGTGATATAATAACCATGCATGAAAGTAATCACGATGAAGACACCAGATGTTGATCACAAATGGATTGGGCATTGGTACATCTGGAGGATCATATTGTCCTCTATCCATGTCCCACATCGGCTCCACTTTGATTAGATAAGCTCCTTAGTTAGCAAAGTGATGTTGTAGATCTCTCACTTTCCCTTTCCACCCTAACCGTACTTTATATTTGATAAGGTCCAAGATAATATATCTTGGAGCCTTATCAACATCCTGATCCTACAAATTCGATTCAACCATGGGCTCTTAATGCTTTTACAATGAGTCGTCGGTTATCTTGACCTAAAGTATCATTGTCATAATAATAGTTCTAAAGATGACACATGTCATCATCTTATCATATTAGTCACATCACAACACGACAATGCTACCTAAACATTGAACTTGCGGAGGATATTTTGCATGAAGATGGCCTTTCTCCACTAGGGGATCCGGAGGTAACATTTGATATACTCTCATCTAGTATTGCTTGTCGATCCAGCTACCTTCTTCGCACGATTCCTCCTTCACATACATTCATATCACGTTTGATAGCCTTTGATAGGAGGATCATGGGTGTCTTTAATGACATCATAGGACCAAGGACTTTAGAGTGTGTGATAGGAGATTTGGCACGGAGATATACATCTTTGCCAATATTGTGTGGAGGGGTAGGTTTATTATCAATAGAGGAGATTGCACCTATAACATTTTTGGCTAGTTGGTCATTCTATGCAACTTTGTTATCTTCTCGATTTGTGATTGCATATAGGCTCATCCTTGAGATGTATGTGAGGGACATGGATACGTGTAATAGCATAGCAATGCATTACTAAGGTGAATTCAAGTATAAAGGTTTATTGCCAATGGAATGAGGTACTCAATGATTCAAACACGAAGGAAAATGTGCATTTATGCTTCTTAAAGGATTCTTGACTGCGGAGTCCAAAGAGTTCAAGGATAAGACTCAACTAAAGCCTACACCATTCACTTCCAATCCCATCAATTCACAAAATATAGGAATGCTTTGCTAAATTTGTTTACTCATAGATATGGATCTCTTCTCTTACAAGCCTAAGTCAAGGCGATTCATGTGTTGAAGTTCTTCTGGGAGCAACTACGCAAACACAGCTCGTGAGCGAATATCACTTTAGCTTCACAGGTATTTGCTCTAGTCTATGCTCATTACACATCGAACACACTAGCTCCACAAGCTCTCGTTCTATCCTAACTACAGTTTGTAGTTCAGTCAAATTGAACCTTTGTAAGAAAAAGAGATCCGCGCCTAGTTGTTCTACTCCTATTTATACATGAATTTCTAACTCCTACTTCTAACTGTCACCTACACGGATCGATCTCTTCGAAATCTACTCTGACCATCTAAGCCGTGTGATCGTATCTCCATCTCTCGCGTAAATGCATCGATTCCTATCTGCATTTCCTCAACTTGTTGTGATCTCCTATCGATGAAGAGCCATGGCCTCCCTAAAATCTTGTCTCAAGGCTTTATACATCTTCTTCTTGCGCTCCTTGAATGTCACATCGAGAGAACAAGTATTGGGCTCATTTCTTGGCAAGGGGCTTTAAACTTGTTGGTGCCTCTACGTCCATCTAGGTCAACCGCCTCTTCAGATCTTGCACCGTCTTGCACAACTGTAAATTCTCCTTCTCGACAAATTTCACTTCTGCATCCCGAATACAGCAAATCTCCGCGTACTCTTGCCTCAACACATGCATCTTCTTCTCCAACTCAGCCTTTTGTTTGGACAATTTGTCCTTATTTTCCGTCAACTACCAAATGGTATCGGTTTGATCTTCCTTCCCAAAAGCTAGTCGATTCATCATCTGGATCAAATCCATGTAGCCGTCAGCTTTGGGATCCCACCCATGCATATACATCAACCCCATCTCGTTCAATTCCATCAAAACTGCAATTATTGCCGTCTCTAGCTTTTAAGACAACTGTAACACTGAAGCTAAGAGTTCTGCAATCTCTTTCATTGTTCATAGAGCACTAGCTGGTGCAATCCATATGAGTCAATTACGTTATGTGATACTTATTCTGATGGTGTTATTTTAATACCGTTTGAATTAGATAGTTAGGATATCTTAGTTGCAGTATGACATATTTTCCATTGTGATGCTATTGGAGGCCTAGCACCAAGTTACTCGTTTGGTTTCATCCCTGTCCCACTTGATGAATGACTAAGTAAAATAACAAAAGGATGGGAAGACCCCATCAAATCGCATAAGGAAGCAACCAAACCGGTAACATGGGGCTAGGCCCCAATAGTATTACATTGGGAAATATGTCCTACATCACCTAGGATATCTGAACTATCCAAGTCAAAAGGTCTACAAACAACAGAGCAGAAGAAGCATCACCTAACGTGATTGCTCTCTTGATGGGTCGTCATCCACTTGATGGGGTCTTCCCATCATTTTCGTTATTTTACTGTGTACTATTACTGGGATGTAATAGGTAATATATCCATGCATGAAAAAAACCAAACAAAGGATTCTCGAGTCTTCCACAGATCTCGGACCGCTACAGAGTGAGTTCACGCGGGGTTAAATAGTCAAATGGGTCAAGACTGTATTTCCGGCTGTGGTAGCTTTTTCAGCAGGTCTTAGTCAACAAGCGATAGTGGACTGTGCTTGCTGAGCTAGAGTGGAGTCCCGGAGGGATGCAATAGTAGCGCTCTCGAAGAACGCACAGATAATTATGCTGGATTTCGAGGTGAGACTTTCATGCAGCTTAAGTTCAAGATCTCTTCTCACGGATTCTCTCCCAATGTCATTCCAAACAACAAACCAAAGAAACCAGTGAGCGAACACTGCTGGTTCAAGATGTGAACGACTTTTGTGCCATTTGTTATTCATTTGCGCAGCCACTCGTGCCCCATTCATGCCGCCACTACGGTAGTAATTGTTTCTGAAAGGGCCCACTCAACGACAATTGTTCCCACAGTTTACCTCAGCAGACTACGGTGCCCCTGTCAGATTATACAAAAACATGCATGTTCCGTACTCAAGTAAATGGGAACCGAGTAAATATAGCAAAAAGATGGGAAGAGGTTAAGCTTAGCTTGTGTTCTACATTTACATTGACAAAGCAAAATCACTACGGAGACTGTGTAAAAGTATTTTGCAATGGTGGTCGATACACATTTTTATAATAAGATTAGCGCACCCTGATTCATTGTGAACTATTTATTAATATGCACAAACTGACAGAGAAAACTATATTTCCTAAGGATGTAGATATGTTTTGCCGAGAGAATGGAAGGTCACTAAAATTAAATGTTGTTTGAAATGTGCGGCCGATCCCTTCAGCCTTCATGGGGATCAAGCACCCGCATAGCCCAAGGCAAAGCTGGATGCTAAATTTGAGATCCTATACCCATCCATCATTTTAAGTGCCGAAGTACGCCTAGCGTGGACATCAACTCCATACAGTAGACTACAAGAGTATATGTATTTCCCCCGTGGTCCATTTCTGAGTGCTGATAAAACAATCTTGATTCCCAAAAATTTCATACTGCATGTTCTATCGTAAGAGAGTCTCGTTGAAAAGCTGGATGTGTGGAAGCTTTACAATGTCCACGGTTTCAGTTCATAAACTTCCTGTGACAATGCATTGTGATTCAAATGGTGCGAACAGTCGAGGATGCCGAGAACCTGTCCAAGTGAATCACCGTTGAAAAATGTCAAATCTGTTCACGAATTTACTTATTCGACGATACACCATATCCAGGAGTAGAAGAGCGTGCCTGTCAAACATATCGTTGGTCACATATCGGCTCATCGGTTAAGGCTCTGTCCCGTGCTCCTCTTTCCGGCCAGTTACCATCGGGGCGATTTACTCTCCTCATTGCGCAACAAAATTGAAAAGAAAAGCATGACTGCCAGTCTAAACCTTTCTTTCTTCGAATGTCAAAGAAGTCTCATGATAGCAAAGTACAGATCACCATACAACCGGAGACCAGTCTGGTCAAGGTTTGCGGTAGTCAGTTTAGTGAAAGACCGCCACTGTATGTAACGGTGTAAAGGGGTTTGTCCAAATATCAGTGGGTAGGGGCAGGCGCATCATTCTCTTTTTTGTTTGTTCTTTTTTGTGTAATCCAATTTCGTGTTAACCGTTGCTTTTAGCTTTCTACGGTGGCTGAAGGGAAGAAGCTGTCGACTGAGTATATCGTAGATAGATGGAGACCTTGTGGAAGAGGTCTGACGAGCTTTGAATTTGTCGCTACCCAACATATTACTGAGTTTGACATTGGCTGTTGACTTGGCTGCACTCTGACCTGAGTACTACGTAGGAACGTAGGACTTGAGAACACGTAAAGACCAGTATTTCACCGATTCCTGTCCGAGGCCCACGAATCCAGGTCTATAAGAAGGTCCCGCGGCCACTACGCCATGTACAGAGTCAGGCCATCAAATCTAGACCGATGCATTTACGAGTTCAGCCTCGAGACCTATTTGGCACCCACCGGTGGGTGATTGTTTCTCTGAACTCTAGACACTTCAAGGTGCTCCACTAATTGCGAACAGACAGCAGCGCAGCACTTCCTCATGCTTCGTTCTCTTTTTTTGTTGGGGACAACACTGTGCCTCAAATTCTTGTGAGGAGCAGCAGCAGCAGCAGCGCTGCGCTGCGCTAACCTCAAGTTTCGCTCGCTGTGTTGTGAGAAAAGGTCACTCTAAGGTGGACGTGAGAGGTAGATCACCGGATAATATGGAGGTCGCTCTGCTGTACCCGGGAGCTTCAAGAGAGTTGCTCAGGCAGTTCTAGGAATTATGTTCTGTTGTCTCAAACTCTTCAACTCGCAAGTCTCTGGAATTCCAGAAACTGACCGAGAGAGAAACACTGGGCCGAGTCTAAATTTAACATACGCAATTTCGTGATCGAAGATCTGAAGGTGCCAGCGATGGCGAGCTCAAGCTCTGCCCTGGTTCACATGACGGCGATGGCCTACGCTCCACCGCCTCGAAGCGGTCAACAGCTAATACCCAAGCTCGGAACGTCCAAGAGTATGTGGGGAGCAGCATTCCAGTCCAGCAGCAGCAGGCATGCTACCACGCGACGGCTGCGCACATCGATCAGAAGCGAGGACAACAACTCAGACACTCTGATCCGCCAAAAAAGCCGCAGGCCGGGCCTTCTCTGGCCTCATGGGAACCCAGGCCCAGCAAGGCAATCCTCCAGCCGCCATCACAGCTCGAGGTCCTCCGCTACGAGAACTCGCCGGCAGCAGCAGCAGCAGGACGTGCGTGCGAAGCTCCGCTGCTGCATCCGTTCGACGACATAACGATCGGCTCGCGGTGGAGAGAGATCCAAGGCTCCAACAACTGGGAGGGTCTGCTGGACCCGATGGATCCCGCCGTGCGCGGCGAGACGATCCGCTACGGGGAGTTCGCGCAAGCGGCATACGACGCCTTCGACAACAGCGCGCACTCCAAGTACTGCGGCAGCTGCAAGTACAGCCGGCACAATCTGCTGCAGAAGACGAAGCTCGAGAATCGGGGCTATGAGGTAACCCACTACCTCCACTCCACGGCCACCGAGCGCCTGCAAAGGCTCTACCGCCGCCCGCTCGTGGTGGACGACGAGAGGTGGAGTAAGGACTCCAACTGGATCGGTTTCGTGGCCGTGTCCACGTCTCCCCCGCGAGATCGCCAGGCTCGGGCGCCGCGACATCGTCGTGGTGTGGCGAGGCACCGTGACCGGCACCGAGTGGATGGAGCATTATCAGAACGCCCTCGTCCCCAAGGGCCTGGACCCGCACGGCTCCGACCCGCTCAAGAGCCTGGCGTCGCAGGTGCGCGTCGAGGACACCTTCGTGGAGATGTACAAGACAAAGAACGTGAACTCGCGCTACAACCACACCAGCGCGCAGGAGCAAGTCACTGCCGCCGTCCGCGAGCTGGTGGCCAAGTATGACCACGAGGCCGAGGAGCTCAGCATCACCGTCACCGGGCACAGCCAGGGCGGAGCTCTGGCCATCTTGTGCTTACGACCTCGCAGCGTCCGGCGTCAACCGATGGTGCGCCGAGCGCAAGGAAGACGGCCCCGGCGAGGTCGTTCCCATCACCGTCTACAGCTTCGCGTCGCCCCGCGTGGGGAACAACGCTTTCAGGGATCGGGTGGCGGAGCTGGGAGTGAAGGTGCTGCGAGTGGTGAATGTGAACGACCTCGTCCCTTACGTGCCTGGCGTGATTTTCAACGAGAAGTTGGAGTTTCTGCATCCTCGTCATTTCGCTCCGGGCGCCAACATGTGGCTGACCCTTGTCCATGATTTTCTCGACTGGCTGCCCATGATTTACACGCATGTGGGTGTGGACCTGGTGGTGGACGATCGGGACTCGCCCTTTCTCAAGAAGGGCCCTTTAGATCGGTTGAACGTGCACAACCTTGAACTCTATCTCCATCTCCTGGATGGTTTTGTTGCCAAAGGTGTACCCTTCACTCCCTCTGGTCGACGAGACAAAGCTCTTGTGAACAAGTCATCCAGTTTCTTGGACCCTAGATACAACATTCCGGCCTTCTGGTGGCAAGAGAAGAACAAGGGACTTGTGAAAACTGCTGAAGGTCGCTGGGTGAGCCCGGAACGTGAGCTGGAAGACATTCCTCGAGCCGGGAAACCATCATAACTCTATGCCAGTAAAAGCTTAGCTCCGGCCAGAAATGTACCGGATTCCGAAAAATTCCACGACGACATCACAAACTGTAAGCCGTAATCTCCGATGTCTTCCCAGCATGAGTTGCAGCCCAGCACAAGAAAATTTGAGAACAGGGTTTGATAAATAGTTCAGTAGCTAATCTGTCATTGAGGGTTTGGAACCCTCTCACAATTTTGGAGCACACCATTTACAATTTGGAGAACCCTTCACAGATATCTAAACAAATGTTTTAACTAGTCAACGTAGGTGAGCCGTAGTGGAGACAGGGAACGAAAGATAGATAAGCACCTCGGTGCTCATCCCTATCTGCTCGTATACATCAAGGTATCTGGCCACAGGAGTCAGGCTGTTGTTGTACACATGGAATCTGTACATTTTGTATTTATGTTATACTTCATCAGTTGGGACTCCGTGAATTTCTCGTTTGCGGCACGTATGCCCCTTTGAATGTGTGCCTCTCGCAGCTTCTCAGCACATACTATATTCGAACTCTGCCGAGATGGTTCAATTTCTCGGTGGCGTGACTTGTTGCTCTTGAGGCTTTTGGCACCTGGTACCTTTCCGGCCACCTATGATTCCAGAGTAGGTCGTATTTCCGAGTTTCATGTGAGACTCGCGTTCGTTCGTGCCTTCTGACCCTGTTACACTTTCGTCTTGTGTGTCAGTGGCCTTGGACCCTACACATCCTTCAGACTTTTCGACGCCGGTGAAAAAAAATGTACTTCCCTACAATACGTTGCAAGACAATGATGCCAACCTATACTCTTTCATCTTCATCGTAAGTGCTTAATGTGTGCAGAGTCATCAGCGCCACCGCTCATGTCCTCATCGAAGGACTCATCGTTATGCGAAACTGCTCCCAGATGTGTGCAGCTGCAGGTAACTGAGACCGGGAATTTCACCTGAAGGATTGTTCCCTGTTTGATAAGGTGGGTAACATTGGACTCGATGAAAGGTCAGGAAAGATGGAAGATGAAGGAAATTTTGTCTGCCTGATCCTACGGAGGATAGATCGGAGTAGGGACTCAAAACGGAACGTAGGACAAAGTTGGGCCCTGGCCCCGTATTCGGCTTTCCATTTCATATGAAGCATCGAAATCAGTTCCATTTGTACCCTTCTGAAGCATCGTAATCAGTTCCATTTGTACCCTTCTGACGCCAGTTTCACAAGTTAACCACCGACGTATCTTTCATTCTTTTTCGTTACGCATTTTTAATGACTCATTAATTTTCGTTACGCAAATTTTATGACTATACAGCACATTCACTAGAATCTGTGAATCCTGCTTGTTCTTTGCTCTGCCCTCTTCTGGTTCGTCGTTTTGAGCAAAGAAAACGGAGGACAGTTTTATTTTACATTTGGCTTTGTAACGTGACTGCAGGCTACACATTCCGTTTGATCTTATGCATATTACTTAAGAATCCTCTGATTCGAGAGGAATGAGGCTTCGTAGTCCATGTAGTCATACAACGGCGATACATAGTGCATCAACATATATTCATATAGCAAGATCGAGTACGAGTACCCAATACGGGCGTGCCTATGACAGAAATTAAAAGGTGTGCCAATAGAGTAGGGTTCTAGCTGTACCTGCACGTTGGTGACAAAAAGTTTTGCTCCGAATAGAGAGTGGACATGGAACCCATGTGAATGCAGCCTGAAGAAAATCGATGCCGTCGTCTGCAGTGGAGAGCAAACGCCAAACAGGTGCTAACAAAAACCCTGAGAGACGTAATTCAAAATGAAAAAACTGTGGAACTGGAAGCCATTCGTTAGCAAAACCACTAAGATTACCACCAAGGGATGTGCTAGCTTGGATTGTACGGGTACGGAACAAAACCCAGAGGCCGTACTCAACGTGGAAAGTGACCGTGTACAAAGTAGCTCCCCATACATCAAAGATCTCGTCGGCCCCGTCAAGTCAATGACACTTCAATTTTCAACTGGAGGTATATCAAGTGGCTCCCGCTACCTCCAAGATCTTTTCAGCACCTTCAAGGATTCATGACACTTAAAGTTTCATTTGGAGGTCGTCGCGCTGGGTTTTGATCCAGTTGATCGAAAATGATACAGTGAGAGCTTGTGGATAATGTCGAAGGCATGGAAAATCGGGGTTGCTCACATACGGGAAGTTTTGATAATTTGCTACAGAACTGCGAAAGCTTTCACGCTTCCTTGAAATCTTTCAAAAACTATCTCACCTACTCACGACAATCTCTCTTTTATTCAATCGCCTACTACTAAAAGTCCAATCGTAGTCCTTTCGATTATTGAGCTACAGAACTGGAAAGGCCAAGTGCTTCCTTCATATCTCCATGAAAAACACCACCCTACGCAACACAGTTCTCGCCTTACATCGCTACAACCAATACTCCACTTTAGGCGATTAGTCAGACTGACGAATCGAAGCTTTCCATTACAGCAGTCTGCCTACGGATAGGAGGGTTATATAAGTTTTGGGCATATACCACCAGCATCTGCGAAATGGTGTCCAGTTTCGAAATTGGACATCATTTCTCAAACTGTTCAAGAGGCCCCATAGGGGACACACCACCTTAACCGGTTGGAGTGGTACAAAACAGTTTCAAAAGGCGTTAGGCTTCAGTAGTGAATTTAAGCGAGACATGAAAATGACAATCAGCAGGTCCTAAAGACCTTGGCTTTACTCGACCACATCCGCAATGTAAGAATCAAAAATTACTTGCACATAGCCACACCTGTAGTAACTCGAGGAGTCAAAAGAGAGATATCCACAAAACAAAAGAGAAACAACATGACACAAATATTGTGAGCTCATCCAGAAATATTGCTCACAATACATCCGAAAAATTACATTACAGAGCTTCCCCTGAGGGCCATCTTTCTATATGCAGCTCACTGAACTCAACTGAATTTAGCACAACTTCACCGATGCAAGAACTCCATGTGGATGGTTGTGGAGTAACCAAGCTCATTCCACACAAGAAGCTCCATAACTGAAATTGTGTGAATTGCCTTGTCCTGTTGGAATCACCCATCCGCATGTGAGCCTGGCAAAAATCCTAAAATGAGCAGCCTAAAACTTTAAATTCTACCTCGTTGAAACAATGTCATCAATTTTGAGGATCATCCTCACGCATTCGGTTGCCAAAGAAATGGCACTAGTGCTGACTAGAAGAGGCTGAACAACGTTCTCCTCCAAGATGTTCGTGATCTGTCCTTTACGTATATTGATGCCCGTGTTCACCTGCATATAATCGGCAATGCATGATGAGATCTCGGCAACCCGACTTACTCTCCACATAACGTATCATTAAATCAACAACGCCAGATTTCTTACTGAAAAGGGGATGCGAGACTAACCTCTCCGTTAGCATGACGATTTCTCAATTCTGTTACGATAGAGATTGGGTTGAGGCCTGCATTCTCAGCTAGCGTATATGGTACAACCTGCACCAACAAAAATCCAGTTTGTCATCCTCATACTATGCAATATGTCCAATTATTTGTAGAAAGTGCGAGACATGAAGCGTTTCATAGATAAACTGCTATACATGTAAGAAGAGATTCAGCATAGAGTCTATTGCACAGACGTTATGTTGTAAACCCTTAGTGAACTCCAAACAAACACATATGTAAAGAGTACGTCCACAATAGGAACACAGCTTGCCTCTAGAGCCTCCGCAAAAGCGCGGACACAGTAACTTTCCATTCCGTGCAGAGTCTTAGCCCAAGCTCCTAATTGTCGTGACACCTCGATCTCCGGAGCACCTCCTCCTAATAATTCCAGATAATCATGTTGAAAGTTAGATAAATTGGCTGCTGCCCGGGAAATACGGAACTTTAAGTCATTTGCATGAAAGATTCTTTCCGGAGTGTCGGACAGAATTGAACATGTTTGCTGCTCCAATTTTATGATTTGTTGTACCTGCAATCAGAAATCGTTTGTTGACCAGACACCTTACTACACAGAGCGCGTCATGCAAACTTCGTTCGGCTTCATCCAGCACCTGCAACAGAACGGCGAGAGGATGTCAAGAGTAATGAAATCGATTAAAACTATTTCACTTTTATATCTCAGAACACCTACCATTTTACAAAATCACTATCTTAGTCCATAAGTACATCTACACAGAAGATACACAAGGAATCCAGGCAGATTTTCCGACGTCAAACACCCACTTAAAACCCTGCGACTATGCCTAAGGCCTAGTCAAGTCCCAACAAGGATGATGAAGCATTCAATGCTACTCTTCAAACATAAAAGAGAACATAAAATGATTACCAAAGCGTTGGAGCCCTTGACCAAAATTGTTGTTGTCCGTCCCATGTTCTTAATGCCGGTAGCTTTCACAATCTGCACAAGAGCACTAATAAGCCGTCTCACTCTGTGCAAGGCAGAAGACACAGAACTGCGACACATAGCATTCAGTGAAATATAAGTGAAAATTAGGTGTTTAGGATTAGCTCTGTGTCAAAACGAAGCATGGAGAGAACTCTAAAACTAAATGCAAAATTGACTTCATTCGAGTGTAAGACGTGCCGTGCAACTTACAAGGGATCTAAACTACATCAAGAGTAAATTAGGAACTTTAACTTACGCTTCCGCTTCCAACATGTATTTCTTCCACTAGATCAGCCTGGCCCAATTTTTCAGCTCGGAAATGTTCGATGTTTGCAATAGGCAAACAGTTCAAAGTCTTGCTGATAAACTCAATGTCCTCGCGCTCCACATCCCTTACGACGAGGATCTTGGCCTTTGCGAGATAGTGCAAAGACAAATCCGTGACTGCATCTCGTAATATACTCTTTTGAACGAGTAAAACGTTGCAACCGGTTGCCTTGATCTTCTTTATCATTCCTAAAATGTAATTTCGCTCCTCCTTAAGGATTCGATCCATCTGAAATACAACAAACATCGGCATCAGTGCTGGCTTAAGTTCGCGGTACTAACCGATTTCCCTCCGACACATAATTTCAAACACATGAATATCAAATCAAGATAATAAAAGTAGCCACATGTGCTTCATCACAACTGTACCTGTGTATAGTCGGACACAATAACGTTTTGTTCTATGTCCGTCTTAGGAGGCGAGACTTGAAACTGAATAAGACCAATCTTCGCATTCTCAACACGCGTAGGACCCCCAGCAGTATGACTAGCTTTGTGGTCAAAAACCAGTCCTTTGATCATCTCGGTATCATCGACCTGCATAAGTACTCAAAGTACAACCAAAGCTTAGAAACTGCCAGGCCATTTCACTTCTGAGATAACAGACAGAAAGACAGCAGGCAAACAAGGACTATCGTGCATTTTGGAACATCTGACACTTCATTATACTGAGGATTTTAACTGGTAATTACACTTTCTCTGCATTCTAGATTCATATACAAAAATCCTTGATCACTTACTGTGCCTCCAAGCTTCTTCAAGACCTTCACATCTCGCAAATCGACCGAGTTGGGTCGTGCAGGATCAATCACATTCAGAACAGCATCTACGGCTAGGGGAGCTAGTAGAGACGAGTACTGACTCACCACCTGCATAATAAAAGCAAGTGAAAGGGTCAAAAGCAACATGGGCATGCATTATGAAGTTGAAAGCAAAGCAGGGCCACAGGAAGTCTTCACGTAGAGTGCAGTGGCAAAGCTTCTAACATTCACAAACTCGAGCCAAGTGCGAACGAAGGTAGACATATTTACGGCAATTTCCAAACAGACGTGTCAATACTTAAGGGCACAGCTTTAAGGACAAATATTCCAAACTTCGAACACTACTTTTATTCGAGCATGGTAACCTTGTGCCCGTTACTAAGAACTGGTCCAAGCTACTGTCTCCTGAGGTCCAGACATGGGGGTTCACTCCAAAAGCATACCCGAGAAAGTCACAACAGAGAAGCAGAGTGAAGAAATGAGGACGGCTGCGCTACTGCATGAAAGAAACACGCAGACATTCAGCAAAAGCTACATCTGGTTATGATCCAAGATACACTGAACCTGTTACTGATTTCCGTTACATGTAACACTATTGTAGGTGTACGATACCACCCTAACCAATGTCGGAGCTCATCGCGTCGGGCTTATGGAGGCAAGACACATTTGTAGTAAACTCACACACCGAACAAAATTTCCGAAGTATTTCAAGTCTTAGCCAAAACAGAAAAAGTCGGCTACTGAACTGCTTGTTTGCATCACGTACAAAATCTCTCTGGGATAAACCTTAAAAGGAATACGTTACCCTTAAATTCTTACCTTGCTGTTCAATGATGTGCTCGCACTCTTGACAAGGGACTCACGGTCACTAAGCTCAACGGGTACAGCCATAGCAGTCAGAACCTGTTCACATCAAATAGTGTTGCGAGAAATTAAGAACAAGAACATCCATATTCCGTCTAATTCACTCGAGATAAGGGTTAAAGACTCACACCTAGCTCGATCCCTACCTAGATCTTGGTCCACAAAGCTATGTAATCACACGAAGTGTAAATTAACGAAAGGAACTAAGAAGTTAGCTGTGAAAACATCACGAACCTCGACAGCTTTCTCTGAAGCTTTGTGGAGTGCGTCTGAAATGACTGTAGGGTGAACTCCCATACCCAACAAAATTTGACACTGTCTCAGAAGAGCTCCGGCAATGACGACAACTGCGACACCAAGTAAGAAGCTGTGAGTTTTGCAAGATTTTTGAGAAATTCAACGGCCACTTCTTGTGGTCCACCGACAGTTGCTCTCATTCACACACAAGAACAAGAACATCCACGAAATGCCATACCCAAAAAACTTCAACCTACAATCTTTCACATTCAAATCCATCAGAATCTACCAATACAACACACTATAAAATGGTGGTTGACATACTAATCCGTAGATAAAAACCTAAGCTCTCCCGAAAAATCCCACGATTACTTTTTCTACCGAAACATTGCATGATCTGAAAATTCTCCAGTCAAGTGACAGTGACACCTAACTCTACTTTCCAATACCTGTTGTAGTTCCGTCTCCCGCTACAATATCCTGTGACTTGGACAACTCTACGAGCATCTTAGCAGCGGGTTGCAAGACCTCCATCTGCACAAACATTGAAACAATCAGTTTACTTGGGCATTTCAAGATCCAAATTTCATTGGCAAATAAAGTAGGGCAGTTATAACTTGTACATTACATGGCGTTGGACACTGTTGACACCACCAATCTAAGAATACACTAAAATCGCAGAGTATTCAACCGCTCGCAAAGTGAAAATGGACAACGTTTGAACTGGGGGCCAGTGCACTGTTCTCACGTAAGGGGCATAAATTCACTAAAAATGTCTACAAACCGAACATCCAGCTTAACCCCAGCCTTAAATCTCCCCCTCCGTCCTAGCATAAGCAATTCTCTCTGGTACGTGAATGATCTTGCACAAGGAAGAGCACTTTCGCCCAATAGTTTGCATAAGATGGAGATCGCTAATCATCGAAAACATTGACTTCACAAGAATCTAGGGGAATCACGTCTGGAAAAGACGAGCGATAACAATAGCAACTTTCTTGCACGAACCTTGTTCAATATGGTGGCTCCGTCGTTGGTGATGATAACATCCCCATTGGCGGTCGACAGCATCTTATCCATACCCCTGGGACCCAAGCTAGTCCTCACGGCATCAGCGACTGCCTTGCCGGCAGCAATGTTCGCCATTCTGATATCATCCTTGCGCTTGTTGTCCACATACTTCTCAGTTTTCCCACCCCCACCTCCGGGAACAACCTGCGCCCCGGCATGTTTGCACGTTCTTACTACGACGAGCGTAAAACCCAGATGATACTCACCGATCGCTTGGAAAGTCTCACGAATCGGCTTCCGCAGACCGCTTCGCAATCGATGTGTCGATCTTCGAGGGCAAAAGAGAGCGAGTGCTGGAGGAACAAATGTCTGAGGAGCGGCGGGAAGATCCGGTACTGAAACTTTGTTAGGAACTCACCAGAACTTCGCTCTTTGGCTGCTAACGTGGTATTTGGCTCTACCACGTTTGAATTACCGACCACGGTTTCGCTGTCAACCATGGCTGTCTTGTCAATGCTTTCACACGAAACACACGGCACCGTTAATACAGTACGGTATAGAATTTGCTTCCCTGAACGTGATCTCCTCGGCACGAGAATTCATTTTTTGTGAACTTTCTCTTCCACATTTGATTAACTTTGCCAAGTCAAATGTATTCATACAAATCTAAGAAACCTAATACTCTACCAATTCACTTCTTACCGGCAACAACCATTAAAAAGCACTCCATCAACCCGTTTGACATTCACCCCAACTCTCATTTCAAAGAACATAGACACAGTAAAATAACAAAGGGATGGGAAGACCCCAAGGATGTAACCAAACAGGAAACACGCTAGGCCACAATATTTCCTACATCACTTTAACATATACCAACTATCAAGGTCAAATGGTCTATAAAGAACACGAGCATTTGAAAAATCATGATCTAAAGTGATTTTTTTTATATATTGCACTCTCATTTCCACAATCAACATTCTACATGTCTCTCCTCCATTAGATGCTCAAAACTCAAATCAAATATGAAGTTTATTATCCCCACAAGACCTATAACTTTGGAAATCACAAGACAATATAACCCTCATTAAATGTCAATAGTGTGGCTTCAACATAAAATTTTCAAAATCTCACCAACACATGAAGCAATCACTCATTCAAGCATTCATCATCAACTTCATCCTTCATGCCCAAAACCAATTCTTCAACAACTTGGTGATGATGTCTTCCAACATGTATATAATTTTGATAGATGACCTATACTTTAAAATTGAAACTATATGTAACGTATGAAACATTCAATAAGGAATTATTTCAACACAATATTATAATGGAGTTGACAACATCAAAGTGCATGAAAATTTTACACATTGGCTATCAACAGTTAATATATATTACCCATGAGGATTTTCTTAATACAAAGTCATAAAAAAGATTGAGACTAAAATTAAGGTGTGATCCAATTTGAATGATGATTTAATTATGTTTAAAATACAATGAAGTTAGACAAAAAATGTCATTACTTTCTATTATGCAATTTTTATTTAACTATACATTAAATTATCATTTTATTTTTCAAACTGATATTTTTATTAATAAAATATGATTTTTTATAAATAATAAATTATTATATAAATTAAAAATAGTGGTGGAACTACATATATATCAAATATTGCTTTCAAATCTTTTGGAACTTTTATCTTAAAAAAATTATTTGTTTTAATTCATGATATTTGTTACTTAACAGGTCTTGAAGTAACTCTCGTTAGTTTGACTATATTTACTTAGACTAGGGCTACAAAATTGATACTACTATTTAAGGGGGCCGGGGAAGCTCTCTATGACACAATTAGAATTATTTAATAAAGTGACTCTGTGTGTTTCTCAGGGCGTAATACCGGTGGAGGTGAATCACATATTTCATGTGTGGACTCTTGATTACATGTGTGTTTCTCCGTGTATTGGTATTTCGGACCTACAATTGGTACTAAAGCGATTGGAGTCGTCATGTTGAGCGATTGACAATATCCTCGAGAGAACTTGAGAATAATATCTCGCTCGTTTTCGAGGGCGTGCATGGGGAGGACCAAAGATTTTGCCGGCGAGCTTGTGTGGACTTTTGTAATGTATGGGGCTGAAAGTGTAGTTTTCATGTACTCAAGAATCGATATTAGACCATAGGCGTGCACGTGCGCGTATGCAAAAAGGATCTAGAGAGGAGCTCTACTAGCGTTTGATATCTGTAAGAATTTCATCAGCATATCCCTAAAAAAAAAGTTGATTATGGAAAGAAAGTGACTTGCCGAAACTATGACCAAGACTTCATTGAATGTGTGGTCCATGTGGGTTTAGAATAATAAATGCTGAGTTGCTATAGTAAAGTCGGCTCTATCTTCTGTAAAGAATGCGGCGGTCGGCGACGTGCTCTAGGGTCCGAGTGGGGCAGGCCGAGAGAAATTGTGTGGAAAGGTCATATCCGTGTGCGGAGAGGTTTGGATTCGAGGTTTTAGAAGAGGATTCGGAAAGGAAAATTTGATTTTTCTCTTTATGGATTTTGCGTTCTGTATGTACTGTTGCATTGTGTCTCTTTACTCAGCGGTAACGTGTGACGAGAAGCTAATGAATGGCGGACATGCCCTATCCTGATTGGCGCGAGCATCATTGGCATGACATTTGAGTGTTAGATTGTGGAAGCGTTCGCATTGTCAGATGAACAATTGGGCTGCATCTTTCGTTCTCTGGCTACAGGGCGAGCGCTTTTTGTTGCGATTGCACGCTTTAGCGGTTTGCTCATGACGTGGAGTTGGATGATCGAGGATTCTTCGGGATTGAGGTGGAGGTCGTATACTGGATCCTTGCTTGTTTACTTTGGATCTTCGTGGTTTTTTGTCGGTAGAAGGCCGGTTGCTGTTGCAGCCCCAACACAAGACGTCAGACATAGACAGAGGGAGCATGAGGCATGAGCAGCAGAAGAAGCCCTGCAGCAGCGGAGTAGTGGTAGTTGTAGTAGGGTAGTGAGTTGTAGACTGCTGTTGCTTCTTCTTCTTCTTAGCAACAGTGGAGAAAAGTCATCAGTGTCGAGCCTAGTGAGTAGAAGGCAACAGAGGAGGAGGAGGCAGTACATAACAAGAGGAGTTTTGTTGTGACACCACCGAGCAGTCAATGTGACACTGAGTTTTGCCCGTGGAAAATCTTTGCGGAAGTGCTTATCAGTGCTGAATATCGCGAGGTCTCACTCGCATGCCGTCATACTCGTCGTCAATCTTAATGACTTCGACATGGAGCGCAGTGAGACGGAGTTTGTTGCAATAGCAGCAGTAAGCAGAGCAGAGGTATCCCTTGTGGTTTAGGGATTTTAACCGAGGATAAATTTCCTTTATTCTCATATGAATGGGAAGAAGTCAAGTTTGGAGGTTCCATTTGAAAATCGAACAACACAAGGGACGAGTTCATGGGCTGGACGAAGCGAGATGGCAATCATGAAGACATGAGGAGCCGGACTTGACATTGTCAAATATGATGGTCGTGGTGACTATCTTCTATGGGAGAGGCAAGTCAAAGGCAAGTTGAAGGATTTCGGTTTGGGCAATTCATTTAGGCCTAAACCCTCTACATTCAATGATGAAGACGGGAAGGACCTTTAGGAGCAAGCAGTGAGTATTGTTATACTCCATCTACAACCTTTAGTTTTGAAGCAAGTTGATGAGTATGACAATTGTACTTTATTGTTTGAGGCTCTTCAACAATGGTTTCATCGCAAAGAGTTATCAAACAGGTTGTACACCTCCTTGAAGCTGATGAGCTTCAAGATGAAAGATCAATAACAAGATGACATTGATGCCTTTGGTGATCTTGTTATTGATCTTCAAAATATGAGAGAGGAGATAACTAATGAGAGGAAGTTCCTTCATCTGTTAAGTTCATTACCTGCTTCATATCAGTCATTGTCACGAGTGTTGCTCCATCGTGATAGACAAACGATCACTTACAATGAGGTTGTAAGTGCTCTATTGACTGATGATCTACAACAGAAGATGATGATGCCCTCTACTCCATCCTCTTCATCTGGTACGACACTGAATATGACTCGTGGATGGTCACAATCTCGAAATGACAAGGATGGAAAGAAGTTTGCATCTAGAGGTAGATCCATGTATAGGGGTAAATCCGAAGACATAAATACGTTGATCTGTTGGAAATGTGGCAAGAATGGTCACTTTCAAAAGGACTGTCGTGTGAAGACCTAGGCTACTGATCCTCCTTTGGCCAATGTGGCTCAAGATTTTGATGAGGAGGATGACTTGCTCAAAGATGGACTATGAAGCTAGAGGTATGCCCTATGCAACTCACCAAAGGGCGTTGGTGATGCATGGATTTTGGATAATGCTTGTTCTTATCACATTTGTTACATTAGAGAGTTTTTTCATACTAACTTCGGTATCAAGCAGGTTTAGTGTTTGTGAAATGATCAACCACGTAGAATTGAAGTTGTTGGATCTATCGATTCACAAGTTTGATGGAGTCAAGCGATATGTTATTTCACATCAGATTTATACCTCAAATGAGAAAAGAATCTTATCTCTCTTGGAGATGTTAGATTCAAAGGCCTTGAGTGGAGTTCTAAACAAGAATTACTTGAGGTGAAAAATTGATAAGATTATCTTAAGAGGACACAAGCATAGAAAAACGTATGTGCTAGGGGCAATACCATTTGTGATGAAGTCAATCTTACGAATCTCGATTTTGAGAAATGGCTCATGTTTGGCATTCTAGAATGGAACACATGAGGAACGTATCTTAGCCTTCCTTTGAGAATAGGGGCTTGTTACTTGGTTTAGGTAAAAGTAGACATGGAATTTATGTTATGGGCAAGTAACATAGAGCGACCTTTGGTGTTGGGCTCATAGTTCCAAAGGGTTTCTTGAGTATGTACATAGTGGCCATGTGGGGACCTCTCCTAAAGCCTCACATTCTAGGAAGTGGTACCATGTATCGTTTATTGATGATTATTCAAGATTTACTGTGGGTCTATTTTCTCACACAAAGTCTGAAATCTTTGCAACTTTTCAAAAGTTGGAAGTCCAAGTTGAGACACAGAATTGGTCACAAGGTGAGATATCGTTTGGATAATGAAATATACTTTCATAGGAGTTTAAGGATTCTTGCCAAAGAGGAGGATCACTCTTCATCTCACATGGTTTATACTCATAACAAAATTTTGTTTTAGAGGCTCAACGAGCGATGTTGGAGAAAGGTCGTAGTATGTTGAGTAATCGATTTACCATATAGTACGGGCTAAAGTTGTAAATACATGAGTGTATTTGATAAATCTGTCTCCCTTCAAGTGCAATCGATTTCTTGACACCATTTGAATTGAGGCACAAGCGGAGGCGATAATAGTCGTTTGAGAATTTTTTGTTGTCTGACTTAATATCTCAGCACCTAAAGGAGAATAGGCCAAGTTGGATCCTACATCCAAGTGTCATTTTCTTGGATATGCAAGTGGTGTGAAAAAGGTTATAGGCTATGGGATCATGTAGCTTGTAAGGTGATTGTGGTAAAGATGTTTCTTTCGATGAGCCGGATCATTGAAAGGGGAGATATCTCGAGGCTCCCACGATTGACAATGGCAAATCTCCACTCTGATGTTGTTGAGGTGAAATTGATCACTATGGGTTTTAATGATGAGCCACAAGGCTTCCAAAACAATTGGAGCAAATTCACGAACAACATGAATTGGAGGAACAAGTTGTCGTTCTTTGAGCCTCAAGACACAACAAGAAAGCGATGGAGATCAACGGGACCATCTCTTGGAGATCATCAAATCGGATTAGTACAAACTACCGAAAGGTATGGAACATGGGATGATTCATCTATTCTTGAGTATCATGATATTGAATCTAAGAATGATGATGGCAATCGTTGATCTTGGGAGAAAGGAGAACCTTGTTCATATAGAAAGCTCAAACCTCTATCAATAAGCTTGAGTGGGATATTGCTATGGGCGTGAGATCCAATGTCGCTTGTTGAGAATAAGACTTGGGATTTGGTGGAGCTTCAAAGGGTCAACAACTGATTGATAGCTATGAGAAGAAAGGTCGAAGAAGTTAGTTTGTAGATTGCTCAAATCTCTATATGGATAAAAGCAAGCTTATATGCAATGGAATGCAATGTTTGATGAGTTCATGAAAACACAAAGGATTTTCACGGAGTGTGTTTGATCCATGTGTTTATATGAAAAAAGGTGAATAATGAGATCTTTAGCCTCATTATTCTAGTACTACTATGTGGATGACATGCTCATTTTGGCAAAGGAACAATCCGGCGATTGATAGATGCAGAGTCAACTAAAATCTACATTCAAGATGAAGGATTTGGATAAGTCCAAGAGGATATTAGGTATGGATGTTCACAAAGGATTTGAAGAAGAGGAAGCTATGATTAAGTCAATGGCAAGTACATTCATTCAGTGTGTTTGGCAGGTTTAACATTGCAGACTAAAAAGTAATGGACTCCTTTGGCGGCAATATTTAAGCTCTCGGCAACTCAATGTCCAATTGATGCAACTAGAGAGGAAAAGATGTCGTCAATTCCCTATGACAAGGTAGTGGGCAGCCTCATGTATTTGATATTTGTGCACTAGACTTGATATTGCTCTAGCTATGGGCAAGGTGAGACAGTACATGTCAAATCCAAGGAAGGTGCATTGGGAATCCTATAGAGTGGATTCTCATGTACCTCCAAAAAATTACTAAGGATTTTGATCTTTTGTTTGATGGTTTATTGGACAATGCCAAATCTTGTTGGGTTACGTTGATGTCGTATGGACAAGATTTGTACAAGAGGAAGTCTACAATTGGGTATGTGTTTACACTTGGAGGTGGATGCGTTAGTTAGAGATCTACATTGCAGAAGTGCATAGCTCAATCAACTACGGAAGCCGAATATGTAGCAACAGCAAAAGCAACAAAGGAGACTATTTGATTGAATAAACTTATCACTAAGATGGGATTGAAACATGATGTTGTAAATCTCCATTGTGATAGTCAGAGTGACTTACATCTTGCAGCAAATTCAAGTGATGGATAGCAGGGTGAAGCACATTGATATCAGATATCACTTTATCAGAGATGCACTTTCTGATAGGAAGGGAAGATTGAGCTAGTCAAGATTGACGGTGTCGTGTTGTTGTGACGCTACTATGAGAAGATGATGACATGTGTCATCTTGAGCCGTTGTCATGACGGCGATAGTTTAGGGTTAGGATAATCGACGGTGCAATCGTAAGGGTTGTTAAGAGCCCACGTTGGATCTACTTTGTAGGGTCGAGGATGTTGAAAAGGCTCCAAGATATATCTTGGACCTTATCGATATATAAAGCGCAATCAGGATGGAAAGGGTATGGGAGAGTGCTAGACACATCACTTTGCTGACTAAGGAGCATATCTGATCGAAGTGGAGCCGACGAGGACATGGATAGAGGACAACATGATCCTCGAGATGTACCGATGCCTAATCCATTTGTGATCAACATCCGGTGTCTTCATCGTGATCATTTTCGGGATTGGTTAGTGTATCATTTTGGAGATAACTTTCTGCAACAAGTGATAAACTCTCCAGACCCGATTATTCTTCCAGTTGTTTCCTACGGCGCGATTTGGGACGTAACAGTGTACGTTTTGATTTAGTTTGGGCGCTATGGATTTGAACTTACCAGTAGTGGTGGCTTTCAACACATGGGTTCCAATCCATCACTATTGCTTACCGAAAATAAGCCATATGGAGTTGATTGTTAGGAACTTTGGCGAGGAGTATTATTCTCAAGTTATAAACTCCCGGTTCCGTTTGTAGTTCCGTTCATACTTAGCCGGTTTCGAGTTGTCATTTTGACTCTTTATTAGTGGCAACTCGTATTGTGTATAGGATGGCTAAGTAGTGTGTTTAGGATAGTTGTAAAGCTCTTAGTTTCAATGGAGCTAATTTGGCCACACTAGAGGTCAAAATAGCATTCTCCATTCCCATTGGTCTAGGAGTTTTGACCAATGAGGGCAATAAGGCAACTTTTCGAGGTTTTGAGGAGTTTTGGAGACCTTCAGGGGAACATTTGGAGATTTGAGGATTGGGTTGGAGAGTCGACGGGACGAGCTACGACGTGGGCTCAAGAATGGATGGATTTGAAGGATTTGTCACTCAAGTGATGATTCAAAGTTAGAGTGAGAAATTTAGACCTTTGAGTGTATTTGAGGAGTTTCCGAGAACCTTACGAGGGTTTTGGGAGATTTCTGAGATATAGTTTTCGACTCAAAGCTTGTGTTTTGATTGAAGTTTTGACTCAATTGGACGAGTTTTGAGTAACGGAGTGATTGCTTGAAGTTTGTGTATACAAATCGAATTGCGGATCACCGACTATCACGGTTAGTAGAGATCATATCTTTTGATATCAGAAATTTCTGTCAATAAAACTTTGCACGTTCAAGTTCTGATGATGAGTGACCTTCTCATAAAATCTGGGAGTAGTTGAAGTCAAGGATTGGGATGTGTGATGGGTTTTGTACACGTGGCCTCGCATATCACCTTGTGTTTACAGTGGGTAAATCACCAATTGTTTTGAGAGATCTAGAAAAGAAAAATATATGAAACTTTTCTCGAGAGGATAGTAAGGGTTGTGGAGCAATTTTCTTCAGAAGTTTGAGCCGAAAGTTATTGGTCGAATCATCGATATCATAGTCTTCTTCCGCTAAAGTTTTACCGGCTATAATGTGGAGTGCTGAGGAGAAGAAGAAGAGATTGTCAACTCACACGAGGTTCTAGAGGGTTCCTCTACAGCCAGGCGCTCGGACGTTCTCATAGCAAAGAAATGTCCATGCGACAACGGTAAACTCAATCCAACTGATTCTGTGAACAAAGTTATGTGCTACTATGCAGGTTTTGCACAAGGAGCACTAGTAGAGTTACTCTAGCAATTGTTTCATTCTTGTATATGCTTTACTCCTTCCTAGTTAGGCTACGGCTTAGTTCTAGTTAATCCTTGTTTACAGGAGGACCTATGCTTCAGGTTTCCTTCTAGGACTTCCCTCATAGTATGTATATGGATAACAAGAGTTAGAGACCCCAAGACATGAGTCGAGGGGGAGATTTTTAGAAGTTAACTCAGGTCTTAAGTAACTCTAATTAGTTTGATATATACTTGGATACAGCAATTCAATATGAGGAATCTAGGTATTTGATTAGATATGTGAGTAGCATAAGATGATTCATAGATTGAAACAAACACTATGATATGATACAAGAGGATACATGTGCTTTTTGAACACATTAGGATTTGTAATATTGATTGCATCTTGTATGTATATTCATCAAATTAACTTGCAATATATATATTATTATGTTTGTATATTATTTGTTTTTCATAAAAAATAATTATAAAAAAATTCAGCTAGTGAAATATCAGTTGACAAAAAAATTAGAAATGAAAGAAATTTGGTTTTGGTTTGTTAAAAAAGTTGATTATTTTTTTAATATTGAGATTATTTTGTTGGAATTCATATTTGGATGATGCAATTATATTATGCATTAAATGAGCTATCTTATTTTGGAAAGGAAAAGTACAAATTTTTTTCTTTTATCTTATAGCAAAATGTAAAAGAAACCTCTACCATATCTTGATGAAAAATTTACAAATTTAAACATCTATGGACATATGAATAAGTTATATGTATATATGTGTTTGATATAATCATGATTTGAGCTATTAAATAGGTCTTGTTAATACATTTATGTAGGCTCAAGGATACCTCAACTTGATGTTATGAGAATGTTAATATATATGAAGTTTAACTTCATTTAACATAAATTTTGCCATTGAATACATATGATTTAATCTATTTAGTTATATAGGTTGTGCATAGGATAAACATTTACATTATTATGTCTTGATTTTGAGTGTGGAACTATCTATATTGGACATCAAAATAATAGCATATAGTAGTTTTGTCATTTACTAAGACAAAGTATAGAAAAAATTGCAAATACATAATGCAAGACATAATATTTACATGTTATGTGTTGATTTTGAGGATGGAATTATCTTTGTTGGATATCAAAATAATAACATATTGTAGTTTTGTCATTTACTAAGATAAAGTATAGAGAATTCGCAAATATATCATGCCAAGTAGCATAATTGGGAACATAACTACTAGTTGGTATGTTTGGTCTTTATCTTACTTAATTATTTTGTAGTATGATTGTAACATAGTAGTAGCATTTAATTGGATGGTATTCATGTTCCATGTTGGAAATAAATATATAGAGATGCATTATCATTCTATATGTGAGGAAGTCTTTGTTAAGTAAGACATATTTTATAAATGTAAATGTTGAAGATCATTTCTATTGTGTTCAAGAATGTAGTCTCTAAAGATAAATTTGAGTATTTTAAATTTTAAAACAAAGGGTACATTATTTAAATAATTATGTTGATTATATGTATATCAAGGTTTATGAAATATGAACATGAGAAGATATGTTGATGTATTCAATAAACATAGTTGGGTCAATTGACACTAGTTGCAACTATCTTTGGTAGTATGTCACATAGGCAAGTTGATATCTTTAGAATCTTTAGATTCATATATTTTAAGTTGTGATTTTCTTTCCAATTTTATTGATTTTTAATTAAATATTATGTATTAAGCTCACATTTTATATATGTATTAATATGATCACATAATAATGCCACAACTTATATTGACTATCCCTTTAAAGTAAGGTAGGTGTGTGTTTTTAAGAAAGCTATATTAATTAACGAGTTAGTTAGTGTCATTGCAATGAGATATTTGTTTGAAGACGAGACTATCATGTGTTCAAATTCACGGATTCAAACACTTCAATATTTGATACTCAACCTTGGATGGTGATGTTATGATAGCTCTTGGGGAAAAGTTTATTATCAATCAAACCAATTTGTTTGTTGCATTTTATACCCATCGGTTTGACATTTCAAAGCTAGATGGGGGTATTTGAGTAGCTAATTTTCATTCTTCGAAAAAACTTTCTTCATTGTTCATTTACTAAGCATCCACTACATCAAACCTATCATGATACTTAGTTCCAAAGAATACTTTGCAAATTCCACGATAGTTTTGTTGCAGTAACATTCCGTTTCCACATATGAGTCTCAATTTTAGTGCAAATACCACTTTCTTATTCTTTAGACTAAACGGTGGGAGGAGCTCTCACCTCACAATACAACTCAAATCTTCCAAGCGTGCCATGACCTTTTGTAAAAAATTTGAGGATGTAAACCAGAAAGACACAATAAAATAACAAAAAGGATGGGAATACCCATCAAGGCATACAAGGATGAAACCAGTAACATGGGGCTAGGCCCCAATAGCATCACAATGGAAAATATGTCATACTACACCTAAGATATCCTAACTATCTAGGTCAAACGGTCTACAAACAACATGAGCATATGAAAAATCATCACCTAATGTGATTACTCTCCTATGGATTACATGAGCTTGTGCTTTATGTAGAGCAATGGAAAATGTTGCCTAAAATAGGCTATATAATAAACTGAGTGATACCCCTTGCACCTAATATGGGTAGGGTCACCGTGCACTCTCTCACGAACATGTCGAGATCGGTGTCTATTGTTGCATATAACTCCAAAGCTAGAGGAACAAAGAATGATCTCTATGCATACCCCTATACTTGAGACCTTTTGTTGTTATCTATTGTGGAGAATGGGTGATCACCCCCTCCGAAACTATGTTACAAGTAAGATCGGTAACCCTGCATATGCCACATGTAATATGGTACTCTCGAACCAAATATAGATATACCCTACCAACCCTAGTTGACTGCAAAAGCACCGAACTGCTCCCTCCATGTGAATTATCCACGTCGATAGCAAATAGCACATCCCTAATGGTATCATGGGTAGCTCTCCTGTGAATTCGGATGTAAATGAGTTGTATGAACATGCAGTATATAAACAGCGTGTACTTACTTACCACAAGCTAAAAAAAATGTCAAAATGCTGACAAAACGTGGTGGGTGCAATACCATGCCACGCTTGAATACAACCTACATCGGCCGGTGAACTTCTGACTGGACATATGATCTTCCTATTGCGTATCCCGAGAAACAAATCATTGTGGAAACAACATGATATCCCCATAATGTCAATCATAAAGCTTTTACAACAGTGACTTTATACAACTCAACAATTTTCTGCAGAGCTAATTTTTTTTTAAAAAATATTAATGGTCATTGTAATGAACTATATTTCCACTATACTTGTGCGGACTTGATGGGGTCTTTTTTGTTATTTTACAGTGTGTTTTGCCATTTCCACTATACTTCATTATAGGTTCGAAGCACGATACGTAACTAAGTTAATACACGCTTATTAAGCAATACGATGTAGGTAAACGATATAATTAAGGTTTCAAGACGCCTACAGCAGTCTCGTAAATTGTGGGGTTATTAAAACGTATAACCCCATCTCTAACGATTCCCCATGAGGTTTCACGGCTTACTGGAATTTGACTATGCTTATCTTTCCTGGCTTTACATGCCCGTTTTTTGGTTTTTATTATTATCTTAAATTTGAAACATAATAATTTTCAGGTTTTGTCATCACCTTCACGATATGTGTGATCCCCGCGCAATTGTTAGTGGTTGTCCTCTAAACGCATAATGACAGTTGTAAACACTACTTATTGCTGGTCGGCTAACCAGGACAGGTTGAGCCGTGCTTTTATATGGTTGGGCCTCTGGGTTCGTTGATCACCCGGTACCTCTCATGTGTTCTACGGAATATCGCCGGTGGACTCGGATCTGGACGCTGCGTCTGGAAGCGGCGCGTGCACAGCACAGGGTTCATGAACAAAACATATTTCGAGTCCGGAAACTTTCTAAAAACTCTGCAGTTTCATCGCAGAGTTTGTGGATTTGTGAATTGCGAGTTCTTTCAGAGCGTCGATCGGATTTGAGCCATATCGTTGTCGAAAGCACCTTCGTTGTTCGACTGATCGACTGTTCTTTTGCTTCACGATGATTCAGGCAAGATGGAGTCTGGCCACTGGTCCCATCATCATGCTCGGTGGAGTCTTCGCGGCTACGACTACTGCCTCCTTGCTGTGGGAGGTATGTTTCAATCTTCTCTTGAGGACATTCTGGGTTTCGAGGTTGTTGTGCAGTTTTTTGCTGTTGTTTAGCCTACCTTTTCTTGTTAGTTTCAATGTTCGTTGTTGGTTTTCTTTCTGTGCCTTTGGGCATATTTTCGGGCATTGTGAGTGGGAGTCGTTTGAGATCTATACCTCTCATTCCGTAATTTGTTCAATTTCACCCAGGTCGTATGTTTGAAGGCCTCGGGATTGGTAAACTAGATCCAACTGTCAAGTTAAGTCGGACTAAAGGGATCTTAGTTTGCTGTAGTGACCTTTTTCGTATCAGTAGGTTTTGAAGATCCGAGTCCTTTTCTGTCTCACATTTCAAACTTTAGCCTATAACTATCAATGTAGGCTGGACGCGAACGCTTTGGTTTTTCCTTTCCTTTTCTTCTTCCATCACGGCTGAAGCAAATATCCGTCATAAGGTCTTTCGACAGTGAGTTAAGATTGTAATTTTAGCCAGTGCTGGCATCCTCAGAAATGTCAGATAAAGTACCTTAAGATTTTTATGCCCTTCCCAACTTAAGTAGTATGTCGAAAGCAATTGACAACACTACAGGAGATCTTTCTTTCGCCAGTTATGTACATCTAAATCTAATAGCCAGAAATGACTCCTGTCTGGCAGCTAGGTTCAACACTTGAACTTTAAGTCCCGGGCTTGATTCAGATACTAAAGCCAGCTGACAAACTGGGGAAGTCGCAGAGTGGGAGAGACACTCGACCATTGTGCAATATTACAATCCTCGCTTTTCCCTTTATAATTCCTGAACTAGTACGTAGCCTCTTGATCCACTGAAAATCATGTTTCTGCTTTATCACTCTCTCACCTGCAGTTGCAATTTGGGAAAGGAGTAAATTAGATGTCTTGGCCAAACATTTCTGGAATAAAACCTTTATTCTTTTTGTCAGTTTCAGGCCTGAACCATGTGGTT
This sequence comes from Marchantia paleacea, assembly GCA_014180765.2. Classification (NCBI taxonomy): domain Eukaryota; kingdom Viridiplantae; phylum Streptophyta; class Marchantiopsida; order Marchantiales; family Marchantiaceae; genus Marchantia; species Marchantia paleacea. Next base: position 648,716 of record MUAA02000145.1, read on the forward strand.
TTAGTTTGCTCTGTTTTCAGTCTTCTTAATGACTTTTACCATAAACTCCTTTGTATGCTGCTATGTATTGATAAAGTTCTTGCCTTTGTTCGGTCTATTGGACGTGAGTTAACTCATAGGATCGTTTGGCGTCATTTTTAAAAGCTGAAAATTTATCTGCATGATTGGTCCAGATGAAAAATATGCTATAAAAGGAAGATCTGCACGATGAGTAACTTGCGCGTAACGGGGTTTGGCTTTACAGTGACAAACGGGGCTAATAAATGATAATCTGAAAGCCCCACTTGGTTCACTTGTTAAACCCCTAGTCTGCCCTACACAGTCATTGCTCTTTGACGTGCGCATCGTGACTGTGAGTAGGACGACTCATTTTGTGACTCCGGAAACTCATGAGTTTTGTATCTTCTTTTTGCAGAAATACGTGCAGAAGTCTGACAAAGACACTCAAAATAGCTCAAAGTAAGAGCTAGGCTTTCATCTACCTCGCTGAGGAAGAATGATGATGAATGTTATGAACATGATAACGTTTTCCCGGGATGGTAAAACTGAAATCATTATTTTGCGGACCATTGTCTTTACCATATGTAAGTTACACGCAATTCTAAGTACCAGTTAGTTGTATGGTTTCCAAAGGGAATAATTCTGACGATCTTTCAGATCCTGCTAATACGTATTCAAGTTGTTGCTGGATACCAGAGCTAATCAACAAAAAATATTGACGTGAAAGATAACTTGCGTTTCATCTCTTGCTGCTTTGAACTGGTTGTCATGTTATGGGAAACAAGTGTATTTGTTCATGACTATTATTATGTCCAGGATAGTTGTCTTGCCTCTTGAAGTTCGCTTGATCACCTCATCTTTACTTTGCACAATTTCACCCTCTGTTTCAATTGGACGAGTTACATCATGTCAGAACGCTTTTCCTCCTTTCATTCCGCATTTCTCATCTTTTTCCACACGCACGTGGTTATGGGCGAATGGAGGACCGAATTTCCAAGATATTTATAGGGGAACTTTATGGAAGCTACATCAGTGGAACATCCGAAGTTTGTAGTATCATTGATCTGAAGTATGCTGCAGTGTTATGATTGCTTTACATGTTCTGATCGTTGACCAACAGGACGAAAAAGCGATAATGGAGGGCTTCTGAATATTGAATAATGGACGAAGTAGCATTCATGTAAAGGTGGTTGTTGGTGAGGAGTCTGCAACAAATTGATATCCTCGGAACTGTGTCATTTTTTTGTATCCTTCTGTATGTTGTTGCTGACGAAGAAAGAACATGACTTATTTCAACGGAAGTGTGCTAGTGTGATTGTATGTGGAGCCTGCAACAATAAGAGGAAATCAGCGCAGTGTGGTGAAACTGTTCGTACTACTCGGAAGGAGTCTCTCTCTGTAAAAAAAGGAACCAAATCCTGATGGTGAATATAATTGTGTGGAGTAGTACACCTTTTGGGCACATGCCCACTCTTTACCTTTGCCAGTATTCTGGGCAGTGCCTAGAATACTGACGTTGGTCGTGGATTTTCTTGTCTTCGATTCTGTTATGAAGTGTTGATCCAAACTAAACTTTCCAAGTCGGATAGTTTTCTGTTTGCATATAATGGACAAGTTTTTGATGCGACATTATTCGATCATAAGATTGAAGACTTTTCAGCTACGCTTCCCCCAGCACAGCACGAGAAGTGGTGAAGTTTGGCTTCAGGCGAGTACAGCAACCTGTTCTCGTGTGAAGCCACATATACAGATATGGACCGTTATAAATGTAGACCTATAAGAGGTAGAGTCGTCACTAACAGATAGTATCAAATTCAGCTCCAGATTTTAACTTTTTGCAAGTTAACAAGCATCAAGAAAGCAATTTTATACAAGAACTGCACCGGGAGACAACACGCGCTGTTGATGTTGTGCCTCTGCTCTTTCTAGTCACTGCCGAAACTCAAGAATTTTCAACTTGAGCGTGTACGTACCTAACATACATGTGACCAGTGATCACCCACATTTTCTTTCGCGGGTCTAGTAATATCCCAAATTTTTTTTTGGTCATGTGGTTTCTCTTTGCTTGCTTTTCTGTTGGATTATCCACCCTCGGACTTTTTCAAAAACATAGTAGATTTTCAACGGGAAAAAAGAAGAAAAACATAGTTCTTACGAAAAATTGAACCAACGTTTGTAAGTTTCTCACTCAAATTGCATTTGACTTTCACACAGGCTATATCATTCACCTCTTATACATCAAGATCTGAAATGTGGTTCTGTGGAATTAATGAGAGAAACCTTCCTCCAGTCAATGCTTGTGTCTCTCTACACAGCTTCTATTTTAGTGACGATAAGTAAGGTAATATATAAACGTCCGTCAAGCGAACTAGCAGACAGAGAAGACTTACTGAGAAAGTGTTGGTCTTCTCTGTATTTCGCTTCTAAACTTCATTGGAGACATCTCGACTCCCTACAAGCTAGAATTTTTTTAAGAAATTGCTTCCTTGTCTGGAATCACCGTCTTTTCCCAACTATCGAGTTACTTTTTTTCACAGTGGTTGTCTGACATTTCGATTTTGCAAGTATACTGAATGTTCTAGAACAAAGGTAAGCCTAGATCAAAGATTTTTGTACAGATCACATTCTATTGCCCTCCATAAGTCCAGCGTGTTGAAATGAGTGTAGGTATTTGACAACGTAGCATAATTGTCTCGAAGCTTTTTTTATGTGTGCTATTTGAACTTGGAAAGTTACTGTAAACACAACGAAATGAAATACGCAGTAAGTTTAAATTTGTTCAAGTCTCTAAAATTTCGCAGAAGCATTTTTTGTTATCGAGTTACGCTTTTCATCCTATCTCGACAAGATACTCTGGTACAAATCGTTTCATTAAACCTGTGCAAAGTGTGAATTTTGAGGACCAGGTAAGTTTGTGATTCAAATCCTTAGTCTGCCCGAAACTCAGAACGAATAGATTGAAGCTAGTAGGTCCAATGCTTTGTATATTGGATTACAACTTATTATGTGAACGTCTCATTATGTGGTAGATAGTGGTCAGAGTTGCAAGTTTGAAAATTTCAGCTTCACAACGGTCTTAGGTCAACGAGTGAACATAATTTGCCACCTTTCAATAGGAAGTACTGCCGTATAACGTCTGTCCCGATCGAAGGAAGTTCATTGGAGAATTCAACTCTCTTATAGGGCCATATCAAATAGGAATCAAACTCACAAGCAAGAGCTGCAAGCCTGAAAAAGTGCTAGCAGGAACCTTGTAATATAGCCTCATTTAATCATGAGCATCCGTCCCCGAAACATTCGAGGCATGAATATCTTTACCGACAGGCTCATCATTATCCAGATAGAGGAAGTGCTTTTCTTCCAATTGAGAACCATATGCACATGGAGCAGAAAGTAACTATCAAGAATTAGGGGGGTAGTACCAATCGTGGACGAGTTTGGTAGAACCATTTGCAGAGAGAGAGTTATCTACTCCATAGGAGATCTTTACTCTGGGTATGATCAGTTTCAACTATCAGAAGTAAACATAGATGTTTCCACAATGAGAACATCCTTGGGATTGGTGAGTATGTGCACATTGCCACAAAGGGGCCACAAATTCAGTAGCACACATGATGAATGGGATGAATAAAGTGTTGAAGTACTTTATTCCAGAGAAGACTATGCCTTTTCTAGATGAGGAGCCAATCAAAGGATGTACAGAAGAGGAGAAGGATGGAACCATTGATCGAAAGGGCTTTCGGAAGTTTGTGAAGGATCACATTGAAGATTGTGAGAGGATATTATCTCGGTTGGAGGAGGTTCATCTTACATTTTCTGGAGAGAAATCTATATTTGGGGTGCGGGGAGGTTATCATTGTTGGTCATTTGTGTGGATGATACGATTCGAAAACCAGATTCCGACAAGGTGGATGTTATTCAAAGGAAGAGCCGCAACTCCTTGACGAAGTGAGGCGGTTTTTAGGTGTTCTATCACATATGGATTCCTCACTATGCTCATATAACAGATCCGTTATATGGGATATTAATGAAAAATCAGAAGTTTGTATGGGAGAATAGACATGTAGAGGCCATGAGGAAGTTGAAGAGATGTATGTCATCACCTTTGGTTTTTATGAAGAATAGAATATCATGGTGACAAGCCCGGTGATATTGACGGTGGATACAAGTAATATTGCCATAGGATGGGCCGTGGGCGGGATGACAAAGATGAAGGGAGTAGGTATGCTGTGAGATTTGGAGCAAAGGTCTTGAGTGAAAGACAACGAAGTTATCATCAAGTGAAGAAGGAGTTGTGGGATGTCGTTACAGCTATGAAGTCGGAAAGGAACTACCTGATTGGAGCACATGTGATTGTTGAGACCATCACGACTTATGTAGTGGCATCTCTAGTTAGGTAGGGGCGTTTGCAAGAGCGAATACAAGAAGTTAGAGCCGGTTGTGTGCGATTAGCGCCCGTTGACTTTAGGGACTGCCGTTAGGGCCGATAGCGCCGTGAGGGGTCCTAGGGTTCAAGGGGTAGAGTTCGAATTAGGGGTCCTTGGAGGCCAGTTTTCGAAGTTGAGCCTTTGAGAGTGTGGCTATGGTGGATAGTAGCTAGTGCGAGAACGTGGAGTCTTTGAAGCACAAAGTGGGTTTGGCTTGACTGTAATCTCTCTCTAATGCTATGGTTATGAGCGGAGTGTCCTTGTGGACGTTTTGAGAGTAGAAAAGATTATTGTGGTACACTTATGTTGGTGTATGACGATCTATGTGTTGTGATGTTTGATGTGACAACGATGTATGTTGTGATGCGATATGTATGTGCACGACAAGACAGATTGTTTACCGTTGTTGGGGATGATCACCAATTGCAATACACCAGATATTGCAATGTTGGGGTGGATAGCTTATATCAAGACACTTAATCCGGAGTTCAGGCATGTGGCAGGAAAGGATAATAAGGTGGCAGATATGTTGTCAAGAGCTAGATATGTTGTCAAGAGCTAGATATGTTGTCAAGAGCTAGATATGAGGGAGAAGAAGAAATGATTGATGATACTGATGATGTAAGAATGACATTTTATTCTGTGGCTCATCAGCAAGTAGTAACACAAAGTTTGGAGATGTTTATGGAGGATTTGTATGAGGGTGAGTGGTTAGATATTGGAAAATATCTCAAAGATTTGAAAGACGACAAAGCGGTTGTCAACTCACACAAGATTCTAGAGGGTTCTTCTACAGCCAAGCGCTCGGCGTTATCAGAGCAAAGAATTGTGCTCTGCGACAACGGTCTACAAACAACAGAGCATCCGATTGCTCTGTTATTTGTAACACGATTGCTCTCATATGGATTGCACCTAACACGATTGCTCTCATATGGATGTTATATGTAAAATAATGGAAATGCTTTGCCTAAAATAGACTATACAGTAACCTAAAAAGAATATACCCTGGTACGGTAGACTCTCATTCACTTGTGAGTTTCACGAAACACATTCTTCTTCGTCATGGGGGATGGATCCACGTAGTCCTCCAAGACGTTAACCTTGAAGGAAACCTCGCAAGGACCACGTTAGGCTGCCATGTGGAGCTGCTGTTGCCTACTCGGTTGCCCGTGTTCGCTTATTTGTTTTTCTTGTGCGAAGACCATGGCCTCCAAAGTCCGTCACAGCCACCGACGGCGTCTTCGAACGTCATGCCAGCGACGGCGACAGTGCGGCGGACGGGCTTCGGGGCCTTGATTGATGGACAGCGCTGTTTTGAAGTTCAAGCCCGAATCGCTGGGGAATTGGATTCCAGAGGTCGAATATGGCGTGCTCGCAGCTGATGCACCGGTGCACCGGTTGCTCCGCGCTCCAGACGAGCTCGTCGACTTCGGACTGCTTCCGTTCTCGAGCGCAGGGAAAGAAGTGGGGCTGTCATGGCGGCAGCGCGAGGACAGCCCCACTCTTCCCCCGCGTCACCTGCACTTTCCCACGAACCTACAAGGACTTGCAAGAGGGAGTGGGATTGGAGGAGCTGGTGAAAGGAGCGGACAGCTCTGGAGCTAGAGATCGGAGCAAACGGCTGCAAAGGCTTCCTGACTTGGTGCCAGGAAATCAGAGCAGCGTCGATCCTCGCCGAACGCATTCCTCGCCCTCGCGAAATGCTTCCTCGACGTCCCCCGCGGACCTGGACTGTGAGCATTTTTCACGGTGCTCCGGCTGTGTAATCGACAAAGCTCTGGATGAGCCCCACGTTATGCGAGACGCTGTGAGTTTTTTCAAAAGACATGCAGTCGAAGACATGTCTTTGACGACCTGTGGCGTATGGCATTGGAGATGCAGGGCAAAACTTGCTGTCAGGGGCACTTGCGACAATCCCTTGATTGGGCTGTACGAAGAAGGGAGCCATGTCGTCGTCGATATTCCAAATTGTCGAACTCATCATCCGAGGATAAATGCTGCGGTAGAGCTAGTGAAGGACGCCATCAGAACGCTCGGCGTAGAACCTTACGATGAAGAAACGCAAACTGGCCAGCTTAGATATCTTCAGATGGTGATGACGACGTTCAATTCCTCGTTGCCAGCAACCGAACGATATGCGGAGGGCAAAGTGCAGGTTACACTGGTTTGGAACGCGAGAGAGGAAAAGTCGGTGGAGGCGGCATTACTGCAACCAATGGCGGATTTCTTATGGCGGAAAGGCGGGCTAGGCAGAAGAGTAGCCACGCCAATTTTGCATTCCGTATGGGCCAATTTCCAAACCACCCGCACCAACATAATATTCGGAGGCAAATGGCGGCATCTTCTGGGAGAGCAACAACTCTGGGAGCGCGTTGGCGGGGCTGATATTTGCTTCACGCCGGCCAGTTTCGGACAGGCGAATCTTCAGGCTTTTGAAGCCCTTCTGCGAAGGCTGCAGAAGAAGGTAAAGCGCGATTCCGCCGTGGTGGAATTGTACGCAGGTGTTGGCATCATCGGTATCAGTCTTGCCGTCACACGAGCTTGCAGGTCTGTCAAATGTGTAGAGGTGAACAAGGAGGCCAGAGACTCTTTCCAGCTCTCTCTGGCCCGAGTACCAGAATCAGTCGACTGCAAAATCAGCTGGCACTGCGCTGATGCCTCAGTCAGCCCCATAAATTGGCTGGAAGGAGCAGACGTGGTCATTGTAGATCCTCCCAGGAAAGGGCTGGATGCCCCGGTCATCGAGGCCCTGCGACTCGCCTCGCTTCGAGGACAAGGAAAACAAAAGTCTCCATCTTACAGTAATGCGAATCGGGTGGAGAAACGCCCGTGGATTGTCCGGGCAAAGCAAGACAGTGTAGTGAAGGACAGTTCAAGCGACTGGCAGGAGGTGATGGACGTAGTTTGGCCTGACACTCTGGTTTATGTAAGTTGTGGATGGGAGTCATTCAAACGAGACTGTGCAGCTCTTACCGAGGGAGATGCTTGGCATCTCGACGACGGACATGCCTTCAACTTTTTCCCAGGTACTGACAGCATTGAGACTCTGGCAGTTTTCAAGCGCGGCAAGAGCACAGGCACCAAGAGCTCCAAGAGAAAGTCTGGAAGAAGAACAGGACCGATTCCTTTCCATCGCAAAGGTGGCAAGGGAGCTCTCCCCAAAGCGAAACAGTAGAAGGGTACGTCTTGAGGCCTGCCAAAGTATTCCTGCTGAAAAATTTCCGAAGTCTCGGGAGCGAAGAGCGTGACACTAGTCATCTCTTTTGTAAGTTTTGGTACGATTCATCTGCAGGATTGTGTGCACCACAGCAGGATGAAGGTGGAAGACGGTTGGGAACGTGCAATCCGGGGGAGAGATGTGTCACCTCCCTTTTCTCTTAAGAAGAAAAATTCCCAAAACGTTTGTTACGTACCTCGACATCTAGCACGGTGGCATCTGATTTGGAGTCACCTCGTCACTTCCTGAGTGTCCCGAAAGGTGCTACGATTGTAGAATATCGAGGAAAAGCCGACCATGTGGCAGAGCTCTACATGGCTCAAATTACAGAACCAGGGTCTAAAAAGGACGTATGCTAACCGATATAATTATGCTTTGGTATAGATTTGGGGTCTCCACAGTGCATACAGGAAGTGCAGGGGTGCGGTGAGATGCTCTGAGCGATTGGAGCTTAAATTTTGTAATGCTTTGATTGAGATGAATTTACAGAAACCCGGGAACACCATTTGGGCAAAAGAATCCACAGTTGGTTTCTCTTTCGTCTAAAAAATATTCTTGTGTAAGTTGAGTTAACAGAATATTGTTGTAGAAGTTTCTGCCGTTATTAATATTTGACGTACCTAATGGACGCAATAAAGTATTTTGTGGACGGACAGTGCTACAAATCGACATATGTACAACTCCTTAACTGGAGAGGCAAGACCTTATGGGATGGTTTGACATTGATGGCTGACATGTAGCACAACAAAACGAACCATCATCGGGCTCAAGGACATCGTCTTTGATTCGTTCCTCTCTCGCCTTGCACTCTTTGGTTGAGTTCCCCAGGCGATCTCTTCTTCAATTTCCATAAGACTCAACGTTTTTACTATCATTCACTTTTCTCAACTCAGGTTCTGGACATTTCTATTACAGTAGCGATTAACCTATCTGATGCTGTTGCAAGTTTGAAGAACCAGTTTGCCATTATGACCAGATGGAGTGACACGATCGACTCAGATGGAATCATGAAATTCAGTGCAACTTCCAACAAGAAAATTTTTTTTAAGAAGTCTCAAGCATTGAAGA